>CM024641.1:53548453-54761874 GCA_014182715.1 Eucalyptus cloeziana | reverse complement strand
ACTTTGAAACTAGAAAAATATTAAAGAGCTCAGGAACTAGAAACTAATAAAAGCATGATGTCTTCATGGCTCCCAAGGTGTCTTCTTTCAAACTTCCAGGATGGACTCAAGATATTGATACGGCTTCTTGGTTGAATCGACAACTTCATTGAACTTCATCGACAATTGACAACTTCATCGATAAGAGGTTTCGTCGAGCTTGAATGCGGGCCGATCTTCTTGGTCGAGAGAGCTAGTCTTCAATGCGGGCTGCATCAGGTTCTAGGTTCCTAGATGCCAGGTTTTGGGGTATGTAGTGTAAGTAAAAAATGAAGGACCTGTTCTAACAGTAGGTTCTAGATTTGAGATGAAATCTAGAACTACTTACCCCTAGTAAACAGCTCGAGAGTTAGGCCCATAGGAAAAACGTGGGGCTGCAAACGCATTTGTCCTCATCGCATATGTAGAATCGTTTAAAACCATAACCTGGGCAAAGAAAACTCAGGACCACATACCGTCGCTCTCCGGCGAGTGGAAGTCCCTAACCTTATTTGCACCTTTTTGGGTCTATCCGACACTTAACCGACAGTAGTATCTTTCCATCTCGCGGAGCCCTCTTGTGATGCACTCACTGATCACACCCCAATCTTGATTAAGGGAAGAAGGTTTGCCCGGACGATGATGGGTGAAAACAACAAAAGACATGGAGGGTTTCCCTCATTATGCATTTCCACATCTCGTTTCTTTTCTAATTCAAAGCGTACTAAAACAAGGAATGGCAAAGAATGGTCAAAGTGAAACAACTCAATTGTTTTAGATGGTGGTGCGATATCGAATCTGGAAAGTTTTGCATACAATGCAATGAACTCAGACCCGGTCGTTCTGCTGAGATAACTACTTTCCGATGCCGTACTGCAAATAAAGCACTTGCGCAATGCTCATCCTGGAGTGATGGAATTCTCAGCTCCTTAAGTTTCGGTTGAAACGTCAACTCTACGAAAAGGAGAGGTTGAGAAAGATAATTAGCAGGTCCAAGTCCAACTCTTGCCTTCATAATTCAGAAGTGAAACGGTCCCAGAAGAAAGCGAAGTTTGCAGTCGAAAATGGCACTTCTAAAACGTGAGAGTAGTTGTACGTTGTCGCTATTGATGGATCATATTACTTTTAAAAACAAGGAGAGGATGGATGGGGGCATGATAGTGGGCCTCAATTCATGTTCGGCATTTTGTGTTCATGGCTAATCTCAACAAAAATTACTGGCCCTCGCCCGTCCACCCGTTGCTGAGAGGCGATGGTGCTACTCTTGGATAATAGTCATGTTATGTGACCGGCAACGTAATATATATATCAGTCATTACAGAGTGGAAGTTTCGAAATTTAACAATAATGTTAGTTGGGATACCTATCACGCTAATAAAATGATTTGGTTGGCTACACCATCTCAGCCTTCTCATCAGTTAAAAACTTCAGCTATTAAATGAATGATACTAACATGTTAATTTTGACGATTGATTTATGCATGCGTTGCATAAATCACTAAGAGTCAATCCTGACCCCTAAACAATAATACATAGTTAAATTGCATATAAATATGAGTAGCTTAATGAAGTCCATATAAATTCACATTGGACTAGAGCTAAGGGACTTAAGTGAATGAGGCTCTGAGCTTAATTAAATTAAATTAATTTAACTAAGCCCATAAGGTGAAAAATCTTTATGGTGGCCAAAAAATTTATTGATAAGGGGTGCTGAGTTGGAATTGAGTTATTAAAAGTAAACTTGGAGAGCAATTAAACTTGATATTATCACAATTTGAATCATAAAAGATAATACGAGAGTTTCCTATTATTAAAGATAGGTTATATCTCTTGGAGTCCAAGATGGGAAAGTAAGGGATTTTAATCTTAAAAAAAAACCTGGACTTGTATCAATATGTGCTTTGAGGGTTCACAAAGAAGGTTAGCCATTGAAGGAAAAATAAAATAAAATACACGAACTCTCTCTCGTGGCCCCACAGAAAAATTCCAGGGCGGTTTCACGATTGGTACTCATTCGTTATCCATTGGACCACCTTCAAATTTTGTGGAGAGTACGGATATATATTTTTCTTGAAATTGTCCAGTGGGATTGATGAGAGACTGTCTAGAAGTATATCTTTAAAGGAGGAAGACGCTGTCTCACGAAAACTATGAGTATGTGTTCGTCTTAAGTTGGAATGCAACAGAATTTTGAGATCTCCACGACACCTAGCTCTTCAACTTTACTAAAGGGATCGAGCATCAAAGATCCAAAGATTTCCTTGTGATGTTCGTAGTCCTTGACATTGTTGTCTGTCACCTCTTGCCATTCCTTGCCGGTTACCCCGACGGTGGATCTTACTCATGACCTCTCGCTGTCTGTCGTCCTCTGGTCGGCAATCCAATGCAGGTAATTTCCTAAGTTTTGTTTGATTTAAATATTCAATTGCCTAAACTGTGATTAGTTGGTTCCAACATCATTTGATTTGAGATTATAGGCACATCTCGAATGGGAAATTTTCTTACCCAATTGTGCATATAATCAGGAATTCGAGTTTTAAGACTTAAGATCGGATTCCCCATTACCTTCGTTTCCTGTACTGGGATAAGGTCAATTTGTGAATTATATGGGCCTATCATTTTGCATGTTGCTAATTTAGTTTAGTTTCTTATTATGAAAAATATGAAAAAAGAAGAAGAATTCATTGCATTTAGTTTGGATACCATTCGTGCATGTTTCGTAATTTAAAAATGTTTCTAAGATATATGTAATTTAAAAATGTCATTATTCTAATGGTTCATCCATGTTAAATTAGATTCACGTAAACGTAATTTAGATTAAAATTGCAATCAGTAAAAAGAAAAACCCAAAAAGTATTAGTTAACATTGCATTATTGTTAGCTTCCTACTTAATAACTTGCAGAACCTTTGTCTCATTAGATGATGATCAAGTTTTGCTTTTTCTTTGCTTAATGCATTAAGGTTTTTCCCCTTTTTCTATATTTATCGCCTTGACTATTGAATGTTAAATGATTCATTTCACATTCGCATGATCACCCATCGCATGTTAACTGTTTGAGATTAAAATTCACCAGAATTGCTTGTAAAATATTTTTGAAATAAAGAGAAAAGTATATTGAAAATGCATTAGATTATCTAACTTAACTAAGTTTCCAAAATTATGACAACTCTAATTCGTAGAAATAAAGTGTTTTCCCACACTTTACCTAGTTTTGAATCGACCAAAAGTAAATTAGTGGCAATAAATTAGTTGTGACTCCTAAATTAATTAAATTGTTTGTTAAGTTGGTTGAATCAAACCTGAAAGTTGCGGTTGGCATGGGCTTGAGAGAGCTTGCGCTAAGTCTTTGAGTTTAATAATCCATTAACTTTTCTTTTAGTAGTTCACCTTTAGGAAAGTCACGACAAATGAATGTATGGTTTGATATCTAAATATTTTAATACTCCCAATCACGCCTAACTGGACTTTGGCATATCGTTAAAGTATAGAAATATGTAATTGGGGAGGCAAATAGATGCCTTAATAGATTTGAACTCGGGATCTTATGCTCTCGTATCATGTGAGATATTTTGTAAAGTCAGTATTAACTATTTAAAAAGCTTAGATTGTTAGATGAATGAGTAATTTAGAATTTAAATTCTAACAATTTGTTGCACAAAATCTCACATCAATATACAAAATAATCCCAGTCGCACCTCTCTCTTATTCCGACATGCAGTGCCTTGTCAGCATCACGTGACAATTTTTGCCACGTGATCAAACCAAAGAAGTTGCTAATGTGGGGTCAGGGGAGAATTCGACCACACAGAGGAGCATGAGTTGAGAGGGTTTGAAGGGCACAAAATAAACGTTTGAGAGATGAAATTGGACGACATTTGGGAGGGTCGAAAATGCACTTATGTGCCAACGATCTGAAGATGAAAAAGAATCGTTTTCCACGTTAACCAATTCGAGAGACGAGATCATAGGACAAATACGTTGAATCGAATACAAAAAACCAAAGTCTGCATGGGCCAGGGCCAAAAACATCCCGTCGCTATCCGCTCTTTGATGAATCGTAGTCCCTAGCTCATTTGCATGTTTCTGTATCTACCACCCACGTTGGGGTCACCGACACTGGTATCTCTTCATCTTACGGAGCTCTGTCGAGACGACGTGTCCGTCCCACGTGAATCTTATGGTCGCAGAGTAAGAAAAGAGATTGAGAAGTTCCCTCTCTTTGTACTGACACGTCTTGACTGTACAATGGTCGAAGCGAAACAATCCTGTTGTTTATTTATCTGTTTGCAGTTATTTTGCTAATATTTATTAGGCATCTCACAACCTTTGAAATGCTACATTTGTTCAACCCGTATTTTTCAGAAGTTATGGAATTCAGAATTTTAAAAAATTATTTTTTTTATTATTAATTTTTATTCTGAATTTTCAATATGTCTTTTCAACATGTCTTTTGGGAATGTAATTGTTTACTTTGCAACTTTCTTTCCCGAAAAGTTGCTCCTACTTAAAAGACCAAGATAAGTACATTCTATTTGGTCTCAATGATCGTCAAGTCTCGTTGAATTTTCTCACCAAAAATACAACATTCTTTCCAATTGTTTTTATTTGAAAGTTTATTGAGATATAACAGAATCGCTATGTGATATTCTCATTTAAAACTTTATTGTATCTTGAAGGAGTTAATAACCATTAGTAATGTTATGAGGCAAATAACTCTTTAAAGAGAGTATTATCACATTTCAAAATCCGATTCCATTTCTTCCTGATTCGGAACTTTTTTTCCCAACAACTAGCAATGCCTCAAGCACCACGGGCATGGCTCCAAAAATCAACCTTGTGTTCAAGTAAGCCTAATTATATCAGCATTCAAGCTCCACGCGATTCAGAACCCAAAAACAGTGGACACAAGCTCGAGCTTGAATACTTAACCTGAGTAACCAGCTGAACAAACACTTGTATATTATAATTATAGATGTACGCTCATTAATATGAATTCACTATTAACTCTTCAATTATATGTATATTCAAAATGCAAGTTTGAATTTGAGTTTAATCTGTAAAATATTTTCCTCAGTTAGAGAAATCATGATATTTTCGACATTATTTTTAACTTAGTATCAGAGTCATAACTTATTCTTTTACTCATAGTCAAAATTTTATGTGAGGGGGTGTTGAAATATTGTCTCATATAGCCTGACAAATGCTATTTATTTTATGTTAATTTCCTACGCCTATTGGTTTAAGCTTTAAGTAAAACTCTCATTTTGTTTTTCTATATCTCTCAAGATTGTGCGTATATCTTTGCATGTATTGATTAAGATGTTACCTTATAGTAGCTATGTAATAAAGCATATAAATAGGTTAATGTATTCTTCATTGATATAAATCGAAATATATAAAAATTCTCAATTCTTAACATTGGTATCAGAGTAAGAGATCTTAAGTTCAAATCTTTTTAGGCCCACATTTATCTCTCCAGTGAGTTCAAATCTTTTAAGACCCTTATCTATCTCTCAAATTACATAATTTCATGCTTTAGACGTAGGCCAATGACTAGTCTATGCATGATGGGCAGTAGTAGAATATATAAATATTAAACTAGGCATTCATTCCATGAAATCTCATATGGTATCAAAGTCATTGCTATCCGTTTCGCGAATATG
Source organism: Eucalyptus cloeziana (assembly GCA_014182715.1). Taxonomy (NCBI): domain Eukaryota; kingdom Viridiplantae; phylum Streptophyta; class Magnoliopsida; order Myrtales; family Myrtaceae; genus Eucalyptus; species Eucalyptus cloeziana. The sequence continues at coordinate 54,756,192 of CM024641.1, read as the reverse complement.
CATGGTCAAAATTCATGAATGTGCATAGTCAAAATTCCACGTGCCGCTCGTAATCCAACTTGCGCGTGAGAGGGGCTATTGAAGTATTGTTACACATCACTTGACAATGGGTCCTAAATGCTTTTTTATTTCATGTGGTCTCTTTCCACCTATTAGTTGAAACTCTTGGATTAGGCTTTCTAACTTGGTATCATTGCCTCCTTTCTTGAAGCAACCCTAGTATACCAAGTGCACTTCGCACCCTGTACATCCCATGCACCCGTAGCAAAATAAATCTATCCTTACCGCTTAACAGTGTTCATCTAAGTGCATCATTCCTATCTAAATAAGCGCCACATTGGTCAGATTATGGAGCTTATCTTTTTCACGGATGCATTTTTCGACACCATAAAAACGCATCTTCGCACAGTAACTTTCGCTTGGCAAAGCTTGGCATATTCCAATTGCTATAGCCACGCCATCCGTATCAGCCACATTTATTTAGTTATTATTCCAACAACAAAGTTGACCTCAAAAGACGCATGCTATTTGGGTCCAATAGCAAAGTCGACCGCAAAGTCTTTGGCCTCCGGATATCAACTTTTCACTTCTCGTTTTGAGAAGCCAGGAGACTGGCAGCACACTATCGCTATCATCTCTATCTTCATCCGTGGACATGGGTACTCAAATAGCACGCGAGCACCACGCGCCTTTGTCTCGAAACACGCAATGTTGCCCACATTGTCATTAGAATGAATTCGAACGCTTGTTGGGAGCAGTCAGCGCATCAGTTGGCCTCCGACTCTATATATAGGCGTCATACGTGCATATTCACTTCACCACGAACTCTCCCTTTTCCTTCTTCATAGCAAAAGCCTAGTGGTCGAAAGCCTCCACAGGCAAAGATATATATAGCAATAGCCATCGACAAAAGCACCAACTGCCGCCGCCACAATGAGCTCCGCCACCCCGGCCACCATTAACGCCCTACTTCTCTTGGCACTCGTCGCTTTATATAGTATCGTGAAACAGCAGCTTTGTCGCAAAACCATCAGAAAGGAAAATAATCCACTCCCACTCCCTCCAGGCCCCACCCCATGGCCCGTGGTTGGTTGTGCCCCGGGTATGCTTCGTAACAAGCCCGTGTTCCGGTGGATCCATCGCCTGATGAAGGAAATGAACACCGACATAGCGTGCATCCGTCTAGGGAGCACGCACGTCATTCCCGTGACCAGTCCAACAATCGCCCGAGAATTCCTCAGGAAACAGGACTCATCATTCGCCTCAAGGCCAGTTACGATGGCGTCCGGCACATTCAGCAGCGGCTACTTGACAGCAGTCCTCTCACCCTATGGGGAGCAATGGAAGAAGATGAGGCGGGTCTTGGTGTCGGAGATAGTATGCCCGGCTCGGCACAAGTGGCTCCATGACAAGAGAGTGGGGGAAGCCGATAACCTAGTGAAGTATGTCTTTAACCTATGCAAAACCTCAGGTCATCAAGTGAACTTGAGAACCACTACGAGGCACTATTCTGGGAATGTGATAAGAAGGTTGATGTTCAACAAGAGATACTTTGGCCAGGGAAGGCAAGATGGAGGACCAACCATTGATGAAGAACAACATGTGGACGCACTATTCAATGCACTAAACTTTCTCTATGCATTTTGTGTTTCCGATTACTTTCCATTCTTGAAGGGGCTTGACCTTGATGGGCATGAGAAGGAAGTAGAAGAGAGTGCGAGGACTCTTAGGACATTGCATGAACCCATAATAAGCGAGAGGATCAAACGATGGAGGGACGATTTGAGCTCCGAGAGTAATGAAAAAGAGCCTCAAGACTTATTGGACGTTCTAATTATGCTTAAAGACTCAAAAGGGATGCCAGTGCTGGCGCCACAAGAAGTTCGAGCGCTGACCACGGTAAAATTATATCCTTCTTCCTAGAGGATTCGATCGAATATAAACTTTAAAAACTTGTCCATCTGAATCGGTGTCTCCATATATTTGCGCCATCCGCACAAAGCGGGATAACTTTATAAACTCGATTGCTTCGGTAGCTATTAGATATCGTAAGAACCTATGGTAGCATTTTTGGAATCAGTAGGATATTGATAATTCTAGTATATTTGCCCATTCATTTGCAGTGTTTTGGTCTAAATAGTTTAAATTTTAACTTAAAGATCCACGACCTAATATGCAGGAGATTATGATGGCCGCGGTGGACAATCCGTCAAACGCTGTCGAATGGGCAATGGCGGAGATGATAAATCAGCCCGAGCTCATTCACAAAGCCACGGAAGAAATCGATAGAGTTGTGGGAAAGGAGAGATTAGTCCAAGAATCCGATATCGGAGATCTTAACTACATGAAAGCATGTGCTAGGGAAGCTTTTAGGCTCCACCCAGTGGCGCCCTTCAATGTTCCCCACGTAGCCATGTCGGACACCGTTGTGGCTGGCTACCGCATCCCCAAGGGCAGCCACGTCCTTTTGAGCCGCGTCGGCCTAGGTAGAAACCCCGAGATTTGGGACGAACCCCTCAAGTTCAAGCCGGACCGACACATTATGAGCGACCAAGCGGATGTCGTACTCACAGAACCTGACCTGCGCTTCATATCTTTCAGTACTGGCCGACGTGGGTGCATTGCCGCCACGCTTGGTACGACAATGACTGTGATGCTCCTCGCCAGGCTAATCCAAGGGTTTAATTGGAGTAAACCCTCCAATTTGTCCAGCATCAACCTCGCCGAGTCGAGGGATGGCCTATTCCTCGCCGAACCATTAGTAGCTCAAGCGGAGCCGCGCTTGCCAAGTCATCTCTACCTTGCTTAGATACAAGTACAAAGTCCCGGTGATGTACTTCGGTTGATATATTATATGAATAATCGATATTAACAAAATAAATCCGAATGTCCATCGGATAAAAGCTGGACATCCCAAATAAGAAATCTCGAGTGTGAATTACAGGCTCATACTTAAATATATTCTAACATAGTGATGTAAAAATTCCCTGTCTTGAATATAATCTCTACCTCTTGAAATTGAGTAAGTCCAACATTTTTATGTGTGTTACCACCATTATTTATGAAGTTGTTTGGAGCAGTTGCCATCCCTACCTCTCTCTTCAATTTGTTTTTTTTTTTTCAGGCCAAGGGAAAAAACTGTATTTATTTTTATCACATATTTTATTGGTATCACCGTACAAATGATTCATTACACCTGACAAGATATTATTTTTCCTCGCATCATGTTATCACTTTGCCTAGAGAAATTTATTAATTTTAATCATGGTCTTATATTTTTAATCACAAAAACTACTAAAAGATTAATTTTTATTTATTTACGATGGCTTAAGAACACAAAATTAATTGCCTAATTTTGTCTAATAGTTTGAGCGAAACTATATATCTAATTATCTAGCCGATCTTGATAAAAAAAAAAAAAAAAAGGAAAAACAAAATTTATCAAAATATGGAAAAGCTCAATTTGTTAGAAGCTTTATCAAATGTTAGACATATTATATATGGATCATATTTAAATATTAACAAAAGACCAGAACTTAAAAAAAAAAAAGGAACTTCCTAGTGTTCTACTTGGGAACTTATCAAAAGGTCCTAAACCTATTGCAATTATACTGGTTCAATCCTAAATTTATTTTTTTGGCCAATTGAATCATAAACCTTTTTCAATTATATCAATTTAGTTAATCCGACCAACTTTAGTCGACTAGCACGAGATGTGACCATAGACCGGCACTAACAAGAATTTTTTAATAATATTTTATTTTTTCAATTACTTTATTAACTTTTTATCTTTTTTTTTTCCTTTCTCTTTTTCTTCCCTTCTCCCTTCTTCTTTCTTTGGCTTCTGCAACTGGCCAGAAAGGAGGGTTGGTCAGTTGCCGAACTCGAAGTAACCAAGCGAGCTTGCCTCACGATTGCTGGGCGAGGGAGAGCTCACCCAGCCATTGGCAAGGCGAGCCCTCACCAAATCCAATGAGGGCTCACGTTGCCAAACCCAGCGACGGCAAGGCCCTCCTCGCCAAATATGGCGAGGGCTTGCCTTGCCAGTGGCTGGGCGATCTCACCCTTGCCTAGTGACAGTAAGGCAAGCACGACGATTGTTCTACTCTTACCATGAAGAAAGTAATTAATATCAGTTGTGAATATCTCATAGTTAGTGGATCAAAATTTTAAAATATGCTTAAAATTTTGCTCTAAAATAATATGATGTGAGTTTGAAAGCAAAGAAGATGTAACATGATTATCAACTCCCATTTGCAATTCAAATTAAAGTGGGAAAAACATAAAACAAAGTTGTTAAAATTTATCCATCTTGCAATTCAACTTTGACATAAAGTTTTGTACAAACAATTTGATACGAAAATAAGCAATTAATTGTGTGTTCATAAGTTGTCATAGCGATCATAAATATAAATTGTTAATTTTCTATATAACTTTTGTGATTAAATCTGTTAGACCATAAATTAAAATTAACAACCTCCTCTAAGCCAAGGGATAAAATGATGGAGGATAAGATGATACTTTGTTCAGTGTAATTAGGCATTTATATGATGGAGAGATTATAGAAATAAAAGTAATTTTGTTGGTTAAACTATTAAAAAGAAAGAAACAATAAATTGAAGAGAGGAATGAGAGGGTATTTCGATCAATGAACTTGAAAAAAAAGGAGTGTCTTAGCTAAAGTTGGGTGTAAAGTTCACCCAAAATATTTTTTGGTACGAAGATTTTAGAAGAGTGTAGAAATATATGGCTAAAAGATTAGCAATAAAAATAATTGTCTAAAAAAATCCTCATCCTTTTATATGACGACCTATTTAGTCATAAACTTTTCAATTTGACCAATTTTTTTTTTGAAAATTTTGGCCAATTTAATCTTAAAATTTTTGACAAATTTTCAATATAGTCATTATGGCTTATTTTGATCGGAAATCACTAACATCAACGTTGGCTGTTCTACATGGCTTAGTCGGCCTTGGCGAAGACAAATTTTGCAATTTTTTATTTTTATTTTCTAAACATTTTATCTTTTTCATTCCTTTCTCTTCTTTTTTTTTCCTTTTTTTTTTTCATATTTCTCTCAGCCAATATTAATGATTATCTATGTCAATACTGATCATGCCATATAGAACGATCGCTGATTGAATAGCCATGTTGATGGTTTTAGGTTAAAATTGAGTGGAATTACTACATTTACATACTATTAAAAAGTTTATGACTAAACTAGCCAAATTAAAAAAAAAAAAAAAAAAAAAAAAAAAAAAAAAGAGTTGAATTGGATGTTATAAAATATGTTTAGGATTGCTGGCACCTAAATACTGATGATTCATTTATTCTTCGAGTTAATACCATGAAAAGCCTAAAACTTATACATCTGTGACAAATTTACTCCGAACTAAATTTTTGACCATCAAAGACTCCAAACTAGTATACTTTTTGACAAAATTATCTCATATTGGTACATTTGTGATAAATTTATCTTTTGTTAGTTTCCATTAAATTTTGTTGTCAAATTGTTGAGTTGAATAACATGGTGTACCAACTCTGGGATTTAACTCTTCGTTTGTCACATTTGTATTAATTGTGTATTTTTTGTGATATTAATCCAATTTAATATAGGATATATTTGTCACAAATATATCAGTTTGGGATTTTTTACAGTAAAAAAAATTAGTTTTGAGTAAATTTATCATAAATATACCAATTTATGGTTTTTTGTAATCATTTGGGATAAATTTGTCATAAATGTATCAATTTAGAGCTTTTCGTGATCAAAAATTAGTTTTAGATTAATTTATCACATGTATATCAGTTTGGGATTGTTTATAGTATTAACCTGTCACGCTTCAAAACCTCGAGCGCACGAACATTCCTCAATGATTGTTTAGCTACGATGTCCTAGGATGCGTCACCTGTCCACTCATTTTAACTTTCAATTAAATGCAAGCAGAAGCATATTATAACACAACACTCGGTCAAGCAAGATAATAGGGATAGTATACACAACAAATATTTTTAAAAGCACAACCTTTTTTATTTATTTAACCCTAAGAAATTTAACATTGACAAATCCATTTAATTCCTAAGTGACCCAGATATAAAAAGAGTTGAAAGGGTCGAGATTATCCTAACTCCTCTATCAGGAGGGCTATCCAAAAAGTGATTCCCACACCAGCATGGTTCACTACGGCAGACTATCAATCCTTGGAAGAGGACCGATGAAATACCCATTGAACTTAATGAACCAAGCCACAAAGCGATGGGAAATCAAATGATCTACTCCCTCGTGAACCCACAAAGTGGTAGTGTGCTTCAGAAAGGTCGCCTCAATCCCCGACACAGCATACTCGATGATGGTCCACTCAAAAGACACGAGGACCTCAAAACGAATAGGGTCCACATCCATAACTACATGCTCAAAAATATTTAACAACAATAGAGTGAGATAAAATCTTAGCAAGTCAACATCCTAAAATTTGATAGGATGCTAATCCGTCTTGGAGTCAGCCTAAACAATACATCATTACATATACAAGCTCAATAAATAATTAGAACACATCTCAAAATATTATATGCACAAAGCATTCACACTTGTTCAAATTATTATGACCCTTAGGCCATGGCCAACACACGATTTTATGGTCTTTTGGCATGACTGGGTATTGTCCCGCCCCATCGGTGACATCGGAGAAAGTATAGAGAAGTAGGAGATAACATAAGTGAGAACTAAATTGGGTAGGTCACTCGCCACTCGTACGAATCCATCTAAGAGATAAGAACATGATAAGAACTCTTTCTTATTTTTAAGCCAAAGGCTAAATGAATTATCACTCAAAAACAAGTCTGCATTTTATTCATCATTGCATGTTTTTATAAAATGAACTTGGTACAACCCTCCAAGTATGAACAATTACTAAGATTCTTTGGGAAGACAAAGGACTCATAAATAAGGACTCTAGAAACTTTTAATGATATTTACTAAACCTTAAAAATATGAGAAATAAATGTTGTTGAGTGTAAATATCCAGAATCTGCGTGATTCAATGAATGTGGACATCTTTCAAACACGCGCCTATCGAAGTATCGGTATGATTATTGAAGGCAGCTATCGAAGTATCGATAAGGTTACAAAAGTATCGATAACTACGCGATAGGTAACACTTGCGCAAAAATCAATGTTGTTTTAGAATGCTCTGGCATCAGACGCTTTTGTTGTGTGTAAACTCGTCCTTGAGTTTTCATTGTCTTCATCTTCATGGTAGAGAGAAAGATCTGCAACATTAAACATTGCCAAAACAGCATGCTCACCAGGGAGTTCAATCTTGTAGGCATTATCTCCAATTCTTTGCAATACTTTGAAAGGACCATTGGTTCTAGGTTTCAACTTCTCGTGACGACCTCGAGGAAATCTCTCCTTTCTAAGCTGTCGCCAAACCAAATTGCCTTCCTTAAAAGCAGTAGGCTTCCAATGCTTGTTGGCTCTCCCTTTATACTTTGCATTATGCTTTATGACCCTTTCCCATATTTGCTCATGAAGCTTCTTTATATATTGAGCATGATCCTTGGCATCTCCACTAAAATGTTGAGAGATGGGAAGTGGAGCTAAGTCCAAGGGACTACTAGGATTCTTCCCATACGCAATCTCAAAATGACTTTTTCCATTTACAACCAAATTCAGCTTGAGCTAACATGTTGTCCCATTGATGCAAGTTACTTCCGATTAAGCTCCTTAAAAGATTCCAAACTCTGATTAACAACTTACGTTTTCCCATCGATTTGGGGATGATGAGAAGAGCTAAACTGAAGAGCTGCACCTAGCTTCTTCCAAAGTGTGTACAAAAATGAATGATAAATTTTGAATCTCGATTGGATGTCATTGTTTTTGGAATACCATGAAGTTTCATGATCTCTTGGAAGTAAAGATTCACCATATGAGCAGCATCCAAGGTCTTGTTACATGGCACAAAATGCGTCATTTTGAAGAATCGATCAAAGACCACAGTAATCGAGTCTTTGCCCCTTTGTGTCCGAGGTAAACCAACTATAAAATCTAGGCTCACATCTTCCCAAGGGGCAGTTGGGACCAGTAATGGAAGATACAAGCTAGTGTTTTGAGTATGGCTTTTGGCAATTTAATAAGTTCGACATCACTCCACATGTCTCACAACATCTCTCTCCATGCAAGGCCAATAAAAATTTTCTTTGACAAGAGAGTATCTTGTCTCTTCCAAAATGTCCGGCTAATCCTCTGCCATGGGCTTCATGGATAATGGCTTTCCTTAGCGAACTTCTCGATATGCACAAACAATTATTCTTGAAAAGAAACCCATCTTGCAACAAGAATTGCTGAATTGAACCCTTTGAACAATCTTTCCAAATTTGCCTAAAGTCGGGATGACCTTCATAAAGTTCCTTGATCATGTCAAAGCCTAAGACCTTCACTTGCATTGTAAATAGCAAGGAGTGCTTGCGGTTTAAAGCATCTGCCACTCAATTAAGAGTTTCATCTTTATGCTTGATAAGAAAAGTGAAGGCTCGAATAAATTCTACCCACTTGCCATGTCGATTATTGAGCTTATGTTGAGTATTTACATACTTCAAAGCTTCTTGATCTAAACAGAGAACAAATTCCTTGAACAATAGATAATGTCACCAATGATCTAAAACTCTAAAAATAGTATAAAATTATTTATCATAAGTAGGGTAATTCTTGTGGGAATTATTCAACTTCTTACTAAAGAATGCGATAGGCTTTCCTTCTTGACTAAGAACCGCACAAATTCCCACATTAGAAGCCTCACAATCAACTTCAAAGACTTTACTAAAATCTGAAAGTGTAAGAATAGGAGCCTCAGTTACATTCCTTTTAAGGAATTCAAAGCTTTATTGTTCCTCTTTAGTCTACTTGAAACTTCCTCCCTTCAAGCATTCGGTGATAGGAGAAATAATGGTACTAAAATGCTTGATAAAGTGGTGATAGAATGATGCCAAACAATGGAAACTCCGAATATCATGAATAGATGTTGAATGGGCCAACTTATGATTGCCCCCACCTTGCTAGAATCCATCTTGACGCCTTCTTTAGAAACAACATAGCCTAGGAAGACAAGGCCATCGGTAAAGAAGTGACACTTTTTTAAGTTGGCATACAATTTTTGTCCTGAAGAACCCTGAAAACTTGGAAAAGATGCTCATAGTGTTGCTCATGAGTAGAGCTATAAACAAGAATGTCATCAATATAAATAACAACAAAGTTGCCAATAAATGGTTTAGAGATATGATTCATATGGCGCATAAAAGTACTAGAGTATTAGAGGCCGAATGGCATGACCATCCATTCATAGAGGCCATCTCTAGTTTGAATGCGGTTTTCCATTCATCTCCGGCTCTCATTCAAATTTGATGATATCTACTTCGAAGATCAATTTTAGAAAAGATAGTAATGCCATGCTGTTGGTCGAGAAGATCATCGAGTTGAGGAATAGAAAAGTGGTACTTGATGGTTATCTTGTTCACCGCTTGACTATCGATGCACATACACCACGACCTATCCTTCTTCAGCACAAGAAGAGCAGGGACAACATATGAACTCATGCTTTCTCTCACCATTCCTATAGCCATGAGTTCATCCACTTGTTGTTGAAGCTCCTCAAGCTCTTTAGGGCTCATTCGGTAGGCTACCTTGTTTAGGATGCCGGCTCCCACAACAAAATCAATACAATGCTAAATTTCTCTTATGGGTAGAAGATCGAGCGGAATCTTTTCCGAACAACATCCTTAAATTCTTTAAGAAGAGGTTCTACTTAAGAAGGGACATCATGGCAATCTTCATTCTCTTCTAACACCACAAGAGCATATGCCTCCTAGGATTCTTCAAAATTTCCATCAACTTTAGATTTAGAGAGTAAATTATTACCCTCCCCATTACATGGTTTAGGAGTGCTCTCCATCTTGGAAGCATAAGTATTCTTGGACCCCTCATGCTTAGTTTTTCCATCAAATTGCCATGGTCTCCCAAGAAGCAAATGACAAGCATCTATGGGAACAAATCACACCACACTTCATCAGTGTATGTTTTTCCAATGGAAAAGTGAACAAGACATCGCTTATTAACGCTTACCTCGTTCCCCTTGTGAAGCCAAGAAAGTTTGTAAGGTTGTAGGTGCTTTTCCATCTCGAGTGCAACTTGTCCACCATTATTGTAGCCACCACATTCTCGCAACTTCCTCCATCAATAATAATATCACACACCTTTTCATGAGAAATGCATCTAGTATGAAAAATATTATTGTGAAGCCCCCTACCATTCTCACTAAGAGTAACATCCAAGACTTGACAAAGAATTAGAGACTCTCCATAGATAACTTCATCTTTCTCATTGGATGTTTCGTTTGTACTGAGGGAATCTTCACATTGCTCTTCCTCAAGCTCTTCTTTTGCTAGAGAGACGATCTTGCAATTTGGACATTCGAATACAATATGTCCAAACCCTTGACATTTGAAACACTAGATAGAGTTAGGGCACTTGGAACTTGACACTCCATCACTCTTAGGAGTTGATTTTGAAGCAATCGCCCTAATCTTAGAAATAGATGCCCTTTCACCCTTAGAAACGTCTTCTTTACTTCGATACCGAGAGATATGACCACAAGCCTCTTAAAGTTGCCGTTCCACCTTAAGTGCAAGTTGACAAACATCATTATAGGCAAAAGAATACCCCAAGTGCCAAAACTTGGCACAAGGAGATACTTAAGTGCCAAAACTTACGAAAGTGACATTTAAGTACCACTTTTTATGAAAAATGAGACACTTGAGTGCCACATCTAACGAACCCCACCGGAAATACTATGTGGCAATTTTTTTTATTAATTTTCTTGCTTACGTGGCTCACCGGAAGGCTGACTCAGCCAAAATACATAAAAACGACGTCGTTTTGGTATAATTCAAATTTCAATATAAAAATAATTAAATTAATTTTTTAAAAAAAAAAGGAAGAGGAGGAAGGCAGCCGGCGGCTGAGGGCTCAGCCCTCGCCACCACCACCTCCCCCGCCGTCGCCAAAAGCTTGGGAGGGTCAACCGGGCTGCCGAGCCCAGGCCGGGGGCCTGTGACCCCAGCCGATCGACGGCGAGGGCCTGAGAGCCCTCACCCAGATCTAGGGCGGACTATCATGTCCCCATCCATCCATCCTTTCCTACTTTTTTTCAAAGTACTATGCTCCATCAACGTGAATACTGCTTAGTTGGCTTAGGAAGCCATGTCTTCTATGGTGCTCGTGGCACTGCTGGTTAGGGTAGGGACAACAGCGACAGTGTAACACTTCTTTCACGTTTTCCAAGTGCCATTTCCAACCGCAAACTTCGCTTTCTTACCATTTGAATTCTGAATTATGAAGGCTAGAGTTGAACTCGGACTGACCTGCTAATTATCTTTCCCCACCTCTTATTTTCGCAGAGTTGACGTTTCAACCGAAACTTAACGAGCTAAGAGTCGCATTACTTGGGGTTGATCATTGCGCTTCATTTACAGGGCAGCATCGGAAAGTAGTCATCTCAGCTCAAGGACCGGGTCCGAGTTCATTTCATCATTGGCAAATCTTTCCAGATTCGATGACACCACCAACTAAAACAATTGGGTTGTTTTGCTTTGACCATTCTACACCGTTCCTTGCTTTAGTGCACTTGAATTAGAAAAGAAACAAGATGTGGAAATACATAAAGAGAGAACCCCTACATCTCTTTGGTTGTTTCACATATCTTCGGGGCAAATCTTCTTCCCTTAATCAAGATAGGGGTGTGATCAGTGGATCACGATAGGGCCCCACGAGATGGAGGGATCTGCTGTCTCTTTCGTGTTGGCGGTGGTATACCCAGAAAAGTGTAAACGAGGTTAGGGACCTCCACACGTCGGAGAGCGACGACGGAATGTTTGTGGTCCTCGGTTAAGAATTTAAACGATTCTACGTACGTGATGGGGACAAATGCATTTGCAGCCACATGTTCTTCCCATGGTCTCAATCTCTCTCGAGCTATTTACTATGTGAAACGATACCGACCAAAGAAAGAAAAAAACGTGGGAAACGACTCTTTTACAACCTTTCCAAAGCAGTGACATATAAGCGCACTTTCGTCCCTGTCAGTTGTTTTCACTGTCTGTTTTCATCTCTTAAACGTTTTTATTCCGTGCCATTCAAACTCAGAAAAATTATTCAAAAAATCCTAAATCTATAGCACATTTTTCAATTCAATCATAAATATTTTCACATTTTATTAATCTAGTCTATCTGAAAACGTTGACACGGATGCCCGCTGTCTTACGTGGCACAACTAGTATTGACAAATCTGATGTGAGGTACAGGTTTGTGATCGATGTGGCCAGCTCCTTGTCACAGTAGATATATGGTGACACGTTCTGGATATTTCATTTGCCACTTTCGAGGACTTTTCATTAGATTAAAAAGGATGAATAAATAAATAAATAATTCGAAAATTCATTAGATTAAAAAGGATTGGGACATGATAGTCCGCCCCAATGCATGTTCGGCGTTTTATGGTCATGGCTAATCTCGATAAGAATTGCTGGCGCTCGCCCCTCCACCTGTTGCTGTGGGGCACTGGTGCGACTCTGTGACTGGCAACGGACAAAAATCTGTCATTAAAAGTGAAAGTTTTGAAATCCGGTAATAACGTTAGTTGCGATACCTTTCACGCTACTAAAGTGATTTGGTTGGCTACACCGCCTCAGCCTTATAATCAATTAAAACTGAAACTTTTAAATGAATATATGATTCAATATATAAGCCTTCCAACATTCTCCATCACGAGTAGACTGAATTTTGGCCTAAGCCTAGAACATGGAAATATGTAATTAGGAAGGCCAATAGGGACACTAATAGATTTGAATTTAGGAACTCCTACTTTCATATCATGTGAGAGATTTTGTGAAATCACTGCTAATTGTTTAAAAGTTTAAACTATTAAATGAAGAAGTAATTTAATATTTAAATTCTATTTGTTGCACAAAATTTCACATAAATGTACAAAATGATCTATGTTACGCCTCTTTCTCATTCCCACATGGAGTCAAATGTGAGCATCACGTGCCAATACTGTCCACGTGAGCAAACCGCCGAAGTTGCTAATACCAGGTCAAGGAAGAATTTGATTATACAAAGGAGCACGAGTCTTTCTTTTTTCTTTTTTGTCTTTTTTTTTTTCGGTCTAATAGAGGAGCACGTGTTGAAAGGGTTTGAAGGCAACAAAACAAACGACTAAAATTGAAGCGGAAGCGGAAAACCAATGTTCCACGTGCAAGTCATTCTCCTCTATTGCCCTCCGTATCACTGGCTCAATCAGACGGCCCCCTCACCATTTAATTAGCAGTTAACGCTCCCATGTGATGATACATGTGAGAATTAGGGTTAGAGAAGAGACTTGAAAGACTATTTATAAAGTTTCCAACCAGCCTCCTCATTACGACGAGTAGCTCAACTCCTACCCACACTACCAAATTCCCCATATTAGACTAATTAAGAAACTAACTATCTCACCTTAGACCAACCCCGTTTTACGATAACCATAAAATGATAAATTACAATATCAATTAATGTAGTCCACATTAGGAAAACTCTTATAGTTCTAGCGTATGGTCATGCTCGAGTTGCAAGTTGCTAAACCAAACTACAATGATTCCGACTTTGTTAATTCTTTCGGGTGGCAAGCTTGTGGGTGGCAGTGATATAGGAGGAATGAAAGAGACTCAGCAGTTGCTAGACTTCTGTGCGGAACATGGTATCACTGCGGACTTTGAGGTAATCCGGATGGACTACATCAATACAGCCATGGAAAGGCTTGCGAAGTCTGATGTGAGGTACAGGTTTGTGATCGATGTGGCCAGCTCCTTGTCACAATAGATATATGGTGACACGTTCTGGATATTTCTTTTTTTTTTTTTTTTTGGTCGGTAAAAAGATAACTTCATTCATGAAACAGTAAATATACAAGAGTTTAATGCCTCAGTACTTAATATATCAAAAAGAGCAAGAGGGGGGGGACTCGGCCCAGTTAGAGGGGAGAAGATTGTGCCCTTGGGCTTTTGCGGCCCAATCAGCCACAAAATTTGTTTCTCTTCTGCAATGTCGAATTCGTAGGGTTGGGAAGAGATCAAGCAACGCTGTAGCCTCAGCAAAGAGAGCTTTGTTCTCCCATGGTGTGCGACCTGGATCATGAATCGCTTCTACCACAGCCAAACAGTCAGATTCGAGAAGGAGATTATGTTGATTCCTTCCTTTGTTGATCGGATATTGGAGAGTAAAGGTGAGAGCTTGTATTTCTGCTTGCAGGGGCAAAACAGAGGTGGTGCATCGGGCATTGCCATTGATCAGCTTACCTAAGGAATTGCGGCAAACACAAGTGACAGCACCTTCATTTAAGGCCGTAGGGAAGGAAGCATCAATATTTATCTTTATCACACCAGGATCAAGGGGACGCCAGATCAGATCCGAAGGACGACGTCGAAGATGTGTATTCAGTGGCGATCTAGAACAGGATCGAGTGCAAGTTGCGTCTAACTTGTCGATAAGTGGTCTTGTAGCAGTTTGGCTTCATACTTCTTGCTAATTGTTCATAGAATACGGTTTCTTTCGACTTTGTTGCAGCAAGGTCACATGGCAGCTGTAATAAGATCGAGCATGGGCAAGAGCAGCAGATACAACTTGATTCGGGTTCGGGATTTTCCAGCGGAAAACAAAATCATTTCTGGCCTTCCAGATGTGCCACAAAACATATGCAATTATCGCAAAAACTTGTAAGTTTTTCTCCTTTTCTAATATTTGCAGTAGCCAAGCGTCAAATCTGTGTGTTTGAGTTTGCTGAACAGTAAATGGTAACTGCGGGTGGCACCATACATTCGTTGTCCAAGGGCAATGTAGGAACAGATGTTCTATAGATTCAGGGATTGGGGAAATGCAGCAGTCTCTACATAACTTTCATATAGGATTTGCTATAACATGGCGATAGCATAGATTCTTACCAGTGGCTAGAGCATTTTGGCATAATGACCATAGAAAGATACATAGTTTGGTAGCAGATGGTACTTGCCAAATGTTTGTCCATAGTCATTTTGGGGGTTGAAAGGATGATGAAGCCCGATTATGAATAATTGTGCTCTCTGCTGACCTGATCTAATTGTATCCATTTTTAACAGTATAAACACAATTGGATCACCTTTTCCAAATCAGTTTATCCTCTGTATATTGTCGTTTGATATGAATTTTGAGGATTTCGTCGACTATGTGATCAGCAAAACTACTAGAAAGCAAAGGAATGTTCCATGTTTGTAGTTCTGAACATATGAAATCAGCTACCATTTGAGGTTCATTCCTAGGTGTGGGGCCTCCAATTATGCCTGTTGAAAGCCACCTATCCTCCACGTTCTGGATATTTCATTTGCCACTTTTGAGGACTTTTCATTAGATTAAAAAGGATGAATAAATAAATAAATAATTCGAAAATACAAGTCAACATTGGCTGTGCCACGTGGGACGTCGGACATCCATGTTGGCATTGTTCGGTCAAATTGATCGGATGAACTCAATTGACAAAATGTGAAAATGTTTATGATCGAATGAAAAATGTGCTATAAATTTAGAACTTTTTGAATAATTTTTCCAAGTTTGAATGACACATAATAAAAACGTTTAAGAGATGAAAACAGACAGTGAAAACAACTGACCGGATGATGAAAGTGCGTATATGTCACTGCTTTGGAAAGGGTAAAAGGGTCGTTTCCCACATTTTGTTTCTTTCTTTGGTCTGTATCGTTTCACATAGTAAATAGGTCCAGGGAGATTGAGACCATAGGAAGAATATTAGGCTGCAAATGCATTTGTCCCCATCACGTACGTAGAGTCGTTTAAAACCTTAACCGAGGACCACAAACATACCGTCGTCGCTCTCCGACGTGTGGAAGTCCCTAACCTCGTTTGCACTTTTCTGGGTATACCACCGCCAACACGAAACAGACAGCAGATCCCTCCATCTCACGGGGCTCTATCGTGATCCACTGATCACACCCCTATCTTGATTAAGGGAAGAAGATTTGCCCGGACGATATGTGAAAACAACCAAAGAGATGTAGGGGTTCTCTCTTTGTGTGATGAATCGATTCAGTAAATACGAGCGTGGCGATGAATTGATTTGATGGCTCATATATTGTTATTCATGATATCTATCCGTCAATATCATCAAGGTGTTAATCATCTCTGAAAAATTTATCACCTGTATGGAAACAAATCTCGAGTTATTGCTATATGGAAATAAAGAGTTATCGCCAAATAAAAGGAAAAACACAATAAGATTAGGCATGTAATTATTCTCGCATTTATTGCTGGTGCACACTTCATTCTAATTCCAACTGCTTTTTAGTAATGGTATGCATAAAAAAACGGTCAAAAAAGTTGCACGATTATTTGAGAGGCAAGGGATGGCAGAATCACCGGTTCAAGAGCATCCTCACAAGGCCAACGAGGCCGTCGTTGGGCCGCCCAAGATAAGTCTGGCCTTCTCTTGCCCTTCCATTTCTCTCGGAGGTACCTACCTAGCTAGCGATAATGCTTCAACTACGAGCGCATGGGAACATTCGAGAATGAATTTTCTGATAACAGCATGCTTGGAGTTCTACTTTTGGCCGTGTATTGATTAATTAATACAATTTAAACCTGAACAAGTCCTTAAAAGGCTCAACAGAGGAAACAGGCGGGAGCTCCGCCTGGGGTGGGAGACCCCGTTGCTATCCTCCTATTCTCTCTCTATCGGGAAGACAAAGATAAACATGGAATTAGGGAGCTTCACGGTGGTAAAGGTAAACACCATGTTAGCACTTTGGTTCTGGCTACTACCAAGTAGGCAGGTATAGTAGCCTCCCGCACTTTGGGGTGAGTGAAGGTGGGTGAAAATCCCACAGTTGGGTTGGCATGCCTTACGGCACTATCCTCAACCACAGGCTAACTCAGTTCCCCTGATTGGCACGCTTTTACGGCTGTGTATTGATTAATTAATACAATAGGTCTCCAAGCCAAGGGGTACCACAGCTTCCTATCGTTTTCATCAGAACTCTACAATGCAATAAAGTAGATTAGGTTGTTTCTTTCTAAATAAACTGAGAAGGACGTATGCTTTCTTATGCTTGGGCTTATAGCCAATGATTAGTCATGGACATGGGGTGAAAGTTCTGTTTCAATAATTGAACATGAGGTTTCACTCTGTTTCTAGTTTTAGACTAGTCTTCAATAGGGATGAATAGTTCCAAGTTTCAGGTTCCCTACAAGTTCCATTTAAAACTTGAAACATACTCATTAAAATAGATTTTTCTTTTTTTAGAACTTAAAACCTACCCCGCATACCCTAAAACTTGGAGCATACCCTGTCGCAGGTTCTAAAGTTAGTTTCAAGATCTACCTAAGTTCCACCTATATTATTAATCAAACGATTGCAGTGAATTAAAACCTTTAATGACCATCACTTACTATTATAATTCATCAACCATAAAGACACACGGAAAATATGAACATTGATGAAGTAAAAATCTCAGCTATAAAATGGAAGCTCAAATTAGTACTTCCAGATTATACACTCATCATCAAACAGTATGGAATATCGCAAGATTGCGTGAAGACATGAACCAAGAAATATATTTAAACTTGTTCTAGGTTTTGAAGTCACAAATTACATATTCCAATTTCAAGTTTCTCCAACTAAAAACCTAGAACTTACCCATCAAATCAAAATCTTCATATTTTGGAACCTGAAACATATTATGTATACCTTGGAACTAGTGTCGCGACCTTTTTTTTGGGCGCCCGATCGGGTCGGGCGCCTTGCGGAGGCTAATGGCTCGGCTAAATTTATTAAGCCCGGACTCTCCAAAGTCCACCAATTCACGATTTTAATAGTCTAAGTTTTTAACCTATAAGTTAATTTTTAAAACGGAGTTGCCACTAATCAATTTGGGGTGGGTTGATTAGAAACCCATGCGAATTATTAGGAGAAATACTCGCTCTTGCGCAACTAGAGAAATTAGGATCGAGGACTTGATTATACTAGTTAATCACTAATGCCCTTTTGGTACCTAATTTGTTTAAACCCTTAGGCTTTTTTTTTTTTTTTTTGATGTTTTAGGGATTTTCCATGCATTTTTGGGGAGGAAAAACATTTTTTTTTTTTTTTTTGGGTCTTTTTCTATTTTTTGGACATAAAAAGGACTTTTGGATTTTTTTGGTTTTTTTTTAAAGAAAATACAAGTCTTTTTGGCTTTTTTTTTTTTTTTGGATTTTTGGCATTTTTTGGAAAATAAGGAATTTTTTTTTTTTATTTTTTTGATTTTTTTTGGAAAATAAAATATTTTTAAATATTTTTGGAAAATAAAGTATTTTTTATTTTTCTAGAAAATAAAATATTTTTTTACTATTTTTAATATTTTTCGAAAATAAACCATTTTTTATTTTTTTTTTGAATTTTTTTGAAATAAATTATTTATTTTTATTTATTTATTAAAAAATTATTTAAAAAAAAAAAAAAAAAAAAAAACGGCCGGGTCCGCGGGCTGATTCGACCTGAGTCGTTGACCCGAAATGCAAACGGGCCCATTATGCGGGGCCAACTCGTTTTTTTTTTTTTTTTTTTTTTAATATTTATTCAAAACGACTTGTCGTTTTGGGGAAGAACTGGCGAAACCCTACCCGGTTCTTCGACCCAGTCCAACCCGACGACTCGGGTCTCGACCCGAAAAATCGGGAACCCTAGGGTTCCCGATTCGCGCGTTGAGGGGGGGGGGGGCGAAACGACACCGCAATGGCGGCGACAAGTAGCGATGAGGGCCGGATGACCGAGGGAGGGTGCGATGGTGACGGCAACGGTGACGGCGGCGGTACGTTACCTGTTCGCGAACGACAGCTTGAGTGGCGAACGAGCGTCGACAGCGGAGGGTGCTCGAACTCCTCTTCGGTCTAGGCTTGCGAACGTCAGGGCTGTGGTGGATGGTGAGCAGCGAATCGGATGCTCGACGATGGCCAAGCGCTGCGGCGGAGGGCGCTCACCCCTCTCTCTCTACCCAGCTCGACCCTCTCTTTCTCGGGCTCGCTTATCGCCGGCCTCCCCCGAAGTCTCTCGGAGGGAGGTCGTTCGAGCTTTGCGACCCGATCCCTCACGCGCTCACTCTTCGATTTCCCCTTGAAGTCTCTCAAAGGGGAGATCTTTGAGTTCGCCATGGTCCAACGACAGAGCTTGCGGCCACCTATTTATAGGCGAGGGGAGTCCGGTCGGCGGAGAGCTTCGGCCACCGGCCTTTGGCTTGCCGAACCGGTCTTCCTCGGC
Source organism: Eucalyptus cloeziana (assembly GCA_014182715.1). NCBI lineage: Eukaryota > Viridiplantae > Streptophyta > Magnoliopsida > Myrtales > Myrtaceae > Eucalyptus > Eucalyptus cloeziana. Next base: position 54,736,825 of record CM024641.1, on the reverse strand, counting down.
TGAACCGGCGTCCCATCCAAGCTTTCCAACGAAGCGCCCGGCATTGAAGGCAACCATTAATGGCACCTGTGATTTATCATCTTCGGCCAACGTCGGCCTACCCTCCTTGGCCGTAGGTTGTCCTTCGCGCGTCGCCGGCCGCCGCGCATGATGCACAGAGGCGCAGAGAAGAAGGAGAAGGAAGAGGGAGGGGGAAGGGTTTGGTCGCGCGGGCCGGGCTGAGGGGAGCCCGCGCGAGGAAAAAAGGGAGGGGGCTAGGCTTGAAAGCCCAACCCCAGGAGCTGCGAGCTCCTACTTTTTTTCTTTTTGTTTTGTTTTGTTGTTTTTTTGTTTTTATTATTATCCGAAAAAGGGCAAAATAAATAATAATAACCTAATTAATTGCTAGTCTCTAGTGGATCGCCAGAGGATGGCAAAATAACACATGGGTTGAGGTGATGGTTTTGTCTAGAAAGGGAAAAGGTTATAGGGATGAAAAAAGAGGAAGAGGAAAGTTGAAAGGTATACAATTGATCTCAGGAAAATAACAAAGAAATTTGGGTTGATTTACTTCTTCAAAAATCTTAATTTTGAGATGATATTCTCCGTAGTGAGATGACAGCTATAACTTTTACAGGGTTGGTTTTCTATCGCTATGGAAACCTCTTTGACTTCTCTCTCATACCTGGATCGGTGTTTTTTTTTTACCATCTCATTTTGGAATTCAGTTGGGGCCACCGATATTTCTGCGGATGTAGTTCTTCTGATGAGCTAATTTGGTGGAGAATAGTTTCAACTCCACTTGTAAACAAAACAACCTTTTTGAACATGCAAATAGAGAGTCTGCCTCTCAAAGTGAGCGATGCAGTGCATTTGACGCGCATGTCTGACGCTATATCTACTGTTTTGCAGGGAAAATGGTGTCACCATTAAAATCCTCTTCTGTGGGGTTTGTTGCTCTGACCTTGGCCTTCACGAGGCCAAGAATGAATGGGGGTTCACAACTTGCCCTGTTGTTCCTGGGTAGGTTGGTTAATGCTTACGATCTAAAATTTTCTTCTTCTATTTTTTAAACTTTACAGAATTGTACATTGTGTACCACTCTTAAACAAATGGAGTTTATTTGAAATTGTGTTAACAGTCTGATGCCTGTGTAAATGGATTAAATTCAGATTTCGAACTTCTAGGTCTACTCTTTGACTTACTCTTTTACATCTTCTAAATATGATTTCATCGTATACTTTAGTAAGAATTTTCTTCTTTCCCCTTTATTTTTGTTATTTTCATTATTTTTTCATATATTTACATTTTGACCCTTCAAGTATTAAAAATTTTTAAAATTGACCCCGTGCGTGTCGGAATCGCATGTCAAAATTTCAGACTCACGTGTCGAAGCATGTCGGAAAGAGTTGATTACATGTTAGATTTTTCGACACTTCGTTGACCGCGTGTCGGAATGTGTCGGAGCGTGTCAGACACGTGTCGGAGTTTCGGACAAAACACGAAAGCTTCCAAAGAGTATCGGAACTTCTTAGGTCATTGCTTTGAAAAGGGTAAGAGAATCGTTTTCCACATTTTTTCTCCTTTTTGCGGTCTGTATCGTTTCACATAGTAAATAACTCGACAGAGACAGAGACCATGGTAAGAACGTGTGGCTGCAAATGCATTTGTCCCCATCACGTACGTGGAATCGTTGAAAACCCTAACCGAGGACCACAAACCTACCGTCGTAGCTCTCAAACGTGTGGAAGTCCCTAACCTCGTTTGCACTTTTCTGGGTATACCACCGCCAACACGAAAGAGACAGCAGATCCCTCCATCTCGCGGGGCCCTATCGTGATCCACTGATCACACACCTATCTTGATTAAGGGAAGAAGATTTGCCCGGAAGATATGTGAAAACAACCAAAGAGATGTAGGGGTTCTCTATTTATGTATTTCCACATCTTGTTTCTTTTCCAATTCAAGTGCACTAAAGCAAGGAACGGTGTAGAATGGTCAAAGCAAAACAACCCAATTGTTTTAGTTGGTGGTGCGACATCGAATGTAGAAAGTTTTGCCTACGATGAAATGAACTCGGACCCGGTCCTTGCGCTGAGACAACTACTTTCCAATGCTGCCCTGTAAATGAAGCGCAATGATCATCCCCAAGTAATGCGACTCTTAGCTCGTTAAGTTTCGGTTGAAACGTCAACTCTGCGAAAATAAGAGGTGGGGAAAGATAATTAGCAGGTCGGTCCAATTCCAACTCTAGCCTTCATAATTCAGAAGTGAAATGTACCAGAAGAAAGCCAAGTTTGCGATTGGAAATGGCACTTGGAAAACATGAGACTAGTTGTGCACTGGCGTCGTGGTCCCTAACCTAACCGGCAGTGCAACGAGCACCACAGAAGACATGGCTTCACAAGCCAACTAAGTAGTATTCACGTTGATGGATCATATAACTTTGATAATCGGCCCCAATGCATGTTCGGCATTTTGTGATCCTGGCTAATCTTGACAAGAATTGCAGGCTCTCGCCCATCCACATGATGGTGAGGGGGCGGTGGTCATGGGCCCAATGTATGCAAGAGATTTTGTGAAGCCACTGCTCATTGTTTAAAAGCTTAAATTTTTAGATGAAGAACAAAATGTCACATCAATTTACAAAATAATCTATGTCACGCCTCTTTCTCGTTCCCACATGGAGTCCCATGTGAGCATCACGTGCCAATCTTTGCCACGTGAGCAAACCACTGAAGTTGCTAATGCCGAGTCAAGGAAGAATTTGACCATACATAAGAGCATGAGTTGAAAGGGTTTGAAGGCAACAAAACAAATGATGATATTGTCTTAACCCTATTGTAATTATACCAATTCAATTTTAAATAGTTTAATTGTGCAAATTGAGTTGTAAACATTTTTACGTTTTACCAATTGAGTTCATCAGGTTCACTTTGGCTAGAAATCACTAACATGAATGATGGTCAATGCTAACTTTGGGATTTTCTAATAATGTTTTAACAATTTTTTTGATTTTTTTCTTTTCTTTTCTTTACTTTTTTTTTTCTCAAGACTTATAGCCGGTGATGGCCAACACGCTTTCACTAGATCTGGTCAGGCAAAGGTGTTGCGGCACCATCAACTTGGGGCAAGGGCATCCCCTAGGAAAAAAAAGAAAATGAAAAGAAAAGAAAATTGAAAAATCTCTACATCAGCACTAGTCATGCCACTTAGTACAACTAGCATTTACGTCAACGATTTTTTGGCCAAAATTGACCAAATTAACTCAACTGGCATAATTAGAATAGATTTAGGACTTCTGTGCTAATTTTCCCCAAACGAGATTGGACTAACAACTTATCCGAGAGGATTGACAACGCACTTTTGTGCCAGTAATCTGAAAATGGAAAAGAATCATTTTCGACACTAAACAGTTCGAGAAACGAGACCGTAGGGAAAACGTGGGCTGCAAACACATTCACGCACGTTGAATCGAATGCAAAAACCAAAGTCTTACGTACGTTGAATCGAATGCAAAAACCAAAGTCTACAAATACCAGGACCAAAAACAAACAAAAGTGTGAAAGACTAGCTCATTTGCTCGTTTTTAGTCTCTACCACGCGTCTCTCTCCATCTTACATGTGAATCTTATTGTCACAGTAAGAGATGGAGAAGAAACCTTTCCTGTAGATGCATGTCTTGATCGGAAAATTACCAAAAAAGTCCTAAACTTATTGCAATTATGCCAATTCAATCATAAACTCTTTTTTTTTGCCAATTTAGTCCTAAACCTTTTATAATTATGCCAATTTAGTCCATCCGGCCAAAATTGGCCAGTCGGAGCTAACATGGACACCAACCATCCAGCAAAAGCTAACATGGCAATTTTTTAATATTTTTTATTTTATTTTTTTTTAATTTTTAATTTTTAAATATTTTTAAAACTCTTGAATTCTTTTTTCTTTTTTTTCTTTTTTTCACTTTCTCTTTCCTTTGGCCCGCCGATGCCGGCCAGAGGCGAGGGCCGATGAGGCAGACCTCGCTAGATCTGGTGAGGAGCCTCACTAGCCATCGGTGAGGTCGACCCTCGCCTTGGCTAGGCGAGCCCCGCCAAACCTAGCAAGGCTTAGCCTCGCTTAGCCAAGGCAACGGTCAACCTCGCCGGTGGCCGGCGAGGCTCAACCTCGCCAAACCATGGCGAGGTCAAGTGAAGGACGGCGAGGAGCCTCGCCGCTTCGCTCGACCTCGCCGGCACCAGCGAGCTTGGCCCTCACCATGGTTGGGCGGGGCCAAGCCTCGCTAGATCTAGCGGAGCCTTGCCTAGCCAAGGCGAGGGTCGACCTTGCCGGTGACCGGCAAGGCTCCTCGCCAAATCTAGGGCCGGCAAGGCTCCTCACCAGATCTGGCAACGGCGACCTCGTTGAGGCTAGGCGAGGCCATAGCAACGGTGAGGCTAGCCTCGCTAGATCTAGCGGGGCCTCACCATTGGCCAGCAAGGTCGACCTTGCTTTTGGCCGGCACTAGCCAGCTAGAGGAAAGAGAAAGTGAAAAAAAAAAAAAAATTAAAAAATATTTAAAAATTCGAACAAAAAAAATTAAAATTTGCCATGTCAGCTTTCATTGGATGACCGGTGTCCACATTAGCGCCGGCTAGCCAATTTTGGTCGGATGGACTAAACTAGTACAATTGTAAAAGATTTAGGACTAAATTGGCTAAAAAAAGTTTAAGACTAAATTTACACAATTGCAATATGTTTAGGATTTTTTTGGTAATTCTCCCCATCTTGACTGTACAATGGTTGAAGTGAAACAACCCTATTATTTTAGATGGTGATGCGATATCGCATGAAATGAAATGATCTCTGACCTGCTCCTTGTTCTGAGACAACTGCTTTAGATGCTGCCGTGAAAATGAAGTAGATGCCCAGCGATTATCCTGGAAAAATGCTACTTTTAACTTAGGTTTTATGTCTCAGAACTGAAAACTTAGGTTTTATGTTTCAGAAGTCAGAAGGCCCAGAAAAGGGAAGGACAAATAGAGTTTGCGCTTGAAAATGGGATTTCTGGAACGGGAGATTGGTAGTACACCGTGGCTATTATCCCTAACCTGACCGGCAATGCCCCGATAATCACGGGCATGGGTCCACAAGTCAACTCGGTGTTCAAGTAGGCCCAATTATATCAGCATTCAAGCTCCACGCGATTCAGAACCTGAATTAAGTGGAGACGAGCTCAAGCTTGAATACTTAACCTGTCTAGCTCGTTCTGATCATACAGTTGTATTTTTTAATTATATATGTACGCTCATTAATATAAACACACTATGAACTCTTCAATTACTTTGAGTTCGAGATTATTCAAAACTCAAGTAATACTAATTGACTAATCAAGGTGAGTAAAATCGAGCTCGAGCTTATTTGACAACTTATTCAAGTTAAGCTCAAGAAGATTACCGGGTCTTGAATATTGGGGTGGAGTAGACTCGATTACGCGAGCTTTTTTGACAACTTATTCTAGTTAAGCTCGAGAAGAGTATCCGGTATAGAATATTGGGGTGGAGTCGACTCGATTACACCCTTATCTATTGCACCTCTCCATCTTTGTGGAGCAGATGGAGCTCGAGACCTCTAGTATTGGGAGGGAGGGAGGGAGGGAGGGAGGGAGAGAGAGAGAGAGAAGGTGGTCCTCTTGGTTGTTTAAGATAATAAGGAATTTTTATATAATATTTTCCTATGTTACATAAATGATTATATTTTCAATCTTTCTTAAGTTGGTGTCAAAGGTAGTGCTAGCCCTTTCACAAATGTGTGTCATCAAAATTCCATATGAATGTATGTAGTCAAAATTCTATGTGTTGTCGTAATACATCTTACATGTAAAAGAGGGTGCTGAAGTATTGTCTCATATCGCTTGATGGCAAGTCTTAAAACCTCTTTATTTTATGTTGTCACCCTCCACCTATTAGTTTAAGTTCTTGGGTTAGACTTTCATGTTGATTATCTATATCTTTCAAGATTGCACGTATATCTCTTTTTTTTTATTGTGCATATTAGAAGTGATCGATTTCTGGTTCGATCTAATTCAACCTAGGAATGGGGAACCAAGCCGGGAGGACCGGTTCCCAGTTTTCAAGACCAGGGACCATTTGATCAATCCAGTCCTATGGAACCAGTCATTTAGCAATGATCAGATGACCAAACAATGAGACAGGCATTGGTGCTTCTCTTCCTCAAGGGTGCAAAATAAATAAGGAATACTTGCAATGAGAGGCCCCACTAAGGAAGGGACATGTGAATTAGAGATCTAGAACAAGCTCTTCATATGTACAAAACAAACATATGGCCACCTTCACACTTAAAAGCTAAACTGCTAAATTCTTGGCATCATTTTACAAGGGGTCATTTAGAGCATTACCAAAGACTGAAGAGTGAGACCGTGAGTGCGAAAGAGCCTGATGGAAGAGTGAAGAGCGAAATAGGAAACTCGGAACAGGTAGAGAAAATTGGGCCTTTCTTGATAAAGGACTCTCCATTAGAGGGAGCGATGGTTTGAGATTGAAGAGTGGAGACCAAGCTATTGCAGAGCGATATTTGGTTGTCAAGCGAGATTTGAGAGTCGAGCGGGAGCTAGGAGATCGAAGAATGAAGAGCGAGGTGTGAAGGAAAGACTAGAGCAAAGAGCGAGGCGTTGCAAGAGGGAAAGATTAAAGGCTAATTAGGGTTTATTTGTTTCTTTAAGAAATTAAAAATATATATAGGGCCTGTTTGTTAAAAATTGTTTATGTTCCTTAGAACAAAAATTTACGTTTCTTTTGTTCCGGGGAACGAAAAAAGAATTGAAACGTATTTTGTAAAACTTTTGTTTCCAGGAACAAAAAATCTTTTTCTTTTTCTTTTTTTGTTTCCGTGAATAAATTTGGAACAGAAACAGGAAGTAGAAAAAGTAGCTTCTTATTCCTGGGAATAAGAAGCTACTTTTTTCTACTTTCCTGTTTCTGTTCCAAATCTATCCCTAGACTCTTTTTTTTTTTTTTTTTCTTCTCTTTTTCTTCTTCTCTTTCTTCCTTTTAGTTGGTCGTCGGCCTTGGCCATCGCCAGCTTCTTCTTCTTCTTCCTTTTAGCTGGTCGTCGGCCTTGGCCATGGCCGGCGCCGGCGATTGGCCAGACGAGGACTGGTGACCTTGTCGAAGTGTTGCCGGCCCCTGGAGACGTCGAGCCACGGCAAGACTTGGCCTCCCCACCCGGCGCGAGGCCAAGCTCACACTGCTTGGGTGAGGCCAAACCTCACTTGGTGGCCTAACGAGGCTCGTCGGATGTCGCCCGGCCGGTCGCCGACTACGGCGATGGCCGACAACCGGCCAAAGAGAAACAAAAAAGGAAAAATAAGAAAAATTAATAAATAAATAAAAATTTAAGAATTTTACCAAATATATTTCTATTCTAGAAATAAAAATTTTGGGAAGTTACCAAATAAGTTCTTTTGCTCGAACTTGTTCCCGAGAACAGAAAAAGAAAAATCATTTATCAATCAAAATTGTTCCCTGGAACAAAAGTGTTACCAAATGCGCCCATATTGGCGATCTTGTCTACTTAGTCCAGGTCCCACCCTAAAACCGAGAACCAAATTGAAAATCACTAGTTCCAATTTCATGGAATCGGGAATTGGACTAGGATCGCTTAGAATTGCCCAAAATCAGCAGGCTCGGGCCTGTTCAAGCATTTCCCGGATTGAGCAATCCATTTTGCTTACCCCTAGTGCATATTTTGATTAAAATATTATCTTAAAATAGTTATTTAATAAAGTATATAAATAGACTGATGTGTTTTTCATTAATACAACATTGGAATAAACAGAAATTCTCAATTTTTCACATGACATCAGATCAAAAGGTCCAGAATTCAAATCTTTTTAGGTATCTCCATCTTTAATTACATATATACATACTTTAGGCTTAGGCCAAACCAACCCACACGTGATGGCAAGTGTTAAAATATATAAATATTAAAACATACCTTCATCAAACTGCTTAACTTTAGAATATTTGGCAGTGGTCCTACAAAATCTCAAATAATATTATAATCAATATTATCTCTTTTGTGAATGTGAGTGGCGAAAATTCCACGTGAATATGCATAGTGAAAATTCCACACGCCACTTGTAATCCTAATTACACATGAGAAGGGGTATTGAAATAATGTCCCATATCGCTTAACAATGGGTCCTAAATACTTTTTATTTCATGTGGTCTTCATTTACTTATTAACTTAAGTTCTTGGGTTGAACTTTCTAACTTGATATCAAAGCTTATTTTTGGCGCCAGGAAAAAGCATCTTTGCATAGTAACTTTTTCTTAGCAAAGCCAGGTGTATTCAGCTTGCTATAGCCATACCATCCGTATCGGCCACATTTCGACACCACAAAGATGCATCATTGTTGTAGCCACACCATCCGTATCGGCAACATTTCGACACCACAAAGATGCGTCTTTTACATGGTAATTTTCGCTTGGCAAAGCCTAGTGTATTCAACTTGCTATAGCCACGCCATTCGTATTGGCCGCATATGTCTAGTTGCTATTCTGACAAAAAAAGTCGACGGCGAAGGACACATGCAATTCAGCTCTAATAGCAAAGTCATTTTAAAGGATGCATGTTGTTAGCCTCTGATTCTTGACTGAACTTCTCGTTTCGAGAAGCCGACGACATCACCAAACTCACCATCATTAGACAAGCAATATATTGAAATCTCATTGTCAACAAAAGCTTGTAGCAATCACATCCAACACCCCACCTCGAATCCATTGGGTGTTAATTTCATGGAGAAACATGTTTTCATGATACTATTTCACTTGATTTCAAACTTTAGCTAACTTAGTTACCTTGACTTTGAAGAGGGATATGAGAGATAATTAGGGATTTCCATAAGATATTTTTTAATATTAGAGATAATTACAATATTCATGTTGATTATCTGTATCTTTCAAGAATATGTGTATATTGCATGTATATCTCCATTTAATTGTGCATATATTGATTGAGATATTATCTTAAAATAGTTATCTAATAAAGCCTATAAATAGGCTGAGGTATACTTATACATCGAAATATACATATATTCTCAATTTTTACTTTTCGCACTATTCTTGAGGTTGTTCTTGGCCAAGGATCATCTTAAAGGAGAGCGACGGGGGAGATGGTTAGCTGCTGAAGTGGGGCTACAAGGTGGAGAGGGAGAAAAGAGAATAATTGGGTTGGGATTTTGGTTAATGTATGTGTAAATTTTCACGTAATGTAAGGGCAATACGGAGAAGTTAAGCTTTTAGGGGTGGTGTTAATTATGTAATATACACTATTTTGTTGTTGATCATCTAGGCTCCATTTAATTAGCAAAAAAATTTGATATTTTTAAAAAATGCTTTACAAGAGAATGATAATATTTTTCGATATTTAATTAAAACCTGAAAATAAACTGAAAAATATTTTTCGTAATTTTATATAAAAAAATTATTTGATTTCCTAAATAGACATATACTATATGGGTGGTATTAATTTGTGTTCGGGCAGCTGAGGAATTGGGTAAGGGCACCAACAAATTCATGTTTGTAATCATGTTTTTATATACATCTTAGATTGAGATTGCGGTTACTATGTGGGAATTTTCCCAGAATTCAAAAGCATTCTGATGAAGTTTAGCTTTTTCTAGGTGGTGTGGACTTTGACCTAACCTGTACGCTCTAATTGGTTGCTGACCCTTCGGCGTTTGAAAGTGGGATTCCTAGAACGGTAGATTGGCACCATGCACGTTTTTCTCGAAAGACACAAATGTTGCACACACTGACAGTAGAATGAATCCAAACACTCGTTGGAACAGTCAGCGAATCCGAACACTTGTTCGCCTCCGCTTCTATTTAAAGGCGTCCTGCGTGCATGTTCACTTCACCACGACCTCTCCCTTTTACTTCTTCATGGCAAAACCCTGGTGGTCGAAAACCTCCACAGCCAAAGATATATAGAGCAATAGCCATAGACAAACGCTCCGGCTGCCACCGCCACTATGAGCTCCACCACCCCCTCCACCATTAATGCCCTACTTCTCTTGGCATTCGTTGCTTTATGTAATATCGTGAAACAGCAGCTTTGTCAGAAAACTATCAGAAACAAACATAATCGACTCCCACTCCCTCCGGGGCCCACCCCGTGGCCAGTGGTCGGTTGTGCCCCGGCCATGCTTCGCAACAAACCCGTGTTCCGGTGGATCCATCGCCGGATGAAGGAGATGAACACCGAGATAGCGTGCATCCGCCTAGGGAGCACGCACGTCATTCCCGTGACCTGTCCAACAATCGCCCAAGAATTCCTCAGGAAGCAGGACTCCTTGTTCGCCTCAAGGCCAGTTACGATGGCGTCCGGCACATTCAGCAGCAGCTACTTGACGACAGCCCTCTCGCCCTATGGGGAGCAATGGAAGAAGATGAGGCGGGTCTTGGTGTCGGAGGTAGTATGCCCAGCTCGGCACAAGTGGCTCCACGACAAGAGAGCAGAGGAAGCCAATAACCTAGTGAAGTACGTCTTTAACCTATGCAAAACCTCAGGTCATCAAGTGAACTTGAGAACAACTACGAGGCACTACTGTGGAAGTGTGACAAGAAGGCTGATGTTCAACAAGAGATACTTTGGCAAGGGAAGGCAAGATGGAGGACCAACCATTGATGAAGAACAACATGTAGAGGCGATCTTCAATGCGCTGTATTATCTCTATGCATTTTGTGTTTCTGATTACTTTCCATTCTCGGTGGGGCTTGACCTTGATGGGCATGAGAAGGAAGTAAAAGAGAGTGTGAGGACTCTTAGGAGGTTGCATGAACCCATAATAAGTGAGAGGATCAAACGATGGAGGGACGATTTGAGTTCGGAGTGTAATGAAAAAGAGCCTCAAGACTTGTTAGATGTTCTGATTATGCTTAAAGACCCACAAGGGATGCCATTGCTGACGCCAGAAGAAGTTCGAGCGCAGACCATGGTAAAGTTATATCCCTCTTCCTAGAGTGTTCGATCAAATATAAACTAAAAAAACTGTACAACCTGATTGGTGTCTCCATATGTGCAGGCCACGGACCTACAGTGGTCTAAATAGTTTAAATTCTAACATAAACATGCATGACCTAATATGCAGGAGATTATGATTGAAGCGGTGGACAATCCATCAAACGCAGTCGAGTGGGCAATGGCAGAGATGATAAATCAGCCAGAACTCCTTAACAAAGCCACAGAAGAATTAGATAGAGTTGTGGGTAAGGAGAGGTTAGTCCAAGAATCCGATATCCCCCGGCTCAACTACATCAAAGCATGTGCTCGGGAAGCCTTTAGGCTCCACCCAATCGCGCCCTTCAACGTTCCACACGTAGCCATGTCAGACACTGTGGTGGCCAGCTATCGCATTCCCAAGGGCAGCCACATCCTTTTGAGCCGGGTCGGCCTCGGTAGAAACCCCAAGGTTTGGGAGGAACCCCTCAAGTTTAAGCCGGATCGGCACATCACGAGTGACCAAGCGGAAGTCGTGCTGACTGAACCCAACTTGCGCTTCATTTCTTTCAGCACTGGCCGGCGCGGCTGCATGGCTGCCACACTTGGGACAACAATGACCGTGATGCTCCTCGCCAGGCTAATCCAAGGGTTTAGTTGGAGTAAACCCTCCAATTTGTCGAGCATCAGCCTTGCCGAGTCGAGGAATGACCTATTCCTCGCCGAACCACTAGTAGCTCAAGCGGAGCTGCGATTGCCAAGTCATCTCTATCTTGCATAGATGCAAGTACAAAGTCATGGTGATGTACTTCTATATATATTTTATGAATAATCGATATTAATAAAATAAATCCGGATGTCCAATGGATAGAAACTGGACATCCAAATAAGAAATCTCGAGTGTGAATTACAGGCTCATGCTCAAGACAAATTCTAATGTGGTGATGTAAAATTCCTGTATCTTCAATATAATCTCCACCTCTTGAAATTGAGTAAGTCCTACAGTCATTATTTATTAAGTTGTCTCGAGCTGTTGCTAGAATATGATTTTTGTGTGCAGTTCGTTCACATTGAACATGGGAAAGGAAAGGTAGGGACACTCAATAATTCGCAAGTTTTGTTGTTTCAAGTTGAACATGAAAAGCATGGTTTTTCTGGATCATCTCTGCAATTGCCCCTTTCGACTGCGTTTGATGGATTGTTCCACCGCTTCAATCATAATCTCCTGCATATTAGGTCGTGCAAGTTCATGTTGGAGACACCAATCAGAAGGGACAGTTTTCTTTTTTCTTTTTTTTAAAGGGAAAATGCCACAAAAAACCCTAAACTTTATCCAATACAACAAATTTACTCCAAACTTTTTTTTGTGACACAAAAAACCGTAAAATTTGTTAACCGTGATACATTTACCTTAATTTTTTTTTTTTTTTTTTTTACATAAAAAACCTCAAACTTATATTCACCTGATATGTTGGGTTGGGCAAGGACAGCCATCCCCAAATCCGGCGAGGGCAACCCTTGCCCAACACAAGTGACGCAACCCTCTGGGCCAAATTTGGCAAGGAATGCCCTTGCCGGATCTACCAAAGGCTATCCTCACCCGACCTAGGGGAGGCTCACCCTCGCTTAAGTCGAGCTTCCCTACGCCAGAAGAAGGAAAAAAAAAGTAAAAGGAAAAACAAAAAAAAGAAAAGAATAAGAAAAAGAAATTAAAAAAAAAAGACAAAGATGCCCCTCAGCCAAAGAGTTTGGATAAATGTATCATAGTTGGCAAAGTTTAGGAGTTTTTTATGTGACATCCTACATTTTCAACTCTGCTTTCAATTCAATAAATTGGGTATTTCATCGACGCGTCTATAATGCTTTTATTTGAGATGGCCACTCATAAGATAACCAGACTATTTGGAGAAGTCATTAAGAGATTTTAATGCATAGACTTAAGGATTCGACCAATAATCGGCTGTTCGACCGTGCTCATCTGCAAAGATCATTACTGCACAGATATAAATCGATTAGAAATAAGAGATAGGTCGGTTCGATTGAAATATGTGGTTAAACGTGGGTGATCCCACTAAATTGCAAAATTCTCGTCGATCCACACTAAACTAATTTTTCTATTGTTTTGGTACCTTGTGTTCGTATTTGAAATCTCGAGATTTTCATGACCATCGAAAGTCGCCAATGTGTCGAAGGGGTTCATTGTGGTTCGAAGAAAATCGGCCATGGGTCATTTGCACTAAAAATTTCTAAAAGCTATCTGATAGCCTAGGTCATGCTAAAAATGCGCCGAAGTGAAATTAACCGTGAATTCAAGTCCAATTTCAGAAATTGAATATTCTGTCATGTCATAATAAATTCTAGGAACGTCGACTCATTCCCAAAAGATTTTTCTGCAACCCGAGACTTTTTGGAACAAAGTCGTCCTAGGGCCATTTTTGTTTAGAAAGAGGCCGAGATCGTTTTTGATCACGCAATGAGGATGCGAGATGGATCAATTGGTGAGAAAAAATATCAATTTGATAATTGAGGTGTCGATTGAATTTATTGAGGCCAAATGGGAATGAATTGAGCAAGAAACTAAGCCAATTGAGGGAGAAACCTATGGAATTCGTATACCCCACCATTCTCAACATTTGGACCAATTCAATCTTCTAGAATGGAGCATTGTTGGCTCAATGAAGGCCAAGGAAGCCATACTTGGCTAGGATGAGGTCAAGGGGATAAGCTTGTAGAAAAAAATGGCTTGTGGCCCCCTTGCTCTCCTCACCTTGTTCCTCAAGCCAAGTAGCCATCACCATTCCCCCTCCCCTATTTTTCGCACACCAGCAGCCAAGGAAGCTAGCAGAAGCCAGCAGCAACCGCAAGAGCCGCTTGCACGCCGCCACCATTGCCGGAACGCCGTCCGCGTGCCTCACAAGCCACCGCCCAGCCGTGCATGTTCCAGCCCTGTTCCGCCATCCAGCTTGCTATCTCAACTCGTGTTGGAACTGTCCAGCCTGCCTCCAACCCCCATGAGTGCTCGCCATGGCTCGGTTTGGCCCTTTCCATCTTCCTTGATCAATCCTCGCCTAAACCGAGCTTGTTTCCCTTTTGTTTCAACAAGAACATAACGAAAAGTTTGTGGGTTTCAAAGGTGTTGTTCAGCCCGTCTTAAGGTGGTTCCGAGCCTCGAAACCTAGATCCGCTTTGAGAAGAATCATCCCCTGTCGCGTTTCGGTCGATTTGAACCGACCGGCTCATGAAACAAGTGAGTTTAACTCACTAAGCCTTGCTTTGGGCCCGTTTGGTTCGGCTTTTGGGGAATGCATTTGCAGAAATGCAAATACCTTTGGGTGAAGGGGGTTTTCCGAAATGCAAATATCGTTTGATAAAATTTACATTGAGATACAACTTTGGCCAAAATACCGTTTGGTAAAATTTGCATTTGCAAATAACTTTTATTAAATTTAAAAAACAAAAAAAATATTTGTAAATTTTTTTTGAAATCCGACCACCGGACCGCCGGATCCAACTGGAGCTCCCCCGCTGCCACGTCACAATACCCACGTAGTATTATTCCTTCCTCGACCGTAAAACCAAGCGAAGTAAGCATCTTAGGCTAGCAGTTTCGGGTGATGATGTCAATGGCCCCCAAACACCCAGGCCCCAAGCTGGTCTCCCCATGAAGGAAGAAGAGGATGATCTCGTTGGTGCATTATTTGAGCTCCACCAGTGTGTTCCAACAGTCGACCAGCCCTCCGCTGGCTTGGACGGCCTCAAGCCGCGCTGCAAACTCGAGGCCCGGCTTGCAGCGGTTGAACAAGAGGAGCAAGCATTTCAAGGCCATCATTGAAGCTAGGATTTGCGACTAAGGAAGGCTTAAGGTCACAAGAGCGGATGGAGAAATAATGAAGGCTTTCTGTATATTTCTAAGGATGATGGGAGGGGAATGAAAGGACTTGCATCGCATGCCATGAATAAATATGATTTAATGCTGTAATACTAAGTCGATTTAATTGATTGATAAACAAAGGAATTTAGGATCATGAAAGGTCTCTTGCTAATGTGACAATAGATGCAAAGATATAATTAATAGAGCACCTGACTTGCATATTTAGATTATTATAGTACAGATATAGATTATTATCATTTTTTTTGTCATATATTTACCATGTTTATAAGGTCAAGATTGCTTGGCCAACTATTAGGTTTATCAATTATAGCATGAAAATTTTTTAATTAATCATACTTAAAAAAATAATTTGTTGATGCGGGTATCCATATTGTGTTGTTGTGTTATAATTAATGTGTTATGTGAAAATAAATCTAAAATTACTAATTTTCTTAATACGTGAGAATACCATGCTTTGCTTCATCTAAATTACTTAATCTCAACCATGGGGATCGGATTTTCAAAAAAGGACATATTATGGTCGATCGTTTGGTCCTATTCTTAAAAATTCACAATCCCATTACTTTTTTTTTTTTTTTTTTTGTCGAATCACATCTTTGAAAATATCAAGTAACAAACTTTTTTATAAGCTTAAAAAATCAAGTCAATGAGATGTTGAACAAAAAAGTTATGCCCGACCAAAGTTTGGCTAAATTTGGGTAAAAAATTAGATAAATATTATTTTCATAAAAAATTTACCAAATCGGATGTAAGTGGCATGCATTTCTCTAACCAATGGTTTATAAGGTGTTAAGATTTTTTGTTTTGTAATTAGTTGAAACGTAGAAGAAGATAAGTATTAGATGGATAGTGTAGATATAGATTAAGAAAAATACCAAAATTTCACTTGTTCCCTTGAGGCAACACCCACAAATATAACAGGACTCTCAAAGTCTAACTTTATTTATCAACAGACAAAATCACACTTTTGCCCTCTCTTAACACTATCAACCTCGTCCTTGTCTATGCCACATCCATAACTAAAGATGGAGTCGGCGAGCCAATCGGAGCTCCCCCCGCCGCCGCATCGCAATACCCCCGCAATATATTCCCTTCCTCAGCTGTAAAACCGAGCGAAGTGAGCATCGCCGGCCAACAGTTTCGGGTGATGATGTCGATGGCCCCGCAACACTCAAGCCCCAAGCGAGTCTCCCCATTAAGGAAGAAGAGGATGATCTCGTTGGTGCATGATTTGAGCTGCACCAGAGCATTCCAACACTCAACCAGCCCGCCGCTGGCTTGGACGGCCTCAAGCCGTGCCGCCAAATCAAGGCCTGCCTTGTAGCGGTCGATCGGGGCTTTTATTTCGCGAGCTGCAGCTCCATCAGCCGCTATGCTGGCAAGGGCGAGCAAGAGGAGCAAGCATTTCAAGGCCATCATTGAATCTAGGATTTGCGACTAAGGAAGGCTTAAGGTCGCAAGAGTGTATGGAGAAATAATGAATGCTTGGTGTATATTTATAAGGATGATGGGAGGGGAATGAAAGGACTTGCATCGCATGCCATTAATAAATATGATTTAATGCTGTAATAATAAGTCAATTAATTGATTGATGAAAGGAGGAATATAGGATCATCAAAGGTTTCTTGCTAATGTGACGATAGATGCAAAGATATAATTAATAGAGCACCTGACTTGCATATTTAGATTATTATATTACAGATATAGATTAATATATTTACCATTTTTTTGTCATATATTTGCCATGTTTATAAAGCTCAAGATTGCTTAGCCAGCTATTAGGTTTATCGATTATAGTATCAAAATTTCTATTAATCATATTTAAAAAAAATATTTGTTGATTCGAATATCCATGTTGTGTTGTTGTGTTATGATTAATGTGTTATGTGAAAATAAATGTATAATTAATAATTTTCGTAAAGTGTGAGAATATTGTGCTTTGCTTCATCTAAATTACTTAAGTTCAACTATGGCAATCGCATTTTCAAAAAAGGAAATATCATGGTCCATCGTTTCGTTCTATTCTTAAAAATTCTCAATCCAATTACTTTTTTTTTGTCAAATTGCATATTTGAAAATATCAGGCAAATTTTTATAAGCGCAAAAGTCGAGTTAATGAGGTGTTGAAAGAAAAGTTATGCCCGACCAAAGTTTGGCTAAATTTAGGTAATAAAATAGATAAATATTATTTTTCATAAATTTACCAGATCAGATGATTTAAAATACTAGACCTAGCGAGGTTTAGAGTTTGTAATCTTTCTAAATTTACTTAGGCTCAATCTTGGAGATCATATTTTTAATGAACAAAAAATCAGGGTTATCTATTTGGTCCAATTTCTAGATATTCATGATCGGGACACTTTTTTTTTTTTTATATCAAACTGCTTTTTTTTTTTTTTTTTAACAATCGAGTGGTGGACTTTTCATAGGTGAAAAATCGAGTCAATTGGACATATATGACCAAAATTTTATGCCGATCAAGGTTTGGTCAAATTTAGATAAAATATACACAAACAACATTTTGTTAAAATTATTTTCATCACCTTGAATGATAAATAGCCCTCCAGTAGATTATTCGTAGAAAGAAATAAACGAGAAAGCTTTTTTCTTTCATCGAAAAAAATGAAAGATTGACTTTGTACATCACTATCAATATTTTTTTTAATCACAACAAACAAGCAAAAAGATAGTAAAGTTTTGTTCAATGATATTGTCTTACCATATTCATGTAGACAATCAGATTATTCAAGGTCAATGGATCTTAAATTGATAGTGCTAAAGGAAGTTTCGACAAGGAGGAACATGAAACTATCTTAACCCTCTTTAGAAATGGCAAGATCAATGAGTTACTCTTTCTCAATTTTAGAAGATCGTGAAATACTAATTTTTTTTTAAAGAATTTGAATTATTCTCAAGTTGAAGCAAGGATTTTCGGATACAATGATGATCTCCCTAATTTCATAACACTCTTCAACACTCAAACACTAAAATTGGGATAATTGCTTGATTAAACTATTTGAAAATATCTTCTTCAGCTTTGGCTAATTATACAAGGTTAATTCAGTCATTTGCCCTACTCGTCCAAGGGCACATCGGTCAGGTTTAGAATTTTCTATTCCTTTAAATTATTTAGGATCAATCATCGTAATTGGATTTTTAGTGAAAAAAAAACCGTGGGGGTTTGTTCAGTCCAATTCTTGAAAATTCATAATTTCAACAGTTTTTCTTTGAAAATAAAAACGCATTTTTGAAAACATTGAGTGACGAGCTCCTATAGCTGCAAAAATTGAGTTAATGGGATAGGTGCAAAGATTGAGTTAATGGGATATCGGATGAAAAAGTTATATCCAATCAAATTTTGGCCAAAATTGAGAAACAAATATATAAAAATATTTCAAAAATTTTCCAATTATACATGACATGTGCCGTGACCTCTTGGAATCTTGTGCATGGGCATATCAGGCTAGGTCTAGGCTTAGCCTGAGCTCATTTGTGATGTAATGATCAAAGTTTTCAACTTATAAGTCAATTTCATTTAAGAGTGGCTACTAATCAACTTGTGGTGGACCGATTAGAAACACAAGTAAAATACTAAGAAAAATATTTTACTACTATGCTTATACTAATTAATCAATCAATGTCATTTCGATACATAATCTTGTTTAGACATCAAGTAAAACATTTATGCAGCATTTTATCCAATCATGATTTTTATAATTCAATTCCTAACCAGGTTTAGGAAAATAGCAATCCATGCATTATAAGGGCATAATTGGGATAAAGTAAATTATGCAAATAGCTGTATAACATTTGCTTCCAAGAATTTGAACACGAATTCCTTTTATTTCTTTTAAGGATTATTTTAAGGAAAAACCTCTCAAAGACTATTTCTAAGCTTTTCTAATTTTTTTTGGAAAGACTAAAAAAAATTTGGAGATTTTTCCATTTTTTTAAAAAAATAATAATAATTTTTTATTTCGAAATTGGGATCCCCGGTTGGGCCTTTGAGCCCAGTCTGAATGTGGGCTACCGCCGGTCTTTTGCGGGCTTAAGTGGCGAACACAAATCGGGTTTTTGATAAGCCAATCTTCGGAATGGTTAGGCCCACTTTCTGAACATGGTTATAATAAGCCCAAGCTCGACTAGATGACAACAACAGCCCATATTTGCCAAGCTTCAACCTAAGCCCAACGTCATTCAAACCTAATCAAAATTGAAATTGACAAGCCCAAGCTTTGAACCCATCCTTTGCACTCACTCCACTCCTGGATGGTAGGGGTGATTGAGTTCAGGGTGGATAGAGTCTAGACTTGGACCCTATACCCGATTCTGTTATAACCGGTTCGCATTTTCTGAGGCTCTATACCCGACCTCGTTTGTATTGGGCCCCGTACTTTCGACCCACCCTATTTTTCCGATCCTAGGTTAAAGGGTCAATCCCGTTTCCACCTGGAACACTTGTTTTGCAATCTCCCGATATCATATATGATTTCGAATTTTATATTAATAAGCGAGAAAATAACATAATCCTCCTAATTTATATATTGAAACATTAAGCACTGGTAATAAATTAATACATTAACTTTTTAACTAAACGAAAAATTAAGGATTCGTAGGGCTAATTATAATAAATAAAATCATAAGGCAAAAAATTAGCAACAAACATAAGTCTAATATTAGTCTTATTCTCACAACTACTACATGAAGCTAATCATTATGCAAGCATAACTCCTCCTATAAAAGATAAATTAGGCAAGCCAATTTATGTGATACACAAGAATTTGGCGGCGACGAACACCGTCCGTCCATCAGACGGTGCGAGAGGGAGTCGGTGAGGGAGGGAAGCAAGTGAGGAAGAAAAATGACAAAGGAGAAATGTTGTGCGTGTTTGAGAGAGCCAAGATGAAAAATATCGTGTAATTGCGGAAGTAAAAATAGAAATCGGGAGAAAAAAAAAGGGTTTTTGACCTCCACTTACAAAAACCGGTCCAGGGAACCGGTTCCAAAACCGGTCCAGGAATCGGTTTCTGGGTGGGTAATCACTCGGAACTTGTTCCCGGACCGGCTTAAACCGATTCCGACTTTTGGAACCGGTTCCCGGACCGATTTCAATGGGAACCGGTTCCCAACCCTGTTTTCCGGGTGGGCCGGTCCGAGAACCGGGTATACTTGGTCCGGTTGCACACCCCTACTGGACGAAAGCTTCGCGCCCACGGTCCCTTCATCGTGGTCTCACCAAGGGCCATCGATTCTTGCCTCTAACACCAACCGATTGGACATCAACGCCCCGCGTCCCGGTCGGCCTCCACCTCGACTCACCGTCGGAAAAGAGGGAATCTACTTCCCACAGCTAGTGTCGCTCCGGCCGATCCCCGCATTCATTTGAAAAGAAACAATACACATGAGGAAACGACACATCTAGCGACGAATCAAAGAAAAACATATCAGCCGTGTCTAAGGACCAACGAACGCCCAGAATCAAGCCCAAAATCGGAGCAGGCCTGAGCGAGATCTGATTCGAGCATTTCATCGAACAGGTGAGGCTCATTAGCTAAAAGCGGGAAGAAGCGAACCGACCGAGCCCCAACTCGTGCCGGGACTAATAATAATTGACAACCAAAGTCCCAAGAACTGCAGCACGCATACGAACAGGCCAGAACTCGTGCATGCTAGATAATGACGAAGCCTAAAAGGGGCCAAAACAGGGCGCGAAAACAGGGCGATCAGCCAAGGGTCCCTACTTGAAATGCAAGAGAGCGAGCAATGGTTATGGGAACCGAGCAAAGAGTCGAAGGATCTTGTGCAAAGCTAATGGATGTGTCTAATTGCTATTACTCGTCAATAATTACTGAAATAATGTTGTATACACACGTGTGTCAAAAAATGAAGAAATTTCTAGGCGACATGTCTAAATATATTTTTACTTTGCAATTCGACCTTTTCTTAACACGTGACGCTTTAAACTGTCACGATATACATATTTTGACAAGTCCACTCGCATATAATTTTTTTCATAAGTTTTTGAAGCTAGATAAACTTTGACTATTTTTTGTTGAAAGTGTAAACAAAGATAACGAGATATTTATCGGTTGGAGAGGTTGGCCCCGGCCCGGCCCGTTAGCCAGCGCCGTAGTCCAGCCCGCAACGATGGCCGGGCCCGTCGGGCACCCGTTTTAAGATTTCTCCCCCCCGCCGCCGCCGGCGGAGAACGGCGGCTGTTCCGAGCTGAGAGAGAGAGAGAGAGATGGGCGAGAGGGACCTCCCCCGGCAGGAGGCGGGGGTGCTCCGGGGCCACGAGGGCGCGGTGCTGGCCGCCCGGTTCAACGGCGACGGCAACTACTGCCTCAGCTGCGGCAAGGACCGCACCATCCGCCTCTGGAACCCCCACCGCGGCATCCACATCAAGACCTACAAGTCCCACGGCCGCGAGGTCCGCGACGTCCACTGCACCTTGTAATTCCTCCTCCTCCTCCTCCTCCGCTGTTTCGCCGGTTCTTTTGCTCGAACGCGTGTGTTCGGTCGGAGGCTCATCTGGGTAGATGCTTTTTGATCCTGAAGAGGAGTGTATCGCATTAGTTTCGTGTATGATAGGTGGCAGCTGATTGGCTGGACTGGGTTCGTTGAGATTGTGAATGTGAGATGGTTTGTGTAGTGATGAATCTTGGAAGTGTCCTGCTTCTGTTGTTGGGATCAGAAAATTTGCTCTCTTGGTTTGTTGACATTTTGGGTTAGGAAGTGGAAAAGGAAAATGATGTATGAATTTATTGGATGCCCTTTTTTTTTCTTTTTTTTTTTTTGCCAACTGAGGATGGGCGATGCAAGTCCGAATGCTGAATCTTTTCGACTGGTGATGTAGGGACAATTCAAGGTTGATATCTTGCGGTGGTGACCGGCAGATATTCTATTGGGATGTGTCGACCGGCCGAGTCATTAGGAGATTCCGTGGGCATGATAGCGAGGTTTGCACTCACAACCATTTGAACTGTAAATTTTTTCTCAACTGGCCATATCCTATGTCTCTCGGAATTTCTCGTAATGTTCCATCTAACCCCTTCCTCTGCACAGGTGAATGCGGTAAAGTTTAACGACTATGCATCTGTCGTAGTATCAGCCGGCTATGATCGTTCAGTGCGTGCTTGGGATTGCAGATCTCATAGCACTGAGCCGATTCAGGTAACTTTCCAGCTGACATTGTTGAATTTTTTAATTATATATGCTCGTGTGAATGAACTGACTTGAGTTATTTTATTGAACTGCAGATTATCAACACGTTTCAAGACAGTGTGATGTCTGTTTGCTTAACAAAAACTGAAATTATTGGTGGAAGCGTTGACGGTACTGTTCGAACATTTGACATTCGTATTGGTAGGTATGTGTGTTGTGTCATGAATATCCCTTCTTGCTTTTAAGACACTACCACGTACAGAAGTATTATTGTTTGAAGCTTAAGAAAGGTAAACAGCCATTTAGCAATGCCTTTAGTGAGGCAGCATTTATTTCTGTTGCTACCCAGACCCCAATCTGGATCCTGTTGTAGTGAGACAATCTCTCTACCTAGAATAAGGTCAAAAATCTATATTGAACTGTGAATTTTGGCTGACCTTGTGCATTCGTTTCTTGTTCTTTCTTTGTAAGGTCACAATAAACTAAAAGTATCTGACATATCCATATAGCTAGGTAACTTTGATACCTATCTCTAATAATTGTGTTGTCACCCTATCATGTAGAGAAATATCTGATGACTTGGGGCAACCTGTCAACTGTATTTCAATGTCAAATGACGGTAACTGCATATTGGCGAGTTGTTTAGATTCAACTTTGCGTCTTGTAGATAGGTAAGCAATTGAAGTCATTTAATTTGCATTGCCATCACTGCTCCTGCTGACTGTCCTTTATTATGACAGGTCTACCGGTGAGCTATTGCAAGAATATAAGGGCCATACTTGCAAGGTTTTTATATGACAAAATTTAGTAATCTTGATGCTTTCTTGCAGTAGTGATTTCGTTATCAATGTAGAAATTAATTTTTTGGAAATGATGATTAGTCTGAGATTTTTGTGCACCAAAAAAATGCCACTTTATTTTCCGTGTCATGCCATCACATGGTATCACGCTTCACCTGTTATACATCCATTGGTTCAAGATAAGTTAATCTGTTTAGATTTCCCAACATCCTCTGTGAATCAGCTTTGGCAGATGTGTCATGTAGTTGCACTCGCTCGCTCGAAATTTTGCCCTGCACTCATGCTTTCAATTTTTAATGGCTGGGTCATATCCTCATGTGGTAACAATGATTCTTGTTTGATATGATTCATCAGTCCTACAAATTGGATTGCTGTCTTACTAATACTGATGCACATGTGGCTGGTGGGTCTGAGGACGGTTATGTCTTCTTCTGGGATTTGGTCGATGCATCAGTGATATCCAAATTTCGAGCTCATTCCTCTGTGGTGAGTCTTTCTTGTTTATGCTGTACATATTGTACCATATGTCTTGATAAATGGTGCTAATTGTTCATAACGTGTTGTATTTTATTTGTGCCCTTTCATATAGAAAGATGCATTGGCATATTGTCACTTTGGTGGCAACAAGCCAGATGCTGATGTTACAAAAAAGGATTAGTCATGAGTTTCTTCTCAATTATCAAATTGGTGATTTAAATTTTGGCATTTCTGATAATATCTTGTAACCAGCCCCTACCCGTACTGCTAGATCTAGATCTCAACAGGTGTTTGTGAAATTGAACAATAAGATGGGGTGAGCTTGGTTTAGTACAAAGCTTTCACTATAGATGCATCAACAGATTGTGAAATGTACAGAAATAGCACAAAGCCCAGGGGTGGGCGCATTTATCGGGGAGAATATCCATTTTACAGTGTCTATCACAGCAGTTGCATCCATGAAAATCTTTTTTACTGCACTTTATTAATTTCTCCCTCTAAATGTTTAAATAGCAAATTCTTTCCAATTGCTAGCCCATCTGCGCTTTTCATCCCAAAGTAACCAAAATACCGAGAGAGCTTATTCTCTTACTGAAGGACTCTTACACTCTGTCAAGCTTAGATTTCTTGTCTACTGGACTTGCTATGACCCAATTCGTATCGGTAGAATGTAGAAACTTCTCCAAATTTGCATGTCCAGTGGAGGTACAGAAAGAGTAAAAGTTCTACTTCATGCATCGTTTGCCAAAAAATTTATCTACTTCTACCATTTTGTGGCTTGAATGTCATTTGATTGTGGAAATCCTTCCTACCTTTTCTTCTTATTTTGTTTCATGGGCCATCCTGTTTCTTTGGGATCCATCCAGAATTCCTTGTAGGTTGAGTTTAGCTCATATTAATCTGCTTGATGATAATCAGTCAGCCTTTAATTCTAGAGGACAGGTATAGACTATAGTCCCATTTGCTCGATAATAATCAAATATCATTAAAATCCTGGAGGACTATGGTACATTTTCCATTAACTTTAATGATGCTATTGATTCTTTGGAGTGTTGTGGATAGAACTTGCATGGATCTTCATCACAATGCCTAGACTCTTGCAGTTTTAAATATTCCAATTCACAGTGGTTGTTCTCTCTTTTCTCTTGCAGGTAACAAGTGTAAGTTATCATCCAAAGGAAGACTGTATGATCACTGCCTCTGTGGATGGCACAATTAAGGTGTGGAAGACGTGAAACTGTTCAGCTGAGCCTGAGGGATCACTCCTTTATCTGAGATACGATATAGGGAATTTCACTAAGTCAATTCTTAGGATATCTCGAATCAGACCATTTGTACTTACTTTTGCCCCAGGCAATGCATCTTTTCATGCTCCGTTAGGAGGTAATATCTTTCGGGTAGCAAAACTTTTTGCAGAATTTCGGAAGCTGAGGTTCATGTATATTATAGTCTAGCTAGGGAGTGTTCCGATTGCACTTCCAGCAAATTTCTTACGGGTTGTGTACCATTGATGGGAGGGATTGATAATCCATGAGCTGAATTTGCATTTCGATTTCTTGTCTGTGACGGAGAGACTCATGGGTTCCCTTTTCTTGAAACATTGTTCAACTTAAATGATTACAAATGATATTGCGATCGAGGCAGTCTGGATATACCAGTGAAATCGAGGGCTGTATCGTATCCTTTCCTCCTGTCATTGGGTGGGAAGGTGCGAACTCGGCATTCTCTTGTATGCGTGCAGCGATTCATTGCCTAGTTTCAAACTGTTTGCTCTTCAAGCATTGAAATAAGCGTACATGATAAAATTTCTACTTCTTTATTTCTCTATTTCTCATTTTCCGGAACAAGTTTGGAACAGAAATCCGTTTGGTAATGCAATTTGATTTCTCTATTTCTAAAACAGATTTTTATTCAAGAAATAGATTTGAAGAAGAAATTAGAAGTTAAAACTTTTAACTTTTCAATTTCTGTTCCAAAAATTTTGTCATATGCACCCGAATGTCCAAAGTAAAAGGTCTTTCTCGAAATGGACCGTGTGGACTTGGTCCTGTTTACTCTTTCCTGGGTTTGATGAATGATATGCTTACGCCAACAGCAGGTTTTTCCCATGACATCAGAGCAGATAAAATCAACGTAGGATCATATTTTGGACCCAGTCTTGCTAAGGATTTGACCAAACATGAGTCTTGCTATTCTACAGGTAGCGTCAACGCTTCGTTTCCTTGACTCTTTAATGAGTTCTTGGCCCCAAAAAGGACTTGGGAATTGAGTTCATGTAAGTTTTTGAGCCAAAGCAAATGGCCATCCGTGAACTTTTTTTTATTCGATGACTCACTTTATTATAAACATTGTTGCGTATGTATTTTAAAACATTTGATGCGCTAAACATTAAATAAAAGTCTAATTTAACCCCTGAAAAAAATGAAAAAGAGAAGCCAAAAACAAAAAGCTGCTCGTGAGAACCACTTGACAAGCAGCTTGGGAAAATGACTCAATCAATCTTAAATTTATTATACGGATACTAATTCGGTCATAAACTTTTTAATTTTTCTAATTTAATCCTAAATCTATGTCAGTAAGATGGCTGGCAATAATTGGCCACCTAGTCAGCAATTTCTGGCAAAAATTGATTGAAATGACTGTACAGGAATTTTGCTCAAAGATTTAAAAATAAATTGACAAAATTGAAAATTTTATAATTGAATTGACATTCGTACAAGTATGCATTTGCATTTTAATCAAAATGATCGTCGCTAATGTTCAAGATGAAAACCAATTTAACATTAAATGTATGTTTCAATTTATCCTCCCTTATTTTAATGGGTGTATATTTGATTTGTGGTTACTTTATTCATAAACATAATCAATATAATCTTGATTCTTGTGAACTTGGCGGATCCAATCAAGATTGTGGTATGCGTAATGATAGATTTAGTTTTGTAGAACATTCCGATTAGCCAACTTGAGCATTGAAACAAATTAAAAGTTAGAAATATAGAAAGAAAGTTGACATTAGATATTCCATTCAATTGAAACCTAAAAAATAAAAAAAATAAAAAAAATGAGGAGTCAACCAGACAAATTGAGAAGCGGTCAACCAGTCAATAGGCCGACAGAGCTGACAGAACGCAATCTTCTGGTCAGAGGGGGAAAATAATATTCGTATTTATTCATTTTTCCCACAAGATGTGGGAGAAAAAACTACTAAAAAACAAATTTTCTTTTCTTGAAAGAGACAGCAATCAATTTTCATACATGATAAATTCATGCTTCATTATTTTCATGTGGGTACAACTTTTACACATGATAAACATCTTTATTTTTATATCATTGGCTTAATAAAATAAAATGATGACACGTGATGTTTTCTCATCACGTGAGCATGAATGCGACAAGCAAGAATTTAATAGATGTATTAGCGAAATTATGTGCCATTGATAGGTATTAGCCAATTCTTGGCAACTATTAAACCAATTGGAAATTATAACCGCAAGCCAATATTTATTTTTAAAATCCAAGCAACCGAAATCAAGTCAATCACATTACAATAAACTATAGAAGTTCATATCTAATTCCACAAGAAAATATTCATATCCATAGAACAAGTCTATAAATGACCTCTTTTTCGATTTTCAACCAACATTTCCATAAAATAAAGCGCGTCATAACCATTCCTCTTATGGAATAGTTTTCTCTTATCCTGTACACATAATCATGAAGATCCTGGTTTATGCCACATTTTTAAGGAAAGATCATCATTGCACGAACCTAGTAATGTAGAAACTATGTCTGGATCATTAGAAATGGTTGGTCTCACCTAAGTCTCACTAAATCTAGTGGTCCAGATTCATCTTGATGTATGTACTAGTTAAGCCATTGCCAAAATGGTCTCTATATATCACAGCTCAGCCTCTGGAGAGAGAGAGAGAGAGAGAAGCTCTCTCTTCCTGAAGATCCAGAGAAGCAATGAAAATGGACAAGGCAGGGAGATTGATCGGATCAGGGAGCCAAGAAGGCCGCACAGCCTCAACGATTGTCGCTGCACAGCAGCTCATGCAGTTGAGCGATGAAGAGAGCTGCAACAGCAGCCGCCATGGCTGTAACGGATCGAGCTGGGCCCTCAAAGGTCAGTCCAAGGGCAGCGATCGTCAGAGCCGGAGCAAGGCGACATCAACGGGGAAAACGAAAACCAAGGCAGTTCTCAATCGAGGCGGCCCAGCCAAAGGTCAGTCCAAGGGCGGCAGCGATCATCCGAGCCAGCGCAAGGCGACGTCAACGGGGAAAATGAAAACCAAGACGGTTCTCGATAGAGACGGGGCGCTCCGTCCACAGAGGAAGAGGAAGTTCAGGAGTATCAGCGAGATTTACGAAGAGACCGAGCCAGTGGACGGAGGGATAGGTGATGATGATCAAAGAGAAGACCATGAATAATTTGTTCTTTTTTGGGAAGCTAACGATGTAAGCTTGGATTGACGCTTGGAGGTTTTAATCGTTGTCTTAGAGATGAATCCTATTTCTTTGCTACCTTCGGTCTGCCTACTTTGTCAGGGTTTTACTGATTCAAGAGTTCTTGCATGGACTGGGTTTGATGATAACGTGAAAAAAAAAAATTGCAGTGATGGGAAAAGATGAAATTAAATTGCAGTATCATGCTCGTAATCGGATCATTCCGGTTCGCGTAAATTAGGAGCCATAGAAAGATGAACTTGCACTCTTTCTGGTTCAAAATACGTCGAAGATGTGACACGGATACATGTTTGCCCGTTGGAATAATTAAGCTAGACGACAGTAGACACAGGCCCCGTTACCACCCACCACCGCCTACACGGCGCGATCAACCGCCACCGGTCGGCCATCACTCGCTTTTAACAGTCTACTAGTGGATTTCTTTTACTTTCTGGTGTTTGATTGAAACTTGGAAAAGACTTGGAAAGTAATTCCCAAGGAAAATCTTATGAAGAAAATTATCAAAAATTAGTATTTTTTAATTATTTTATATTTTCTTTTCTTTTCTTTTTGCTTTTTTGTTGGCTTATCGCCAGCCACGGCGATGGCAAATGACTAGCCATAGGTGAGCTCAAGCTCAAGCCTCACCAGATCAATGAGCTTTGAGCTCGTCACAAGCCGGTGAGGCCAAGGCCTCACGAGTTGCTGCGAGCTCGAGCCTCGCCAAAGGTTGATGAGGTCGAGACTGCAACAGAGAGACAGCTAGGGCTGCAAAACACATGGTGAGCGCATGTAGGGCACGAGATGGCTGGCGACGTGGAGGATTGAGGCAGGATTTTGAAGCAATTGTTGTAGTAGCAAGTAGTTGAAGAAGAAGAAGAAGAAGAAGGGGGTTGTTTGGTGAAGGGAAGAGCATTGTTTGGTGAAGGGAAGTAGAGAAGAATATGAGTCCCTTGGGACGATTTGGGCGACCGCCACCAGAATCCACCCTCTACCTTCGATCTCGGCGAGGTTTAGGAGTGAAGTTACTTCGTCCGCCATTTCCAGAGCTTTGAGCAAGCTTCGCCTTGCCAAAGGCCTCGCCTCAAGCCTCACAAGCTTGTGGCGAGCTTGAAGTTCGCTAATCTGGCAAAGCTCAAGCTTGCTGGCCTCAAGCTCACCTATGGCCAGTTGGCCGTCATTGTGGCCTGCAACTGGCCATGGAAGAAACTAAAAGAAAAGAAAAGAAATATAAAAAAAAAAAATTAGATATTCATTTTTTTTAATACATTTTTGTAAGAATCCAAGCCTAAGCACCGAGGACCCATGCACGGCCTTTGTAAACTTGGCGCCTAAGGGTTGGGACTAGAGCTTAAGCATTGGGGACATGAGCACGGCCTTTATGGATTGAGCTTGAGTGCCAAAGCGTTGAGTACGGACACTAGGGGCTCGAGCCCAGCTCCAATGGACCCACACATGAGAGTCGTTGGCCCAAGCCCAGCCTCGATGGACCCAGGTCAGCTAGGCCCTTGGTCCTAAACACCGAGACTCATGAACCAACTTTGGGGTTTTCATGTTGAAGAGTAAAGTTTCGAGTCCAACCACCGATATCTAGTCATATTTTGAAAAACGTTTTTCGGTTCTTTCAAAGAGAAAATCATTTTTTTGAATGTAAGCTTTGGTAAGAAAATATTTTCCTATGACTCATTTTCTTAAACGAAAGAAATGCTGAAAATTGAGGAAATCGTTTTCAGCGAAATAAAGGACCGTCATTTTATGATGTCTAACTTTTATGGTGAATATTTGGGTGAGTATAGAAAAATTTCATCGCTTTGAAGTGTCAAGCTAGTTAATTCGTCTTATGGCTCTGGCTCTCTTTTATGTTGCTCTTCAATATGTATTAGTCATCTCAAATCATCCGAAAAAGGATTATAAAAGTGACATAACTTTCATACGACGTTCATTTCAATATCAAAATTTTTTGAACAATTACTTAAGTGTCTCCGATAATAAATTCTTTTATCTTACGTGACTTTTTAGTGAGATTTTTAATTTCAATGTGGCTTTTCTTGGAAAAAAAATGATCTCCAACATTGACAAACCTCAAGATGACCCGATAAATTCTTTAACTAACCCACCAATTTGCCTCGTCTTCTCCTTCTTCTTCTTGGTCTTCGTCTTCGTCTTTTTTACTGAAACGAAAAAAAAGAACAAACGACATAGCTCTCTCTCCTCGATCTGCTAAATTTACCCTTCATCTTTGCTGGAGCTCCTGCTACTAGTGGTGACACTTCTGCAACCGTAAAGAGACACCAAAGCCTGGAATTTTCCGGCATTTCCCCTTTCTCTCTCCCCTCCGAGAAAAAGAGGGCAAGTCTTGAGTCTTGAGAAAACGAACATCGCCCTTCTCTTTGCTGCTGGTGTTGTGGTTTCAGAGGAAGAAAATCTCATTTGCTGTTGATGTTCCTCTTTGATCCAAATCAATTGTTTGGATTTGAAGAAAATATTCAAATTTTCTCTCTCCTCCCAAAAGAATGTGCAGATCCTCTTCACCCCGCGAGTAAATGTTCTTTGCTCTGGAGTCGCCTTCCTCGTTGCTCCAATTCCTCAATTTGGGGCTTGGCTTGGTTTAAAGAACATTTGTGGTTTAGCCCAATTCAAATAAATGTGTCAAACGACGCCATTTAGCATCAATTATGCTAATTCACTTTACTAACGACCCACATCAGACGAATAATACTAAAAAAATTGCCAAGTCAAATTTTCCAGCCACACAAATTAGTGATGACGCTAAGGTGATCTTTTTATATATTATTATTGCAAAAGTGATACTCAAGTGATCACTCAATATATTGTGACACTAAAATGAGCATCATATGAAAATTGTTGCACTTCAGATGTCCTTTTTTTGAAGAAAATATAAACACAAGATTTTTTTAAAAATGACACATGTCTTGGAGCGATTTAATTTACTAAATCATGCAACTTCATCAAATATTTCACGGTTCTAACATTAGGAATATTTCAAATAATAAAATATAACTTCGACCTACTCATTTGAATTAGGGAAAATTTCATCTAAGGACATGAAATAAGTGGTATTTGTCTTAAACAAAATCCTGAAGTAGTTAACAAAGTCTCAAATAAGGTTTCGAGCTCATCGGTCAGCCAAAACACATGCCACTTTTGAAGCCTTGGACTAAGGTAATTTCATCTGGGGCGCTTATTTTTATATTTCCCCCTTTTGTCTGTTCATCTTCTTCTTCGTCACAATCTCATCTGAACTCTAAGCATCTAGTCCCACCATCCTCTTCCTCCTGACCACCGTCACTACGGTCACCGCTGCAACCTCGACTCCTTTTCTCATTCTCTAAAGAGGTCGGCCCCTTCGGATCACCATGAGTACAACAACGAGAGCTCCATCTTCTTCCGCAAGGTCTCTGCGAAACTCTTCTACAACTTCGCCAAGCTCAAGCTCTCCTTCCGCAACAAGAAGAAGGCCAAGATTGCTGAGCCTCAGCTGGCTTTTGTCTCTAAGTACCTTTCGATACACTACGACGTTGAAGAACAAAACGCGGTGGTCAAGTCATCGTTCAATGTTAGGCCGCAGTTACATCTCAAAGCTTGGCCGATGTCAAGTTCATTGAATCCGTCTTTACCTCAATTTGACTCCAAGCTGAAAAAGAGAAAAACAAAGAAGAAGATGAAGAAAAGAACTGGGGAAAAAGAAAAGGAGAGAAGAAAAATAGCCCATGGCTTGAAAAGTGGCTCGTGAAATAAACGTGCTTGTCAGCTGATGAAAATTTGACAGGCCAACGAGCTTAAAACCTTATTTGAGATTAAGTTAGTCACTTCATGAACTTATATTTTGGGATGTCTTTTTGAGAAAATGACCCCATTTCATACCAATTTTTCAAATTTTCCCTTTATATTCTACATTCATATGACGTACACATATATACATACACATGCGTATGTATTTATATATATGAACAAATAAACTCGGAATTGCATTTAGGAGGCCTATTGAAGGAAGATCAAAAAGCCAAAACAAGCACTCCCGGTACCGTAGATTGACATATAGTCTCTTAGTATAGCGACTATATTGAACGATAATTCAAATTCTTAGCTATTGAAGGGAGAATTTGATCCTATACTAATTGCATTGACAAATAGAGGTATTATTTAAATTAAGCCATCCAAAAAAGTTCTAAAATGCATGTACGCTTGCTATCTTGAGTTCAAATTTTCAATATGGTGTATTCGCCATAAATCTAGCTGAACTGAGCCTAAGAAAAAGTAGTAATCAAAATAAGTGATTGAACACAATAATAAAGAAAACAAAGAAATAAATCTTAATACTGAATTCATGTAGTCATTGTCGATGCGATCTACTCCACCGAGAGGACAGCATATAATTCTACTATAAATCAAATGATAAAAGATACAACACAACCACATTCGAGTAATTCAAAACACTCCTAACCCTAATTTTACCCAATATCTCATACGGTGTTTAGTACCTATAATTTGTCGCAAAATTATCACTCAATCTCTCGGAGGAATACACAAGAACTGTGCCACAAAATTTTGCTACTCGAACACTAGTTCTTCCTTGTATAATTGACGATGAATTTCTTCACCAAATCGGAAGAGAAACCCACTAATTGCACGAGACCCACTCTTTCCGCATCCATGGCCCCTCTTGAAGCAGTACTCACTTGACACACCGACAAAACCCTTTGATCAGACCGACTACAAACTTTGATTCGGAAATCGGCGTGTTTCTCAAACCGAAAATACGTGGTCTGATGCAACTTCAAGTTGGAAGTTTCTTTTCCCGCCGTAACTCCATGGGTTTCTTACTTTCATTGGATTGGGAAGTACTCTAATTTAGGCTGAATATTATTTTCGGGCTCAAATTCAAAACATATTCTCAATAATCTTGATGAAAAATCTTTTCAAGAGGAGTAAGCCTTTTCCAACATTTAATGCAAAGGGTCATTTTCTTCTAAGTTTTGATGATGATTTCGTGCTCTAATATGATCTCAGAATATATAGATAGAAAATGCCTAGTTTCAATATGTAACTTAGGGTGTGTATGTTTCATTGAAAACCTCATGATAAAGAAAAATTGTTTTAATCAATATATTTTTCTAGGAAAATAGTTAGTTTTCATTTATTTGATGGTTTAGGGAAAGTGATTTCCCTCTTATCAGAAAGCAAGATGTTCTTTCACAACTTAAATTTATTGTTTTCAATTCACGGAAAACGTTTTCTTTCAAACAAACAGAGTCTTTTACTTAAAGTTATGCCCAAAATACTAAGTGTCAAGAAAACTGAGAATAAGTCATTTAATATTTTTATGGTCTTGTTGAGTCCAATGAAATGTACTTTGTCTCTAGTCTAGAGCCAAAAGTCAATGTTATAATTCTGTTTTGTCTAGGAACCGACGGCCTTATCTTGGGAAAATGAGATTAGTATTTTGGGATTTGCTTATATTCGGAGGTTTGTTCTAAGATGTGACTATATAAACCACTTTATGATTTTTCTTGATGCTAGATTGTTTTGAATAATGAAATTGCAAATTTGATCTATTGGATTAGAGTAACACCTAAAAGCTCTTTTTTTTTTTTTTGGATTTTGGGAAAAGTACAAAAAAAGTCTTAAACCCGTTGCATTGATATTAGTTCAGTCATAAAATTTTCAATTTGACCAATTCAATCCTAATCCTTTTTACAATTGTATCAATTGACTCCATTTGGCTCATTAAGGCAAAAAATTGTTAATGTGGATGCAGGTTGTTTTATGTGATACGACTGGCGTTGACGTAAACATTTAATTTAATCTTAAATTTTTTTTGAATTTTTTTCTTTTCTATCCTTTTTTTTTCATTTCCTTTACCTTTTTTTCCTTATTTTCCACCGCCAGTCACTAGTCTTTGTGACGGCTAATGGAGGTCATCGGCCACCAGCAAGAGCGTGGGTCAAGACACCCTCGCTGGCCTTTTGCGAGGGTTGGATGAGGTCGCCCCTCACATATACATGACCAAGGACATTATGAGTATTCACAACAGGAAAGTGGAAAGGGTGATTGGCCATGCGCCCTTAGCTGAGCAAACCGAGCCGGATCCCTCTTCGTTCACCATCCGATTCCCATCAGAGACTGCGACCACGACTACGGATTACAAAGAGCTAAGGCAGCAAATGATCCTTGGGGACGTGGACAGCTTCATGGAGATGCCAATTGATGTTTGGGTGTAAAAGGCAGAGAAAGAAGGCACAATGGAGGATGGTGAGAGGAGCCGCTGGGAACCGCAGGACGGCGAGACCAGCAACATTGATGCAAACGCCATTGGGATAGCAACTGAAGCTCCGAGAGAGAGAGAGGAGGCATGCGGTGACAAAAAGAGAGGGCTTCCTAAAAGCAAAAAACATTTTCCCTTATTTTAGAATACCTCTTTTCTATTGATGGAAGATATTTTCCTTGACTCCTCCACCCCAACATCACACTTAAGACACGAAGATATTTTCCTTGACTACTCCACCCCAACATCACACTTAAGACACCAAGTGCCTTCACAGGATTTCGAATCCCTCACCTTTGAAGAAGGATTAACGGAGCCCTTATCCAGCGGAGCCACCACGGCCGATGGTTGACTGGTTTATTTTCCTTAGACTAAACACCACAAAATCTAGAAAATATTTTCCTAAAAGTTATTTTTCGCAAAATAATCGTAATCTTAACCCAATCAATAAAATCACACTAATGTTCTTTTTTTTTTTTTTTAATATGATTGACTTGATAAAATAAAATGATGACACACAATGTTTTCTCATCACTCGAGCATGAATCCAGAAAGGAAGAGTGTATTAGATGTATTAATGAAATTCTGTCCCCTTCCTAGGTAATTTGAAAAGCAAGTGTTTACCAACAAAGTTGATAAAATGACATATAGTAATTTCCTTTAGTTTTAACGACTACTTCCGATCCATTAATAGACAAATAATCCATTAAAATAATTTATGCACGTTTTTTGTTACACTGATCTATGGACATATATACTTGTGGTATCGTCGTCGATCCATGTTAACTATTTTTAGGTGTCTTCAAGGTAAAGTAAAATAACCATCTCTTGTCACATGATATTTTTAGTAAATGCTAACCAATTCTTAATAACTAATGGAATCAATTGAAAAAATAGTTTCCTAAGCCAATATTGACTTAAACCCCCAACCAATTGAAATCAAATCAATCGCATTTCAAAAAATTATAGAAGTTCACATCTACCCCTACGGGAAAAAATATATATTTCTAGAGAATGATGGTTGATTTGGTAACATTTCTATTCTAGAGAACAATTTTTTTTTCCGAAATAGTCTTTTTATATTTCTATTCCTCAAAATAATTTCTCAATGAAAAAGCACGTTTGGTAACTACATAAAATTTCTATTATCGGAATGGAAAAAGAATAGGAATGCATATGATATATTTCACAAATTTTTTTCTAATGTAGAATTTCTCTTAATTTTTTCTGCTGCTATCATTCGTTGGCCACTATCAACCACTGCCGCCTGCTGCCACCAACTGTTGCAGTCGACTGCCGATCGGCGGCGGCCGAAGGTCACCGTCGGTTGAGGCGGTCATTGGCGATAGGCGATAGGCAGCGGGCAATGGGCAACGGCCGTCGGTGACCGTTGGCTGTCATCACAGTTGTCGCCGATGGACGGTGGCGGTCACCGATGGCTACCAGACGATAGCGGTGATTGGCGGCCATCGGCCGTCAACACCAACGACAACGATTGGCCAGCCGGTGGGCAAAGGCATCTGCAGTCATCAATGGTGACGACGGTCATTGGTGGCAAAGGTCGACCGACAGTGACAGTCGACCAGCTATAGCAAGTGGCTTGTAGCAACAGCAGGCAATGAGAAGCAACGATTGGCCAATGAGGTGACGGCCGGCAAAGAAGAAGAAAAGAAGAAAAGAAAAATAACTCATTTCTAGACATTGCTCTCGAAAACAATAGCTTACTTTTTTCTATTTCTTGTTTCTGTTCCAAATCTATTCCCCAGCCACTTTTTTATTTTGGGAAATAGAAAAATTAATTGACGTTACCAAAGGATTTCTGTTCTTTTTTTGATCTAGGGAATAAAATAATAGAAATTTGGAGAAACGGAAATGTTATCAACAAGACCTGCATTTACAAAGTATTTTTCCGATATACAGCCAATATTACCATATAATAAAACGTGTCCTAACCATTCCTTTTGTGGAATAAGTATCGAAGTTATCTCTCTTATCTCATACCTCTTGTCTCTTGTCAAGAGAATTGCGGTCTACTCCACTTCCCTTAAGGAAAGATCGTTGCATTAGCCTAGTATAAATTAATTGAATCCCGATCATAGAAGTGCCGGGACTCATTTGGGTCCCATCAGATCCAATGGTCCAGATTTAGCTTAATATATGTATTAGCTAAGCTATTACCAACCCCTCCCGTCCCCCCTCTCCTATAAAACAGAACTCAGCCTCTGGAGAGAGAGGGACCCATTTCAATCAAAGCCCCTTCTTCCTGAAAATCTAGAGAAGCAATGGAAATGGACAAGACTGGGGAATTGATCGGGTTACAGAGTCGAGAGGGCCTCACAGCGTACGAAATGAACGGCGTACTGGAGCTCATGCAGCTGAAGCAGCAGAGTAATGAAGGGGGCTGCAATAGCAACAGCCATGGCAGTAACAGTTTGAGCTGGGCCGTCAAAGGTCGGTCCAAGGGCAGCAATCATCAGGGCCGAGGCAAGGTGATGGCAACTGAGAAAAAGAGAACTGAGGCGGTTCTCGATCGAGGTGAGTCGCTTCCTCGACAGAAGAAGAAAAAGTACAGGAGTGTCGTCGAGATTTATGCAGAGACCAAGCCCGTGGATGCGGGGAATGTGTGATGATCATTGAGGAGAAGACCGGGAATAATATTGTTTTTGTGAAGTTTGGATTGAGATTGGGAGTTAAAAGGCTATCGAAAAGAACAAAAGAGAGCAAGACTGTTATTAACTGATAATGCTCTCTCTCTCTCTCTCTCTGACATGAATCCTATTTCTTCTTTACCTTCAGTTTGCGTACTTTTTTCTAGTGTTTTAGCGACTCAAGAGTGTTTGCGTGGACTGCGTTTGTTGGCGATGGTGAAAAGGAATCATTCTGGTCTCAATGAAGGGAAAACAAAACGAAACTGGAGTGAAAATGTGAAACAGATACATGTTTGCCTGTTAGTACTGAATAAGCTAGACCACATTGGATACACACCATTACCACCGACTACTCTGCGCGGATGACCGCCACCGGTCGTCCACCACCGGCTTTTAATGACGGTCTGCTACTGGGTTTTTTCAAGACAAGGAATTTTTCGATAGGATCCTACATGGAAATTTCCTTTATCGAGTTCGTATTGACGACATTCTTTTGATGAGGTCTAGTGTTTATGGTAAATCGTTGGATTGGGTTCTCATCATATCAATGAGTAGATATCTCATATGTCAGGACATTTTCTACTTATAGTTAGAGGTGGTCAATCCAGGGTGGATAGTTTCCACTCTGGAATCGGGAATTATCCATTAAGGACTGGTTCCAAAAAAGCCGAAACCGGAAACCGCCCATTAGTGGTCCGATTCCATGGAGCCAATCGAGATAAACCCACCTTAGAAGAGGCGTGAGACTTGAAAGTGAGCGACAAGGTTGGAGGCCAAAGGCAACCGAGAGCGAGTGTAATAGAGGGAGCAATGAGGCCAGAGGTGATTGAAAGTGAGAATAAGAGAGGAATCGACAAGGTCGGAAGCCACCGAAAGCAAGAGTGAGAGAGAGAGGAAAGGCCATGAGATGAGTGAGGCGAGAGATAAAGAGGAAAGTAAGGGTTTGATATAAAACACAAAAATAAAATAAAAAATTATATATGTATACTTGTCCAGTTCAGGGAGATAGGTGGGCGGTTCCACCATAAATTGGGAACCGGAATAGTACTCACTCGTTCTAATAAATTGGAACCAAGAATCGGACCGGTCCCCATGGGAACCAATTTTGGGCCGGTCCAGTCCAATTCTAGGTGATTCTCGATTCTTTCACACGTCACTACTTATGCATGGGTATAGTGTAATTTCATCCATTTGAAGTTTCGACCTAATTACTTCGTCTTTTTTTTTTTTTTTTTTGTTATAATATTGCTCTTCTTCAAAATATATAACTTTTTGAAATCATATGAAAGGGGCAAGTGCTCCTTTTTCAACCTATAGGACAAAATATAAACCTTGTTTTAAAAATGATACATATGTCTCGGTAAGCTTTAGAGGTAAAATTATGCAGCTTCATCAGTTATCTCACGGTTCTCACATTTGCATGATTTCAAAAGAAAGGGAAATACCTTTGAACTTCTCATTTACGTTTTGCATATGTATGTATTATAGTTGAATTGAAATAGATAAACTTGGATCGGTCAAAATGCCAAATGGACTTTTAATCTCTTAATGGAGAGAGTATATTGATCGATAATTAAAACTCATAGCTGTTGGAGGGAGAAGTCGATCATACGTTGAGTGGATCGGCAATTTGACATATGACGAATATTAAGTCATCCAAAAGAGTTCCAAAATGCATTACCCTTGCTCTCTTGAGTTCGAATTTGCAATATGGTGTATTCACCGTATATTTTAGATGAATCAAACCGAACCTAGTGAAAAGCATTGTTAGAATAAGTGATCTAACATGATAACACGCAGAATGACTAAAGAAGACATCGAATTTATGTGATTTGATCCATGTAATCTACCCCACCAAAAGAGTAGAAGAAATTTCTATTATAAGTCAAACGATACAATAGGCACTCAAGTCATTTAAATACTCTCAATGTTTCTCAACCCTTGATTATACCAACTAACGGAAACGTACCAAAAAAGTCCTAAATATATTACATTAGTATCAGTTCAATCATAAACTTATCAATTGAACATATTTAGTCCTAAATATTTTTATATTCGTACTAATTCAGTCAATTCAGCAAATTTAGACTAGAAATTCTCGACATGAATGCCAGGTGTGGGGGTGGCCATGGGTGAGGGCATCGAATCGTCCCTTGTTAGCGACCTCACCCGCCCACAATTGGGGGAAAAAAGAAAGGAAATAAAAGATAAGAAAAAACAAAAAAGTAATGGAAATTTAGAAAATTGTCCACGTTAATGCCAACTGTGTCACATAGGATGGCTAGCGTACACATCAGTGATTTCTGGCCTAATTAGCTAGATGAACTGAATTGGTACTGTCGCAACCAAATTTTCAGTGAACCACCTAAGGTTTGGCTAATGGATTCTTAAGCCTAGACTTAACTCGGGCTCTCCCAAGCCCATATCAATTTGCGACTTAGGTTCAAGTTTGTAACATGCAAATGATTTTTTCAATTAGGAGTCGCCACTAATCTATTTTTGGTGGGTTGATTAGAAACCCAAGTAAAGTAATGGGAGATTTATTTTACTCCTACGAACCAGAGATTTATGAGTCCGGGGACTTGATTATGCTAGATTTCTTTAACACCCTTTCGGTACCTTTCTCTTTAATTTTTTAAAAAAAAAAAAATGTTTCGCAAGTAGCTTGAATTAATTATAATTCACTTCCTTAACATGTGAGGTGATCATGCAGGTGCGCAAACCACCAATTTAACATCCAGATAAAGCAGTGAATAAATTGCCGGACTTACCTCATAGCATCGAAAGCATCTACCATGTTAGATTATAATTCACATCAACAATCTTAGATATGATTTTTAATTAACATGCACCCACTCAATTTTTTGTTTTCATTTATTTAATGAGGATCATGTTTTATGCAGAGACCCAACTAGTGGACGGAGGGATAGGTGATGATGATCAAAGAGAAGACCATGAATAATTTGTTCTTTTTTGGGAAGCTAACGATGTAAGCTTGGATTGACGCTTGGAGGTTTTAATCGTTGTCTTAGAGATGAATCCTATTTCTTTGCCACCTTCGGTTTGCCTACTTTTTCAGGGTTTTACCGATT
This sequence comes from Eucalyptus cloeziana, assembly GCA_014182715.1. Classification (NCBI taxonomy): domain Eukaryota; kingdom Viridiplantae; phylum Streptophyta; class Magnoliopsida; order Myrtales; family Myrtaceae; genus Eucalyptus; species Eucalyptus cloeziana. Next base: position 54,697,037 of record CM024641.1, on the reverse strand, counting down.
CAAGAGTTCTTGCATGAGCTGGGTTTGATGATAACGTAAAAAAAAAAAAAAAAAATTTGCAGTGATGGGAAAAGAAGAAATTAAATCGCAGTATCGTGCTCGTAATCGGATCATTCCGGTTCGCATAAATTAGGAGCCATAGAAAGATGAACTTGCACTCTTTCTGGTTCAAAATGCATCGAAGATGTGAAACGGTTACATGTTTGCCCGTTGGAATAATTAAGCCAGACGACAGTAGACACAGGCCCCGTTACCACCCACCACCGCCTACACGGCGCGATTGACCGCCACCGGTCGGCCTCCACTCGCTTTTAACAGTCTACTAGTGGATTTTTTTTACTTTCTGGTGTTTGATTGAAACTTGGAAAAGACTTGGAAAGTAATTCCCAAGGAAAATCTTATGAAGAAAATTATCAAAAATTAGTATTTTTTAATTATTTTATATTTTCTTTTCTTTTCTTTCTGCTTTTTTGTTGGCTTATTGCCAGCCACGGCGATGGCAAATGACTAGCCATAGGTGAGCTCAAGCTCAAGCCTCACCAGATCAATGAGCTTTGAGCTCGTCTTAAGCCAGTGAGGCCAAGGCCTCACGAGTTGCTGCGAGCTCGAGCCTCGCCAAAGGTTGATGAGGTCGTGACCGCAACAAAGAGACAGCTAGGGCTGCAAAACACATGGTGAGTGCACGTAGGGCACGAGATGGCTCGCGACGTGGAGGATTGAGGCAGGATTTTGAAGCAATTGTTGTAGTAGCAAGTAGTTGAAGAAGAAGAAGAAGAAGAAGAAGAAGAAGAAGAAGGGGGTTGTTTGGTGAAGGGAAGAGCATAGTAAACGAGAATATGAGTCCCTTGGGACGATTTGGGCGACCGCCACCAGAACCCACCCTCTACCTTCGATCTCGGCGAGGTTTAGGAGTGAAGTTACTTCGTCCGCCATTTCCAGAGCTTTGAGCAAGCTTCGCCTTGCCAAAGGCCTCGCCTCAAGCCTCACAAGCTTATGGTGAGCTTGAAGCTCGCTAATCTGGCAAAGCTCAAGCTTGCTGGCCTCAAGCTCGCCTATGACCAGTTGGTGTTTGGAAAATATGGCTTCGAATAGGGTAGAACAATGAAGACGGATCTTTTGAGTACTCAAATCGGACTTTGAAGCGTGATATCACTTTCTTTAAGGATTTATTTGCCCCCACAAAGTTGCTAATGGTCACCGGCAAATATCCTATAGGATACAACAAAGTCTCAAATTGAAAATACTAGATAGCAATTCTAGTATTTCTCCAAGATCTCTCTAGGAAACAATTGAAATGATGGCTGTCGTTTTTCTTTCAGAAAGAAGACTCGAAAAGATGAAAAATGATCACAGTAATTCTTCCTCAATCTGACAAGTATATATAAAATAGTCTTAAAAAAAAACGAAGACAACTCTTCGTGAAAAGTTGCGAAATGAACAAACACATTCTTTCGAAAATTTGCTCAAATGAACAAATGCAACCCTTCGGGAAAGATCGCAAATTGAACGGGTATTCTCTTTCAAAGGTTGTCTTGAAAAGACATAAACAAAAATTCGAAATAAAATAATAATTATTATTTAATAAATAAAATTTCGAAATTATTATTTATTAATTAATTAATTTCCGAAATTCTCAATAGTCAAAAACAACCTTTGAATTGAAAACTTAATAAGACAACCGTACGAAATAAAATAAAATAAAAAGACAAAAGGATAAGTGCTAATTAAATCACAGGCATGCTAAGTGCGCCAAATAATCGCGCACCCGCACGCGGGTATGGTGGGGTCTATCCGACCCCAACCATTCCTTTAGATTCACAAATGATACTTCACACTTATAAATTACCTCATTTCCTCCCATTTCTCCTATGTGGGATAAAGAGAAAAGCACTTTAGTTTATTTTACAAACAAACTTCCAACAGTTGGCCGTCATTGTGGCCTGCAACTGGCCATGGAAGAAACTAAAAGAAAAGAAAAGAAATATAAAAAAAAAAAGAAATTCATTTTTTTAATACATTTTTGTAAGAATCCAAGCCTAAGCACCGAGGACCCATGCACGGCCTTTGTAAACTTGGCGCCTAAGGGTTGGGACCAGAGCTTAAGCATTGGGGACATGAGCACGGCCTTTATGGATCGAGCTTGAGTGCCAAAGCGTTGAGTACGAACACTAGGGGCTCGAGCCCAGCTCCAATGGACCCACACATGAGAGTCGTTGGCCCAAGCCCAGCCTCGATGGACCTAGGTCAGCCGCTAGGCCCTTGGTCCTAAACACCGAGACTCATGAACCAACTTTGGGGTTTTCATGTTGAAGAGTAAAGTTTCGAGTCCAACCACCGATATCTAGTCATATTTTGAAAAACGTTTTCCGGTTCTTTCAAAGAGAAAATCATTTTTTTGAATGTAAGCTTTGGTAAGAAAATATTTTCCTATGACTCATTTTCTTAAACGAAAGAAATGCTGAAAATTGAGGAAATCGTTTTCAGCGAAATAAAGGACCGTCATTTTATGATGTCTAACTTTTATGGTGAATATTTGGGTGAGTATAGAAAAATTTCATCGCTTTGAAGTGTCAAGCTAGTTAATTCGTCTTATGGCTCTGGCTCTCTTTCATGTTGCTCTTCAATATGTATTAGTCATCTCAAATCATCCAAAAAAGGATTATAAAAGTGACATAATTTTCATACGACCTTCATTTCAATATCAAAACTTTTTGAACAGTTACTTAAGTGTCTCCGATAATAAATTCTTTTATCTTACGTGACTTTTTAGTGAGATTTTAATTTCAATGTGGCTTTTCTTGGGAAAAAAAAATGATCTCCAACATTGACAAACCTCAAGATGACCCGATAAATTCTTTAATTAACCCACCAATTTGCCTCGTCTTCTCCTTCTTCTTCTTGGTCTTCACCTTCGTCTTTTTTACTGAGACGAAAAAAAGGAACAAACGACATAGCTCTCTCTCCTCGATCTGCTAAATTTACCCTTCATCTTTGCTGGAGCTCCTGCTACTAGTGGTGACACTACTGCAACCGTAAAAAGACACCTAAGCCTAGAATTTTCCGGCATTTCCCCTTTCTCTCCCCCCTCCGAGAAAAAGAGCGCAAGTCTTGAGTCTTGAGAAAACGAACATCACCCTTCCCTTTGCTGCTGGTGTTGTGGTTTTAGAGGAAGAAAATCTCATTTGCTGTTGATGTTCCTCTTTGATCCAAAGCAATTGTTTGGATTTGAAGAAAATATTCAAATTTTCTCTCTCCTCCCAAAAAAATGTGCAGATTCTCTTTACCCAGCGAGTAAATGTTCTTTCCTCTGAAGTCGCCTTCCTCTTTGCTCCAATTCCTCAATTTGGGGCTTGGTTTGAAGAACATTTGTGGTTTAGCCCAATTCCTTAATTTGGGACAAATAAATGTGTTAAACGACGTCATTTAGCATCAATTATGCTAATTCACTTTACTTACGACCCACGTCAGACCAATAATACTAAAAAATTGCCAAGTCAAATTTTCCAGCCACATAAATTAGTGATGACACTAAGGTGATTTTTTTTATATTATTATTGCAAAAGTGATACTTAAGTGATCACTCAATATATTATGACACTAAAATGAGCATCATATAAAAATTGTTGCACTTATAATGTTCTTTTTTTGAAGAAAATATAAACACGAGATTTTTTTAAAATGATACATATGTCTTGGAGCGTTTTAATTTACTAAATCATGAACCTTCATCAACTATTTGACGGTTCTCACATTAGGAATATTTCAAATAATAAAATATAACTTCGACCTACTCATTTGAATTAGGCAAAATTTCATCTAAGGACATGAAATGAAGCTGCTTTTTTCCGAAGAAGGCCAAAAGTGGTATTTGTTAGGGGTGTCAGGAACTGAACCGAAAATCGAACCGAACCGAAAAAATTCAGTTTTTTCGGTTCGGTTCGATTCTCATTAAACACCAATGTTTTTTTATTAGTTTGGTTTTTATCAGTTAACCAAACTAAAGCAAACCACAAACTGATAAAATTTAACCATTAAAAATTCGGTTTTATTCTCTCCTGACTCCCATCTCCTCTAGCTCGATTTCGCGCGCCTCCCTCCATGGTGGCCTAGCTTGAGAGCCCCCAACCCCCGCCCCGGCGGCGGCGGCAGTGGCGGCAGCGCGAGCGGGACGGTGATGGTTCGCTGCTCGATGATCACGTGGGGAAGACGAAGTCATTGATGTGCGCCCTCGGCCTCATCCCCCACAACCTCCCCCTGCCCCCCGACCTGCTGAACGCTGTCTCCTCCATCTGCGACAACGCGGTGGCGGGCGACAACGATGGGGACGGGGACAAGGAGGACGGTGCGGGCAGCGGATCTGAGGAGATTCCGGTGGCGGTCGAGAAGGGTCCGGTGAGGGTTTTTTTCTCTCGGTCATTGATCTTTTTGGGGATTTTTAATGATGCGAAGCGGTTCGTGATGGGGATTCTGCGGCGTTTCGCTTTTGGTTTCGAGGTTTTTGAAGAGATCATGGAATGCCCCCGTTGTGGATTTCGGCAATCGAGCTAGGGGATTTTTGTGATTTTTCAAAAAATAAAAAAAAATAAAACCGAAAAACCGAACCGAACCGAACCAAAATTTCAGTTCGGTTCATATTCGGTTCGGTTCGGAAGTTTTTTTCTAATGGTTTGGTTCAGTTCGGTTTTTCAAAAAAACCGAACTGAACCGAACCGTTGACACCCCTAGTATTTGTCTTAAACAAAATCCTAAAGTAGTCAATAAAGTCTCAAATGAGGTTTCAAGCTCATGGGCCGGCCTAAGCACATGCCACTTTTGAAGCATTGGACTCAGGTAATTTCATCTGGGGCGCTTATTTTTATTTTTCACCCTTTTGTCTGTTCTTCTTCTTCTTCGTCACCATCTCATCTGAACTCTAAGCATCTAGTCCCACCATCCTCTCCCTCCTGACCACCGTCACTACGGTCACCGCTGCAACCTCGACTCCTTTTCTCATTCTCTAAAGAGGCCGGCCCCTTCGGATCACCATGAGTACAACAACGAGAGCTCCATCTTCTTCCGCAAGGTCTCTGCAAAACTCTTCGACAGCTTCGCCAAGCTCAAGCTCTCCTTCCGCAACAAGAAGAAGGCCAAGATTGCTGAGCCTCAGCTGGCTTTTGTCTCTAAGCCCCTTTTGATACACTACGACGTTGAAGAACACAACGCGGTAGTCAAGTCATCGTTCAATGTTAGGCCGCAGTTACATCTCAAAGCTTGGCCGATGTCAAGTTCATTGAATCCGTCTTTTACCTCAATTTGACTCCAAGCTGAAAAAGAGAAAAACAAAGAAGAAGATGAAGAAAAGAACTGGGGAAAAAGAAAAAGGAGAGAAGAAAAATAACCTATGGCTTGAAAAGTGGCTTGTGAAATAAACGTGCTTGTCAGTTGATGAAAATTTGACAGGCTAATGAGCTTAAAACCTTATTTGAGATTAAGTTAGCCACTTCATGAACTTATATTTTGGCATGTCTTTTTGAGAGAATGACCCCATTTCATACCAATTTTTCAAATTTTCCCTTTATATTCTACATACATATGACGTACACATACATACATACACATGTGTATTTATATATATATATATATATATATATATGAACAAATAAACTCGGAATTGCATTTAGGAGGCCTATTAAAGGAAGATCAAAAAGCCAAAACAAGCACTCCCGGTACCGTAGATAATAGATTGACATATAGTCTCTTAATATAGCGACTATATTGAACGATAATTCAAATTCTTAGCTATTGAAGGGAGAATTTGATCCTATATTAATTGCATTGACAAATAGAGGTATTATTTACATTAAGCCATCCAAAAAAGTTCTAAAATGCATGTACGCTTGCTATCTTGAGTTCAAATTTTCAATATGGTGTATTCGCCATAAATCTAGCTGAACTGAGCCTAAGAAAAAGTAGTAATCAAAATAAGTGATTGAACACAATAATAAAGAAAACAAAGAAATAAATCTTAATACCGAATTCATGTAGTCATTGTCAATGTGATCTACTCCACCGAGAGGACAGCATATAATTCTACTATAAATCAAATGATATAAGATAGAACACAACTACATTTGAGTAATTCAAACACTCCTAACCCTAATTTTACCCAATATCTCATACGGTGTTTAGTACCTATAATTTGTTGCAAAATTATCACTCAATCTCTCAGAGGAATACACAAGAACTGTGCCACAAAATTTTGCTACTTGAACACTAGTTCTTCCTTGTATAATTGACGATGAATTTCTTCACCAAATCGGAAGAGAAACCCACTAATTGCACGAGACCCACTCTTTCCGCATCCATGGCCCCTCTTGAAGCAGTACTCACTTGGCACACCGACAAAACCCTTTGATCAGACCGACTACAAACTTGGATTCGGAAATCGGCGTGTTTCTCAAACCGAAAATACGTGGTCTGATGCAACTTCAAGTTGGAAGTTTCTTTTCCCGCCGTAACTCCATGGGTTTCTTACTTTCATTGGATTGGGAAGTACTCTAATTTAGGCTGAATATTATTTTCGGGCTCAAATTCAAAACATATTCTCAATAATATTGATGAAAAATCTTTTCAAGAGGAGTAAGCCTTTTCCAACATTTAATGCAAAGGGTCATTTTCTTCTAAGTTTTGATGATGATCTCGTGCTCTAATATGATCTTAGAATATATAGATAGAAAGCCTTATATGCCTAGTTTCAATATGTAACTTAGCGTGTGTATGTTTCATTGAAAATCTCATGATAAAGAAAATTTGTTTTAATCAATATATTTTTCTAGGAAAATAGTTAGTTTTCATTTATTTAATGGTTTAGGAAAAGTGATTTCCCTCTTATCAGAAAGCAAAGATGTTCTTTCACAACTTAAATTTATTGTTTTCAATTCATGGAAAACGTTTTCTTTCAAACAAATAGAGTCTTTTACTTAAAGTTATGCCCAAAATACTAAGTGTCAAGAAAAACTGAGAATAAGTCATTTAATATTTTTATGGTCTTGTTGAGTCCAATGAAATGTACTTTGTCTCTAGTCTAGAACCAAAAGTCAATGTTATAATTCTGTTTTGTCTAGGAACTGACGGCCTTATCTTGGGAAAATGAGATTAGCATTTTGGGATTTGTGTTGTAAAATATTGCATTACAAATATATAATAGAGAGAATAGAGAGATTAAGTAGAGAAAAATCAGATGCCATAGACCGTAGAGAAAGCCAGAGGAGAGAATTTTATTTCCAGTATCTCACTATTGTTCTCTGTCGTCATTGTACATCAAAACTAAACTCATATTTATAAGAGAACAATAATGTACTTATCATTAATATCAATGTATCGAATGATACATATACTAGATAGGGGAGATGAACGTTCATTGTATAGGGAGATGTATTTAGAATGTATGATACAATTGTACCATAATAAGTACATTAAGATAAGATGAATATAATGAATATTCATTCATGTATTTCATAACACTCCCCCTTAATATTCATTGTATTAATTACAAATTGTGCATCGAATGATACCGCCTCATTAAAAACCTTAAGCTAGAAAAACCCAGTAGGACAAAAACCGGACAAAAGGGAAAAAGAGTACAGAGCACAAATGTTATGATCTCTCCCATTTATGGATGCATTAATTGCCTCGTTAAAAACTTTAAGTGGGAAAAACCCTGTGGGAAAAAACCAGACAAAAAGAAAAAAGAGTGCAATGCATATATAGCCACTGCTGGGGCTAATCAATCTTGCATCTTGTGAACTCGCTGCATATCAATGCTATAATGCATAGTTCATGATATCTCCCCTCAATTGAGCCATGTAGCCACTGCTAGGGCTAATCAATCTTGCACCTTGTGAACTCGCCGCATACCAATGCCATATACTAATTTCTCAAAAGTTGATGTTGGTAATGAATTGGTAAAAAAATCTGCAAGATTATTTATGGATCGAATCTGTTTAACATCAATTTATCGACTTTCTTAAAGTTCATGAGTATAGAAAAATTTCGGCGAGATATGCTTTGTCCTATCACCTTTGATATATCCTCCCCTGACTTGTGCAACACAAGCAGCATTATCTTCATAAATTATAGTGGGAGAATTTGTAACCGGTATTAAACAACAAAAATTATGAATATGCATTATAACAGATCTTAACCAAACACACTCTCTTCCAGCTTCATATAAAGCAATAATCTTAGAGTGGTTAGAAGATGTAGCTACTAGCGATTGCTTCGTAGAACGCCAAGAAATAGCGGTGCCGTTATAACAAAATAAATACCCGGTTTGAGAGCGAGCCTTATGTAGATCAAATCTATATCCAGCATCAGCATATCCAACTAAACCAGAGTTAGTGGAATCCTTGAAATAATATAATCCCAAATCTATGGTTCCTTGGAGATAACGAAAAATATGTTTAATTCCATTCCAATGTCTCCGAGTTGGCTCAGAACTAAATTGTGTCAATAAATTTACCGCATAAGCGATATCTGATCTCGTACATTGTGCCAAGTACATCAAAACCCCAATTGTATTGAGATATGGTACTTCAGGACCAAATATCTCTTTATTTGATTCTCTAGGACAAAATGAGTCCTTTTGGAGATCTAGAGACCTTACAACCATAGAGGTGCTCAATGGGTGAGCTTTGTCCATGTTGAAGCGTTTAAGCAATCTTTCAACATACACTGATTGATGGACGATTATTCCATTTGCTTTATGCTCAAGCTTTAGACCAAGACAAAGTTTGGTTTTACCCAAATCTTTAACTTCAAACTCTCTTTTCAAATACTCAGCAGTTTCAGCTAACTCTTCTGGAGTTCCAATTAAATTTATATCGTCGACATAAACTGCTACAATAGCAAATCCGGTTTCTGATTTCTTAATAAACACGCATGGGCAGATAGGATCATTCTTGTACCTTTCCTTAATTAGGTACTCACTTAGGCATTGATACCACATGCCACCGGATTATTTTAACTCGTACAAGGATCTTTGCAATTTTATTAAGAATAAATTGCGGGGAGTGCATGCTTCAGGCATTTTGAATCCCTCGGGAATTTTCATATAAATATTAGAGACTAATGAGCCATATAAATATGCCATCACAATGTCCATAAGATGCATTTCTAATCTTTCAAAGATTGCTAGGCTAATAAGAAAACGAAATGTAATCATATCCATTACATGTGAATATGTCTCATTATAATCAATCCCAGGTCTCTAGGAGAATCCTTGGGCAACGAGTCGGGCTTTATACCTGACAACCTCAATTTTATCATTTCGTTTTCGAATAAATACCAATTTATATCCAACGGGCTTTACATTATCGGGGATACGAGTTACAGATCCAAAAACCTCTCGTTTAGTTAGGGAAGCTAATTCAGCTTTAATTGCTTCCTCCCATTTAGGCCAATCTTGCCTTTGAGGACATTCAATAATAGATTGCGGCTCACAATCATCAACTATAATTTTATGAGCAATTGAGAATGCAAAAGCACCATCAATGATGATTTCATTTCAATCCCAAATTTCATTATAATATGTAATGAAATTCTCAGTATTCACGAGATTGGTGTTCCTTTTATGGGTTTGCGCCTCTTCAAGAGCAATAAGCTCTCCAGGAGCAAGCACAACGCCAGGCTCTTCTGAAGCGGAATCTTGATTCTTTCCCCTTCGTTTTCGAGGAGCAGTATCTTTTGATCATATCGGTCTACCACACTTCAAGCGCAGGAGATTTTGATTAATTTTAGCCTATCCTTCGAGAACAGCTATCCTAACTAGAGCATTTGCAGCGAGAATATAATAATAGTGCAAATAAACATGCAAATGTGTCATTACGCGTAGATAATAGGCAAACATGAGACCATCTACGGGATGTGTCCACTAATACCATAAAATATCAAAATGGTCCACTTGGTGGTTGTATTGGTCCACAAATATCACCCTGAATTCTTTGCAGGAATAAAGGGGATTCAAAATTAACCTTTGTTATAGAAGGTTTGATAATGAGCTTTCCTTGTGAGCAAATCTCACAATTATAATCCTTGGAATATAATACATTTATATATTTTAAAGGGTGCCCTTTTGTATTTTGAATTATCTTACGCATCATTGAAGCGACAGGATGACCAAAGCAATCATGCCACAGTCCAAACTGATCAGGGCTTACCAATCTCCAGGATGTGGTGGCGTAGGTTTCAACAACCTTAATCATGACATAATACAAACCCATAGAAGAAGCTTTTAGCTTCTCATGGATGGTCTTCAAGCCCATCTTATAAGAGGAAATGTCAATATATTCCTTATCTTGCTCATAAATAGTCTCAATATGGTACCCATTATGGTGTACATCTTTGAAACTGAGCAGATTTAATTTTGATCTAATGCTTAGAAACACATTCTCAATATGCAGGACTGTGCCATTTTGCAAAATAATTGTGGCATTCCTAAAACCATCAATAATCTGAACAAAACCTGATATTGTATAGATTGTGCCTTTCATAATGTTATACTCAAGAAAAAGTGTCTACTACAAAATATAGTATATGTTGTTGCACTATCAAACAAACAAACATCTTCTTTTTCTCGATATTTTCCATTTGCATTTATATTAACAACTCCAGGTGTCAAGTATCATAAAATTTGCATATAATCCTTGCAAAATGAAATCCTTAAATTAATTTAAAGGATTTCGAAATATCCATTGCCACTTCAGGAGCAGAATGATACTTTTAGATTGGAAATTTGGCTTCAGGCCAAGAAAAATAAAAATGAAGAATTGATAGAAGGAGATGAAGTATAAGTTGATCAATAAACAGAATACCCACCTTGCAAAAATTACTTACTCAGTCAGTAGATCCTCATGCTTGCAGAAATTACTTACTCAGTCGGTAATCGGTAGATCCTCGTGCTGATAACGTGTTGTAAAATATTGCATTGCAAATATATAATAGAGAGAATAGAGAGATTAAGTAGAGAAAAATCAGACACCATAGATCGTAGAAGCCAGAGGAGTGAGTTTTATTTCCAGTATCTCACTATTGTTCTCTGTCGTCATTGTACATCAAAACTAAACTCCTATTTATAAGAGAACAATAATGTACTTATCATTAATATCAATGTATCAAATGATACATGTACTAGATAGGGGAGATGAACGTTCATTGTATAGGGAGGTGTACTTAGAATGTATGATACGATTGTACCATAATAAGTACATTAAGATAAGATGAATATAATGAATATTCATTAATGTATTTCATAACAATTTGCTTATATTTGGAGGTTTGTTCTAAGATGTGACTATATAAACCACTTTATGATTTTTCTTGATGCTAGATTGTTTTGAATAATGAAATTGCAAATTTGATCTATTGGATTAGAGTAACACCTAAAAGCTCTTCTTCTTCTTTTTTGGGAAAAGTACAAAAAAAATCTTAAACCTGTTGCATTGATATTAGTTCAGTCATAAACTTTTCAGTTTGACCAATTCAATCATAATCCTTTTTACAATTGTATCAATTGACTCCATTCGGCTCATTAAGGCAAAAAATTGTTAATGTGGATGCAAGCTGTTTTATGTGATATGACAGGCATTGACATGGACATTTAATTTAATCTTAAAATTTTTTTGAATTTTTTTTATTTTCTTTCCTTTTTTTCATTTCCTTTACTTTTTTTTTTCCTTATTTTCCACCACCAGTCACTAGTCTTTGTGACGGCTAACGGAGGTCATCGGCCACCAGCAAGAGCATGCGTCAAGACACCCTCGCTGGCCTTTTGCAAGGGTTGGATGAGGTCGCCCCTCACATATACATGACCAAGGCCATTATGAGTATTCACAACAGGAAAGTGGAAAGGGTGATTGGCCATGCGCCCTTCGCTGAGCAAACCGAGCCGGATCCCTCTCCGTTCACCATCCAGTTCCCATCAGAGACTACGACCACGACCGCGGATGACAAAGAGCCAAGGCAACAGATGATCCTTGGGGACGTGGACAGCTTCATGGAGATGCCAATTGATGTTTGGGTGTAAAAGGCAGAGAAAGAAGGCACGATGGAGGATGGCGAGAGGAGCTGTTGGGAACCGCGAGACGGCGAGACCAGCAACATTGATGCAAACGCCATTGGGATAGCGACTGAAGCTCCGAGAGAGAGAGAGAGAGAGAGAGAGAGAGAGAGAGAGAGAGAGAGAGAGAGAGAGGAGGCATGCGGTGACAAAAAGAGAGGGCTTCCTAAAAGCAAAAAACATTTTCCATTATTTTAGAATACCTCTTTTCTGTTGATATGGAAGATATTTTTCTTGACTGGTTTATTTTCCTTAGACTAAACACCACAAAATCCAGAAAATATTTTCCTAAAAGTTATTTTTCGCGAAATAATCGTAATCTTAACCCAATCAATGAAATCACACTAATGTTCTTCTTCTTTTTCTTTTTCTTTTTTAATATGATTGACTTGATAAAATAAAATGATGACACACAATGTTTTCTCATCACTCGAGCATGAATCCAGTAAGGAAGAGTGTATTAGATGTATTAATGAAATTCTGTCCCGTTCCTAGGTAATTTAAAGAGCAAGTGTTTACACACAAAGTTGATAAAATGACATATGGTAATTTCCTTTAGTTTTAACGAATACTTCCAATCCATTAATAGACAAATAATCCACTAAAATAATTTACGCACGTTTTTTGTTTCACTGATCTATGGACATATATACTTGTGGTATCGTCGTCGATCCATGTTAACTATTTTTAGGTGTCTTCGAGGTAAAGTAAAATAACCATCTCTTGTCACATGATATTTTTAGTAAATGCTAACCAATTCTTAATAACTAATGGAATCAATTGAAAAAAATAGCTTCCTAAGCCAATATTGACTTAAACTCCCAACCAATTGAAATCAAATCAATCGCATTTCAAAAAATTATAGAAGTTCACGTCTACCCCTACAGGAAAAGAAAATATTTCTAGAGAATAATGGTTGATTTGGTAACATTTCTATTCTAGAGAACATTTTTTTTCCGAAATAGTCTTTTTATATTTCTATTCCTCAAAATAATTTCTCAATGAAAGAGTACGTTTGGTAACTATATAAAATTTCTATTATCGAAATGGAAAAAGAATAGGAATGCATTTGATATAATTCACAAAATTTTTTGTAATATAGAATTTCTCTTAATTTTTTTGCCGCTGTCATCCGTCAGCCATTGTTAACTGCCGCCGCCCGCCACTCGCTGCCACCAGCTGCTGCAATTGACTGCCTATCGACGGCAACCGAAGGTCGCCATCGGTTGAGGCGGTCGTTGGTGACAAGTGATAGGCGACGGGCAATGGGCAACAACCGTCGACGACCGTCGACCGTCATCACAGCTGTCGCCAATGGACGGTGGCGGTCACCAATGGCTGCCAAACGACAGCGGCAATTGGCGGCCATCGGCCATCAACACCAGCGACAACAATTAGCCAACTGGTGGGCAGAGGCATCTGTAGTCATTGACGATGACGACGATTGTTGGTGGCAAAGGTTGACCGACTACGGCATCAACCAGGGGGGTGCATGACAACCAGTAATTTCTGTTCCAAAAACAAATTTTCTATTCGAGACTTGTTTCTGGAATAGAAATCCGTTTAGTAAAATTATTCCATTTTTCTATTTCTGAAATATATTCTTGTTCTAGAAATAGGTTTGGAATAGAAATCAGAAATAACAATTTTCTACTTCTCTATTTCTGAAACAGAATTGAGAAATAAAAATTATTCTCATCGTTCGTCTACCGATCCTTCATCCGTCGTCGTCAACCACCGTCCGTTAGTTGCCCGTTGGCCCTCGCCGCCACCGGTCGTCGGTCACCGACCGCCACCGATCCCAAATCCACCGCCGTTCACTGGGCCGCCGCAATCCGAAAGGAAGAAATTTTATATCGTTATCAAACGAATTTTTATTTTTAGAGTAGAAATTTTGTGTCATTATCAAACGGTTATTTTTACTTAGAAACTCTTCTAGACATAGAAATAGAAAAATCTATTTCTCTTCCATAAATCAATTTTTGGCCAAAATGGTTATCATTCACACCCCAGCTATGGCAAGTGGCTTGTAACAGCGGTAGGCGACAGGAAGCAACGATTGGCCAACGGGGTGACGGTCGGCAAAGAAGAAGAAAAGAAGAAAAGAAAATTAACTTATTTCTAGACATTGCTCTCGAGAATAATATTTACTTTTTTCTACTTCTCGTTTATGTTCCAAATCTATTCCCCGGCCACTTTTTTATTTTGGGAAATAGAAAACTTAATTGACATTACCAAAGGATTTCTGTTCTTTTTCTGTTCTAGGGAATAAAAGAACAGAAATTGAGAGAAACGGAAATGTTATCAAACAAGACCTGCGTTTACAAAGTATTTTTCCGATATACAACCAATATTACCATATAATAAAGCGTGGCCTAACCATTCCTTTTGTGGAACAAGTATCGAAGTTATCTCTCTTATCTCATACCTCTCATCAAGAGAATTGCGATCTACTCCACTTCCCTCAAGGAAAGATCATTGCATGAGCCTAGTATAAATTAATTGAATCCCGATCATAGAAGTGCCGGATCTCATTTGGGTCCCATCAGGTCCAATGGTCCAGATTTAGCTTAATATATGTATTAGCTAAGCTATTACCAACCCTTCCGTCCCCCCTCTCCTATAAAACAGAACTCACCTCTGGAGAGAGAGGGACCCATTTCAATCAAGCCCCTTCTTCCTGAAAATCTAGAGAAGCAATAGAAATGGACAAGACTGGGGAATTGATCGGGTTACAGAATCAAGAGGGCCTCACAGCGTTCGAAATGAACGGCGTACTGGAGCTCATGCAGCCGAAGCAGCAGAGTAATGAAGGGGGCTGCAATAGCAGCAGCCATGGCAGTAACAGTTTGAGCTGGGCCGTCAAAGGTCGGTCCAAGGGCAGCAAACATCAGGGCCGAGGCAAGGTCATGGCAACTGAGAAAAAGAGAACTGAGGCGGTTCTCGATCGAGGTGAGTCGCTTCCTCGACAGAAGAAGAAAAAGTACAGGAGTATCGTCGAGATTTATGCAGAGACCAAGCCCGTGGATGCGGGGAATGTGTGATGATCATTGAGGAGAAGACCGGGAATAATATTGTTTTTGTGAAGTTTGGATTGAGATTGGGAGTTAAAAGGCTATCGAAAAGAACAAAAGAGAGCAAGACTGTTATTAACTGATAATGCTCTCTCTCTCTCTCTCTCTCTCTCTCTCTCTCTCTCTCTCTCTCTCTGACATGAATCCTATTTCTTCTTTACCTTCAGTTTGCGTACTTTTTTCTAGTGTTTTAGCGACTCAAGAGTGTTTGCGAGGACTGCGTTTGTTGGCGATGGTGAAAAGGAATCATTCTGGTCTCAATGAAGGGAAAACAAAACGAAACTGGAGTGAAAATGTGAAACAGATACATGTTTGCCTGTTAGTACTGAATAAGCTAGACCACATTGGATACACACCATTACCACCGACTACTCTGCGCGGATGACCGCCACCGGTCGTCCACCACCGGCTTTTAATGACGGTCTGCTACTGGGTTTTTTCAAGACAAGGAATTTTTCGATAGGATCCTACATGGAAATTTCCTTTATCGAGTTCGTATTGACGACATTCTTTTGATGAGGTCTAGTGTTTATGGTAAATCGTTGGATTGGGTTCTCATCATATCAATGAGTAGATATCTCATATGTCAGGACATTTTCTACTTATAGTTAGAGGTGGTCAATCCAAGGTGGATAGCTTCCACTCTGGAATCGGGAATTGTCTATTAAGGACTAGTTCCAAAAAGGTTGAAACCGGAAACCGCCCATTAGTGGTCCGATTCCATGGAGCCAATCGAGATAAACCCACCTTAGAAGAGGCGTGAGACTTGAAAGTAGGGGTGTGCAAAAGAACCAGGAGCCGCCTGGACCGCTTGGAACCTGACTGGAACCACCTGGAACCAGTGGTTCTTAAGGGAACCAGTCCGGTTCCCGGTTCCATGGGCGGATCCACCCACCCGCTCACCCGGACCGGACCGGACTGGTTATATTATAATAATATATTAATTGTTAATATTAAAAAAAATCGAAATCAGCAAATCTAAAATTTAGGTCTCCTACTCCATCTCGTCTCTCTTTAGTTCAAAATCTCCCTAAGCTCCCTCTTCCTCTCCAATTCACCTCCGGATCTACTCATCTCCCTTCGAGTCCTAGTCCGAACTCAGCGAAACAGTGAATTGATTCTCTTTTCCCCCCTCGAACTTGAACTCTCTCTCTCTCCACATCACCACCACCTTTGCATTCACGGTCACTATCATCCTCTTCGTTGTTGGGCTCGTCCCACTTCTACCTCCCCTCTTCCTCCTCCCCCTCCTCAAGCCTCCCCCCATCATCCTCATTTTCGGGGACAAGGGTGAACTCCAAGTCTAAGAATGGCTCATCGTCCCCATTGTCCTCCTCATTGTCATTCTTGAGGGAGGAGCAAGAGATGGAGGAGGCGGTGGCAAAGATGGTGGTGGTGGTTGGGACGAAAGTGGTGCGAGGGTCGCGACCGCTGCCATCGTGGCGCTAGTACTTAAGGAGAATAAAACTACTATGGTCGGGAGAGCCAGAATAAGTAGACATGGGGAGGGCGAAAATGGGAAAGGCGCGGAGGTTGGACCGATTCTATGAATCCACCCGGGAACCGGATTGGACCGGCGGTCCAATTCCCGGGTGGATCCATGCAACTAGTGGGCGGTTCCCGATTTCATTTTTTCGGAACCAATTCTTAGCGGCTGGTTCCCAGTTCTTCGTCAGGAACCGCCCACCCGGACCACACACACCCCTACTTGAAAGTGAGCGACAAGGTTGGAGGCCAAAGGCAACCGAGAGTGAGTGTAATAGAGGGAGCAATGAGGCAAGAGGTGATTGAAAGTGAGAATAAGAGAGGAATCGACAAGGTTGGAAGCCACCGAAAGCAAGAGTGAGAGAGGGAGGAAAGGCCGCAAGATGAGTGAGGCGAGAGATGAAGAGGAAAGTAAGGGTTTGATCTAAAACACAAAAATAAAATAAAAAATTATATATGTATACCTGTCCAATTCAGGTAGATAGGTGGGCGATTCCACCATTGAAATTGAGAACCGGAATAGTACTCACTAGTTCTAATAAATTGGAACCAAGAATCGGACCGGTCCCCATAGGAACCAATTTTGGGCCGGTCCAGTCCAACTCTTTCACACATCACTACTTATGCATGGGTATAGTGTAATTTCATCATCCATTTGAAATTCCAACCTAATTACTTCGTCTTTTTATTTTGTTATCATATTGCTCCTCTTCAAAATTTATTACTTTTTGAAATCATATGAAAGGGGCAAGTGCTCCATTTTCAACCTATAGGACAAAATATAAACCTTGTCTTAAAAATGATACATATGTCTCGGTAAGCTTTAGAGGTAAAATTATGCAGCTTCATCAGTTATCTCACGGTTCTCACATTTGCATGATTTCAAAAGAAAGGGAAATACCTTTGAACTACTCATTTGGGTTTTGCATATATATGTTTTATAGTTGAATTGAAATAGATAAACTTGGATTGGTCAAAATGCCAAATGGACTTATAATCTCTTAATGGAGAGAGTATATTGATCGATAATAAAACTCATAGCCGTTGGAGGGAGAAGTCAATCATACGTTGAGTGGATCGGCAATTTGACATATGACGAATATTAAGTCATCCAAAAGAGTTCCAAAATGCATTACCCTTGCTCTCTTGAGTTCGAATTTGCAATATGGTGTATTCACCGTATATTTTAGATGAATCAAACCGAACCTAGTGAAAAGCATTATTAGAATAAGTGATCTAACATGATAATACGCGGAATGACTAAAGAAGACATCAAATTTATGTGATTTGATCAATGTAATCTACTCCACCAAAAGAGTAGAAGAAATTTCTCTTATAAGTCAAACGATACAATAGGCACTCAAGTCATTTAAATACTCTCAATGTTTCTCAACCCTTGATTATACCAACTAACGGAAACATACCAAAAAAGTCCTAAATATATTACATTAGTATTAGTTCAATCATAAACTTATCAATTGAACATATTTAGTCCTAAATATTTTTACATTCATACTATTTCAGTCAATTCAGCAAATTTAGACTGGAAATTATTGACATGAATGCCAGGTGTAGGGGTGGCCATGGGTGAGGGCGTCGAACCACCCCTTGTTAGCAACCTCACCGGCCCACAGCTGGGGGAAAAAAGAAAGGAAAGAAAAAGAAAAAACAAAAAAGTAATGGAAATTTAGAAAATTGTCCACGTTAATGCCAGCTATGCCACGCGGGATGGCAAGCATACACATTAGTGATTTCTGGCCTAATTAGCTAGATGAATTGAATTGGTATCAATTTAAAAAGATTTATGACTAAATTAGTTCAATTACAATATTTAAGGCTGAATTGATATCAATATAATAAATTTATAACTTTTTTTTCCCGTAACTCTCAAAGTATTTGGTAGTTACATTTTCTTGCAAAATAATTACTCTATCTCATGGAGAACGGTGAAGAGGATCATGAAATCGGTGAGCTAAACTGTACCTAAAGATTCTTCTGTCTTGAACATTGGCTCTTCATAGTATGATTCATGAAGAAATTTCTTCACCAAATTGGAAGAGAAACCCACCAATCGCATCAGACCAACTCTCTCCACATCAAAAGGCGCCTCTTGGAGCAGCACTCAGCACACTGACAAATCCCAAAACAATACCTATTTGTTTTAAATAATGCTGAAGTCCTATGATCAGACCGACTACAAACTTGATTTCGGAAATTGTCGTGTTTCTCAAACCGAAAGGTACATGGTTTGATACAAGTCCAAGTTGGACTTTCCTTTTTCCTGCCGCAACTTCATGGGTTTCGCACCTTCATGTAGTTGATCTTCTGTACACTTTAGTTCGGGCGAATTTCATTCACAGTTCGAATTTGAGACATATTTTGAGCAATATTGACAAAGGATCATATCAAGAGAACTAAGACTTATCCAACAATATGCAAAATTACATACCGGTTGAAGTTCAGCTTTGTGGGCAGAATTTCAAGTGTCACTTTCACTGAGTTTTGATGATGACGACGTGCCCCAATGTGGTCTCACCATCTGTGTCTAGCTTCAAACTAATAAGGCGTCATGTAACTTAGAGTCTTCTAAAGATAGTTATGCCCTAACTAATTGTTGCTCAGGGAATCGACTGTAGTATTTATATCTTCTTGTAGAGTCTAATTCAATGTATTTTGTTTCTGGAGTTAAGTTATATTTGTTGGGAGTACAACAAAATTCCTTCATTTGTTAAACTAATGAGTTATGTGCCGTTTAAAATATATTAACTACTTCATACTACATTGATTCTCCAAATTGAGACTTGCCTAACACAACTCACACGTGCGTCTCAATAATCTCTCCCTCACAGGTGAGCTCAGTGTTAGTCCGCTTCCCATTAATTTAGGAATTCTTCTACACCAACATGTCTCTACTTGAATCTCCAATGACTATCTTCATTATAGGTTTATTTCTTCAGACCCATTGAAGGCTATTGTCAAGATCGCATTGCGACACCACAACGCCACCTTCACTCCAAGTCCACGATGCACATTCACTCTAGGTCTCTTCTGCTAAACTGAACCATGAAGGCTACTCGAAACCTATTTTTAAATTCATTCCTTAAAATATTGGTCAAACATTGATATACATTTGGAGCAAGCCACCAATTAACCATCAATGCTGATACTATTTATTAAGAGAGCAGTAGAAGCCTGATACATTATTCCTAAGAGATTGTCGAGAGGAAACTCAAGTCCAAGCCCATCAGTGTATCTAATTGAATGCACATTTATTCCATAAAATTAAGCCAATAAGTTATGGGCCAATTAGAATGTATTATACTTCACAACACCCAATTCTTTGATGTGGGGCTTTTCTAACACAAGCATCTCAACAACATTAATGTTTTCTCCAGGGATTGTTGGTCTTATCTTGCGAAATAAAAGGTTTAGCATCTTGGGATTTGCCCATGCTTGGAGGGTTACTTCAAGTTGAGTTTAAGTTGAGATGCACGTGTGTTATGTTAAAATAGTCCTACAGCAGCATAATTGGAGCAGTTAATAATCTTTGTTGGTTCTAACTTATTGGCTCTAGTTTTTTTAATAATAATAGGTCTAAAAGGATATATTGACATGGTCAAACTTAGGCTCCTTCTAAGCAATCTCTCCAAGTATCAAATTTCTATTTTGCTTTCCCAACAAATGGTATGAGAATCGATAGTTGATTAATGACCACCCCTAATGCATTTCAGTGTTTGGTGTATATCTCAAGGATTAGGGATGAATGCGGGCATTGTTGTTGTTATTGCGACCTTACAAGGCAACCAAGAATCAAATGGGAGATTCAAGTTGAAACATGTTGATGTGTAATGACACTTGAATTAATGAGGAGTAGGGCTAACATGAAAATCACGCACGAAGGGAAGATTGTTGAGATGCACATATAAGATGGGTTTAAAAAGTCCCACATCGTAAAATTAATGTGGTGTGAAATAGTTAATAATCTCAGTTGGCTTATAGATCATTGGCTTAAGTTCTTACCTTAATATAGATCCAATTAGATATGTTGATGGGTTTAAATTTGGGCTCCATAAAAACCTCTCTTCGGTTTCATTCATGCTAAAGTGTTTTAATTAATGTAATGACAGCTTTAATTTCTGGAATTTGAGTGTCTCTAAAATTCTGTATCTGTTATATCAATGCACCCGCAACCCGTGTGCAGGACAACCGTGACATCGAAATAGATAGAGCAATAAATCCAACAACAATTGGAGCAAAACTCCTTTGTTGACGCATGAAGATCCCCAAAGACCATGAAGAGGAAGAAGTCAAAGGCGAGATGAACCCCTTCCATGATATGTTCGTTCCAACACGCGGTGAAAATGCTCCTTTGCGTCTCCGGCATTGGAATCGTGATATTCCAAGCTCCGAAAGAACTATGCCATCCGAAGACTTCATCGATTGGCTCGACACCATTGAGCGAGTTTTCGATTTTGAGATTGTTGCAGAGGATCGAAAAGTGTGGCCTTGCGGCCATCAGGCTTACGGAGCATGTCTTGATTTGGAGGCAAAACCGAAAGCGTCAAAGTTCTCATTGAGGAAAGCGGTGGACTGAAACATCGGCATAAAATGGACGAGTAGTTCGCCAAGAAAGCAAGATGATTTCATCGAATTCCACAGTTTCAAGCAAGAGGAGTCGTCCGTGGAAGAATACACCACCATTTTGAGCATCTTATGCTTCGAACGTCATGCGGTTGAGACCGAGGAGCAAGCTATCGCGCGTTACCTTGTCTAGCTCTTTGAGTGAAACCGATGTAATTTTCTCTGCATTCTCTCCGAAGCTGTCGACCTCAAGAAAAGTACTGCGACAAACGTCAAGAAAAATCAATCACTTTCTAATTCATGCCTTTTTCCCATTTATACTTCGCTCGTATTTTGAAAGGCGTAAATTGAAAAGTTGAAAGCGGAACCAAATAGCCACTGAAAAAAAACCGCAAGATAAATATACTGCAAATAAATTTCCTATCTGTTTGCCTGTTAAAAAAAAAGCGTAATATATTTTCGACAGCCACATGAAATCCCAAACAGGTGGACATGAGAGAGAGAGAGAGAGAGAGAGAGAGAGAGAGAGAGAGAGAGGAGAGAGAGAGAGAGAGATGTGGCTTGATAATAAAAAATGATTAAGGTTTAGTACATGAATTAACAAAATATAGACCGATCATAGGTATATTAGAAAGCAAGTGTGTGGAGACAAAATTACTAAGATGACAGTTTTTTTCCACACTGAAAGGGACAAAAATAATGTACCACTACCATTAAGGTCTCTTCAAGGTTAAATATTTTGTTATTTTGTCTCTTCAAGGTAAGTACAATTTCCCATGTCAATCAACTGGAAAATATATCCACAAGCCAATATCGATCTGGACTCAAATAACAACTATTCTATTTCAGAATTCAATTTTTATCTAGAAATTTTTTTTTTTATTTACTGGACGAGTTTCTAAATAAAAATACATGGAGGGAGAGCGGCGGTCGAGTAATAGCGAGGACAGGCGATGAGAAAATTTTTTATTTCTCATTTTTGTTTTAGAAATAAAAAAAGTAAAAAATATTTACTTTTTATTTCTATTCCAAACCTATTACTGAACCAAATATATGTTAAAAAAATAGAATGAAATTACATTACCAAATAGATTTTTATTCCAAACCTACTTCCAGGAGCAGAAAAATAGAAACATGAAAAATAAAATGATGATCATGTACGCCCTAAAACTCCAAACAACTGAAAATAAATCAATTTCAAGAAATTATAGAAGTTCACGTCTAATCCGGCAAAAACAAAAACACTTATCTCCATAGGATGACTTTATGAAGTACTTCGTTTCTAATATTCATCCAAAACACATGTAATCACAAGAATTGCGCGCTACGCTACCCTTTTAAGAAAAGATCATTGCATGAGCCTGATAAAAACTGAATTTGGACCGGTTGAAATGGTTGATGTTTCTGTAGATTCCACCAGATCTTATGGTCTAAATTTAGGGATAAGTGCCAAAAAAAGTCCTAAACCTTTTGTCTTTGTGCTGATTTAGTCCTAAAATTTTTACCTTGTGCCAATTTAGTCCTTTCCGGCCAATTTTGGCCGGATTTTGCTGACTAGATGCCGGCCGGCTGACGTGGCCTGATCGGCGCTAACGTAGACAACTTTTAATAATATTTTAATATTTTTGAATTTATTTTTTTTTCTTTTTTTCTCCCACCAGTCGTCGAGGTCCGACAACCGCCCAGAGGCGACGGCTGGCGAGATCGACCTCAACCTCGCCGGCCACCTTGCCAATGGCCACGAGGGCGGCCTCGCGCTGAGCGAGGAGGCTCGCCCTCGCCGGATTTGGCGAGGGTCGAGCCTCGCCCACAACCAGCAAGGGCGAGCCTCGCCCGCCCAGCGTGAGGCTACCCTCGAGGCCTAGGCGGCGAGCCTCACCCTTGCCGAAATCTAGCAAGGGTCGAGCCTCGCCCATGGCCGGTGAGGGCGAGCCCCGCCAACTTGGCGCGAGGAGGCGGCCTCAAGCTGGCCTCGTGCCGAGCCACCGAAAGCTTCTAACCAAATGATGAGCTCCGTGTGCTGTCGAAGATCTCTCTCTCTCTCTCTGGCACGACTATCGAGATTCCCTCTGCTTCGCGATCCTCTTGTTCTCCACGTCCCTTGCGTCTCTGACGATGCGAGACGCTTCCTCTCGATCAACTGCGGAGCGATCCTTCCCTAATCGGAGGAACCCGCACAGTCCGCGCGATTTCAAGTCCGGCGAGTAGTGTGCCGGTCAGCTTTTTTTCAACGGCACACGGAGCTCATTGTTTGGTCGGAAGCTTCCGGTGGCCTACCGCGAGGCCAGCTCGAGGCCGCCTCCTCACGCCGAGCTAGCAGGGCTCGCCCTTGCCGGCCATGAGCGAGGCTCGAGCCTCGCCAGATCCGGCAAGGGCAGGCTCGCCGCCTAGGCCTTAAGGGCGGCCTCGCCCGCCCGATGCGAGGTTGCCCTCGTGGCCATTAGCGAGGTGGCCGGCGAGGTCGAGGTCGACTTGGCTGGCCGTCGCCTCTGGCCAATTGCCAAGGTCCGGCGACCAGTTGGAGGAAAAAATGTAAAAAAATTCCAAAATACTAATATATTATTAAAAGTTGTCCACGTCAACGCCGATCAGGCCACATCAGCCGGCCAACGTCTAGTCAGCAAAATCCAGCCAAAATTGGCCGGAAAGGACTAAATTGGCACAACGTAAAATGTTTAGGATTAAATCGGCACAAAGACAAAAGGTTTATGACTTTTTTGTCACTTATCCCTCTAAATTTATTGCAATGTATGTACTAGTTAAGCCATTGCCAAAATTGCATTTATATACCACTACTGAATCGAACCCTCTCTTCCTGAAAATCTAGAGAAGCAATTAAACAAGATTAAGGGATCGATCGGGTTATGAAGTCGAGAGGGCCTCACAGCCTCCGTTATCATTGCAGCGCGGCAGCTCATGCAGCTGAGGGACGCAGAGAAGTGCAACAACAGCAGTCATCGTAGTAACAGATCAAGCTGGGCCATCAAAGGTTGGTGGTCCAAGGGCAGCGATCATCAGAGCTAGAGCAAGGCAACTTCGACGAAGAAAAACGAAATGAAGGTGGTTCTTGATTGAGGTGACACGCTTCATCGACAGAAGAGGCAGTACAGATATATCGTCGAGATTTACACAGAGACTAAGCCAAATGGATGAGAGGATATGTGACAATCATTAACGAGAAGACCCCGAATAAGTTTTTCATTTTGTGAAGCTAAGGATGTAAGATTGGATCGAGAATTGGTGGTTTTAATCGTTCGTAGGAGTGAAAACGCCATCAAAGAGAAATCTCTCTCTCTCTCTCTCTCTCTCTCTCTCAGTTGAGTTCTAATTCTTTGTTACCTTCATTTTGCGTACTTTGAGGTTTCTAGTGATTCAAGAGTCCTTGCATGGGCTGGGTTTGATGATGATCGCAAAAAATGGGTCATAATGAAGGATAATAAAAAGCAATTGAATTGTAGCGTTGTGCTTGTTAAAATATGTTTCGAGTTTGAGTCCAATATGAAATTCAGAATATTCCGAATTGGATATGTTGCGGACGTTCAAATTGAGTAAAGAAGATCCAAAGATCAACTTCCCAAAGTTTGAATATGCATTGGAGAATTCGGCCGCTAAAATAGGAAAGTTCAACTTTGACTTGGATTTGGATTTTGTTTAAAATATATAAAGATATGTTTTGGATAAAATCGTTTTAGATAGGAAATAGAATCCTATTAGAAGTTGGCATAATAATAAGGGTTTTACTTATATATAGACTTGTGGTCGTGGATGGTAGAGGTGGATCACAAATTGTCTTGAAGCGCCGCGTGAGTGCTTGGTGTTCCGCCATTGATCATGAAGAGTTGGTCTTGAAGCGCCGTCTAGTCGTCGAGTGCTTGGGAGGGATTTTTCTTTGTTGTTTTTGTGCATGAATTACATCCAAGAAGATTTAGTGTTCAAGCCGATTAAATCTTTTGGTAAGATTTGCGTGTAATTTTTTCGTGAGATTGAGAGATTATTTCTTGAAAAATTTCAAGGCTAAACACTGTGTGCGTTATTGGGTATAATTGGGACTTGGGAAACACTGAGAGAGTGTTTAAGTGACTTGAGTGTGTAATCTCCTTGTATCGCTTGATCTATAGTGAAATTCGCTGCTACTCTTCCCGTGGACATAGGTCTTTACGACTGAACCACATAAATCTGATGTCCGATTTATTTTCTTCTTCTGTCTATATTATTGTTCGATCGCTCGCCCTATCGCAACAGTGCTTGTAACTGGATCATTTGGTTTCGCATCATTCAAGAGTTATTGCAACAAGATCTTGCATTCTTTAGGAAAATTCCCAAAAATAATCTTAAATTTATTGTATCAATTCAATCATAAACCCCTTGTTTTATGCCAATTGAGTTTTAAACATTTGCATTTATGCCAATTCAGTATATTCGGTCAAATTTGACTAGCCAGCACTAATATGAAACGATCAGTACTGACGTGAATAATTTTTAATATTATTTTAAAATTTTATCGATTTTTTAATTAGTTTTTTATTTTCTTTTTCTTTACTTGTTTTCCTCTTCCTTCTTCCTCTAGCCGATCACTGGACTGAGGTGATCAGCTAGAGGTGAGGGCCTATGAGATTGAGCTCGCCAGCTACGAGCAAAGGGGGAGCGTTCTCTGCCCCTAGCAAAGCTCAACCTTGTTGTCGTTGGGTGAGGGGGGTTTTTCTTTTTTCTTTCTCTTTTTTTCTTTTCTTTTCTTTCTCTTTTTATTCCTCTTTCTTTTTCCTCTCGCCGATCACTAAACCAAGACGACTAGCTAGAGACAAGAACCTGTGAGGTTGACCTCATCGGCCACTAATGAGGGCAAGCCTCACCAATGGCTAGGTGAGGCTAGCCTCAACCTAATGGCTAGATGAGCTCGCCCTCGCCCAGTGACTTGAGGAAGAAGGGAGGGGAAAAAAAATAAAGAGAAAAAAGAAAAATATAAATTCAAAAATATTAAAAATTGTCCGTGATAGCATTGATGGGCCAAATTTGATTAGATAAACTGAAATAACACAAATACAAAAAGTTTAAGACTCAATTGGTCAAAAAAAGATTTATGATTGGATTGGCACAATTACAATTTATGACTTTTTTTTTTATAATTATCCGTGCATTCTTCTAGTGAAAATGGGTGAAAATGTGAAATCGATTCTTGTTTGCCCGTGGGAACTGAGTTGCATTCCAAAGAATGAGAAATCGTTAGGAAATTAATAATGAATTAGAATTAGCTAGACCACCATAGAGAGCCACCATTATCACCCACCACCGCCTACATAGCTTGATTCCGGCTTTCATTGACAGTCCTCTACTAGGTTTTTCTGCGATGAGGATTTTCCGATAGGATCGTATGTGGATATTTCCTTTATCGAGTTGTCATTTAAGGATGTCCAACTTTTATGGTGAATCTTTGGGTGAGTAGAAAAATTTTCATCAATTTTAAGTTTGGAGCTACTTAATTCGCCTTTTTAGTTCTGTTAGATAGAAGCGTTTGCATCTACTCATCAGTTTTCGAGCTACGAAAAGTTTTTATTCAAGTATTCGGTGAAAATTAAATAGACCAATCACTTACGATCTAAAACTCCATTTCAGTATTGGGAGAGATTGTCCTCACACTCTTAAACATAACCTAGCAGCTGAATTGAGAGTGCCTATCTCAGAAAGTCCAGGTAAATACCTCGGAATCCCACTAGAGAAGAACAAAAAAACAAATGTTTGCTTGGATCCTTACTAAAGTAAAAAGGAAACTTGAAGGATGGAAAGAGAGATTGATCTTAAAAGCAGGAAAAGAAATTCTCATTAAGACGGTTATTCAAGCCCTTCCCCAATATGCAATGTCCATTTTTAAAATCCTAACCTCCATTTGTCGCCCTATTGAGAAGAGAGTAGCCTCCTTTTGGTGGAAACAAAATGTAGCTAGAAAATGAGTTCATTGGAAGAAATGGGAAATTTTAAAAACCATAAAGGATTATGGAGGCCTAGGCTTTAAAGATTTGGTGGATTTCAACAAAGCCATGCTGGGAAAGCAAGCTTGGCGGCTTATCAAACAACCAAATTCCTTATGGTGCCAAGTACTGAAAAGTTTGTATTATCCTCGAGATGACTTTTGGGCAGCAAACAAAGGTACCCGTCCTTCTTGGGGATGGCAAAGTTTATTGGCGGGGAGAGATGCAATTGAACCTGCATCTAGATGGAAGGTAGGTGATGGACAGACAATACGAATCAGAGAAGATGTATGGCTGCCGTCTGGAAGAATTATAGGTCCAGCGAATAAAGAATATCCAAGAGTGGTGGCTGAATTAATTGACAAAGATACCAAGGCATGGGATACGCATAGAGTTAAAGATCTTTTTCTAGACAATATAGTAAAAGAGATCCTCGCCCACCCTCTTAGTTTGCACTCGAACCCAGACAAACTTGTATGGACAGCAAACAAATCAGGCTCATATACCGTAAAGAGCAACTATAACTGCACACATAACCCAGCTGATCCTACCACCAGACAAAACCCATCTCCCTCTTATCAAATACCCAAGTCACTTTGGCATGAGATATGGAGGCTCCCGACTTCCCCCAAAATCAGATTCTTACTCTGGAATATATGTAGCAACTCTCTCCCAACAAAGGAAAATGTGTATAGAAGACAAATGATACCTGACCCAACTTGCCAAATCTGTGGCCAAGCTCCAGAAACAACGAAGCACATCTTCATCCTTTGCGACTAGACAAAAGTGCTATGGTCAGCCCTTGATTTTCAAGCCAACACAAATTCAACATGTATCACTTGAATTGATAAATGGATCTTAGAAAACCTCACCTCAAAGGACCAGATCAAAACCAAAGACCCACTTCGCTGCCCTACTGTGGCAAATCTGGAAGACTCGCAACTCAGCGGTGTTCCAAGGGAAGAAGCCCAATCCACTTTGCACTCAAGCATAAGCTTAAATCACAACAGATCTCTACATGAAATGGTTCGCCAAGGGAAAGAAAGGAATTAGCCAATAGCAAACAGACCCTAGCAGCTCGTAAAATGGAAACCACCTGAGCCACAGATGCTAAAGGTGAATGTCGATGCGTCCTGGTGTAGCTCGACAATGAAGGGCTCGGTCGCGGGAATCTACCGGACTGCTGCTAGGCTCCTTGTCACTGGTTTCGCAAAGAAAATCTCTGCTCCGATCGCCTGGGTTGCAGAAACCCTCACCATGAGAGAAGCCCTCTTATGGGTAAAGGAAGAACGGAAAGCACGAACAAGCCGAACTGATCTCCAACTTGAACTCCTTGCTGCGACTGATTTGCAAGTGCTCGTATCTTCAGATAGCCTCTCTCTGGTTGAGTGCTTATTGGGCCGAGAAGAGCCCCCTTGGCAAGCCCAATCGATTGTAGCTGATTGTATAGGTCTTCTGGCCCAGATGAGTGGCGTTTCTATCTTCTACGAGTCGAGGGAGTTCAACAAGGCCGCGGATTGGGTCGCTAAAGCCCACCGAGCCAATTCCCTTCCTAGTAATTGGGTTTATTGTCCTCCTCAACCCTTATTCTCCTTACTATGTTTAGACTTTCCAAGTAATGGTGCCCTTTTTGTGGGCTAGTAATGATATACACTATCTTCCGACATTAAAAAAAAAAAACTCCATTTCAACTACACTTCTTCTTGGAAAGTGATTACGAACAAAAGGAGTGGCATATATATTTGTAGACCAGCTATAATAACTCATAAATATAGATGGTGCGCGCTTCTTTTTTAATTCATCTAAATTGATTTCACAAGCTACACATCCACATGACTTTAATTGGGTGAAATATTAAAATTGATCTAATAAGTATATGTACAACAATAATTGTTGACATCTAAATTTTGGCGATCTAGTTATTTATTTATTACATAAAAAATAGGGATTAATTTTTAACCCCTAAAAAAATTTAATTAATTAATTGCATAGCATATAATTGTAGATGCATTTATTTATTATTTGCATTTGGCCCAAGCCCACGAAGAGAGCAAATTGGCCCAAACCCATATCCTCGATGAGATAATACGAACTCATCTTTGTAAGATTTTAAATTTGAGAAGAATCCTATTGCAATTTTGAATCTTTGGCAATATGTGGAGAATATTCATTTTTACAGAGGAAATCTAAAAGAGATTGTCGAAAATAAAAAGAATATTACGTTCAAGAGGTTATAGACATCTTCCAATCTCCCACGTTGATAGCCTTCTAGCTAGTTTCCACTATGAATCGAAAGACAATGTTACAACCATGTGATCTCAACTTCTCAATGAGGAGTCTCTACTGTTCTCACAAGATCACTCTCTAGAGTTTCTCACTTTCGAATACAAGTTTAAGCACTAAATGATGAAGGACAAAAGATTTGGAAGCTTTAGACTTTGGAATTTTTCTTTCACACTCTACTCGAATGACTTGAAAAATCTACTCCTCCATACTTTGTTGACCGTTGGCACTTTCCAGAGGAATTTTCCAATCAACTCGTTGGACAGAATCAATCAAGGAGATCTCTAGCCGTTGAAGATTGAGATGAAAGCCCGTCAATCCTGTTTGCCAATACAATCATGATCTTAGTTTCCATAAGTAGATTATTTCCAAATAAGCTTGCCTTCCAAAATGATTCGCTTCTTTGAAATTGATTTAAATTAAGATAACCAATATGGTAAGTGATATTTTTAACCAGAAAGCCTGATGTATCCTGTTCGTACTAAAACCTTGAAGAAAATAATCCTGAGTTTGATTAAATATTTATTCTTGTGTTCAGTCTAGAACTTGTCAGAGTGGATAGCCTTAGACATAGAAGTTTGGCAATCTTCATAATAGAACTTAGATAAGTTTTGTCAACTTCAAAACATCAAGGAGTTTTCTCCAACACTCAATAATCAAAGCATATAAATAAATTGCTAAAATAGGGTCAGAACTTAAATACCTCACACAAACAAAATGCAAACTTATTAATTTCTAACTATTAGCAACATGTTAATCAAACATGCATTTTATCCTAAACACTATTGTTAATGCAGAGACAATAATTTCTTTTTTATGGGTTTTTCTTTTCAATGAAAATTAAATTATATGCAATGCATGAGATGCAATTCCAACTTATACTATGGCTATACAAATTCTAATTCAATTACCAACATGTGACATGAACTATCTAAATGATCTAATTCTAATGACAAGTAATATAGACCATTCCAATTGTGATCTAATTTATACGACCCTAAACATATGATCACAAAATGACATGAAAATGATATGGTAATATGATGACATGGCAATGACATGACAAGCGATGGCAGGGCATCAATCACATGGTAATGACATTGAATTTATGCAACTAATTCTACATGATATATGCATGTTATTTTTGTGATTTTCTACTAAAATTAAGACATGAAACTACTTTAAAATATGTGAATACCTAATTAAAACTTAGGAAATCATTTTTATTAAATCCTATTGTAAATTAACTACTTGATTCCAAGATATACTATTCTAAGATAGTAAATAAATGTGAATGCAATCTATCTTATCATGCAATGAAAAGTTTTTTGTATTTTCAAAATTGAAAAAATTCTTGAGTTAAAATATGCAATATAATAAACTCATATAAATCATATCTTCACCACAACCCAAAATAGGAAAGCAAAATAATCAAAAATCCAATCCAATGTCTTGCAGCTCAAATTCTCATTTATCATGACTCTCAAAACAATTACGTAATGTGGAGTAATTCTTAACATGGCTAGCCTTAGAGGAATTCTTCTAACATCTAAGCTCAAAAAGAGGTTAGACAATGGTTTACCTACACTATTTAGGATAAAGAAATGAAATGCCCCTTGTCATTCAGCTTGCGTACCTTTCACGAGAAAATCCTTTATCTAGATGAATTAATTTTCCACCCATCTCATAATTTATGAACAGGGGTTTATGTGTAGGATCAAGTGTCCCTTTCATCATCTTAACATGCCCCATTTAGTATTCTCAATTAATTCTACGTCATTCATTAAATTGGTCTATCTTAACAATATTTAGTAGAATTAGTGAATTAACCAAGTAAAATTATTATGCAAAATATCTTTGCGAAGGATTAAGCATTTTATAAAATTTAAGCATGAAAGAGCTTATAACTTAAAGATTATTCAATATATTCAATGAAGAACTATCTTGAAAACGAAACTAGACACATCTATGCAAGAAGAATTAGTTTCTATCATGGGTAGTTCTTCTTCACAGCTTTAGAATTTACAGAATCGGCGAACTCTAGTCTGACCATCTCTGCTAGAACCAAAGAACCTCTGGAAGCACTTCCTTTACGACATATGGTCCACAAAGTTCGGCGTAAACTTCCTCGAGGGATCAGGAATGATCAGCAATATTTTCCAGGGAACCATATCATTGGCTTCAAAATGTGGTCGACCCTTCTGATTAAAAGACTTGGCTACCCATTGGTGATAACATTAATCATGGTATAGAGCTTTCAATCGCTTCTCATCAATCATGTTGAGCTACTCTAAGCTATATCGCATCCACTCTGCTTGAGTCAGCTTGCCTTGAGGGATTTCCACTTCTACGGGCATGACTGCTTCTATACCATATACCAAATGCAATGGTCTTTAGCCTAAAAATGTTTTAAGAAATGCAAGATTGATTGGTGAACTATAATTAAAAAGTGCTTTTGGGAAATGCAAGACTGTTTGGTAAATATATATCTAGAAAGCCTTTTGGTGTGACCAAATTAAGTTTTTTAAATTTTTAATCTATATAAAATTGAAATAAAAACAATGATTGTAACTTTTATATTTGTGCTACGAGAGTAATGTAAAAGAGCCATTGACAAATTTATAACAAAAAACAAATCAAATGAGAGTTGAACTAGATAATGCCGGACAGCGAATATGAAAGAAAGCAAGAAACGGAAGGAAAGGGAAAGATAATTTGTGGGGAAGAATTTATCTGTATTTTTATTCTGTATTGATTCAATGTACATTGCTCCATATTATAGTACAATGTGTGTAGAAGAAAAAGGAAATAATGTATCCTATAATTCAAGTCCAATATTAGATTGATCTCAATTGATTCGAAGTATTGATATCAATCAAAAATGGATATCGAACAATTCATGCATATATTCCAACAAAATACTAGGTGAGGCAAGTCGATATGAAATTCAAGAATTGACACTCATTTTGGAGAAAGTATTCAAATATAATGCCTAAACAAATTTGACTAGACTGATTGTGTAGTTTGAAGATCGGCTAAGCAGAGATTTGAATCCGACGGATTTGACCAATAAAGGACTTTCCAATAGCTAGAATGACATTTGGAAGTTTATAAAAACGGATTCGATGAATGCTGAGGACAGTGGTAGAAATAGAAAGCTCTATTCTCTTTTGTCTTGAATAATTCCGTGCTCTTGAGTGAGATTTACTATTTCTATTCTAATTTACATTCCCCGAAAGGGTTTAGGGCTTTGTAATGTATGAACAGCGAATGATTATGTTGATAGAGGTGCTTATGTATCGTAGAGCTATCTATTAATTTTCGAGTAGGAGGAGCATCTGCTATTACCTGTAGCCTCCTAAGTATACTCATGGATTCCAACCTAATTTGTGATTGTTAGTCTTGGAAAGTGGACATAAATCGAAGGGAATGATTGAACAACTATATATTTGTTTGAAAATCTCTCTATCTCTTCAACTAATTCACCTTCTATTTGATAGATGATTTTGCACCTATTCATCTGTTTTCCTTTTATTAAAAGTTTTTAATTGTGTATTTCGCAAAAATTAAACAGACCAACTCACCCTCCTCTTTTGGTAAATTAACCTTATGCAACGCCCAAGACCAGCTAGTCGACTTTTGATAAATTCTAAATCGAGTAGTCTGTACAAATAAGATACATACATCTAGAGCATATAGTAATGTTTTCAGATATTTTCTGTTTTTATAATTTTTTTCATGATTGTCTATGTGAATATAAGGAAGGATATCTTGATGTGGATGTTAATGTCCATATATTGCACTTTACCTTAATAATCCGATTTGACTGAGTGAGTGAAAAAACCGACAGTTCGTTAACTATGGAGTAAGTGTATCCAAGCTAAATTAATGAGGATCCAAGAAGAACTCCAGATATAACAAGAGCTTTTAATTCACATTATCATCGAGTTTGCATATATAGGTACGTAGTGGAAATTGGCAAAGCAAACCTCATCAAAAGAAAACTAATCAACTTTATCTATTTATCATCTCTCATCTCTCATCCTCCTTCCAAAGATAATGGAGAAATTTTCATCGAAGTCAATCCTGCTTCTCTTGCTTTTGGTCATTGCATTAGGTCTCTCTCTCTCTCTCTCTCAAATATTATTGCAAATGCAATGTGCATGTGTTATTTGGGGGAGAAGAGTTTAAAAAGTCCTAAACTTTTTGCATTTGTATCAATTTAGTCCTAAACCTTTTTTTGGTGTCAATCTAGTCCTAAACATTTTTACGTTGTGCCAATTTAGTCCTTTCCGGCTAATTTTGGCCGGATTTTGCTGACTGGACGCCGGCTGGTTGACGTGGCTTGATCGGCACTGACATGAACAACTTTTAATAATATTTTAATATTCTTAAATTTTTTCTTTTTCTTTTTTCTTTTTCTTTTTCTTTTTTCCTTCTCCTCCTCCTTCCTTCAGCCGATCGCCAGACCTCGACGACTAGCCAGAGGTGACAGCCGGCAAGGTCGAGGTTGACCTCACCGGCCACCTCACCAGTGGCCACGAGGGCCACCTCGCGCAAGGTTGGCGAGGCTCAACCCTCGCCGCCTAGGCCTTGAGGGCGGCCTCGAGGCCTAGGCGGTGAGGCTTGACCTCACCGGCCCGCGAGGCCACCCTCGAGGCCTAGGCGACAAGGGTCGGGCCTCGTCCATGGCCGCGAGGCTCAACCTCGCTGGGCGACGAGGGTCGAGCTTCATCCATGGCCAGCAAGGCTCGACCTCACCGGCCCAGCACAAGGCGCCCTCGAGGCCTAGGCAACAAGGGTCAAGCCTCGTCCATGGCCGGCAAGACTCGACCTCGCCGGCCCAGCGCGAGGCCGCCCTCAAGGCCTACACGACGAGGGTCGAGCCTCACCCATGGCCGGTGATGCTTGACCTCGCCAGATCCAAGCGTGAGGTCGCCCTCGAGGCCTAGGCGATGAGGGTTGAGCCTCGCCCATGGCCAGCAATGCTCAACCTCACCAGATCTGGGCGTGAGGCCGCCCTCGAGGCTTGGGCAGCGAGGGTTGAGCCTCGCCAGATCCAGCAAGAGCCAACCTCACCAGCCCGGTGTGAGGCCGCCCTCACAGCCTAGGTGGCCTCGAGCTGGCTTCTCGCTGTCCAGCGCGAGGTTGCTCTCACGGCCACTGGCAAGGTGGCTGGTGATGTCTACCTCACCGGCAACCAACTAGAGGAAGGAGGAAGAGAAGGAAAAAGAAAAAAGAAAAAAATTAAAATATTATTAAAAGTTGTCCACGTCAGAACCGATCAGGCCACATCAGCTGACTGGTGTCTAGTCAGCAAAATCCTGTCAAAATTGGCTGGAAATGACTAAATTGGTATAACATAAAAAGGTTTAGGACTAAACTCGATATACGAATTTTATAGGTATGAAATATGACACAAATACAAAAGCTTTAGGACTTTTTTAACATTTTTCCCTGTTATTTGGTATAGGTTCCCAAGCGATGGTCGGAGCACGAAACCTCAACCCACCATGCAGCACTGTCGGGGATTGTGGAGACCCAAGATATTGTCATTGTGATGGTTTCTGTGCTTGCCAATATCCACCTGTGTTTCGTTCCAAATTCACTCCAAAGGAAAAACATGATGCGCTAAAGTCTCGCCCTAGAGTTTGAAATGGCGTGGCTTTCATGTGTTTGTGTTGAAGATCCTTGAATAATAAATTAATTTACCTTTACTCTAAATCTCTCTTGTTCACATGTTCGGGATTTCATGCGGTTATAGAAACTACGGTTACCCTTTTGCTTCTTCTTTTTTTCGTTTTCTTTTTAGGAAAACAAAAAGGAAACTTGTAATCGACCATTTGGATAAAAAAATCACACACACGCAATCATAATCTCACTTGTGATCGACCAGACGAAGCAAGCAGAAGATGGTCACCTCAATAGCTTTTCATTCCATGCGTCAACATTAATGATCTCTGCACCAAGCTTTGAACTGACGGCCATTGTTCATCATCTTCAATTTGCTAGAAATGGATATAAGACCACTTGATTGGAAAAATTTATGAGTTTAAGGACTTAGTTGTATAACTAAAAAGTTTGCTCTCTACAGTGTGAAAAAATAAATAAAAGTTTAAGAACCAAATATGTAATTTTCCCGCTCAAATAAAATGATAGAATGTGGCCAGCATTCCCAAGAAGTCGATAAATTTCAATAAAACTCAATTTTGTAGAAAAGAAAAATAGGGCTCTTGATGTTGGCAATGTAAATATTGAAATTTGGAATATTGAGATAGGTATATAAAAATAATCGTTTTTCCTATAAAGACTAGGGCCCTCTTACTTGCCAGGGCCTAGACGATTTCATAAGCAACAAGAAGGTAGTAACTCCTTTATAAAAGAAAGACTCTATTTATATGCCTTTAATTGAAAGCCAAATTTACTTTTTTACTGTAAACACTTACACTGTAATTTAAATTAAAAAAATAATGAGCAATTTGTACATAATTCTACTTGGCAACATTTATATATTTAGAAATTTTTGCTGTTTTGGATTAAAAGGAGCCACAAGAATTTGATTAATAAAAAAAGTAAAAATCAGTCGAGACTTGCTCGATATAAATTGGAGTATATCCATAGACTTCTATAAAGTTGCAATAATCAGGTAAGTATCAACTAGAGATATTTTTATTGGCACATAATATCGATTAGTTAACTCATTATAATATGGATATAAGAGTGTTATCAGTAATCCTCGTAGTTTTGCTAGAAAATTAAAACCATGCCTATATTTTTTGTTCAAAAGCGTCCCTTTATTTTTAAAAATGTCTTATAAGTCCTTTCATTATCTTTTTTTTCCCTAGCTGGTCGAATTTTGTTGATATGGACAATCGGATTGTCGAGTTAGACATTGGAGTACGCATGTATATTATGATTAGTTCAAAGTTATCTTATGGGGCCAAATCAGGGGACATAAAAACTACGAAAAAATATTATATATCTGTGTGCGCGCGCGCGTGTTTGCAGAGAGAGAGAGAGAGAGAGAGAGAGTTACATGGGCTCGCAAGCAACAATTGACCTCTGAGCTCGTAGTCATGGTCACACGCGATTGGTAACTACTTTACGAGGGAAATGATCAATTTGTATGCCATTAATCAAAAGAAAAAAGTAGTTTCTTACCAAAAAATTTAAAATTTTATATAACTTTCAAAAAAATTATTAAAAAATAAACATAAATTTATGTTTCAATATTCATATGTTATGAAAATTCTCTCCATTTTCAATTGAAAAAAGTTGAAGTCTAGGAATCGTCACGACCTTCCCAAAGGTGAACTGCCCAAGAAGAAAGCTAATGAACTAATTAATGGGAACGAAAGTTTCTCTCATGAGACAATCACTTCCATTTAGTACAAACTCTCTCAAACCCTACTAATCGCAACTCGGTACTTGATTTAACATGCAATATTCTTACCTTTTGAAATTGCCACTAATCAATTGGGGTCGATTAAAAAGCCAATTAAAATATAGGAGAATACTATACTTATGTGAACTAGATATTCATGGAAATGACGATTTGGTTATGATAGATTAATTTAAGGCGCTTTAGGTACCTTTTCTCTTATATTATAAAAAATATGTTGCACACGATCTTGATTGACCTTAAGCCTCAACTACTAACCTGCAAGAGTGATCAAGTGGGTACACCGACAAAAATTTAGCACTCAAAGGGGTTAGAAAATGGCTAGTGTGAGAGGAATTCTCCTAACATCTAAGCTCAAAGAGGTTAGACAATGATTTACCTACACTATTTAGGATAAAGAAATGAAATGTCCCTTGCGTACCTTTCACAAGAAAATCCTTTATCTAGAGGAATGGAATTTTCCACCCATCTCATAATGTATGAACAAGGGATTATGTGAAGGATCAAGTGTGCCTTTCATCATCTTAACACGTCTCATTTAGTATTCCCAACTAATTCTGCATCATTCATTAAATTGGTCTATCTTAACAATCTTTAGTAGAATTAGTGAATTAACCAAGTAAAATTAATATGTGAAATCTCTTTGTGAAATATTTAAGCATTTTATAAGATTTAAGCATGAAAGAGCTTATAACTTAAAGATAATTCAATATATTCACAGAAATATCTTGAAAACGAAACTAGACACCTAAAGGAATTACCTATGCAAGAAGAATTAGTTTCTATCATGGGCAGTTCTTCTTCACAGCTTTAGAATTTACAGAATCGGCGAACTCTCCTCCATCCATCTCTGCTAGAATCAAAGAACCTCCGGAAGCACCTCCTTTACGACATATGGTCCACTAAAGTTTGGAGGGAACTTCCTCGAGGGATTAGGAATGATAGGCAATATTTTCCATGGGACCATATCATTGGCTTCAGAATGTGGTCGAACCTCCTGATTAAAAGACTTCGCTACTCATTGTTGATAACATTGATCGTGGTATAGAGCTTTCAATCGCTTCTCACTAATCATGTTGAGCTAATTTAAGCTCTATCGCATCCACTCTACCTGAGTCAGCTTGACTTAAGGGATTTCCACTTCTACGGACATTACTGCTTCCATAACATGTACCAAATGCAATGGCCTTTAGCCTAAAATGCTTTGGAAAAGGGAAGATTGATTGGTAAACTGTAATTAAAAAGTGTTTTAAGGAAATGCAAGACTGTTTGGTAAATATATATTTGGAAAGTCTTTTGGTGTGACCAAATTAAGTTTTCAAATTTTTAATTTGTTTTAAATTGGAAAAAAAAAACAGATTGAAACTTTTATATTAGTGCTTTGAGAATAATATAAAAGAGACATTAACAAATTCATAACAAAAAAACAAATCAAACGATAGTTGGACTCGATAATGCCAGACAACGAATATGAAAGAAAGCAAGAAACCGAAGGAAAGGAGAAGATAATTTGCAGAGAACAATTTTCTGTATTGATTCAATGTACATTGCTCCATATTATAGTACAATGTGCGTATAAGAAAAAGGAAATAGTGTATCCTATTAATTAGATCCAATATTATATTGATCTCGATTGATTCAGTGTATTGATCTCAATTCAAAATGGATATCGAACAATTCACACATATTTTCCAACAGAATACAAGGTGAGGCTAGTCGTTATGAAATTCAGGAATTGACACTCATTCTGGAGAAAGTATTCAGATATAATCTCTAACCAAATTTGACTAGACTGATTGTGTAGTTTGAAGATCGGCTAAGTAGAGATTTTGTATCCGACGGATTTGACCTAGAAAGGACTTTCCAATAGCTAGAATAACATATGGAAGTTTATAAAAACGGATTCGATGGATAATGAGGAAAGCGGTAGAAATAGAAAGCTCTATTCTCTTTTGTCTTGAATACTTTCGTGCTCTTGAGTGAGATTCATTATTTCTATTCTAATTTACAATCCCCGAAAGGGGTTTTGGGCTTTGCAATGTATGAATAGAGAATGCTTATGTTGATAGAGGTGTCGTAGAGCTATCTACTAAGTTTGAGTAGAAGCAGCATCTTCTACTACCTGTAGCCTCCTAAGTATACTCATGGATTCCAACATAATTTGTGCTTGTTAGTCTAGGAAACTGGACATAAATCGAAGGGAATGATTGAACAACTATATATTTGTTTGAAAGTCTCTCTATCTCTTCAACTAATTCATCTTCTATTTGATAGATGATTTTGCACCTATTCATCTGTTTTCCTTCTATGAAAAGTTTTTGTTTAAGTATTTCGCAAAAATTAAATAGATCAACTCAACCCCTTTCTTGGCCTTTGTGTTAGCAGTTCAGATAATGATAAATATGATCCAAAACTCCATTTCAACCGCTCTTGTTGCCTCAAAGTAATTACAAACAAAAGGAGTGCTATATTCATCATGTATAGAGTTGGTGTGCACTTAGTACTTTTCTAATTCATCGAGACAGAATTCACAAGCTACTCACCTACATAACTTCGGTTGGGTCACACATTTTCGGTTATATAGAATCAATCTAACAAGTATAATCGACATCGAATAATTAACCTTATGCAACGCACAAGACCAGCTAGTCAACTTTTGATAAATTCTAAATCAAGTAGTCTGTACAAATAGGATACATGCATCTAGAGCATATAGTAATATTTTCATATGTTTTCTGTTTTTATAATTTTTTTCACGATTGTCTATATGAATATAAGGAAGGATATCTTAATATGGGCGTCAATGTCCATTTATTGCACTTTATTTTAATAATCCAATTTGAGTGATTTGAGTAAAAAAAAAAAAAAATCTGACGGTTCGTTGCATATGGAGTAAGTGTATCCAAGCATAATTAATGCGTATCAAGACGAAATCCAGAGAAAAATGAGCTTTTAATTCGCACTATCATCGAGTTTGTATAAATATGTACACGGTGGGATTGGCAAAGCAAACCTCATCAAAAGAAAACGAAAGTGAACAACTTTTCCAATTTATCATCTCTCGTCCTCCTTCTAAAGATTATGGAGAAATTTTCATCGAAGTCAATCCTGCTCCTCGTGCTTTTGGTCATTGCATTAGGTCTCTCTCTCTCTCTCTCTCTCTCTCTCATATTATTGCAAGTGCTTATGGTTTAACCTGATGTGCATGTGTTATTTGGTATAGGTTCTCAAGCGATGGTCGGAGCACGAAACCTCAACCCACCATGCAGCACTGTCAGTGATTGTGGAGACCCAAGATATTGTCATTGTGACGGTTTCTGTGCTTGCCAATATCCTCCCGTGTTTCGTTCTAAATTCACTCCAAAGGGAAAATACGACGTGCTAAAGTCTCGCCCTAGAGTTTGAAATGGCGTGGCTTTCATGTACTTGTTTTTGAAGATCCTTGAATAATAGATTAGTTTACCTTTACTCTAAACCCCACCCCCCTCCTCCCCCCCAAAAAAAAAAAAAAAAAAAATCTCTCTCTCTCCTTCATGTTTTCATGAATGGAATTTCATGCGGCTGTAGAAACTATGGTTACCCTTTTGATCATTTGGATTAAAAATACATAATCATAATCCAACTTGTAATCGACTAGACGAAGCAAGCAGAATATGGTCGCCTCCGTAGCTTTTTTTTTTCCATGCGTCAACATTAATTATCTCCGCCCCACGCTTTCGACTAATGGCCATTATTCATCATCTTCAATTTGCTAGAAATGGAGATAAGACGACTTGATCGGAAAAATTTACGAGTTCAAGAACTTAATGGTATAACTCACAAGTTTGTTGGCTACAATTTCGAAAAATAAAATAAAAGTTTAAGAACCAAAAATATAATTCTCCCGTTAAAAAATAGATAAAATGTAGTAAGCGTTCCTAAGATATCGATAATGTTCAATAAAACTCAATTTTGAGAAAACAAAAATAGGGTTCGATGTTGACAATGTAAATATTGATATTTGGAATATTGAGGTAGGTATGTAAATTTAATCGATTTCCCCATAAAGACTAAGGGCCCTCTTACTTGCCAAGGCTTCCTAGGCTTTTGCCTCTGCCTAGACAATTACATAAGCAACAGAGAGTAGTAACTCCTTTGCAAGGGAAAAGGGTTTGCTGTTTGCCTTTAATCGAAAGCAAAAAGTACTCTGTTACTGTAAACACCTGAACTGTTATTTAAATAAAATAATGGGCAATTTATATATAATTCTACTTGTCAGCATTTATATGTTTTGAAAATTTTTCTGTTTAAGTCCAAGAGAATGTCGCTGGTAAGTATCAACTTGAGCGCTTGATTTCGCGGTCGGCATGGCCATTTGAGCCTAGAGCTTGAGTTCGCGGCTGTAGCTACTAGGGGTGAGCGGTTCCAGGTTCCGGTTCGGTTCCGTCTGGAACCTGGAACCTACCCGTTAGAACCGAGAACCTGGAACCTACCCTGTCACAGGTTCCAGGGTCGGTTCCAGGTTCCAACAGGTTCTTTTTTTTTTTTTTTTTTGTTATTTTCATATTTAAACTATAACGTACGCGCACGTTATCAAAAATAAATAAATAAATAAATAAATAACGTACGCGCACGTTACCAAAAAAAAAACTATAACGTACGCGCACGTTACCAAAAAAAACTATAACGTACGCGCACGTTACCAAAAAAAACTATAACGTACGCGCACATTACCAAAAAAAATAATATATATATATATAACGTACACGCATGTTACCAAAAAAAACTATAACGTATGCGCGCGTTACCAAAAAAAAAATATAATGTACGCGCACGTTACCAAAAAACTATAACGTACGCGCACGTTACCAAAAAAAAAAATATAACGTACACGCACATTACCAAAAAAAACTATAACGTACGCGCACGTTACCAAAAAAAACTATAACATACGGGGAGGGCGTCTCGGGTCGGGACTCGGGAGTCGGGACTCAAGAGTCAAGAGCAGAGCAATAGATGTGAGGTGAGCAGGGGAGGGGGTTCCTTTTGGAACCCTAACCGGTTCCACGACTGGCGTCCGACGATGGCGGCCTTCAGGGCGAGCGGCGTCCGGCGAGAGTTTCAGAGGGTCGGGACTCGGGAGTCGGGACTCAAGAGTCAAGAGTAGAGCAATAGATGTGAGGTGAGCAGGGGAGGGGGTTCCAAAACCGGTTCCGAAACCGGTTCCGCGACTGATTCCGGTTCCGGTTCCGCGACCGGTTCCACGACTGGTTCCGGTTCCGGTTCCGCGACCGGTTCCGGTTCCGGTTCCAGTTCCCAGAAAAATGGAATCGGGAACCGGAACCGGTCCTTTAAGAATCGGGAACCGCGCTCACCCCTAGTAGCTACTCGAGCTTTGAGCCGGCGATTGCCAAGGAGGTGTTTTCAACTATCGCTTTTTTTAAGTGCTTTGTCTTTTTCCAAATTGCAAATACTTCCTCTCTTGAAATAATGGCAAAAAAAAGGAATGAATTTCCATGTTTCCAACCAAGCAGGCCTACGAAATAGGAGCGAGCAACACAAACCAATCGAAATGGAAATTGGCTGGCTTTGGGCGATTCTTAAAAGCCCCGATTCAGTTCTCAGTTCTATAAAATTGGAATTAGTTATTTCAATTTGATTCCCAATTCTAGGATGAATTAGACCCCCTGGACTGAACCGAATATTCTTTTCTTTTTTTTTATTTCTTAATAAACTATGTCGCTTAAGCCTCACGCCTTCTCTTCCCTATTCACCACTCACGAGTCACACAACCCTCCTCTTTTCCTCTTCTCACTTAAATCAGCAGCTCATTGGAGATAGACCCTAATCGCCTCTCATCTCTCAGGGCACGCTCAACTGTGAGTCACACATAGGGTACGTTTGGGAGTGGCCTTGAGAAGCCACTTTGAACTAGGGGTGATCGGGTCCAGGGTGGGCCGGGTCTAGACCTAGACCCTGTTCCCTACCCTGTTATAACAGGTTCCCCTTTTTGGACCCTGTTCCCGGCCCACCCTATTTTTCCGGTCCGGGAACAGGGTTGACCCTGTTTATATTGGAACCTGTTTTATTACGTATAAATTGATCAGCCAGAGAATCCATCCATTTTGCGTGTTCAATTTTCAATTGCTCTAGCTTTGCTCTCTGTGACAATGCGCGCCGCCACACCCCCA
The DNA here is from genome assembly GCA_014182715.1 of Eucalyptus cloeziana. Classification (NCBI taxonomy): domain Eukaryota; kingdom Viridiplantae; phylum Streptophyta; class Magnoliopsida; order Myrtales; family Myrtaceae; genus Eucalyptus; species Eucalyptus cloeziana. The sequence goes on along the minus strand of CM024641.1, from coordinate 54,653,985 downwards.
AAAATCAAAAAATTAAAGTGAAATAGGATAAAGGAACAAACTGATATCATATCTTGCTAATAAGATAAATTCGAAAAGCGAGGTGTAAAAATTCAAGTGGCCTAATACAACGCAAAAGAAGCTTTATGCATATTTAGCCAACTCTATGTTCCTCCACTAGAGAGCATAAGCGTTGAAAATGTGAAAACTGAGAACACATATGACAGCGAACACAATAGCAGCAACGACCTTAGTAACTTCAACTATACCACTGATGATGTCGTTGATAACATAGGCAACTTAAACAACTATGGCAGAATAGAAAGCATGACTGGTCTGGGAACTTGTGGACCGGAGGAGAGGAGATGAAAGTGGGGGAAGCGAGAGGAGGACCTAACGAGCCGGGTGTCGGCGGCGGGGCGTCGCTCGGGGAGTAGGCTCGGAGGAGCAGATCTGTCGGGCGTCGACTTCGAGCAGAGGAGGACCTAACAGCAGGGAGGCGGTGGTGCGAGCGCGAGGGGTGCGACGAGAACAGCAAAGGTGGCGTCGGATGGAACCAGGATCAGTGCTCGAGCAGAGGGAGGCACGGGTGAGCGGAGGGGTGACTGGTGCAGGCGTCGGCGGAGGAGTCTCGCGGACAGAAGGCGGGCAACGCTCTGGCGCGGTGGCGAGTTGCTGCAGGGCAGAAGCAGGAGCGTTGAGTCTCCTCAGAGTGGCTCGCCGGCCACTGCAGCGTCGCTCAATCTCGTGGGTGAGCAGGCGGCTCGGACGAATGGGCTGAGGAAGGAGTCACGACAGGAAGGGAACGAGCGTCTGGTCACAGAAGGGGGGCGAGGAATCAGCAGACGTCGGCAACAAGGCTCGGGCGGGCTGCGGCAGCTTCGCGAAGGGGGGCGAGGAATCGCGAGGTCGCAGGTGAGAGAGAGAGAGGTAAAGATAGAAACACTGATTAGGGTTTTGGTGTTTTGTTTTTTTAGGGGTGGACCGGTTCTCCAACCGGTTCCCAAACCGGTCCGGGCGAACCGGTTCCCGGGTGGGAAATCCCTCGGAACTGTTCCGGACCGGTTCAAACGGGGTCTCAGTTTTGGGAACCGGTTCCCGGACCGGTTTCAACCGGAACCGGTTCCCGACCCTGTTTTCCGGGTGGGCCAATCCGGGAATCGGGTTGACCCGGTCCGGTTGCACACCCCTACTTTGAACCCCTAAAGATTCTTGGGCCAATGTAGGGGTGTTTGGTAAAACAATTTCAAGTCCCATGTAGAAAATGCCAACTTTCTCAACATGCTGAGTCGAGGGAGTAAAATAAAAAAATTTCTTCCCAAATTATCCTTGTTGGTTTTTCGTTTTTCTGGTTTTGCCCTCACTATTCATCATCTTCTTCTTCTTCTCTGTGAGTGGTAGCCGGTGAAGGGCAGGCAGTCGTCGGCAACCATCGCCCAGACGACTATCGTCGGGGGGAGGCGTGACTGTCGCTTGGGGGTGGCACGATCGCCACACCATCTGGGTCGCGGACCTCGCCGCAACCCAGATCTAGGGCGGCAGGGTCGTAGGAGGACCGTGCCGCCCCTGATCTGGGTCACGTGACCTCACTGCCTCGGATTTGGGTCGCAGTGGGGTCGCAAGAGGTTGCGGCAGCGTCGCGCGACCCCGTTGCGACCTAGATCTGGGGGCAGCAAGGTCCTCCCGCGACCTCGCCGCCCCAAATCTAGGTCGCGGCGGGGTTGCCGAAGGTCACCCGACCCCAAGCGGCTTTTGCCAATGGTCTTTGGGGGTCGCTCGATCCCGAGCAGCCCTTCCCAGTTGTCTCCGAGGCTGCTTGAGTCAGATGTTGGCCACTGGCAACAAATTTCGATTGCCGATGACCGCTGCCCTTATCGGTCAATTTTCTTTATTTTTCTTTTGATAATTTTTTTTTTATCACAAAAGATCTTTTATAAATATAGTCTTTTCCAACACTATTTTGCTCAAATATACTTTACGATGGACTTTTAGATTATAATTTAACAAATACAATTTGCATTCTGAAAAACCTTTTTAACCTAAAATTCTTTGCATTTTTTCAACTTTTCCCAAAAGTCCAACCAAACGCATCCATAGTTGCATCTCTTTCCCTCCTTTGCCTGAGTTAGTGAGTCACGTCCTTCTCGCTCGACTCTCAAACGGCACCACCTTCTCTCACCTAAGTCACGTCATTTTCACTCGAGCTTGACGCCTTCCACTCATGGTCTCAACTCTCGCCTCTTCTCTTTTTCTATTTTTGCATCTCATCAAGACAATGCTCTATTCTTTTGGATGCGAGCTTCACATGCATCTCTAAATTAGACTGTAAGATTGGGCGAAGGCCCATATTCGTTCCTGACGTAATGGATTAAGTGAGACATGTTCAAATATGGAAAATGAAGATGACTTTGCCTTATCTATTTCTTCCGTCTCTTGCTCGTTCCTTAGATCCAGAAATATCGTGTCCTAATTAATTTCATTGGATTGTATGGGAATTGAACCGGTCTGCTCCTTAATTCAAGAGATTGGAAATCGATTCTTTTGATTCGATTCCTGATTTTTGGGTGGGACCAAATCAACTTGGGAACCTATCACTCCCACTATAAGAGACTTTTAATTTCCATCCTCCCTAAGATTTAAGTAACACACCAAAGTCGACCATTCTTGAATTTGATCATTTAATTCCAGATTTCTCTTAACAATGTGAGCTAGCGTGAATTAACTTGCCATCAAAAGATAGGTCCCCCTCCATCCCCCTCTCTCTCTCATATCTTTGGGCGCCAAAATCGAAAAGTTGCGCCAAGCCCTCAAAAGGGGACGCTCCATTACGTGCCCTAATCTCCCCTGATTCCTTCCCGTTTCCCCTCGAATCTCATGGTGGGTCGCCTTAAATTAGTGCCTATCTGGGCCCACGAAGACAACTCACCTCCAGCCAATTTCGAACCCTCCCTGTTCAAATCTTCCCAACTACGACGAGCCAGCACATAGAAGAAAAACTCGGTTTTTGGCGCCAAAGTTTCAAACTTTACCCGAATTGGCCACAGTAGAGGGAAAACCAGGCCGACCCTGAATTACGAATTTCGAATTCAGTCTTCCCGAGCACGCAGGCGCACCTGAGGCGCTATATAAATCCGACCCATCTTCCGCTTTGGTTTGTGCGAGCGACCTGTTTGAAGAAATTCCTCAGAGAGAGAAATTCCTCAGAGAGAGAGCGGGGTTGAGGAGTGAAGATGTATGTGGTGAAGAGGGACGGGCGCCAGGAGACGGTGCACTTCGACAAGATCACCGCGAGGTTGAAGAAGCTCAGTTATGGGTTGAGCACGGAGCACTGCGACCCGGTCTCGGTGGCGCAGAAGGTCTGCGCCGGGGTCTACAAGGGCGTCACCACCAGCCAGCTTGATGAATTGGCTGCAGAGACCGCCGCCGCCATGACCGCCAATCACCCCGACTATGCTTGCGTGAGTTGGATGCCCCGTCCGTTTTTGTTCGTTTGAAATTGAAATGGGTCCTCTGGGCAAGTGATTGAGATCGTCGAGCCTGTTGATGCCCGCCCTGATTGTGCTTGTGTGTTTGTGCAGCGGCGTGTGCGCATTCGTGTTTCAGTAGAAGCGCTTGTGTTGTTTCTAGCATTGATTTCTGTATGGCCTGGGCGTGATGTCAGAGGTTCTTTTGTCTGAATGCTTTTTTTTTCCTGTTATTTTGGTAATGATCGTGCCGATGATTATTGATTTGTTAGATGGATATGCTGCAGTAGAAGGTGATTTGTGTTTCTGTATGACCATCGTGTCTGTTCAAGTGGTGTCCGGTTTGTCCAATCAGCTAAACCAATTAGGTTTTGAATTTTTGGGGTGATGGTGTATTTAGGGCTCCAAATTGCGCATGATTTGACCTTTGCATAAGCAATGGCTACGTTACCCCAGTTACAGATTATGAGGACTTGATCTGACATTTTTCCATGATGTTTTGCAGTTGGCTGCTAGGATTGCCGTTTCGAATCTTCACAAGAACACCAAAAAGTCATTTTCAGAGACGTAAGTATTGCTAAATTCACCTCTTACTGATGTATTATTGAAATTATCTCGTGGGATGCGCAAGATTCTCATCTCCTTTACTGAAAAAATTACTGATTTCCTCTTCCTTTTTCTGATGCAGGATCAAGGATATGTACTACCATTTCAATGAGAGGTCAGGGCTAAAGGCTCCTCTGATCGCTGATGATGTTTATGAGATAATTATGGAGGTAATTGGCTGGCAACTTTGTTGGCCATGTTTCCTACGTGTGAAATTAGGCCTTGAGATAGTAACTTGTCTGGAATGTAATTATTGCTTATAGAAGTGAGGCTTCTTCTTATGATTAAGTTTTGTGCTTCTTTTTGTCTGGCAGAATGCTGCTCGTTTGGACAGTGAAATCATCTATGATCGAGATTTTGACTATGACTTCTTTGGTTTCAAAACACTTGAGAGGTCTTACCTTTTGAAGGTCCAAGGAAAGGTTGTGGAAAGACCTCAGCACATGTTGATGAGGGTTGCTGTTGGAATTCACAAGGATGACATTGATTCTGCCATCAAAACATATCATATGATGTCTCAGCGATGGTTCACACATGCTTCCCCCACCCTGTTCAATGCAGGAACACCTCGGCCCCAAGTATGTGCATTGCATGCATTAGGCCGATATTTGATATTTGTTGGGAATTGCATGTTCCTGCTGTTTTGAATTTTCAGATTTGCTGATAGCATACTGTTGATTCGTGTTGGCAGTTAAGCAGTTGCTTCCTTGTGTGCATGAAAGAAGATAGTATTGAGGGCATATATGATACCTTGAAAGAGTGTGCTGTTATCAGCAAATCGGCTGGAGGGATTGGTGTATCTGTTCATAATATCCGTGCCACTGGTAGTTACATACGTGGGACGAATGGAACTTCCAATGGCATTGTTCCGATGTTGCGAGTATTTAATGATACAGCTCGTTATGTGGATCAAGGGGGTGGCAAGAGAAAAGGTGATTTTAGCATGCCATCCCTATTCTTTTCTCTAGTTTTTTGTCTTCTGGTGATGCCTTTATAATATTTCATATCTTTAATTTGTTATTTGCACTGCAATTTAGGTGCTTTTGCTGTCTACTTGGAGCCTTGGCATGCAGATATCTTTGAGTTTCTTGATCTCAGGAAAAACCATGGGAAGGTAAAAATAATCTGCCAATGAATTTGTTGAAGTCTATTAATGCCTAAAATTTGTGTTTATTTTAATTCAAATGTCTGCCATTTGTAAATAGCATGTGCCGATTGACTATTTCTGAAATAGTTTCTTCTCATTGTTGATAAACTTTGATATTGCAGGAAGAGAATCGGGCTCGGGATCTTTTTTATGCCCTTTGGGTGCCTGATCTATTCATGGAACGGGTTCAAAGTAATGGCCATTGGTCACTATTCTGTCCAAATGAATCTCCAGGTTTGGCAGATTTTTGGGGTGAAGAATTTGAAAAGTTGTATTTGCGCTATGAAAGAGAGGTAACTATTGTTGGTCTGCTCTGTTACTTAAATTTGCTTGTGGTATGCCTTATTTGTCTCTGGACGTAAAAGCTAAACATAATCATTCTCTGTATGTAGGGTAAAGCAAAGAAGGTGGTCCAGGCCCAGGCTTTGTGGTTTGAAATACTGAAGGCTCAAATCGAAACTGGAAACCCCTACATGCTTTTTAAGGTGAGGAAATTTTGTTTGTAATCTATGTTCTCTGAGCTATTGTTCTACATTGATGTTCACGGGAATAATCTAGTGTTTTTTCTGATCTTATTGTTCATGTAGGATACATGCAATAGAAAAAGCAACCAGCAGAATCTGGGTACCATCAAATCTTCCAACCTCTGCACTGAGATTATTGAGTACACAAGTCCAACAGAAACAGCTGTGTGTAATCTTGCATCTATTGCTTTGCCAAGATTTGTCCGAGAGAAGGTATGGCATGACTTTCCATTAGGAGTTATCTTGGTTTCACTCCATTAGTATGTCCTTTTGTTGGTTATATTTAACTGTTCTTGATCACAGGGAATGGAATCAAGTCCATCCAAGCTTGTCGGGAGTAGGGGATTTAAGAACAAATATTTTGACTTTGACAAACTGGCAGAGGTTTGCATTATAACTCACTGCATACACTATTTACTATGTGATTTCATTACATTTTGTGATGAAGCTTATGTCCTTGTAATGTCTGGTCAGGTTACTGCAATTGTTACTACGAACCTGAACAAGATTATCGATGTCAATTACTACCCTGTTGAAACTGCTAGAAGGTCAAATTTACGACATAGGCCAATTGGCATTGGTGTGCAAGGACTTGCTGATACGTTTATTTTGCTTGGCATGGCATTTGATTCGCCAGAGGTAAGCCAAGTCCAATCTTGATTTGTCTTGGTGATTGTGAGTCCATCCGTTCTTATCAGTGGTTTTTGCTGTGCACTTTCAGGCTCAGCAGTTAAACAAAGACATCTTTGAAACCATATACTACCATGCTTTGAAGGCTTCCACTGAGCTGGCTGCAAAAGAAGGGCCATATGAGACATATGAAGGAAGTCCTGTCAGCAAGGTATATTTCTGCAAGGAGCCTATTTTGTAGTGTCGTGATTCCTGAGTAGGCTTGTGATTCTCTGTTTTATTGCATCGTTATAGCTAGTACTTAAAAGGTAGAAAAGATAAAATTAAACAGTTCATTTGGGTGCTACTGATTCACATGACACCTTTCATGATGTTACCTGTCTTTTCTATTTTTTCTTCTGAATGTTATATGTATTGGTAGGCCATCTTAATTAATCCTAACTGGCAATGTTTTGGTCCATGCCTTAGGGTGTTCTTCAGCCAGATATGTGGAATGTGACTCCATCTGATCGATGGGACTGGGTTGCTCTTAGGAACATGATATCAAAGAATGGAGTGAGGAACTCACTTCTTATAGCTCCCATGCCGACTGCTTCAACCAGTCAAATTCTTGGGAATAATGAGTGCTTTGAGCCTTATACTTCCAACATATACAGCCGAAGAGTTCTAAGGTTTCTTTCGGGCATCAGTAATTGTTACATTCTCTTTCATACTGCTATGCAATTTCTGACTGTGTCCATCTATGTTTCTCTTTGCAGTGGTGAATTTGTTGTCGTGAACAAACATCTTCTTCATGACTTAACGGAGATGGGTCTTTGGTCTCCAGCTGTCAAGAACAAGATAATAATTGAGAATGGCTCTGTTCATAATATTCCAGAGGTTCCTGAAGAGCTAAAGCTTATATACAAGTATGTAACAGTGTTTCACTGGATATTCCTTCACCTCCCTTGGGGTTATGTCTTGTCTTGTTCAAAAAAATTCATCTGCTCACAGGACTGTGTGGGAGATCAAGCAGAAGACGTTGGTCGACATGGCTGCAGACCGTGGAAGCTACATTGACCAGAGTCAAAGCTTAAATATTCATATGGATCAACCCAATTTCGGAAAGTTGACATCCCTACACTTCTATGCATGGACCAGGGTATGTATACTTGTCGTTTATCTCTTGTTAATCAAGCTAATCTGTTAGCAGCTCATCTCACTCATTAATGTTTGTCATGAAAGGGTCTGAAAACGGGGATGTACTATCTGCGAACCCGTGCTGCAGCCGATGCAATCAAGTTCACAGTGGATACTTCAGTGACCAAAGTAAGGCTATACATTTAACTTCTGTTTGGACACAAGCATTTGGACTTATGTGGAGTTCATTCCCTTTATGGCCCATTTACGTTTGGTGATGCAGGAACCTGCCGCAGCTCAAGACGACGACACAAAAATGGCTCAGGTGGTGTGTTCCTTGACAAACAGGGAAGAATGCATGGCATGCGGAAGCTGAAAATGAGTTCACCAAACAGGTCGGCCGTGTTATTGCCACAGTGAATGGAGCATGCGGCTTGTGTGCTCAGTCCAGCCGAAAAAAAAGCTTTGGCACCATAGGTTTCAATCTGAAAGACGAGTTATCTGTATAGTTTTCAAATACTGATGTGGGGTTGTTTGAACTCTGGAATGTGTATATCTAATCCTCAATTTGAAGTATGAAATGGTTGGTTTTGCAACTTGTTCGCCTTCTGCAGAAGGGTAATCGTACTCGAGTCGAAAGTGGGCCTACAATATCTGACCTCGTCGACGCCAACATAACTGTCCTTTTAGTAAAGAGTGAGGCAAATCCCAACCCTGCAATCGAATGGCTTCTGGAAATCCAATGACACCGAGCTGACGTGGGGGGATGGGGTCAAACCGCGTTCGTGCGAGAGTCGACCGAGGCGAGCGTTGACCATCTTCCCGAGATTTTGACGGTGTCCCGCGGGTGTCACCGCTGCAAGGGCCCAATACGAGAGCCCACGTGGACAGCTGAGCAGCGGGGCCTTAGATCTTCTTTTGGCTCCTTTTTCGTTTTCTATGTTTTTTCATGTCGGTCGGGATGATGCTTTTCGGTCCTATCCGAAACACGCAGTATCGTCGGTGTGGTCCGCCGATCCCTCTCATTTAAAAAACAGAGAATCTATGAACGGAGTGTGAACTTTACAATAAATCGATTAAAGCGCACACGTTCCCAAAGGAAACGAGATAATACAATTTAAACATGATTAGAAAATCATCATATTTAGCTTATTGAAAAATTACCTAATCAGCTATTATCGTGGAGTTAATAATTCATATTTAAAACCTTTCGATTTTATTGTAAACTTTTGCACAAAATTTTAACATGATCATTTCGATTGCATTGCATCGGAAATTTGCTAATTTACCAAATTTTTCATGAAGGTTTAAAACTAAATGTAACAACTAAAATATATAATAATATCTCCGCCACCCTCTCGGTGCGGGTAAAAGTGAAACCGTGAAAAACTTCGGTACCCTCCCGAGACGAAGACCGCTCGCTGTGAACGGGAAGCGTTTTTACACCATGGTTGTTGACTATCCATGCACAGCTTCTGTTCATCTTTTCTTCTCGATCTATCTTTTTCCCAAGTTGCAGAATCTTTAATGAGGCTTTGACTTATTTTATTGCCAACTCCGGCCCCAACGTCTATCCATCTCTCGCTCCGTATACTCTTCTCCCATATCTAAAGCGTCACGTCTTATCGTTATTATTATTATAAGGTCTTTTCCGATGTCGACCAACTAGAGAGTTGCAGGCGAAAGGCGGCGTTTACATTACATCGTCGCCTCCTCACCAGCCCGATCGCCAGCCCCGACCCTATATTTACGTGACCCTTCTTCTCCAGCTCTCGTTCGAGCTCTCGTCCGTTGAGTTTGGCGAGCATTTATCGAGTATTTGAGGGCTTTGAGGGCTTTGACGGCGTTGCGGGCAGTCGCTGTCGTTGTGTGCACGAGTCATGTCGGGGCTGAAGGTGGCTGATCCGAATGACAAAGCGCCGATCCTCTATCCCGGGCTGGACAGGGAAAGAGAGACGTCAGCCATGGTCCGGGCCCTGGCGCGAGTGGTGGCCGGGGAAGTCCCCGGCGATGCCGAGGAGTCGTGTCCTTTTCCCTCCGGAGTCCTGAGGCTGAAGAGAGACCATGGAGATCTGTCGGCCGAGCCATCGGTGGAGGCGCAGCTTCGGAGAGCCCCCGGAAGAGAGTCGTCCGTTGATGCTGCGAGAGGTAATTGCAATGGTTACGAGTTTAATGGCTTTCCATAGACATCCGATAAAATGGGAACAACAATGAAATGTGAAGACATCATATAAGTTGGAGATGACGTGTGCTATGAAATACTCCGCATATAGAACTCATATCATCGGTTTTACCTTTAGCATAAATTTAATGTAAATCATCTAACTATCTGAGACTATAAATCACAAGTTTTAGACTACTAATATCATATCTAACACGTAATTTAACTCTACTTTTGCATTGCAGCTAATTCTTTACGTTTGCTTTAGCTTATGACACACATTTGTTTCATTGATAGGAGGCAATTAAACTCGTCTAATTTTCTGCAGGATCCGAAGTATAACTCGTAAACACAATTATTGATTTAGCCGATAGATGGTCCTTTCCTTGAAATGTAGCGTTTCTAATATTTATATAACAGTAGAATCATACAACGCACGTATGTGATATTATGTACTTTATAATTCAATGATCTTGTTCTCAAAATGTATATTAAAAAGTAAAAACAAGCATAGGAAATTTGATCGGTATGTGCTATCACGACAGTTGTGCAGCATATTTTGTGGTGTGAAGTTGTGAACCTTTACCAACTTTTTTGTACTTTTCTTTTCCAATTCTTTGTTATAGGCATCATGGAAGGTCCCAGCACGAAGACAACAAACCATGCAACTCCAACTTATGAGTACAGCAACAGTACAGCTACGATGTTGATGTCTAACGACGAACACCAACCGAGAAGAAAATACAGAGGAGTGAGACAGAGGCCGTGGGGGAAGTGGGCAGCCGAGATCCGAGACCCAGTCAAGGCCGCGAGGGTTTGGCTAGGCACGTTTGAGACGGCTGAAGGGGCGGCCCAGGCGTACGACGTCGCAGCCTTGAAATACAGGGGCAACAAGGCCAAGCTCAACTTCCCGGAGAACGTCGTGGCCTGCCTGTCTCTGGCGGCTCCTCCCACGACCCAGATGACGGTTCCAGACGCCGCAAGGACCCATGTGACCGTTCCGGCAGACACGGAGCATCGGTTGGCCTCGGGTCCGGATCATGGCTGCGATGAATGGTGCTCTTGGTTGTCTCCTGATCCTGACCTCGCGCATTCTAATCTGTTGCCATCATCTTCTTCGCCGTCTTCTTCTTCATCTTCAGTTTCAGAAGCAGCATCTTTTGCTTTCCCCACTCGGTCTGGTCCTGGCCATTTTAGCTCCTTCTCTAGGCAGTATTGAATATACTCAGGTCTCCTGCTTATTCAGTCTTGTTCGCTCTTTCTTCATTAGTTGTATATGCACCTCTTTGTGATTTCAGAATTGGCCTTATATTTGTTCGTAAATCAGTTTCGATTACGATGCCAGGCATCATTCATACCGCAAAAGTCTCGCGAACGCTTGAATGCGTACCGTATGTCTTTAAGAGCGAAACTTTCGAACCGCATTTTGGCCTCCATGATTTTTTCATACTCATGAATCACTGTCTTCTTAAGTTCTTATTCAGCTATGTAAAATCTGTAAACCGCAAAAATGACATCCCAAGATTTCGATAATAAAAATTTAGAACATAGAAATGAAGAAAAAGAAATTTGTAATGCATCGTTTTTAATGAGGAATGATAATGTTTTGAAGCTCAAGTGCCTCTCTTTTATTACTTATGTATCACTGATTAAATTAGACTGCCCCTCACAAATTGCATTCAATAATTGTTCTTTATATGAGATTATTCATACATGAGAGTCAAAGAAATAACTTGACCATTCTCATCACACACGTTGAGCTTTACTCAATCCACACAAAATCAACCCCTGATTTGATTAATTATGAATCTTTATATTGTATCTCACATTAGAAAAACCCTTACAAAATCATCATTGCACTATGTGACATAGCTATCAATGATGACGATCTCCATGATATAGAGTACCCAAAAATCTCATTTTCTTCATCCTCCCTCTCTCCCCATCGGTGGCTTGCGGACCACCATCTTTGACTGCCTCAACAATGTCCTAGTCAGCCAAGGCCGCGACGACTGAGGTGGCAATATTATTCTCTCTAATTGTATACAACTTATTAATAGCTATAGCATAAACACTACCAATCTATTCCGAGGGTTGGTGCAACTGGTTGGGTCTTGGGAATTATAGCTTAGGAACTGGAGTTTGGTAGCATAAACACTACTAACTTTTTATTTTGCCCTCGTTATTACTTTTAAATACCAAAATAATGCCAAAAAAATTCATATATATATAAATGCTAAAAAAAATTAAATATATTATATATTTTATTTTTTAGCATTATTGTCAAAATTTATATTTAAAAAGTTGCATATATTACTTTTTTCAATTTTAAACAAATAAAATTTAAAAAATTCCTATGAAGAGTTTGGTCTTTTTTATAAATAAAAAAATCATATATGTGTATTTGATTTTTCAGCATTATTTTCAATTTTATATTTAAAATGTTGCATACGTTATTTTTTTTTTCAATTTTAAACAAATAAAAATTTAAAAAGACGAAGGATTTGGTCCTTTTTTAATTAAAATTTTATATATGTATTTTATTTTTTAGCATTATTGTAAAAATTTATATTTAAAAAGTTGCATACATTATTTTTTTTTTCAATTTTAAAGAAATAAAAATTAACAAATTATGATGAAGGGTTTGGTTTTTTTTTTAATATATATATATATATATATATATATATATATATATATCTGTGTGTGTTTGATTTTTTTGCATTATATTTAAAAAGTTGCATACGTTATTTTTTTTTTCAATTTTCAACAAATAAAAATTAAAAAAGACGAAGGATTTAGTCCTTTTTTTTAAATTATACATATGTATTTGATTTTTTTAGCATTATTGTCAAAATTTATATTTAAAAAGTTGCATACATAATTTTTTTTCAATTTTAAGCAAATAAAAATTAAAAAATTCCAATGAAGGCTTTTGTCTTTTTAAAATATATATATATATATATATGTATTTGATTTTTATAGTATTGTTGTCAAAATTTATATTTAAAAAGTTACATATTTTTTTTTTTTCAATTTTAAACAAATAAAAATAAAAAACTAATATTAATCGCCAAAAGGTTTTTTAAATGTTTTTTTTATGAAACAGCATTTCTCTCAAAATTATTTCTCAAAACATAGTTTACTAAACGAATATTATATTTACCTAAAGTTTTTTAGGTTAAACTATTTTATATTTTCTTAGTGGGCTTTCAAAATGCGGAATCAAACATTTCTAGAGCATTTTGGTCTGAAGCTTGAGAGGGCCTGAGCTGAGCTCTGCTGATGGGCGGAGCCTACTAGGCCCGCCCAGTGCCGGCTTGTACTGTGAGAGGGAGACGTACGGTGATTCTGCAGAGGAGTTTGGAAAATTCGTTTCTTGACGAGGAGGAGTTTGGCGAGCGAAGAATGTGTTGCTGCTATCAAAGACACGACCTTGAGCAGGAGTAGCGCTCTTCTGGTTCGCCCATGAAGTGGGTTTCTGCTTCTAGGCTCCATCTCTCCCTCGCGGGCCTTGTGGGTGTTGCTGGTTTCGTCTTCGCCTTGAAAAGAGATGGCATAGTCGGGTCCTTCGGTGGCCTCTCGTTGTTATTCCAGAGAAAGAATCATCTTGAAGCGAAATTCTCCGTGCCCGGTTTGCAAAACCTCGGCAACAACTGTTTCCTCAATGCAGTCTTGCAGGTACTGAGGTTTCTCGGCTTGCCCCTTTTCTTTGTTCTGTCTTTACGTTTTGCCGAAGCTCTTTGGTTTAAAGGAGCTTGTGGATGGAACGTGGAAGTGAGATCTTGATCAAAGAGACAATCTTGATTAGCGCGTATGATGATGTTTGGGTGCTTCGCTGTGATTATGGATATTCATGTGCCTGAGCTTGGGTGGTTGTCTGATTGATGGGGTTGATTTTGTTTGGCTAAAGAAGACGGGGACTTTTGCAGGCTCTGGCTAGTTGTTCGTGCTTCCAACCTTTTGTTCACAAGTTCTTGGAGGAATGTGAACTGACAGTCGTGGAGGAGAAGGCAGAAATGATGCCACTAACCCTTGCATTGGACGATCTTCTCGAAGGTAACACTTCAATTATAATGGAGACTCATTGTAAGTTTGTGGTCGCAACTTGGGAGGCAATATATTTCCGCTAATCTTAAAATGACTTGATGGTGGAAACTTATTGGAAGTTGCAAGTTGAGTAGGGTGTTTCCCTTTTCATCCTTTGGTTGGCTGGAATTTCGCAATTCTGAATGGACATGCGGCAGTATTGCATTTATAGCTTGATTAAACGTGTATCATTTCTTTTATTAGCCCAAATTTGAAAGAACGAAGAGAAGAAAAGTGGAAATCCTTGAACCTTTAAAAAAATTCAAGGGTCAATTAGACCGCATAATCATCTTATTGGTCATTGCAAAAGTTTCTTTCATTGCTCGTCACTTAGTTATCAAGAACTGATACATGTCAATTCTAATTCCAACAAATTTTCCTTTCTTTGCAGAGCTATGCATTTCTGGTGATAGGAGGGTAGTACTGAGCCCTCGAAGAGTGATGCTTGAGATGGCCCATTATATACCCAATTTCAATCTGACAAGCCAGCAGGTGCTATTACGTCTCTTGCATTGCTTTATTTGATGACTTTAAGATTTTCAAACTTTTAGTGCAATCTCCTTGTTTGGTGCTTAGGATGCAGCAGAAGCACTCCTCCATCTTCTCTCCTCCTTAAGGGAGGAATTTTCAGAGTGGTACGTTCCAGTTCGAAGTCCTCTAGCCGTTGTTTCTGATACTACCAGTAGGGTTCTTTCTTCAAAGAGTAGAGACAACCAAAGTGAACAGCAAAGATGGCAGAAGCACTTCCTCGGGCCTTTTGATGGGATTATTCGTAGCTTTTTAACGTGTCAAAGTTGTTCATCTCAGGTTCATATGGCATTCACAAGGATATTTGTCTTGAAAAGCTTTGATGAGTCACTTTTGTCATTTTGTCAGAAGCACATTATGTCTCTGACCTTGGATCTGAATTGTATGTTGTTGTTCAGGTTTGGACATATAGGTTGTAGACTTGTAGTGATCCACTTCTTCATCTGCTGAATATGGGCTTTTCTTGTTTTTGCAGATTTCACTGAATTTTGAATTTTTCCATACTTTGCTGCTTTCTCCTGTGCTGTGTAATGGCTCAACCATTGTAAGTTCACTAAGGATCTACCTGGATATAGTTTGAAATCTTTGTCATTTTGTTTTCACCTTGGAACTTATTTGCTTGGAATAGATAGGAGGTTGTACATTGCGAGATTGCTTAAAGCAGTTTGTTGCTGCCGAGAGAGTTGTCAATTACCATTGTAGTCAATGTTGGCACATCGCTGCAGCGAAGTACTTATCATTGGTTAGGCCAAGTGAGGTACTTACTAAAGACATTAACTTATTCCATCTCTCTCAACTGCTCTGGGGCAAATTATACTTGAATTTGTGCATGTTCTACATTCTCATCTGCATATTCCTTAATCCTGGTTTGGGATATTAGACGCCACCCATCTCTCCATGTTGTGTGAAAAAATCTTACGATATTTTGAAGTTACTTAGTGCTTATATAGATTAATGTTGCTTTTGTGCCTTTTCCCCAGATGGATATCATGAAACTTAAGTCATGCAGTGGTGGAGATTTATGTGACTGCCAAAATCAGTTCAATCTCAAGATGCTACCTTGGTCAAATGATTTTTCGCAAACTGTTAGGCAGTCAACTATTGCCCGTCCGCCGGAGGTATTATTGAGTCTTTGCTCTGCTCAATGTAAAGGAAGCCATGATCTCTTTTGATAAATGAAATTAGATTCCTGAAGTCTCTTTTTAAGCTTCTCACATATTGCATTTGCCTGTTTATACATAGTGCACATTCTTGTGGGCACAGCAGCAATTACACAGGATGTTGAATTTCATGAAATCTAAAACCATGCTTCATTCTCGCAATAGAATTTGCTTAGCATGGTTCATGGTAGATGTGGCTCATGCTTCTGGAAGCAATTATAAAGTGGATATAGCATCATATTTGTTGTGAAAGTGGATATTCTTGGAGATTATATTGTGAATTCAGGAACTTTACTTCAAATATTTGTTTTTAATTGATGGGTTTAACTCCAGTATACTATGAAAGGTGAAATTTAATACACTTTTAAATCTTTTGAGTGTAAGACTTTTCTTTTTCTATTGTTGGTTGAAGGCCTTCTCTTTTGACATGTTGGAAGTGAAGGATGAGGTCAACATGCAAACCCACTTTCTTTAATCTTAATGAGGACCTAGCTTGAAGCAGGTATCCCATTGTTTGCCAGCCTTATTGGGCTGACAGAAGCTCCCTCCTGGGAAATGTGGATGCTACTCTATGCTATGGCAATAAAGAAAACACAGATTAAAGCCTAATTTGGTTTTTCTTTTATGAAAAAAAAAAAAAAAAAAAGCATTTATCTGGCTTTCCTGTATAAAATTATGTTAATGTGAAAAAAGTAAAAATTCCAGATGATTCTGAATGACCTTTAATGTTAACATCTGTATGTAATTAGAAACCAAATCTGAAATGCTAAAAGCAAAAGGAGAAGCAAAAAGTTCTAAAAATTAGAAATCATTCCGGATAGACCATAACCTTTCTTATGTAGGGCTTCTCCTTTTCTCCCCTCCTATCATGAGGTAAAACAATTTTTATGTGGATTTTGTTAACGAGTACACTAGAGATATTGATTAAGTAATTAATTCAGGAAACTTTGCAATTTCCCATACATTTATTGTCCTAGTACTAAGAGATCAGTCTTTTGAAAATTGTATTATTCCAAGTAAAGTATGTTTAACAAGTGTATTGGAGACACTAGTTAGCAAGAGCCTTTTCCATATTTGGAGGGCTAAATCTGTGTGCTTTCTGCCTGCAGATTTTGTGCATTCAGTTGCAACGGGCTTCAGTGAATGAATTTGGAGAGCCTCTTAAACTTCAGGTACTCGAGGATTCTTGCCTTGAGGTTTCGCTGGCAAGATTTCTAGGGATATGTTCTGTACTTCTGTTTATTACTTGATGAAGTCCTCCCAATCTGCTGTCTAATAGTGTACTTGTCTTCAACTGAGTACCTTGTCTAGCACTGGATCTTTATTAGTCATATTGACCATTCCCAAGAATGTTATTCAAATGATTTTCCTTGTCCTCTTTTCCAGCTCAAAGCAGATTGGGAGTAGATACCACATGATTGTCTTCTTGTGACCTTTTATTTGTATTCTCATTTGAAACTTGCTGTGGTCCAGTCTTGGGCTATTCTCACTGCGCAACAACATTATTGATGATTGTAGGGCCACGTTTCGTTTCCATTGGTTCTGGACCTCTCTCCTTACACAACAAATAGGGTAGGGATGCAAATCATGAAAGGAAGTGTTCCCGCAGGGCAAGGGAACCTTAATAGTCAACAAATAAGCCCTCTTTCTGTGCAGTCTAACATGCACATTGATTCAGAAAGTCGCAGTATCCGGTTAAGAGGGTTAGTAGACTATGAATTTGGGTCTGTTGTGCAGCAGAAACCCTTCAAAGAAGAGGCGGAGGTGGCCAATGGATCCAGCTCTAGTGGCTCATGTAATGATGAATGCATTATATCCCATGGCAAGGTTAGTAAAATCCATAACTGATGTGCTGCTGGATTAGCTGTAGTAAATAACGACTATAAAATCACATTATTAGGACAAGTCCATAGTGAACTAAACTGACCATCTATCCAAATAAGAGTTGGCTGCATGTAGCTATTTTTGGCAATATTGCTTGGCAAGCTCATAGCTACTGTGTTTCATTTCTAGTCTTGGATCATCGTCCCTGTTCTCAAAGTGCCCTCTGTTAAATGCAAAGGCATTCTATGTTCTTTTGTTGAGTAATTGATTTCTCACAAGTTAGCTAGAAATTTTAAATCTACAGCCTGGTATTCTCCAACATACTTGACCATCAACTTGCCCGGCTTTCTTAAGCTTCCATGTTTCTGCCCCCTGGAATGTAGGATGTGACGCCCCAAGCTTCAAAAAGTCATTGGTACCGTCTTGTTTCAGTGGTGGAACATTTTGGAAGAACAGGAAGTGGCCATTATACAGTTTACAGAAGGGTAAGAACCAAGCCGCCTGAGGAGGAAAATCAGCCATACTCGGAAACTGCCTCAGAACAATGGTTTTACATTTCAGATTCGGAGGTGTACAATGTGTCAGAAAGTGATGTTCTTGCTGCTGAGGCTAGCTTGCTTTTTTATGAGAGATTGGTTTAGGGTTGAGATGTACATGTTAAAAGTAACGACTAGTTGCCTGTAATAGTTGAAGTTCCATGATCAGAGAATCTGAGGCTTTTTTTTCAAATGCACTTTCGAGAAATGAAGAGCGAACCAACAGTGCATATCTGACATGAAGGAAGCTTTAGCAACCCAGACACCGGTGATTTTGTACAATTGCAGACTCCTTGGCGTGGTGAAGAGTCAAGGGTATGCTCTGCCCAAAGAAAAAGATCAAACGATTTATGTTGTCTTCTAAGGATATGGGGATTTCAGCAGAGCAGATCATGCAAGCCAGCAAGAAAGATCCGTGATGAAAGAGTATCCTTGAGACAGATTTTTGTTTTTGCATCAAGGGGATGTATCTTGGGGCAGTGGTTGTAGGATTCTTTCAGTTGTTGATTAGAATTTCAATCTTCGTTGGATAGGATTATAGGGAAGCCAAAATACCACCAACTTCCATTCTGAATTTTGTTGTCTTTCTGGTTTTAAGTACTTTGCCAAACAGGTGGCTGATTACACCATCTATATGTTAATGATGATGTCTCTCCTACCTGGAATCTGAATTGTTGAGAGGGATGTTACACGGTTACTTGCATCACGAGTCATCAGGTTCACACGGTTATTACCCATCAATAAATGATATTTCTTTCTCCTATTTTGCACAGAAGTGTACAATTGTGTTCATTGAAAAGGACAGACTGAGGATGACTAGAAGAACAAAAAGTACACTCATGTATCTGTGTGTCTGTGCACCAACGCCTATCTGTTATGGTCATTATGAGAGAAATACATAGTATTTTTAAGTTGTGTTAGGAGCGAACACAGTGTTTCATTGAAATCTAATCATGAAATGAGGATTGATTTTCATAAGTTGAGCTGGACACTTGCCAATTATCTCACTTGGTGAAAACGCTTTCCTGGACGGTATGATACGGGGCCTCTGATTTGTTTGACATATACAAGGTTAGCCACGAGTAAAGATGCTCGGATTGTTATCGGCGATATCATTCGGACAGGTCATGTGATGTTCTCGTCATGATGTGTCAGTCGGTGGGGCGTGATCTATATTTACCTCTTCTTGTCCACCAATTTTTTGTTGAAAGAGGGGAAAATATCATCCACGCCCCTTGCCGATGGATTACAATCCAAACAATTCAAATCTCCTACACTTACTTATTGTTGGTGGGCATTTTCATTTTGGCAACTCCAAATAGCTCCCAAAACTCGTCGCGTTTAACCAATCGACATCGAGGTTTAGCCTGATGAGCTTCGGAGACATGAGAGATGGCCAATTTTACTTAAGTGTTACGTCTAGGGTCTTATAAAAAACACTCAAAACAGATTCTTTTCCTTTCACTTCCAATGGAGTATTTCTTCCGTTCCTCTTCTTGCGTCATCAACAGATTAATAAATATGGTGATTACGTATCAAGCTTAACTGGAAACCTTTCTTTGAGATAATCTCACCACTCGTACAGCCCACCATGATCAAGTAGCTTGTATAACAGCAGAAGCTGAAGTTAGACCCCTCTATCCAGAATAGAAATGAGATACTTGGAAAAAGGGAAGGAACAAATACATTTAGCTCGACTTTTTCATCTAATATCATGAATTAATGATCCATCCAAGTCTTTCCCGAGTAACGAACCTGGCAGGTACTCAATTCTGATGCCTGCATGACCTCAATGAATTGAAATAGAAAAGGTGAATGACTTGATTTACATTATACTCACCATTGAGTTCATGATGCATTTGTCTGATTAGTACTGTGCGTACTATCATTTCTTCTACAATAATTTAACGTCTATTTGATGCTGAATCAATAGAAACTATATATATTATAGATGTAGTAGAGAAATCACCCAGTTTCCATCCCTAAAAACTTTTGTTCTTGCATATCCAGGTTTTGCGCATGAATATATATGACCAAGTACATATGCAACAACTAGATTTGCTTGGGGTGACAGAGACTATGCAAATTTAATTGTGGATCGGAGTCTTCTTCTTCGCAGGAGAGTAATCTATGAAAGAAAAATCATCATCGGCTTCCATTGTTCCTTCTTCTTTTGGTGTATTTGCATCTATGGGAACTAACACATCAATATTTTCCACAGCAGCAGCATGCAAACTCCGTCCTGCAAATAATAAAAGAACAATCTACTCAAAATCATCATAGTACTGTTAATACAAATGCTGATGTATACCTCCTCATTTCAAATAATATACATTTACATATGCACTTCTTCAAAGCTTTGAATGGGATTTTCTTTTCATCAAATCCAAGTTCATCTTCTTGAACCCACATCAGAAGTCATAACAATCGTAGATATTGCAAAAGGTATATCATTCTTTTATCTAAATCCACCATAAAATTGAATCACACCTTTAAGCTGATCAGCTTAAACGTGGACTGCCATAACCTTTCTGTAAAAATTCTGAAAAAGTAGCATCAGGAATTAGAGAAAATACATAGAAAGAGATACACAGGAACTATAATTACCTTGAGCAGTGATGGAGATGAAGCAGAGGAAGCAAAATGCCACAAAAACAAGTCTCTTGCATGAGAGCCTATTATTATTGGCCATATTCCTCACAAGCTTCTTCCCTTAATCTATATGTGTATATGTGTGTAGTCAATCTTCTTTTCATGTCACTTCTTGTGTGTCTGCAATATAATATTTCTCTTTATATAGACATAGAGCTGTACTTGCCATGGACATGAATTGCTCTATGACGGTGACAGAAATACTTCCTTGTAATAATTCTCTACGTGAAGTCCACATCGATGTCTCCTTCTTTGTCCTGCATGAAGATGCTAGCCCTAGGTTTTGAAGATAACTCTCCCAAGTCCCAATACAAGTCCAAACCTTGAAAATGAAAATAGAAAGGAAAAAGCTTTTAGACTATGGATTCTCTTTGGAGGGGTCTCAAAAAACTGTTTCTAGAATAGTTGTATCGTGCTATAGACTGCAAATGTCGTCCTCCGATTAACAAAGCACATATTGGATCCTCTTGGGTTGCTTTCTAAATTTATAGGCTCTCTTGAAAGGTCTTTTGTAAAGGGACTTATGAATCATGATGATTTAGAAAATCGATCATATTCGTTCCATCCACCATTAGCGAAAAACAGATATTAACCACACAAGTTTGTGGAGAATAACTATTAATAGAATGATCATATATTGATATACTAGACTTGAATTCCCACCATGTCAATAGTCTAAATATAGTTCGAGGAAAACATGTTTTTCATAGGCGTTGGTAAGAATATAAGTTGGATTCATATTGAATATATAAGAAATATTTTAAACTCGACATGAATTTATTTATTTATGAATTTAGTATATGATAGAAGAGTCCCACATTTGAGCTTCCTGGCTGATGATAATTTAATTATTTGCGAACGTTTCGATAAAAGATATCTCTATATTCCACTGTATGAAATTCAGTAATTTATATCTTGATTCATCATTATTTTTTCTGGTTAAAATTCACCTAGGGCTATCTAAGATGTACATCCTACACATCTTCGGACAAGACACCACTCCAAGCTCATCCTGTTGGAGGAAGCAGGTTTTCCATTTTAATACAGTATTGAGAAACTTTTTTAAAGTTTGATGGCATCATCAGTGACAAATTTAAGCCAGGTTATAGGAGGTGTATGGATATTAATCTTAACATACCTTTTCTGAATGATTTCGGACAAACCACTGTCTCCCCTATGAGTGGATATCTTTGCCCAGCTGAGCAAGATTTACTTGCTTTCTGTGGTTGAGGTGGCTCAAAGCCTGTAGCAAGAAACAGGCGGGGAACATCTTCAAGCAAGCTATACCTGTATATGTATTCATGTTTCTAATCTTAGATCAACATTAAATGTCAATGGCCTTCTCATCGTGTCCAGTTGACATAATAATGTTGTTGCTGCAGAGAACATGTGGATTTCGTTTCGTTTCTTTTTAGTGAGAATTGAAGTAGGTCACACGGATTTCCATTGCATACTCTCCAAGCACATTAAATGACTATGATACGTATCAAATATTATTGGCCGACCAGACTATTGGTAATGTGTAAGGTGGTAGAATTGAATAGAGAAATCCTACACTTCACTAAAACCATTTCACCAAATTCAAAACACATTCGTATTATGTGTAGTCGTATGTTATACATCAAGATATCCTTATTAAGTATACTTAACAAGTGTCGTGAGAGTGCTGACAAATAAGAACTTCCGACGTTTGTAAACAAAATGGCTGCAACTGTAGATTGAAAAGTGTACACTTCCCCTATTTGGATACTTAATAAGAAGTGCTTCAAAAGCAGTCTTTAACTAGCAAACCCATCTTTAAAAAGTATGACTTCTATAAGATCTTGAGAGGGTTTGTTTGATTCAATCAAGTTTTGAAAAGCGGTGATTATAATGGTGAAAGGGACTAAAAGACAAGGTTCGAGCTTCAGATAAGGCAAATGACCGTGTTAATGTACGTACCAAAGTCACATGGCCATGCCCTAATGATCATCCATTAAGTGGCCCTGCCTTGTCTATAAAGAGACTGTACATACAATGATAAACGTGATCTATCGTACTGTTAATTGGGGCTTCGAATTGGAGACATCAATTCATTGAAAAGATAGGACAACTGGATTTGATGAAGAGCCTCGATGGATAGGTCTTGGGTGTGCAGATAGATATATTAGATCACATATCATTGTCCAGGGAAAGTAACCATATATACTTGCCTTCATATGAATTTTTGCTGTGCAATGAGCTCAACTAGGGCAGTGCCTAGCTCGAATAAGGTCATGACACATGTCTTGTTATCGATATTGTCCAAATCAGCACTATATAATAGGAACTCAAGCATGGTCGAACCACACTCGCATGTTCTACATACTAGTAAGTGCCCGTGTGTTGGCACGGAGCATTGCTTATGATATGGATATTACAACAAAGTTACATGAAAAAATATCTACTGTCATATCTTAATTATTTTGAAAGGAACCATCCCAAAATAGTTATATGTTAGGATGTCATGGGAAAATTAAAAACTCCATGGGAAACATTGCTATTAGTTGTCTAATGGACTTTAAAGTTCTCTTCGTTGCTGTCTATCTCTATTAGTAAAATCCTGGTACTCTTTCGATTGGCCGGTGTTAGGCCGTCCCTAGAGATGTTCGTTCTGGCGGCTGAGAAGGTCAAGAAGATGGAATCGCTGCTGAAACAGGCCTGGAGCTGTAAGCTCAGAGATGTTTACTGTTCAGGCCATCACCAACCACCTCCCAGGACTTTATCCGGCCTTCCTACGGAGGGGTGATGGCAGGCGCCCGTCCTTCCTTCTTCTTCAACTGGCATTGTAGAGGAGCTGCAGGAACTAGGGTTTGTCGAACATGGAGTAGGGAAAACGGTAGATTAGTTAATTGTCTAGTTCGTCGCCTTGAAACTGAAATGAGCTTGGAGCAGGATGCCCTCCTGCTGCTTTTTCCATTGTTGAATAAAACGATTTATCAAAATGAAATTGTGTATGACCCAATATATCGAAAGAAGGGCGCAAATATACAGACGTGCTATCAAAATTTTATGCAGATTATGAAAGATGACAACAGTTCAAATGACATTCCGAATATCCCTAATATATGTAATGATATCTTTTAGCATCCAAAAAGCCAAAACCCTCGACAACAATCAAATTTCTAAAGCATCTTACCTAATGATTCTAATATATATGCATCCTTCATAAGCGAACAAAACATCTGTCATTTGATCAAAATAATTTTTAAGCCAAGTAAAGATCAGAAAAGGAAACAGAAAAATCTAATATGAGGGAATAAAAAGCTAAAGGAATCAAACTAAATAAAAGTGAAAAGAAGGCCCTTACATGCCTCTTTGATGTATTTAGGATTTACCCATGTTTAATGTCCATAGGAAAGCATTGACAAGAATTTGGTATCATGAAATGAAAAAGAGATAAAATGAGTCATTAAATGCTTTAAAATCCTCTGAATAAGCATTTCACAAAAATTAAACAGTTGTGTCAATAAGATAATTAAGAAGATGTCCACGTGTTCATCACTTGCCTGTGAACTATTCTTTTCATTGACGGTGAACAGAGTAAAATCTCCTTTTCAAAAAAATAAGGAAACTTTCCTCCCTCCATTAATAGTTCTTTGACATTTGAGAGGCGAAGACCTTTTTCTCACGAATTGTGGCTCAAAGTTAAATTTTGTCCCGAGAAATAAGCAACTAGATTTACATGCTTTCCATCATGGACAGATTAGGACATGAAAGAAAAAAAATAGAGAAAGAAAGGCAAAACAATAGTAAATGAAAATATGAATAAGATGGCCCATTGAAAAGGTCAATGCATAGGGTGAGGGTCCGGTCCATATTGACGCTAATCCAGCCAGCTCGATCACACTATAGAGCCCACTTTAAGTTTCTGTGATCACTAATATCTTAGATTAGCATTTTCATTCTTTCTCTTTCAGACATTCATTGCATCTTTTTCGTTGACTCTAGGGCCCCTTTCTAAGTAATAATTATCACCACCGAAAATTATTCGATGCTTTGAATTTGGTTAGATTGAGCAGGGACCGATTACACCATCACCTTTCAATGTGTATGACATAGAATATTTAAATATTAAATTATGCATTCATCTATAAGGTTAAGCTTTTAGAATGGTTGGCAGGTGTCTCATAAGAAGCCCTGCCTAAGGGAATGAATGTTAAAATATTTATAATTTAATTTACACCCTTCATCTTGTGATTCAAGTTTTTTAGAATGGTTGACAAATGATCACATAAAATTTTTACTAGACGTGCTAAAAGTTGGGAACATTGTTATTGACTATGAAGAAAGAAGAAAAAGATCACAGAAGGGTTGGAATCTCCATGGAAATCCACTCCCGCCTGGCAAGTCAGAACTTGTTGACTTCGAAGAGAGCACCAACTTGAATCAAATCAATGTTTTGGTCCCGAAAATGATTTGTCCCGTCGAGACAAAGTGGGGACACCTTGTCGACCGAAACCAAAGCAAATTCCGCACGTTCAGGGAGATTCTGACCGGGGCCCCTCCCCCGGTCCGACCCCTCTTCAAGACGACAAGAATGGACCCCAAGATCACAAAATCACTGAGCTTCATGTTGTGGATCACATTCCACATCCAACCACATCGCGTGGTTCTTTCTGCACCATATAGCTGACCCTAATAAGACTCGAAAACTGATCTGTCGTGCTCCAAACGCGGTCGGCAGAGTTCGGGTCCTAACACGGATGAGTTCCGCCACATGTGTAGACTGGACCGGGCTGGTACGCACAGGATAGTTAGGACTTGTGGATTATATTTTGGAAGACTCAATCACTCGATACTTGCACCTACATTTTAACTTTCATGCACCAACTTAAGCACAAGGAGCTTTTGCTTAGGATAGTTAGGACTTGCACCCGAGCCAATCATACGTTATAAAGATTCATTCTCAATGCACATCAGACCAATTTACTGGATTTATAAAGTGCATAATCATATGTTACATAGAATCATTCTCAATGCACCAGCGAATTTATTGAATATACAAACTGCATACTCCTTTATTTTGCAATGGACGGACTAATTTATTGATTGTACAACTTTAGTAGCCTCTCAAAAGAACAATTTATGACTCAGAAAAGAGGAACAATGCTCAACAGAAAGAAGAGGCATGATCAATGGACAATGAAGCTTCAGGCAATTTGAGGATGAATGGAATCGCACTCTCGGGGCCTCAAATCCTTAATATTCCACTTCAAAGAGCTTGGATATCTTCTCGGGGTTGAGGTGGCGCCAATCCAGAGTGGAGAGCGATCTCTGGAAATGCGGAACCCGGTTGCCTTCCTTGGGATTGATGATGTCCGTTATGGAGGCCTGCAAGAGGGCGCTATAGTTCTGGATATTCCTGGCAGCGTTCGGGTGGCCTTCGGTCCTCGGGGATGATGCTTTAAGGTTGGATCGGTGCATTGGCGAGAGAGAGACGTGTATGCTGTCCTCATGCAAGTTCGGCTTCAGGCTGGAGGAAGTGCTACTTGTGCTATTGCTCGTCGCCTCTTGACTCTGGATGCTTGTCTCTGCAATCTTCTCCTGTAAAAAAGAACTCTTTGTTGAAGTTCGTATAAAGAAACTACCCTTTAAGGATGTTAAGGAGACACTTCAAAAGTATTATGCTCTTCGAGATAAATTATTTTTAAACAACTAGTGAAGCATGAAATTCTGTGATTTGGCCTTGGGCCGGAACGTGTATGGTTGCTCATTTGAAGATTATAGTATAGTTGAATATGTATACCTCTTTAGAAGATTCAGAATCCTGTTTGGCTTCGATGGCTAAAACAGCCTCCCCATCATGTGCTTTCCCGTTCGTTTGAGACAATTGCTTTGATCTCGAGGACTTGCGTCTGCGCAATGGAATGAAAGTAATAAGGACATGTGAAAAGCTCTCGAAGAGTTTGGGAATGCATTTGTTGATAGTAGACTATCATGACAATATTGTGTTCAATCTGAACCTCTAACACTCCATACGCTATATGTTGATCGTCTGTTTTGCCATTAAGGTGGTAAAAACTGGTCGGTCGAATCTGTATCACCTTGACACATG
This sequence comes from Eucalyptus cloeziana, assembly GCA_014182715.1. Taxonomy (NCBI): domain Eukaryota; kingdom Viridiplantae; phylum Streptophyta; class Magnoliopsida; order Myrtales; family Myrtaceae; genus Eucalyptus; species Eucalyptus cloeziana. Next base: position 54,627,493 of record CM024641.1, on the reverse strand, counting down.
TTCATCTGCAATTACATACAGTTTAGACAACGATTTGCAAGCATACCTTCCAAAGCACTGGAAAAGGGTCGAGTGAAAAAATACATGCACATTGATGGGCTTTCTAGCTTCGAGCCATGCATGAGCTATCAGGCAATGCAACATAAGATGTTTGCTTTTTAATCTCAAGCGGTTAGATCTCTCTTATATTCAAGTGCTGCCATGTATCAGGCAGACGACGTGTATGCATCAATGATGACAGGCATGATTTGCAGTTTTCCCCACATATGGTATGTTAATCAGCGACCAAACTTTTTTCATTATTGCACCATCTTTGGCGCTACTTCTATTCTTCAAATGAAAACAACTTTTGTAATATTGGCGCAGAACTTGCCTCTTTATGATCTTATCTTGATGAGATGGTGGAGGTTCCTCGATCTGCAGCACAGGTAGACCTGAGAGGTCGCATGCCAGTGGACTGGAACTAAAGAACTGCAAGCAGAGACCTCTAATAATGTTAGACAAAGAGCAAAGATGCCATCGTTTATCAAGGTGATTCCTAGAATGGAGAATTTGATAAATCCATCATCTGCAGCATCATCAACCTGCTTATGACTCAATATCACATCGACATATATTGCTATCACAAAGTTGATAACTGAATAAGCCCTCGAAATCTGATCATTATGATAGGAAAAGAAGCAGATGAGAAATTTCTCATGCTCACATCATTTTTTAGAGCAGAGGCCGCAGTACCCCGATAAGCTGGGTCCAGAGCAAGAAGCTTGGTCAAGAGACCAAACGATGAGGATGGAAAATCCTTGAAAGTCTCACGGTAACTAGGCTGATGATGTGACGGTGGTCGGTAGGTTGTCTGTAGCTTATTTCTCTTCCAGTAGTCTTCCGAGGGCACACCGCAGAGTTTGAAGATTCTATGAAGTTGCTCGACCTGAATGACAAGCCCACATACCTCAGACACGAAATGCAAGAAAAATGCTTTATAATTATGGGCTAAGGTAGATCCATATAGGTTTTACCTCTGTTTTCCCCAGCATGAATGGCCTTCCAAGGAACATCTCAGCCAGTAGGCATCCTGCACTCCAGAGATCAATGCTGACCCCATAATCAGTAGAGCCTAGCAGGAGCTCTGGAGCTCTGTACCAGAGCGTGACGACTCTGCTTGTGAGCTGACGCTTTTCATTAGGATTGAAGAAATTAGCCAGTCCAAAGTCCGCAATCTTCAGCATGCCACTCTTGTCTATCAACAAGTTCGATGCTTTGATATCTCGGTGGAGAATTCCTTTCTTGTGGCAATGGCAGAGACCCGAAAGCAGCTGGTGCATATAGCACTTGATCTGTCATCGTACAAGAGAGGTGCAACAGAGATGAAATTTGATACGCTCAAGTTTATAAGGAATTTGTAAGAAAACAAATTGAGATACTGCAACTATTTCTAGAGTTGAATCTTTAATGAGTCATTCTAACAAGACATAATTGCTTGGTGCCAAGGTAACTTCATAGTTGGTGAGTGCACAAGCTAAAATTAATTACCTGGGGTTCTGAGAGACGCAAGCCTGGGCGGCAGATTATTTTGGTCAAGTCATATTGCATAAAATCGAAGACCAAGTAGAGACTATACTGCATCCTCGAGGTGGCAATCCCTTCAAGCTTGATCACATTAGGATGGTCTAGCTTCTGCAATATCATGATCTCTCTGGCCATGAACTTGACACTCTCGGGCTCTGTCGTATCAAAGCGGACCTTCTTGAGAGCCACAATTTTCCCGGTGTCCCTATCTCGAGCTTTATACACATTGCTATAGGTTCCGTGGCCAACCTGCCGAAACAAACACCCGTAAGATTTAGACCAAAATGGGTCCAAGGAAAGCAATCTGTGCTAGTATAGTAGCAGTAAAGAAAATCAAATGGAGGAGAACAGACTCATACAAAGGGTGAACTCAGGGAATATCAGGAACAAAATTACAGTATCAAGATATAGAATCATCATGTAATATTTATATAACGGGTAACCTTGACATGATATTACTAACTTATCAAGTCATTTTCTTGATTGTAAATTTTTATATTCACTGAAAATGAGATTGCTTGTGATCAAGTGCATAATTATATGTTGGCACGTCGTACAAAAAAGGTTTTTCCTAAAGCTTCACTTTTGTGTCTTGTTCAAATTCACGCGCACATCATGCAATTACAAGCATGAAAAACTAGGACTACAGAGATGCTACTATATGTAACACCTAGGTGAGTCGTGCTTATTGCTAAAATTTCTAAACCATCATCCAAACTGATAAGGATCTTCAAGGAAGAATAGTTAAAAGATTTGAAGTACATTGAACAGCTTAAAGGGATTTATTGATTTCACTAACCTTGGCCAGCTTATCATAAGAATCAGCAGACTTGGGAACCAAACCAGCCAGAAAATCCTTGTTAACATTATCAAGAAGCCACTTGGGCCAACCATCCACAAGATCATCTCCTCCACCTCCGTTGATCTTCTTATTGTTCACTCTCTGATCACTGAGGACATTATCATTCCCGACACTGCCATCACTCTTGCTCTTCGCTCTCTCCTTGCCCAGCCCTCTCGAGACCGCCTTATTTGCTCCCCCTCCTACTCCACCTGATCTTTCAGCGGCACTTCCCACTGCGATGGTGATCTTGTTGTCCTTCGCTTCATGCCTGACGGCAGGCTTATTGTTGCCGCGACCCTTGTCAGCCTTGACATAACCTCTTTGGAGCTTCAGCTTCTCGAGGCCGTGGGATGGCGAGGTCCTGGAAGGCCTCGACTGAGCACACCCCATTGCTGTCGTTTCAAGAGAGGAGAGAGAGTTCCGAAGAGGGTCTGAGCGCAAGTGGTTCCAGAGAATTAATGCAACGGAGAGAGCGAAGAGACAACATTGTAACGAACGAAACTTTGGACAAGTTTGCGCTGGAGATGATGAACGAGAGCGTGGGTGGAGTAAAAAATGCTTGTGATACTCTCCGTCCTTATGGCCGGCATAGCTTGGAGCTTTCTAACTTGTAATCAGTAACAAGTTTCGTCCAAATACCAAGCACATCTAATAGTGCACCGGGGGTGAACTCGCTTTGTTAAATCCCACAAGCAGGAAACGTCCTCACTATTCCTTGCATTATTATGATTGTTCTTGATTATATTCACCACTCATTTCATTGATCATTCATCCTCAGGTGATCGATAGGTTGAATGTACTCAATACACTTGTGTTCAGACCATGTGACAGTGGCTGGCGCTCGCCTCGGCTCCTCTGCCTGCGACATGGATATAATTCTTTCTCGACGACACTAGGTGAGGAAGAGTGGGAATGGATGATTAGAACAGAATAGAATCGAAGTGTTAGTTAAAATGCGCATTGGCATTGGTGTTCATTGTGCTTGTGCTAATAATAGGAAGGTATCAAAATGAAAGGCATCGTTGCTCTAGTTATTGATGTACTTATTGTCAGCCAAGCGAATCTTTGAAGACGAAAAATGGAGAAGAAAACAAGCAAATCTTTACTTAAAAAAACCTTTCAAAATTAGAAATAGAAAAATCATGGCGCCATACTAGGCAATCTTTTCCTATCACTATCAGTATCGGAGTTACGAGCTTCAGCGTTATAACTACAAAAGATATTGCCTCAATTTATAGCAAGAGTCCAAGACATACATAGTTATCATGGATATTACATATATGTCATTAGTAGCATAGAAAAACTCTACTTTTTGCTTTAACATGAAAATGTCATGCATGTTGTTTGCAATAAAAACTCTGAGCTTTATATGAAATATGTCAGGCATTAGAAATCTCTCAACATCAAGTAGAAAAGAGTAGTTGAAGCTACTCTTGGAGAAACCTAGCAAGAGATCCATCTAGCTCTTGAAAATCTTTGTGTGAGAAGAAAAGCATCAAGAGATATCTTAGATTCAATAAAGACGTTGATAGAGGTTACCAATGCCCAGAGCTAACGATTAAATGTTCCATGAAAGGCAATTGTCAAATTCCACAACTCTATTAATCTCCTACTTGAAGGTTGATCTTCAAAACAGCAATAACTCATCTTTGAATCTCTTGGTGTTGTGCCACCCACCCCCGCAAACCAAAAAATTCCTCTAGATATGGAGACCAACTGAGGCAATACGCAGCTTCAATTTCTCAGTGGCGACAACCTTCATTAACATATCTGTTGGATTTTTTGCTTTGTGAATCTTCTTCAATGACAATGTTCCATCATCCATCAGCTGATGAATATGACGATGCTTCAACTCAATATGCCTTGTCCTTAAATGAAATACCAGACTTTTTACAAAACAAATAGCACTCTACCCATCACTGAAAAGAACGCTACTATCTTGCTCCTTGCTTATCTTCTTCAGAAAATTTTTCAACCAAATTATCTCCTTGCCATCTTCAAAATAGCATCTATAAAGTCTTGTAGAGTTACACCATTTTTCATAAAACATAATGACATATCTAAAGTGCCTCTTAGGTTCTAAAAAAAAAAAAAGTCTCTCAAGTATCTTGATGCTACTTTATAGCTTCTCAATGCCTTATTCCTGGATTAGTCATGTATATACTCACAATTCCCACTATGTGAGTTATATCTAGTCTGGTACACACCATCGTATACATTGAATTCCCAACAGCTGACACATAAGACACTTTAGCTATATGCTCTGGCTCTTCACCTACCTTTGGCGACTACTTCTTCAAGAGTTGAAATGACTTCCTAAAGGAGTCTGGGCTTAGCATTTTAAAGTCTGAACCTATCCAACACCTTTCAATATACTTTTCTTAAGATAACTTTAGAATTCCTTCATATCTATCTAGCATGATCCTCATCCCAAGAATCTAATTCACTACTCCTAAGTCCTTTATCTCAAAATCTTTTAACAATTGCCACTTCATTATGTTGATCTCCCTCATGCTAAATTCTATAGTGGGCATATCATCCACGTACAATAGCAAAATAATATAGTAGTCATCAATTTCTTGTAGTAACAACAATAATCCATTTCACTCCTACTGAATTAGTTACCGCTCATGAAGATGTCAAATTTTATCATATCAATGTCTCGAAACTTGTTTCAAGCTACATGTGCTTTTTTTCAGCTTGCGGACATAACTTTCTTCTCAGGAACCAAAAAACTTTATAATTCTTCCAATTAGATATTCTCTTCTAAGTCACCATAGAGGAACGCAATTCTTTACAATTAATTGTTCTAGATGTAAATTTTCAATAACAACAATACTTAACATTAGCTTGATTAAAGTTAATTTCACAACAAGAGAAAAAATATATAATTAATTCCTTTTTTTTGGCTAAAAACCTTTTATTACTAGTCTTACTTTTCACTTCTTATTGCCATCGGGTTCTTCTTTGATCTGGTATACCCACTTATTCTACAATGCTTTTCTCCTATATAGTAACTAAGTCAACACTCAAGTTATGTTCTTCTCGAATGAATCCAACTCATTCTACATTGCTAACTTCCACTTAACAGAATATTTAACTTGTATCGTTTTTGACAAATTTTATAGCTCACCAGTGCAAATCAAAAGTGAAAAATGCAATGACCTAAAATACTTCTATACAAGTCTAGATATTCCACTAGATCTTCTTAAAGTGGGTTTAAGTATATCAACTGTTAATGTTTTACACGAAGTAAAGTGAAACAACACACTTGCGTTTAGAATTCAAGACTCAATCAGACTGTCAATGTTCAAAATTAAAGCACTACCGCCAAATGTCTCTTTAAGACTTGTATTCACAACTTTCTCTTTTCTTAATTTCGATCATGATACTGAATTTTCTTCTTTAGGACTCAAAATCTCATCTCATATGGCATTTCTTTTTGCAATTCCAACAAATTATTTCACCGCAAGGTCTTCATTTTCTTCTTCCTTTGGACTTCGATCTACCATAGAATTGATTCTAGCCTCATTGATTGCTTCTCCCTTTACCTTCTGTACATACAAAAATTAATCCGATTCTCTTCTGCGAATACCTTTGCTAAGAATGAAAAAACTTTTTAACTGGACGAACTGCTCACTTCAATCACAATTGCACTCCAACTTTCAAGTAGAGAAGAAAACAAAAGTCAAGTTTTTACCTCATCATCAAATTTGATTTCCAACAAGCTCAATTGAGTCGTGATCACATTGAATTTATCTATGTGATTTGTCACAAGAGCATCATCTATCTTCCGATTGAAAGGACGACGCATCAAAGTATTTTATTTGATGTAGAAGGGTTCTAATTGCCGCTGTCAAAGGCAACATTCTGTGCCAATGTGAGACGAACATACCAAAAGCTTGCGGTTCCAACAATTTCTACTTTCCTTGCTTGATCGAATCTAGTTTCTCTCCCAACACCCAACATATGCTAATGCAAGTTCTCTCATACAGCACAACAGATCCTCAATCTACATCTTCCATAAACCAAGGTTCTTGCCATTAAACCTTTCCCTTTGTTCATATTTTTTTGCTACCAATTTTTAAGAACGCAAATCTTTGAAGAAAAAAATAGAAGAAAATAAGCAAATTATTACAGGAAAAACCCTTTCAAAATCAGAAAAGGGAAAATCACAATGCCACACTAGACAATGTCTTCACTATTAGTATTCATATTTACAATTTTCTACATTACAATTACAAAAATTATTGCCCTAGAATATAATAAAAGTCCAAGCTCTATCCTTTGCTTTAACGTGAAAATTATATGCATGCTGTTAGTATTAAAAGCTCTGACCTTTAATATTACTTTTCCTTGTTAAAAGCTCTGACCTTTTAATATTACTTTTCCCTATCAATCTCCATAACTCCATCACGTATCACCTCTTAATTTGATCCTTGTAAATATTTTCGGTGTAATTCGACATTCCTTATCAATTTTTTCAGTTTTCCATACACTTGTTCCACAAAACTAGGAAGCTTTTCTTTTTTCTTTTTCTTTTTCTTTTTTTGGTCATTTTTAATACTAACTATTACTATTATCATACGAAAAAAACACATTAGATGAGCGAGTATGAACTACGGCTTCCCAATTAGTAAGACAATGTCCTATAAAGGTCAACCTCAAAACCGACTCATTGACATATCGGACAACTTCTTTCCCACAATCGTTTTGATCCACATCAGCCAAATTTACTACAACAAACTGCCCCTCTGACGCCCGTACAGCAGCTAACTGCTTTGTTCTAGCTTGACCCTCGTGAAGGTGAGATCAAAGGCTGCAACACAAAACTGCTCCACAAAGGTACGAGTGCATCTCCAGGAACACGTGAATGTTCAAGGCCGATTCATAGAGGAAGGGACTCAATCATAGACAGTCACTAGAATCACATGTGTTAATAATCACATATCACACACATGATAAGTTTTAAGCCACCTAATAACAGCTTGGGTTTGCTCTCACTTCACCGTAGTAGGTGGTAAGTAAGTGCAAATGAACTCTCTCTAGCCATTAGCCAGCAAACTGCCTGCCAAAAGTGAGTAAAAAAACTGAATAACTATTCAGTTATGATGAACGAGCACATACTGTGCATTTTAGGAACATAGTTCATGGAAAACCGGGCACCTGAACAGCTGACTTTGGATGAGAAAGAACCACAAAATCAGCATCAGCGGGCTTAAAAATTAGCATCCTTCCCATGAAACTGCAGCAAGCCATCAATACTTTCCATGCTAATTTCCACCCAAGTGGCACTTGGGAATGGGCCAGCACATGAATTGGGCAGTGCCTCCGACAATCCTACAGAAGCTAAGTCCTCAAATACTGTAATGTGTGCATTGCCTTGCATGCTTCTCCAAGTGCTTTGTGCATGAAACAAGTCAATGATCTTCCCTTTAAAGGTCTGCGCATGACCTTTTCTTGGCTGCCAAGGGTGTCATTCTCCAAGTAGAATGAGAATTCATCAATTCCTCATTCCAAAGCTCCTTAGTCATCTTGCAGTAATATATCCTGTCCTGACTAGCCTTAGCTTCTCCACGAGAACTTGGCTTCTGCAAAGCTCCTATGAGAAAATAATCTTCCTTTTAAAGGTCTGCACATTACCTTTTCTTTGCTCCTAAGGGTGTCATTCTCCAAGTAGAATGAGAATTCATCAATTCCCCATTCTAAAGCTTCTTAGTCATCTTGCAGTAATATTTCCTGTTCCAACTAGCCTTAGCTTCTCCATGAGAACTTGGCTTCTTAAAAACTTCTATGGGAAAATGATCTTCCTTTTAAAGGTCTGCAGATGACCTTTCTTTGCTCCTAAGGGTGTCATTCTCCAAGTAGAATGAGAATTCATCAATTCCCCATCCTAAAGCTTCTTAGTCATCTTGCAGTAATATATCCTGTCCCGACTAGCCATAGCTTCTCCATGAGAACTTGGCTTCTGCAAAACTCCTATGAGAAAATGATCTTCCTTTAAAGGTCTGCACATGACCTTTCCTTTGCTCCTAAGGGTGTCATTCTCCAAGTAGAATGAGAATTCATCAATTCCCCGTTCTAAAGCTTCTTAGTCATCTTGTAGTAATATATCCTGTCCCAACTAGCCTTAGCTTCTCCATGAGAACTTGGCTTCTGCAAATTCCTATGAGAAAATCCTGAACTATTACTTTGTTTTTTCAAAATTGCCTTTGAAGTATGAACTCGAATTTTCAGCTTAGACCCAAAATCAGTTTCAGCCATATGATTTGCATAAAAGTTACATTGCAAGATTATCAGCATGCAATGGGATTTATGATTTAAACATAAAGAGGCAATCAACAGGTGCCTAAGAGGTCATGCAGCTTGGAAACAGGGACCAATGAAATCAACCAGCAGATGACAGATTCTGCCTGGCGCTACTCGCATGCACTTATGTCAGTCCAACAGTCCTTGCTAATAGTTTTTGACCAAAGGACAAGAGGCCACTAAGGGCGCAAATGATAACCATTCTAGCCAGAAATTGATTTCTGAAGAGAAATAGATTTTTCTATTTCTAGTTCTAAGCAAAAATATCCATTTGATAACGACACAAAATTTCTACTCCCAAAATAGAAATTCGTTTGATAATGACATAAAATTTCTCTCTTTTGGACGGTGGTGACTGGTAGTGGTTGGCAGCGATCGACGACCGGCGACCGGCGACCGGCGGACAGTGGCGACTGGCAACTAGCAACCGGTAGTGGTCGGCAACGACCGATAGCCGGCGACTGGTGGAAGGCGGACGGCAACCGGGGCGGTGGCGACCGGCGCCGGCCAGCGACGAACGACAAACGGTGGTCAACGGTGACGGATGAACCACTGGTTCATAGCAAGAATGAATGATGAGAAGAATTTTTATTTCTCATTTCTATTCCAGAAATAGAAAAGTTAAAAAATTTTACTTCTGATTTCTGTTCCAAACCTATTTCTGGAACAAAAATCTATTTCACACATAGAAAAATGAAATAATTTTATCAAACGGATTTTTATTCCAAAAATAAGTCTGGAATAGAGAAATTGTTTCTAGAACAGAAATTTTGGTTTGTCATATACCCCCTAAACTATTTAAAATGATTACTCCATCTGCATGAGAAACCAAAACTAGCAGAAGACAATGTAAGACAAAAGGCCCATAAAGAATACTAAAACATCCTCAAAAGAAATGTTAACTCAAAATGGTAGGCCAGAAAACAAGAGTGAACAGAAATTGATTACCTGATTGCACTAAAATGCAACATGAACATGTTGTCAACTGAATTCTATGAAAAGCAAACTGCAGTGATCCCCACATATTTTATTTAAGTTTTAAAAAAGCAAGGTGCATTAGGTAGATCTCTTGAATAAAGTTAATTCATATAACTTGCATCATACTCTCAATTGCCAATGCATGATACACAGCTTTCATCTGATTTGTTACATCAACTATTCTAAGCCCTCTAATTACTCAGACCTCTGAGATAACCTTGAGATAACTTTTTGAAGTCTAACCATTAATTGACAGCACACACTTGCTCGCTCTTCTTATTTCATGTAGTATAGTTTATTTGAAAGCAACAAGGCGTAAACTATTATGGACCGAACACTACAGGTTACAGCCACTGTCCAAAGAGAAGCAATAGAAATAACTGTCATCAAATTTGCAAATTACTTTCCTGCATGGAAGAAAACTAGTGAACTTCCATTGCAAGCATATATCACAGAAGATGATAACACAGGCAGCAATGTCAAAATGGTCAGGCAATTTTTTTATGGCCAAATTTGATGCCAAGATGAATTCAATCTTCGAGCAGTTTGAAGACCAGTAGTTTATGCATTGAACCATAAACTAGATTCTTTTAGGGACTCGAGGCAAGTTTTAAAATATATATCCATTCAAAGCTCTAAATAAATATAATTAATTAGAGCACAAAGGACATAAAAATTAAGAACACAACAACATTGTGGACAGCTCAATCATGATGTCAAAGATCAAAGAGTTCCTCTCCCAAGAAAACAACGGCTGTTTTGAATTCACCTAATTGTTCTGAGACCGTCCCCAACAAATGAATTAGGCTGCTTTGATTTAAATAGTTGAAGCTATACCTAGAAAGCTTGTCACCAAATACTTATCCCTTATCAATAGAAGAGCTAAAAATCAACCTCAGTAACTGACTGGTGAGAACAGCTAAATTACGTGGGAAAAGAATATCGAGAAATGCACCAAAGAGCAATTACCTCATCACTGTCACCCTTGGGATTATTCCTACCAATATGCTAGTCACCATCCATATCGATCAGTTACCCCATGTGCTCCTCCCACTGCCATCTTTCTATACAAGTAAACGATAGAACATCCATAGATAAAGAACAGCTGTCCCACTGCTCAATGAGCAAAGTCAAACGATCACGCAATGTTATGTAATGGCCAACAAGATAGAAGAACAAACCAATTGCGTATAAATACACTTCATAGGCTCTGTCGAAACAAGTAACAGAAGCCACATGTTGAACAATTGTCACCAAGTATTTATCAGCAAGTGATCTTAAGATTTACAAATTGACTACTCATGAAAGATGGGAAGAGTAGCAGCAGAAATGTAGACAAAAGGATTCCAAATTCGATTAAAGATGACTATAGCCAATACTAGTAAGTACTTAGCGTAACATAGTGAAGTGCTCCAGTGAAGTGCTCCACCAAAATTAAAGATACAAAATTAAGGGAACAAAAGAATAATAACTTTTCTATTTGCTTGATTGGCAATGACATATTGTTAATCAACAGAAATGCAATCGCAATGATCAAACTAACTACAAAAAAAAGTACAAACTCTTCTTGGGAGGAAGATGGCTGCTTTGTGGCAGTTCAAATCATCGTGGTCAGTTTTGCCTATGGATTGCTTACGCAAAAAATACCAAACTTTCCATTCAGAGCTTTTGATTGGATTCAATAAGCAGTGCATTGAGGACAATCTGTACAGCAGCATTATAGACAGCTCCATCATAATGCATCCCATCCTCTGTGCACTGAGGTCCACAACTCTGGGTTAATGAATGAATGTCCAGCAGCAAGAAATGGCCTCCCGCTTGCCGCAGTATCCTACTCTTATGGAGCTCCATATTGTATGAATAGAAAACTAGGTCATTCATCTTTTCCCTCTTTTCTTCTGTGTTTAGCATCGAGTTTATTAAATTTGGCATCCCAAGCCAAAACAAATGTTGCGATCTAATTGGCGCAGACCCTGTTACAGGTCCATCGTTGTCCAATTCCCGCGAAAATGGTAATGCTGATACAAGAGAACTACTCATCATCTGTAGTGAAACGCCATAATCAGAGGCATTGCTCACATGAAGCATATGCCACAATCCAGAACCCATTATTAGAACATCTGGAAGGTTCACATTTTGCCTGAACCTTAACATCAAATCGGTTAAGTTAGAAACATAAGGAGCCCAAATGAAATCCAACTTCAACCCAATTCCAGAAATCATGATCCTGTAATCGCTGTGCCTCTTGAACAAATCACCTCTGACAGATTCCATCTGATCCGTGTCCAAAACCAAATTCAACAGAGACAGCACAACCAAACGTGCTTGCGAGTCCCCAGCCACAACAACCCATGACCCATTAAGTAGATCCGAAGCATCAGAAGACCGCAGTTTCTGAAAATCACATTCGAGGATGGACTTCGATCTTGCCCAGCTCCACGACAACTCACGATCGTAGGCAGAGCTCTTGCTGCTGCCATTCGTATAGCCATCTGCATAGCTCACGGGTCGCTTAAGTCTGGCCGGCTTCACATCCCAGACAACGTCGTGCAAGAGAGAGAGACAAGAACCGCGGCCGTCGCCCAAAACCACCGTGCCGGAGGGAGATATCAGGAAGTGGGAGACTGACGGGAAGTAAGGGGACAAGTGGACGCCCACGGCGAGGGTGATGAAGAGGGCCCCGCTGAAGAACAGCATCTTGTTGCGGCTCAGGTGCCAGCCCGCCATTCCCATCGGCACAAACAGCACCACGCATGCAGCCAGAACCCCCAGCTGCACAGCCCCGATCATCACCACCACCCGGGGGACAATCGGTTCCGATCGAATCGACGCAAAATCTCTCCTTTAGAGCTTTGCCCTCGTTTGCAATTCCGTATTCCTCTAAACCATCAAGAATTCCGCAGAGATCGGACTGAACGGAACCGAGTCGGTTAAGGATGGGGGAGGATTCTTCTATGCTTGAGCTTCACACATTAGCCGACAAGCGTCGATGGCGACGGGACAACAAGAATTAAGCAAGCAACCAAGCAAGCAATCAGGCAAAAAGCAAGAGGGCCAGACCAGAGCGATGGCAATGGAACAACAACCAGCGACAGCAACAACGTAAACCAGCGACCGGAATTTGTCTACGCCCACGCCGACATTTCCCCACTCCTCTCTAGGGTTCGAGCCGAGCGACCGAATCCCTCACCCGATCACATCCGCGCGAGCGGCGGCGGGCGGCGGGGGCGGCGGCGGCTCCTGCTTCTTCAGAAGAATCCCACAGTGCGACCTCGGTAGGACGATTGGCGACCGGCCGCGGCACGGGGGATCCCGATTCTGAATGCGCCGGTTCACGGCTGCCGTCGATCGGAGCGCCGGACGCGGCGGCGGACGGTACCAATCTCGAGCGACTCGAGTTGAGAGAATCGGATGTATCGGACAGAGACGGGAAGAAGGGGCGAGCTTCAGCTTGGAGCTATAAAGTTCGCACCTTTGCGCACTTTGCAGGAAATTACGTTTGGACCTTAGGACAAGTGTTGATGATCAATAACTTCCTTGTTTCTCTTTTGCATTTCAGCCTGTTGAACATCTCAATTTTGGACAATCAAGTCTTTTCTATCGTCAGGAGCTAGTTACACCTTTAAATTGTGTCGCTCGATCATAATCTAACATGACATATCGTTGTTAGGATGCGATAAAATAATGAGAAAATTCCAAAAAATAGAGGCCCAATTTGTCATTATTCTTTTAAATAAGAATCTAAAATGGCATTGATTATTTCGAATAAGGGTCGGAAGTAGCTATGGTTGTTTTAAATAATAGTATAACCTCACCGGTCATCAATTAGCTAAATTTTCCAATCAGTCAACCCCATTTTCTTCCAATTTTTTTTTTCTTTTTCGACAACCACTAGCAAAGGTCGACGAGGGTTCGGCGAGCCCTCGTCAGCCTTGCTTGGGGCCAACAATGGCCAACCTCGTAGATGGTCGGGAGGGGTGGCCTCCCATAGGGTGAGGGTCACCTCCCCCAGGCAAGCCGTCCCTCGCTTGTGGCTAGCGTGGGCGGCCCTCGCGTAGCCCTTTGTGGGCATCGTTGGTGCCCGGTTGACCACCAACAAAGAGGATGAAGGAGAATCAGGAAAAAAAAAAGGGGAAAGAATAAAAAAAGAATAAATGATAAATGACGAAAATATTTTCAATCGCTAGAAAGTTAAGACTTTAAATGCTTATTTGAGAAAATGATGACATTTCAAACTCTTATTTAAAATAATTTCTATTTCGAATTTTTATTTGAGAAAATAAGAGTATTTTGGGTCATTTTTTGGAATTTTCCCTAAAATATTTTAGAAGGAGAAATATGAAAAAATAAATAAATATGAAAAAGAAACATGAGCACGTCGCCACCCAGTTTGCCTAACTTCGTTCGGATGTTAATGTGTGTGTGACAACTGTTATCAAGCATAAGCGGGGCTCAATCACCTTTTGTCGCGTCCCGCAAAGGAATCGTTTCGATAATCAATTAGGTAATTGTCGAAATCACTGTAGGTATTACATGGAAAAGGGGGAAGAGGAAAGGGGTCTCGTAAGCAAAGTCAATTTAGAACTTGGGAAAGTCTCTTGTTTTCTTCCTCAATTCCAAGTATCTTGTCTTCTTTTTCCTCAATCGAAAGTGAATAGTCTACAAAAGACATTTAATGACAATGCAATAATGGTTTTAGTTTGAGAATTTCTAACTTGCAATGCAATCATGTGTTGATCTTAAAGGGCAATATGTACCTCAAAGTTCATTAGAGATTTTATTGAATCGTAATAGGATATGAGTTTGGATAAGATTATTTCTACTCTCATTTTGGTTAAGAAATTTATTTTTTCAGTTAACCAGATAGAAATATGTTCTCTTGCTATTTAATATATTGTCCATTTTGCAACATGTTCAAAGAAAACTAGTCTTATTACTACCGTCTCTTTCAATAGTTTATATATGCAATTGCCATCTTTGCTCCGAGAACCATATCATCTTATCTCTTCATCCTTATGTCACTTTATTTAAAGTTGTAAACTTTTATTCATCATCTTTTGAATCACAAAAGGCATATGAGAAGTGAGTAGACTTTTGTTTATGATGTCTTATGAATGCATAATTAGTTTGGACTAAACTAATTGAAAATTAAATTTCAATCTCACCGATCTTGACATTGTGAGTTTTCTGCCCAACTAAATTAGTAGATATATGTAGTTAAAGATCACATTTGTGATTTTATTTGAGCTTTTCACTTTAAAAAAAAAATTACAAAATGGGCATTGAAATTCTCTTTACACCTTCTTCCCTTTTAAACTCATATGACATTATTTTTTTTATAAAAATTTTGAGCATTTCTTAAATTTTGGATTCACTTGCTATGATATTGAATCTCCAATTGATATGAGTCGCCTTTGTTATGTTAGAGAAGTTTCTTTTCTTTTCCTTTCCGTGTGTCATATTTCATTGAGATCTAAAGATAAGTATGATTGCATATGACCATGCTTCTAGCAAAATAACCATTTTTCTCCGTATTTTGGTTGATTTTTGTTTCCATTTTGGAGGAAAAAGATATGTCCACTTTTTCCGACACGAAAAAGAAACTAAAAAAAGGGAAACATTATAAAAAAGATTTAAATAGAAAACACCAATTGTTTCCATTTTAACCGTTGACTTCCATTTTCATCTGGTCTAGAATCTTTTATCACATGGGCATCTTGTAAAAGCGTCCTCCTAATATTCCTGAACAACAGGCCAAAAATAATATATAATATAAATATATGGCGTGTAAATAAATAATAATAACCGACCAATAGGAAAAAAAAGAAGAAAAAAAAGAAGGTGAATAATAACCAAAATGCCATCTCTCTCAAGCTCAGGCTGTACTGCTGCAGTGCAGTGTATCTGGCGCGCCAGCGGGTGGCGCGCAGTCCAGACAAGAAACGGTCTATCTCCTTCCCTCGACGTCTCCGAAGACAGCACGCTTCTTCTTCGCTCTCTCTCTCTCTGGTAATCCTCTCTTTCTCACTCTACACTTCCGACAACAACGTCGTACGCTCGTGTTCACGCATCCCGCATTCCATTCCGCCATCTCTCTCACGTTTCTGGCTGTATAAAACTTGATGAATTCTCCTCTTTCCCATGTCGCGATTCCGTAGCCTTTCATCACCTCTCGTCCGAGGTTTTGCTTGAACTTCAGTTGTGACTTGGTGGGTTTTGTAAATTTTGGGGAACTTTAGGTGGCTGACGGTGATTTTTTTGTGTGCAGTCGAGTTGTAGTCAGTGAAAGATGGGTCCTTTAGCGCTGGCATTCGACGCGAAGAGAGCTTCGCAAGCGCCTTCAGGTAAATTTTTGTATTTTTGGTGGTTTTGCGCTTGCTTTCTGTGATGTCAGTACATGGAAATGCAGGGAATCGCCCCAGGAAAAGGAATTTGTTTTAGTTTCTGTATTGTGAGATAGGTTGTCAATTCGATGCCATAGGATCAACCCATTTGGATCCCAATTCATATAAATATTTGTTGGAGGAATCAAAGAACAAAGAGGACGGAAACACTTGCTTTGACTAATCTGCGTATTTGATTGTGGTTAATTGTCTCTGTTGAATAGAGATTTATTAATTTTGCTTATTTTTGGTGGATGCATATGTCTAACCATTTTTTGCTCTTAAAATGCTATGGTTGCTGATGCAGATTAAGAAAGAATGTGATCTTGTTTTCTAATGGTGCCCTGACTGATGTGGTGATATATGTATTCGATGTTTCCGTACTTTTTTGTCGTATGCTGTTGATTATCTTGTCAAAGAATTGATGTTCTCCGCAGATATGCTCATGATGAGACCACAGAACTTTCAGCTGGATGCAACAAGGTTCTTTGCTTCAGTTAGCACAGGAGAAGAAAAGCCCTTTGACTTTTTCCGTGCTTTGTTTGGTAAGTTCGAAAATATCAACCTGGGTATGCTTCCAGTGACTGTATTTTGGGCTATCATTTAGTGAGTTACATTTCTGTGCTCCATCTAATTGATTTGACTTTGTAATTATCCTGTCTCCAAGTAATATCCAATTCGAAGATTATTGGCATCTGAAGCAAAGTCCATGTCTATAGCACAGAATACTCAAAAGCATAGAGGAAATATTGATGAAAGACTAGTATTAAGCATATGGGGAGGGAGGGGAGTCCATCATTCTTGGTGATTGTCTTTCCATAGTCTGGGTCAAGAGAATGGGAAACAATCATGGCAATTCTTGGCTGGGAAAGGATATGAAAAGATGAGCCATCTGATATATTTACATCTTTATTCATTCTCAGGTTTTTGGGAACCAGTTTTTTTTGTTTCCTCTGTTTGATTTTTGGAGACATTACTTTTTCCCTTTTGTTACAGCACTTGTTCTGCATGTGAACCGGTGCTGGTGTTGCGTGTGATGTCACATGGTATAATCTATTCTCCCACGTTTGCTGCAATCTGCAGATGGAGTTATTGCAGGAGGTACGGCTGGTGTTGTTGTTGAAACAGCCTTATACCCCATTGACACGATAAAGACAAGGCTGCAGGCAGGTTTCCTATAAAAATTGGTACTGTTTATACAGCGGTAACCGATATCCACTACTTTCTTATGCACTGATTTCAAAAGAAGTTTGAGAAGGAAAAGACATGGAAAAGATCAGTAGTATAAGCATAACAATTCCCTTGCATAAAATAAACATGAAAGAAAGAGTTTAATACTATACAGCACTGTTCTCCAACTATGTCAAGCATGTTACTGATATGCCCTCAAAAGCCTTTAAAAACCTTTTATCTTGAGAGACACAAAGGGTATCCCACTTGCATACTCTGATGGTACTTTCGTCCAAAATGAGCTATTGTTTCCTTCTCTGGATGTTAACATGTGGGAACTGCAATTTCTCAATTTGTATATCTTGGATCATCTGATCATCCGTTCTTTACTCCCTCATTTTTGTTCTTTTTGGTCTCTACAAGACTATCATCGAGAGATTTCGCCCTACCTGTGTTGATGTTAATTGCCAAATTCCATCATTCTCTTTGATAATCTATATGTTGAAGTCTCTGAAGTTCTTTCTCATTCAGCAATGAGCTTTTTTCAGTTCTCTAACGTAGTATTGAAGCCTCATTAATCAGATAACCATCTTCCATCGGGACAATCGTTCAGTAAGCCCTTATCATTCCTTTAGTTGTTGAAGTACCCATGGACTGGTGGGTGGTCTTCCTTCTATGTTAAGATCAACCCATTAAAAGCCGAGACAGCATCAAGAGAGAAGTCACTGACGCCATAGATAAACTGCATGAAACTGAATAAATCTGTTCTTGGCAATTATCCATCTTGCATTAATGAGTGAATTTTGTGTATTTTGCTCAAATTTCATCATGGAGTTGCTGAATTTATCTTTTGATCTACTGTAGGCAGTTCGTGGTGGAGGAAAAATTAATTTTCAAGGCTTATATTCTGGGTTGGCAGGAAATCTTGCTGGTGTATTACCGTAAGCTCCTTTTTTAAGATGCAAAACTTACTTATTGGCTGGAAATAATGTGTGAATCAACTATTCCTTTGTGCAGCTTTAGGTTTTTCTGCTAGGTCAAACAATCTTGATTCGTTTACCTTATAGAATTTTGTATTTCTTTGTGGGCGGACAAGTGGGACATTATACCCAGATAAAAATACTAGGAATAAATCATGCATCTATCATGTTCTTTGTGGATCAGTTCTTCAATATGTTTTTCTTTCTAACATGGCAAATGGTTCTATTAGTTACATGACAAGGGTCACTCTCCTCTCAGGGCTTCCGCTCTATTTGTCGGTGTTTATGAGCCCACAAAGCAAAAACTGCTAAGGACATTTCCTGAGAATTTCAGCGCTCTTGCTCATTTGGTAAGGAATCCTTACATACTTCCTCTGGCGAATGCTTTCTCTGGTAAAGCAACGTGTGCATTGAATTGAACTTAACTGGCTTACTTGTATTTGATTGAAAAGAGATGGCGATGTGGTTAAATCCGGTTGACATAGTTGTTCAAATTATGATTTGAATAAATCCTGTTATCCAACTAGCATTAACGGTTCTTCAGAATGAGCTCCTGAGTGCGATATATTTGGTGTTTAGTCATTGCACTATAGTACTGGATTGAGGATCAATGGATCCAACAAGTGGAGCAAATTACAGCTAGCAGATTTTGTGTGATCACCTTCATAATTAAAATTCAAAAAAATGTAGCTCAGTGGTAAAGCCTTCGGTGAAGATAAGGTCGAGCTTGGCTATGGATGGCTAATTTGATGGCATAGTAAGTTTTAATATCATGAGGAGGATTATGTCTCAAGTAGGCAGACCCTTATATCATGATTTTCTTTCCTCTTGTTTTTGCTATGTGATAGAAATCATATATAAATTGGGCTGCTTGTCTAAATCTGCTGCATTTTGAGAATATCGACTTTCCTGAAGTTTATTGAGCATTTTGTAGGCTGCTGGTGCCTTAGGAGGAGTGGCTGCTTCTCTTATTCGTGTTCCGACAGAGGTCGAGTTGTCCTATCCGCACAAATTTTTCCATTTCGTTTCCTTTTCTTTCGTCCTAAGTAAACCAACTTGCTTTGTATCTGAACACTTTCCAGGTTGTTAAGCAAAGAATGCAGACAAGGCAGTTTAATTCTGCCCCTGATGCTGTCCGCCTTATTGTCTCTAAAGAAGGTTTTAAAGGTCTTTATGCGGTATGGGGAAAAAAGACAAAACCTAAAGAAACTGCTATTTTAAGATTAAGTTTAATATTAGGATCTTCTTTTTATGAGTATTAGACATTGTTTTCTTTTGTTTCGCAATCATATAAGCACTGCCGCCGAAAGAATGTATACATCAGTGCTTTCTGTAACGTCAGCTTCACTCAGCAGATGTTTTGATCTCATTCTTTCTAGGGATATGGATCGTTTTTGTTGCGGGATTTGCCATTTGATGCAATCCAATTCTGCATCTATGAGCAGCTTCGGCTTGGTTATAAAGCGGCAGTAAGCATTTCAATTATGTCTTTTTAACAAGTAAATTATCGACATCTGTTTTCTTCATAGAATTTTTTCACCATGGGACCACCTTTTGAACTGATTAAATATGGCTATTGCATCTTTTGGAGGAATCACTTTTGCAAAGTCATGTTGTCATGTGTGATTACTTTAGCCGTTCTTGCCTTTCAAAAGAGATTAAGAATTCTTTCATTGTTTCCCAAACAGGCACGTAGAGAGCTGAATGATCCAGAGAATGCTGCAATTGGAGCTTTTGCAGGTACTTATTGGTGCTTTTGCAGATGTTGGTGCAATATTTGTTTCTAACTATTTATTTATTGCTGTTAATTCTGATGACTGTGGTTCATTGATTCTGTACTGCATCAATAAGCTTTTTCGCAATTGCTTCATGCACATAAAATGTGAAAGTTCAGTTCAAGGAACCAGTAACTGCCAAAGACTGAAGAGGTGGTGTGCACTACTTTATTTCCATTTCCATCCATAGGTGAAGGTTTCACCAAAAAGTTCCCATTGCCGCAATGGTTTACCTTCAGTTAGTTCACTAAGTCCACAGTATAGACTCAGGAACAACATGCTCCCTAAACCTATGCATGTTGCTATATGCTCGTAACTTATCTATGACCCTTAACCTCACCCTTGAATAATGAAGATAATATGACAGCTATTAGATGCGTAATTTCCTAATTTGCCATGGCATAAAGGTTGGTGAATAATTTGGTTCCAGACTCTTCTTAAATTAGCATACAGGTGAGATTTTGCGTTCTCTTTCCACATCCATTTTGTCTTCAAAGGCTCTTAATTTGGGCAATTTGCCAATTACAATGATATGATCGGATAGGATTGTGTTATATGAAATTTTGCGGCACACCACGACAAATGATTCCATCAAACTTGAAGAGAATTGTTTATTAACTGCCCAATTAATTCCTGCATGGCATGTGATATGTGTTTGGGTATTCCTAAGCTTTCTTACGCTGGTCTGAACAGGCAAACAGTTTTGCTGCATCTGCTGCATTAGAATTAAGGCTTAGTGTATGCATATAGCTCACCCCCCTCATTGAGTTAAAGCTGGTGGTTGATGTCATTATGTGCTTTTAGAATAGTCACAAATCTGTAGTCACTTGCCGAGCCACTAAAGTTGATGCCTTTTTCTTTGTCTGCCTAGTACTGTCCCTGAGCTTTCACTTCCTTTTGTACAATTGATTTATCAATAATATTTATGAATTTAAGTTAAGTTAGCTTGCCTCTCTGGTGCAGCTTAATCTGAAGGGTATTTATTGTTGATACTTATTCACCCTTACACTTTGTTGAACAATGTATTTAAGGTGTTCACCAATTTTGAACTGTGTGTAATGCTTTATATTTGTTAATTTGTAAGATCAGAGAATGTAGAGGCCCTAGAATTTTTTCCCCTAGTTCACTGCTCAGTTTCTCAAATGCATAGTTATAGTACCCAGGAAAATCCCAAAAGAATCGGGTTCTTGTCCAATAGTTAGAAATTTCATGCCTTCAGCCTGTATGCAAATTTGTTGGAGTAAAATGAATGAACTGCTCAAATATGCATGAAATGATTCATACCATTCTTTAGGTGGATGTTATGTTTTGCAGGAGCACTAACTGGAGCAATAACCACTCCACTTGATGTAATCAAGACAAGGCTAATGACTCAGGTACTAAGAAGCTGCCTCTAACTTCCACCTTATCACGATCTTCTTAGTTTTCCTCCTCTTATGAGTATAGGCTATCAGTGGCCACACGAAGTTTGTATCTGTCTTTGATAATTGAGTGATTCACTCTGATCCATGCAGGGACCAGCAAACCAGTACCGAGGGGTATTCGATTGTGTCCAAACTATTGTGAGGGAAGAGGGTCCCTCAGCTCTTCTCAAGGTCTCTCTCTCTCTCTCTCTCTCTCTCTCTCTCTCTCTCGCGTGCGCACACACCTGCTCACATGTGTGCGCACACATTTTTGAGCTAGACGTTGAGTATGACCATCTGTTTTTCTCTGATTGCTCTATCATTAGTGTGTTTCCACTCTGTTTTCTGCCTCATACAATAATTGAAAAACAACGAGTTCTCAATTCTCAAAGAATCAATTTTAAATGAAATGGAGCACTTATTAATAGTAGAAGTAGTGCATAATCACAATATGTTTACTTTTTACCGATTTGTAAATGTATGACATGCAAACAGTTTCTTGGTATAAACGACCCTGTACATGGAGAAACCGGCCTTGATTTTCACGAACATCTTACGCCAAACTTTCTACTCCAAGGCACTTGTTGTGCAATGCATTTATGACGTGGCAGATAATTTGAAGGAAGAGCTCAATGTCAGGATTAGTACAAGATAGCACAATGGCATAGCCTCATACGAGCGTCCATGAAGTAGAGTTTACCTAAGCAGGATAAAAACTTGATCGCTGTTGTAGTTGTCAACATTGTTATCTCATGAACTGCAGAACACGTGGTATTTTGAAGGTTGTCATATAACCTTTCCCTCTTTCTTAATGTTCCCTCCTCTCTGAGTTCCTGTATATTTCAGGGAATCGAGCCGAGGGTACTATGGATTGGCATTGGTGGGTCGATATTCTTTGGCGTCCTAGAGAGCACTAAGCGGTTCCTTTCTCAAAGACATCCTCCACCACCTCCACATCCCAAGAAAGATCCAACTAGCTGAAAGTCGGTTTGGCACTCACGTTGGGGTCAACATCGTTCATATTGAAGGTTTGCCCAGAAATCTGCATCAACTAGCCTGTAGCGGAAGATAGAGTAAGTGTTAAAGGAGATTGCCCCCATTGAATTGGTGCAACTGCTTAATATGTTCTTAGCCCGCTTATGCAGGTTTTGAAAATGAATGCTTTAGCTGTACCAAATAGGGAATAGCTAGAGGGAAAAAGGAAAAACAGAACGTTTCTGGACTGATGAATAGCTTGTTTACGTTCATTGCTCTCATTTCCTACGGGCCATTTGCCAATCTAGTGTGGATTTTTATTAATGTGCCTTGAGCCACTGCGTACATGACCGTGTAACCATTTCTGGCCATCAGTCGCAGAAATGTAACATGTTTGGCTAAGAGCGATGCAAATAATGTGCCGCCAAAACCGTTGATTAAGGTTGATACACACCGATGAGCTAAATTTTAACTGTCCACCACCTTCACATTGTTCCAGATTCAATTATATGAGACGCAAATTTGAGAGACCAAAATTTTATTCTGTGCATAATTTTATCACACGTAGATTTTCCCAACAAGGTGTAAAAGATCCTGAGGATTTTTCAGCCAATTATTTCTTTAGTTATTGCAGAAGACCAAACACCTCCCGTTTGAAGCCATAGCTACCAGGTGCTAGATATTAATCAGGACTCAACATAAGAAAAGCTTACAATGCCACCAGATATGGCATTCCTCATCGGTAATCCATCGTAAATGCTACTACTTTTGTCTTCAACCTGCGAAGAATGTCGAAATGCATGTACCATATTATCAGAGTGGTCTCAGTTTAGTTGCAAATGTTTGTAAATTTACATCGAGGGCAGTGCCTAAACCTTGAAGCGCTTGGTTATAGAAGAGCATGAACGGACTTCGAATTAGCTTTCCACAAGATTAAAGCTGACTATGAGCGTTACAGACAACCCTGTGTACCAAATCATCATGAGCCGGTTTGGTTTCGCCTAAACCTCTAAAAGTGACATTCAAACGCTTCATTCATGTCATATAAATCAATCGAACCTCATTCTTCGCCGCAATATTCAATATTTGCAGTTCAACCACTTCTGTCCTCACTCCACCTAGTTGATATTTGGAGACTGATAAAACATTTAACGTCCATTCACTGTGTTTTAAATCGGCATCATTCAAAGGCAGGCAACAAATTTTCGTCCTCCAACCTGCACCCACTGACTCAAGCTCCTGATTCTTGGTCCCTGCACAATGATCATGACTTTTCTTCAATGCAGGAAAACATCTCGAAGTGGTTGATTTTCCCAAAACTCAAACACGAGCACATTCAAAGAATACAATCGAAAATCTAGAAGAGAAGGCCCTTAACCCTTACAAATCGAAGTCATTGCTGAAATGCTACAGAAGAAGCCATTTCTACTTATCATGTAAGGACCCTGAATCAAGATCCCTGTTTCCCACATTCACCTAGGTTTTGGAACACGGTGGGAGACAAGCTACGTGGACACATACGGAAAGCAATTCAATCTAGCATGCGCAATTTACTGAGTCAAAGAAATGGAAAGGTAATTCCCGCAATCAATGAAATCCTGCTGGTGACCCACTCAACCTAAAATAAGACCAAATAATAAACTACTACTGTGTGAAGGCCAGATAATGAGTAAGCTCATATGCCACCGCAAATCAACTTACTCTGTAATACACTAATCTTTTCACCGCTTGAGCAGCAAAATCATCTAAACTACTAGCTCAATGCTTTAAGTTACAACTGACCTTTGATAGCTAATTATAGTAAGCATGCTTCAAACAGGAAAGAAAAAACCTCTACTGAGAACATACTCAAAAGCACCAGCTTCATCACAATGCGAACCACATTATTTTCTAGGAAAAGAATCCGTGGATTGCAATCAGGAAACGGTGGCAGACTTCATGGAAAGAAGAACAAGTATAGTGGAGTACATTTAGCAAGCTGCCATTAGCTAAAGAAGTTCAGTGTACTCAAATGGTCACACACACTTCAGTTTAATCAAGAATCCTACAATCTCCCTCAATCCTTCCCAAGGTTCCCACAATCAACAAAACCCTGCAGGTGACCCACTCAACCTAAAATAAGACCATATAAAAAGCAACTACTGTGTAAAGTCCAGATAATAAGGAGCAAGCTCATATGCCGATGCAAATCAACTTCCTCTGTAATACAGTAATCTTTCAGAGCAGCAAAGAATCTAAATTACTAGACCAACGCTTTTAGTTACAACTGGCCTTTAATAGCTAAATATAGTAAGCATGCTTCAAACAGGAAAGAAAAAATATCTATAGAGAACATACTCAAAAGCACCAGCTTCATCGCAATGTGAACCAAATTATTTTTCTAGGAAAAGAATTCGTAGTTTGCAATCACGAAACTTTGGCAGACTTCACGGAAAGAAGAAAAAGTATGGTGCAGTACATTAGCAAGCTGCCGTTAGCTAAAGAAGTTCAGTTTACTCAAATGGTCACACACACTTCAAGAATCCTACAATGTTTCCCAATCCTTACCAAGGTTCCACTAAATGTATTATAACAAATCTAAATCTACTGGAAAACTTGTATCAAGAATTTGCAACCTCACAACTCGGCATACCATGAGCTAAATTTAGGAAAAGAACACTACCACATAAACTTGGAATGAAATTATCCGGTGGATACATTGTGACATCAAGAAAATAAACCAAACTATACATAAGACATGAAAATACTCACAAACATAATATCTTATTTCCTAATGCATAAATTAAATAGACTTCAATTCCTAATGTGTTGACTAAATTGACTTCAGCTCACACGGGAGGCAACAGGTGTATCACTTAATGGCACTGCAATACCTTGCCATGCCCGTCATATCTTCTCAATCTTATCAGCCTTCACAACGGGGTTCGCCTTAGCAATAGCATCCCTGCCTGCACTCTTGTAATTAAACACGCAGTCATGCTTATCGGAATATCGATGGACAGAGCAGAATGTCTCCCCACACTTGCACTTGAAACCTGTCAGGCCGACCCGCTTCCTACAGAAACCGCAGCGGTTCACGGGGCTCATCTCCTGATTCTCCAATGCCGCCACCTCTTCCACTCGATTAGCCATGGCTGCCGCCGGTGCCTCCTTGGCATGACTAGAACCATCCACAGTGCCATCATCCTTGGTGTCTTCTGCCGCAGCAGCAGAACCACTAGCCTCCTTTGATTGCTTCAAAAGATACTCACAGTAACATTTGGAGCAGAGGTTATTGGTGGTAGGATTCCCAAAGAACCCGCAACTATTCGTGCAAAGAACCGGATTGCTTGAAGAAGACTGACCGGAATGATCAGCCGGCTTCGTCTCCTGCTTCTCCGAAACAGCTGCCGCCTCTGCCCAGTTAGCTACATCTTCAGCCGGTGCCTCCTTGGCACAACCAGAACCATCCCCTGCATCGCCGCCGCCGACACCAGCTCCTTCCGACCCAGCTGCCGTCGAATCCACAGCATCCTTCGGTTGCCTCAGCAGGTACTCCTGATAACATCTAGAGCAGAGGTTATTGGTAGTTGGGTTCCCGAAGAAACCGCATTCGTTCGCGCACAGAACCGGATCGCCGCTCGAAGACGACTGCTCGCAATCCACGTCCCGAAGCTTCCTCTTTTGCGATTGTTCGTCCATTCTAACAATGACCCAGTTCGCAATTCCCACAGAAAGAACCGAAAAACCAATCGGGCACGAGCCAAATTCGCAGCCGAATCGAAATTCGCAACAGAGCCGCCAAGAATTCCTATCACTGCCGAATAAAGAACGAATCTTGATCCTAACAAAGGCGAGAACTTTAAGCTCCACACCAGTCGAGCGATCGAATTACGAAGAGAACGTGAACTGTACGGAATGAAGCGCGCAGAGAAATCACCTCACGGGGAACGCATCGCAGATCTGGAGGATCCGGCCATGGCGAGCAGTTCGAGCTTGAGAGAGAGAGAGAGAGGGGGGGGTCGTCTGCTGATCTCCAGAAGAAGGAGAGAAATGAGGATATAGTGGTGGAAATTATAATATATATAATTATTATTTATTTCTTTTCCTTAAAAGGGGAAAATTCCATTTTTATTTCCTTTTACGGAAATTCCTTCGACTTTTTATTTATTTTATTTCGGGGGGATTTTGTTGGGTGGATGGTCGTGCACGGTACACTTGGGTATAATATACGGCCAGGGCCAGCTCGCGGCGAACCAGCGAGATACGCGACCGCACAGATTAGAAGCAAAGAAATTGAAAAAAATAAATAAATTTACTTTTCTATGTTGTTATTATTTTCTATTATTCTATCTTTGTCATTACTTGAAGGACACTGTTGTGTGGTTGCGTTGGGTTTTGGATTTATTTGGTGACATGCACTTTTCTCCTTATTATACTTAGGTTTAGTATGTAATTTCACTTTTTCCTTCTTCTTCTTTTTTTTAAAGCTCGTGAGAACTCTCGTAATTTAAATTTTCCTTGATACGGCACTCGAATTCTTTTAAAGCATAATGTAACAATGCAAAACTATATATTATTTTATTTTTTTCCCATCTTTGAACAACTTTTCCACCTTTTGCTTCTCGAAGAGACATCAAAAGGTAAAAGAAAAATGTTTTGCATGCGGATATGAATGGCGATTCCGTTGAACGATCATTCTGTGAGGACAATAAACATAGTGAAAAGAGGATATTATAAGTCTAGTTGAGTTGCTCTTTCGATCATCATATCGAGTAGCATAACCACACGACTACATTATCATGCATGACTTTTAGCCAAGATAGAAACAATTTAGAGGCTTAATTATGCATGGCTTCCTCAATTCGACAATTGCCACTTTTCAAATCCAAAAATAGAAAAAGAAGACGATTGTGACTTTGATTCGTTGTTATATTAATAACTTCATCAATTTAGGACTTTGTTGTAATTGATTGGGATGAAGCCAAAGAGTATTAAGTTTAAAGTTTGATTATTGCGAGTACTGCAACATAGAAAAGAGAAGTGAGATCAAAAAAACGAAAAGAAAAAATATTTGGAAGATCAATCCTATAACTATTTTCTTTTTTTGGAGAAATTTTTGAACTTTAAATTTCATGCGCTAACTTCTCAATCTCTCTTTCTTTGATTCCATCTTGGCTCATTCAATGTGGAAGTGTTTTTGCATTTATTCACACTCAAAGATTACAAATTAGCCCATTTATTCACACTCAAGGGGACTGGGATGAAGACGAAGAGTACTAAGTTCTAAGATTCGATTCTTGTGAATACTGCGCATACAAATTCATATAAAAAGAGAAGTGAGATAAAAAAAAAATGGTACTCGGGCAATCGATCATGATAATTCTTTTTTTTTTTTTTTTATTTTGGAGAAATTTTCAAACTTTAAATTCCATGTGCCAACTTCTCAACCTCTCTCTTTGATTCCATCTAGGCTCATTCAACGTGGAAGTGTTATTGCATTTATTCACACTTAAAGAGTACATATTGACCCATTTATTCACACTCGAGGGAATTGGGGTGAAGCCGAAAAGTATTAAATTTAAGATTAGATTCTTATGAGTACTGTACATACATACATACATATATATATGTATGTATGTATGTATGTATAGAAAAGAGAAAAGAGAAGTGAGATACAAAAAAAAGTACTTGGGTGATCGGTCATGATAATTATTTTTTTTTATTTAGGAGAAATTTTCGAATTTTAAATTCCATGTGCCAACTTTTGAATCTCTTTCTTTGATTCTATCTTGGCTCAATGTGGAAGTGTTGTTGCATTTATTTGCACTCAAGGAGTACGAATTAGCCCTTTTAATGATATATTGGATCGATTTGACTAAATCTAGTAATTGATATTGCAATCAAGATAGAAAACCTTTTAGTGGTTGGATTAGGCTTTTATTCTATCAATGTAAGTTCAGTTGGATTGATTGATCTATGGATAGAAATTGAATGACGGATTTGACTTTCTATTTTGCAAAATTCAAACTTAAAAGCCCCTTTAGATTGGCTTTCGAAGCAAATTGAAAATATTTTAGAAACGGTAAAAGTCACAACATCAATTAAAAAAGATGAAAAACTACCATTAGCTCGTAATCATCGGAAAACCCAAAAAAAAATTAGGAGATAAGTTCTGTCTCCGACGACCAAACACTCTCTCTTCCTGTTCTGCAATTCTTGCCGTCTTGCGTTTCCATTGCTCTCTCTCTCTCTCTCTCTCTCTCTCTCTCTCCCCGCTCTCCGACCTCCAGCATGAAGTTCTAGAAATTGGGTACTCGCGGGTGGATGAATTTGATGGCTTTCCGGGTCGCCGTTCGATAATTTACCAGGTATCTCTCGGTTCTTGATCGAACTCCAAGTGAAAGTTGAGCACCTCGATGTTCTTCGCTTTTTGGTCCTTTCTGCTGTAACTTTGCTCGTTGTTGTTGTTGGGTTTGTGGGTCGCTCCTGCTTTGCTCAACTTAAGTGGTGGCATAACGTCTCTGACGTCTCAGCGTGTATGGTTTGAACGAATTTTTTTTTTTTTTTTTGGGGTCTGTTGTTGTGAATATGGCGTAATTGACGGGGCATCGCACATGGACAGTTGGGTCGAGAATTGACGGGTTCAATGTGCGTTGCTTGCGGGGGTCAAGTTTTGATCTTGGGTTCTTCTTCCCCGGGTACGGCGGTTGGCGAATTGCTTTATCTTGTTCGTGCCCACCAGGT
Source organism: Eucalyptus cloeziana (assembly GCA_014182715.1). Classification (NCBI taxonomy): domain Eukaryota; kingdom Viridiplantae; phylum Streptophyta; class Magnoliopsida; order Myrtales; family Myrtaceae; genus Eucalyptus; species Eucalyptus cloeziana. The sequence goes on along the minus strand of CM024641.1, from coordinate 54,598,384 downwards.
GCTTGCTCATTGTTCTGAGTGACCAGTCGAGGAGGAATTCCTTGTTTGCGAGAATGGCGAACAGCAAATACGAGTACGTGAAGTCGTTCGAAGTGGAGGATGAGGTGATGCCGCCGAATTTGATCATTGTGCGAATTGAGGCATTCAATTTCGACGGGTATGTATCGGCCAACGTAATTCTCTTTTTGAAGTTTTGGGCATTTAATGTGACAAAGGTCGCACTTTTAACATTATAAGTAAAAACTAAAGCCTCAAAAGCCAGAAGCCAAGCCTAGCACTCGCTAACTCTTCAAAGTGAAGGACTTTAATGTTTGTTTTGCTTAATCGTGCTTAGCAACTCATTTTTTTTGACTTTTTCAACATTAGGTTTTCTGACATCCATGATTTTGAAAAACCTAACGATGAGAAAGCACTGGCCCTGATGAGCTCATGTGCTGCTGCTGTCTTGGAGGAGTATCCTGATATAGTTTTTTCTTATGGATTTAATGATGAGTACAGGTGCTATAATCTGTTCCCTTCTATATTTTAGGTTTTGGTGAAATATCAATATTATTGCTATTAATGTTGTAAACCTATATGTATTTGTTTTTCATATGGCTTGCAGTTTTGTTTTCAAGAGGAAGACAAAGTTCTATCAAAGACGAGCCAGGTACTTTCGAGACTCCATGTCAATTGCAAGTACGTGGGGGTTAAGGACACAAAAAAAAGTAACTGGAAAGGAACTAATATTCTCTTCTAACTTCTTTGAGTACATTGATATCTGTTTAATTGATTGAGCTGATTCTATTGCTGCAAAAGTGGTGGCTACTATGTGGAGCTGCATTATAGAACAAGGACAATATAGAAGAGAGTATTAGCTAAGTGAACCATAAAGGGATGAAGTGATCCAGAATAGAATAATTTGGTGATTCGAGGGGAAAACCCAATTCTTCTCTATATGGAAGTTCTTTCTGGTCATTGCTAGATGCAATCTCTGATTGTTGGAATACTGGGATAGTGCCAAACTCGAATTCATCCCTGTGGTGACTGAGCAATTTAAGAAAGCATTTCAGTAACTTGGCATATTGAATGGACTGAAGAATATATTTCTAGAATTTAAGACTTCATGCCACAGATTTGGGGATAAAGAGTTGTTTTTGTAGATATTGAGGTTGTAATTGCTTCTTTTTCCTGAATGTTGTGTATGTAGCTAACTTGCGATATTTTGGTTGCAGCAAAATAATGTCGCTGATTGTGTCTTTTTTCTCTTCTGTTTATGCCACAAAATGGAAAGAGTTCTTTCCTCATAAGGAAATGAAGTGTCCACTTTCCATTCTTGCACGTGTTCTTTGTTGTGCCTCATTAGATGTTCTTCAAGCATATCTTGCATGGAGACAAAATGAATGTAAGTATATAAGTCTTAAGTTATTATATATGGAAAATCAATCAACCAAAGTTGGTTTTAGATTGTACTACCTCCTTTGAATATCTCAGACACAATTTTAATAGTTTATGTATATGAAAAATCTAAGCAGATGGAATATAATTGAAGGGCAACTAGTGAGTTAGTGGAACTGATAAGTCATTGCGGGTTTTGTCTTTCCACAGGTCATATCCGTAACCTTCACAATACTTGTCTCTGGATGCTGATTAAAAGTGGAAAATCTGCCAAGGAAGCAGTGGAAGTTTTACAGGTTTTTAGTTCTTTGTGTTTCTCTATGTATGCATGTGTTCTCTCTTTTAGAATAGAGCTGGTTTGTTCTATGCTGTTATTGGGATTGTTATTTAGAGTGGAGTTGCTTTTCTTATTCATTTACAAGGATGTCAAATAGAGAACTCTGGGGCTTTGTTGCTTGATCTGTTGAATATGATGTTATCTGATCTGAATTATTTTTCCTTTAGTTCTTGACATGAAATTCATGAAAATTCTACTCTTATAGAATTTTCTGTAGCTCAGCCTTATTTTGGCAGTCTCTGTGTTCCTTGTGTGTTGGTTCCTATTTCATCTGCTTTCATCATGTGGTAACTATACCAAGTAATAATTCCTACTTTTGTTTGGCTAAATTCATCTGCCATATTTTCAGGGTACCCAAAAACAAGAGAAAAATGAGCTTCTTTTTCAGCAATTCGGGATCAACTACAGAATGCTTCCTGAAATGTTTCGTCAAGGGTCATGTATCTTTATGATGCAGGTTTGTTTCCTCTCAGTTGGATCTTCTTGAATTTGGACTTCTCATACTGTTTGACTAATCTTGTGAGAAGTGTTATGATTGCCATGGGGAAATTTTTTGAAAGTCCAAAGAATATGCAACTTGTGTGATCATCAAAATCAATAAATTTTATATTGCAAAGAAATACTGCATCCTATTGCTGTGCACATGGGTGAAAAATTCAATGAATTTTATTGGTTCTGTTTAAGAGATGCATATACAGAGTCACATCCTGGGAGATCATATGTATGCAATGTTTTTATACCCGGACTTGTTAAGAAACGGTGTCACTTCCAGTTCAAGGCAACCGGTTCAATTGGTTGTACAATCAGGTTGATGACTCCTCAGTCAGCTTTGGCAGTAGATGTGCATTCTTGTGGTCAGGGGTTCCATTCCCCTTGCTGCCTCCTGCTTGATGTTTTTGAAAGCCAAGGACCTGGTTCAAGATCCTGTCACATTGCTGACTGGTTCACCAGGTTTAGCTTTTAAACCAGGAATATGACCAGTTTTTGACCATTCTGGTTCTAAAATGAAAAGTGAACCCAACCATGGTCCTATTCCTGGTTCAACGTGTTCAACCGGCCAGTCGGCTCAGGGTTTAACAACACTCTATGTATATGCACTTTTTGTATCATTTTATGCAACTTTGGTACCACAGAGTTTTCCAGAGGCGATGTCATTTAATGTGGATAAAACAGAGGAACTTCTCTACTGTCATTATTCTACTTTTTTGCTTGTTCTGTGGAATATGTATTAGGACTTTCAGATTTACCTGACCAGTTATATTTTTGCTAGGTAATGTTTGCTTGAAATACCCCTGAATCAGTCTATACTGTTATGAATCGCTATTTGATAGGAGTGAAAGTGGTTTCTTTTTCAAATTTTGGCTCTTTGTTGCACAGTACTTCTAACTTGTCAATTGAATTTAGCAAAAAGGAAAAAATGTCACATTGCTATTTTCTGTGTATATTGCTCAGGCAGAAGACGTAGTCAAGTACAATGAGCATGGAGTTCCCATCAAAAGAATGCGGCGAAAACCTATGATGACCCACGATGAACATATAGCTGGGCGAAACTTTTGGAATGGACAGCAATATCTCTTGACGGAACTAGGTGCCTTTGAGAATGATATAAAGAAGATAAAAGCAGAATACGTCAGATCCTTTTTGTTTGAAAACAAGTTGATGCCATCTACTTGGATTGTGATCAGAATTGACGGTTGCCACTTCCACAGGTATGGTACTTGTTGCTAGTACACCCTTGACCTTTTACGTCAAAATTAGATTATTCCATTCAATGTTTAGCTCATCCAGGATCCCCTGAATAGGACTGTCCATGGTCATGGGAGCTATTTACAATCATTATTACAGCTAAGGACATATTGCTTAAGAAGGAGTTTTTGATCTAATGCTCATTTTTTGGGAGATTGGCACTTTCTTCCCTTTTCTCTCATGTTGTGTACTCTTTGAAGCAAGCATGTGACAAAGGATATCTATTCGACATTTTAGATTTAGGACTCCCCTCTGTGTCCACTGATTGTTACAACTAAAAGATTCTTGATTAAATTCCGGGTAGGAGTAGATTTTGGCATTTGATAGGTACACAATGGGGACATGCAGATGGTAAGGGGGACATAAAAAGGATAGGACTTTTACTCTGATAGAATTGGTTTTTAGGATAGATTAAGTTGTCATTGTCAATTACTTTGTCTCTGGATACTCAGCTTATCTTGAAACTTATGATTTTAAGATATTCTCATTATCATTAATGGTATATAAATGCTAAGTTACAACTACGGCATCTTATAATTTTGCTTTTACTTGAAATATTTCTTGGTTTGGTTTTGGTAGATTTTCGGAAGTTCATGAGTTTGAGAAGCCAAATGATCAGCAAGCTTTGAACCTTATGAATTCATGTGCTGTGGCAGTTCTGGAAGAGTTTAAAGATATTGTCTTCTCTTATGGGGTCAGCGATGAGTATAGGTATCTTCTTACTTGATATTCCAATTCATTGTTTAGTGCACCATTTGATGGTGTACTGACACTTTGGGTTTATACTCTTCAGCTTTGTTTTGAATAAGGATTCTAAATTTTACCAGCGACAGGCCAGGTACCTCTTCAAAATTTTCCCTCAGTCTTTGTTGATTCTGCCACTGCTTATTGGAACTTTGAATATTTTAGTGGAATAAATGAGACCTCAATTAACATCTGGAAGACATATTTCTCATAGATGCTACAAATTACCAATTACTTTCAGCTAAACGTTCCTAGTTCACGGAAGTAGAAATTAATGTTAGAGATCTTTCAAGTAATAGACAGTATGATTTACTGGTGGTTTTTCTTGAGAGAGGTGGACTATTCTAAGAATTCCTCCTTTCTCTTTGCCAATCATTTCAGAAAACTGATGGTTCTAATAATTAGTTGAAGATAGATGCCTCTGCTAAAGTCACAAAAAGCTATTTAAAGATAGTGGGAAATAACTGAGAACAGCATCTCCTTTCAAGGGGAGTATACCATGTGGCTTATTGAAAGTTCGTACCTGTTTGTTCCCTCTAGAATGTGAATTTTAGACACTTCCATCTTTGATACTGGTCATCAAATGGATTGATATTTCTTTTAAATAACCATTTCTTTTTGGAGTGCAGTTTTTCCCGGGCAATGTTAACAGTTGACTGCCATAATAGGTGGCAGGAAGATATAACTTTGAGAATGTGCCAGATTTTGATATCATAATGTTAATTTATGGACTTTGCTTGCAATAGTGGCTTTTGTGCTGTCTAGTTCAATCAAATGTTGTTGCCTCATACACTTCCATTTGTTTGCAGCCAAATAGTTTCTGTCATTGTGTCATTTTTCTCTTCAGCGTATGTGATGAAATGGAAAGACTTTTTCCCATATAAAGAGTTGAAGTATTCTCCTTCTTTTGATGGACGTGCTGTGTGCTATCCTTCCACTGAAATACTTCGAGATTATCTGGCATGGAGACAAGTTGATTGTGAGTATTGGGCTAAGAAGAGATAGTTTTGAATTTTTTACAGTCAAATACATTTAGTTCATTCTATTTATTTAATTAGAGAATATTGTGAATGTATTTTGTTAATTTGTAGGCCACATCAACAATCAGTACAACACATGTTTCTGGATGCTTGTCAAGTCAGGAAAGAGTAAAAGTGAAGCTCAGAGTGATTTAAAGGTGCCAAATTCTTTTCAAGAAACATAATTGGTGCTTTTGACCATCTCTTATCTGAACTTTGAGGCCTCAGCATTGATAGCCTTTAATAGTCCTAGAACATGTTTTCTCTTTTTCGTTCACTTCCCTTTCATCTGCTGTATCTTATATCTCTGGCCTATGGGCAACAGAACTCCGTCTGTTTACGTGTTTTAATGACTCTGGCCCATGTCATGTTAGTGGTGCTCTTCTTTTTGTTTACATGTCTAATTTTTCATCAATTTGGTGCATATTGTAATTTCGGTGCGAATGGCTTGGTTTGCAATGTATATGCAATCTAATGTTTGCATCTTGCTTTTGATTAATGCAAATTCGTAAACCTGTACTGCTAATCAAGAGAACTTGTGGTGGTTAAATGTATGTAAAGTTTTTGCATATTATCATCTGGGAAAATTTATTATTTATATGAAATTGCATTTCAGTTAAGTGCTCTTCTACCTGTATATGTTTTATTTTCACTCTCTCCACAACCCCACTTTTTCTCGCTTATGCCACCCATGTACCAGCTTGCATGCACTCTCCAGTCCTCTCTCTTCCTTACAACCACATGTTGTGCATATCCATGCTGATATTTGTTAGAATGACTGAATGCAAATTTTTTATTGTTCTATTGGTGCTGTTTCAATGACTTCGATCTGGAATTTTTTCAACTAGAGAAGAATTTGCGTTTTGGAAAGTAACAAAAATTCCAAGTATAGGGTTGCATCTTTATCAACTGCCTAAACATCTTATAAGACCTCTTTTGTCTTCATGTACTTGAAAAGTTTGCTCTACAAGACATTAATATATAGCCTCTCACCACACTTTCCGTACATTCGCTGCAAGTAATCTAGTAGAAGAAGCTGACACATAATAATTGTGGAATTGATCTTGATTCAACCACTTTGAGTTTATTTGATGTGAATCCAGTTTTCTTGTCTACTTATTCCTCCAGATCTTCTATTAAGAGTCTGGGTCAATTTTCAAGTCTCCGTTTCTCTCTCTTCTGCCGAGGAATTTTTTATTGGGTGCTTTAGGACCATTGCGCGTGCAGTTTTAGTACATCCCAGCTGTTGGATGTTTGAGAATGTTATGCATTAAATGTCTTTCCGTATATCCAGTGGTTGAGATGCATCTGGAGCAATGCTCCAGAAGCATGTAATATTTACTCTCTACCTAGGCCCCCTCTCCCAAAGGAAAGTATAAGCAGAAGCATTTTCGAGCTCAGCTTTTTTTCAGCTACTATGATGATGCTAAATTCATTTAGTCGTGAGAGAATTTTCCTTATATTTTAGCAGTTTTTAATCCTGTGTTATTTACTTTCAGGGCACACAAGCAAGAGAGAAGAATGGACTTCTAATCAGACAGTTTAACATTAACTATGACACACTACCTGTAATGTTCCGCCGGGGTTCCTCAGTATTTCGCATGAAGGTTTGTTGTTCATTTATGTTGTCGCATATTATTTTAATCTATGCAAAACCAATGAGACGAATTGGTGACAAATGCTGGCTGCAAGAGCTAGCTTGATCTTAATACATTTGAAGCATGCCTCTATTGACATTGTTCATTACTCTCCTTTTTTTAAAAGATTTTAACTTTGTCACAATTAATTTCAAGTGTTAAATGAGACTTATACTTGGACAAAGTTGACTTTCTAGCTGCTGATAAACTTTGGATTTTCATCAAGAATAGTAGCCCAGAGATTATAAACATTTGCGTAACGTGCAGGGAGAAGACTCTATGATGCCCGAGAATGGCACGCTTGAAGAAGTCAAACAGAAAGTAATCATAGACCATTCCAATATCATTGAAGATAGCTTTTGGAAAGAGCATCCAAGCATATTGTCTTAATGTTCTTTCATATCAGAGCCCGGTGGAATTCGAGAAGCTCCTTTTTTTTCCTTTGACAAATTTCATTGAAGCTTCACCGACGTTTTCTTTCGTTTTTTTGGGGGGCGTCTGGTGTAACTTTTCCACTATCCACTGGCAATCGGCATTTGTTGCATTTAGGTATATTAGGTACACCTTCCCTATCCACTGGCAATCAGTATTCGTTGCATTTAGATATATATTAGGTACCTTCGGAAGAGGTTGACAATGAAGTATTCTTTCATTTAAAATCAACAGTTGTGATTTCTGAGTGAGTATATTTAAAAAAAAGTTCTGTCATGTTCTTGGCTGAGCCTAAAGGTACAAGGTGGTTCACACCTGCAGGATGTCTTGCAACTTTATTCTGGTTAATGATAGAGTGAGCTCTGGAAGAAGCTCCAAGTATTGTGTCCTGAAATTTTATATCATCACTTTGTCCCTACCCCTTTATAACCCGTGTCAAATTGACCCAAACCTTCACAATTAGTACAATTTTGTTGGAATGAATTACGTAGTTTAAGTCCAAAAAAATTGCTTGATGGTGATGGCTATCTCCACTCTGCCTCCTTCTATTTAATGGTCATCTGCTAATGTGTAGCTACATTGGAGAAAAGCTTATGTGTAGAAGGATAGAGTATCAAAGGGCATAGTGTGAACCTGAAGGTGTAAAATTGAAGGAGCTGATTGTTTTTCTCGTAGTAATGTGCTGTATAGTGTAAGGGCAATTCTATCATTTAGTTTGAGAAAATTGCGCGAAAATGTTCACCTTTGGTAAATTTCTTTTTTGACTTGCTAGTTGAATTTTCTCACATTAAATTTAAATGTTTGTTTGATTGTTTTCAAAATACCAATTTTATTGATAAAACTTACCAAAGTATTAGTGCAACATCTCTTAAATTATATGAAATTATGGGCATTCATTTAAGAGGTTTGCCAATTTTTCCTCCATGAAATATCACTCAATTTTAATTACCAAATTTTATATGATACTTACCGTGATTTACTCGATCTACCCCAAATTACAACGAAAAGATAACATGAAATATCGGAAATGAAAATATTGAGGCAGAAGTTGATGGTTATCTCTGTAGTCTGTATTAATTCTTTCACATGTTGAATTGCTGTATATTTTGCAGTCCCTATTAGCCGGGGATGGGGCACGTAAAACCGGTTTGGATGGTTCAGAGCCTTGGCCCATCCACTTATTTAACTCATTATCGATATTCCATCATTTTAATGTTCCATTAGGTTACAAGCTCACAACATCAGTTTAACGTGCTTTTTATAAATTTAAGCATTCGCAATTGTCCGTCCGACTTGGGATTTGGAGATATTCTTTCTTTGCCTTTTCATGTTTTCCTTTCGATTCTCCTTCATTGCTTTCTTTGCACAAACGCCATGCAATGATCTTATCAATCAGCCAAAGCACTAGACATGACAAAGAAGGGTTGCAAACTTGCATTTTCTGTTCTCACAAACCTCCCCAGATTTGATTAGGACGCCAATTTTACGCCTTGCTGCTATTGATTATGATTTAAAGTGGGATTTGCTTTGTAAATACACCTTGTGTCCAATATGGTCATCCTCAAGATTCCAAACTCACTTATGATAAGAGTAAATTTGATTGTAGCCCAATGGATTTCTAAATCTTGAACTGTCCATCAAGGCACGCCCAGAAGAAAACCGTAGATGATGTACAAAATAAACACACTGTCACTCACCATACGACAAGAAACACTCGAGAACGCACGCTGTTTTCCCGTTCTTCCAGACCCGGACGCCCTGGACAAACGCTAAGAGACATGAAAACATTCAGACAGGATCAGATTTGGATGGTTTACCTTTCAAGACATGCCCTTTTCTTGTCATCATCGCCAATATTCAATTTGAAAGCATGATAAAAATGAAGGTCAAGTGACCAGCAAGGCACGCTCTAGATATCCGACACCAAAAGCCAAACAGCTCCTTTCACATTGGCCATCAACTTCCACTATAAAGACGATGGTTCTTCAACTGATTTTGGCATGCAAATTGTAAGATTATTACTTTGAAGTAGATTTCTCAGTATTGAGCGAAGAGCAATCTAGCTAATTAACCTAGAATGGAATATCGTGTAGCAGTAGTATTTCCGCTCATATTGGTGGCAGTGCTCGCGCTAGCGGTAGAGTCCGATGCTGGAGGGATCTCTATCTACTGGGGTCAGAATGGGAATGAAGGAACATTGGCGGAGACGTGCGCCACTGGAAAGTATGAGTTCGTGAATGTAGCCTTCTTGGCGACTTTCGGTGCAGGTCAGAATCCAATGATAAACCTTGCCGGCCATTGTGATCCATAGAGTCACGATCCATACAGTCACCCTTGTACTGCATTGAGCGCCGACATCAAATCCTGCCAGGCCAAGGGAATCAAAGTGATGCTCTCGATTGGAGGTGGGACTGGTAGCTACTCTCTTGCATCCTCCAACGACGCACGGCAAGTGGCGACCTACCTCTGGAACAACTTCTTGGGGGGGAGTTCGTCTTCTCGGCCATTGGGAAATGCAGTCTTAGATGGAATCGACTTCGACATTGAAGGCGGGACCGGCCTGTACTGGGATGATCTTGCCAGGTATCTTTCTAGTTACAGCAAGCGTGGGAAGAAGGTCTACCTGACTGCTGCTCCCCAATGCCCTTTCCCTGATGCATCGGTCGGCAAGGCCCTCAAAACCGGTCTATTCGATTATGTGTGGGTGCAATTCTACAACAACCCTCCATGTCAGTACTCAACGGGAGACATTCGCAATCTTGAAGACGCATGGAAGCAATGGACATCGAGCATTCACGCCACTAAGTTTTTCCTAGGTTTACCTGCTTCGCCTGATGCAGCCGGAAGCGGTTTCATACCATCGACAGATCTCACATCAAAAGTGCTACCAGCCATCAAAGGTTCCGAAGAATATGGAGGTGTTATGCTCTGGTCCAAGTATTATGATGATCAAAGCGGATACAGCAATTCCATTAAAAGTGATGTCTAAGTTTCAGGGTTTCTAGTATAAGCCACCTAAATAAGTTACCATGTAACACTAGGAATGTCTCCAAGTGGTGTGTTTGTGTGGTGTGTTTCTTGTAAATGGTTGATAAAGTGCTTCGATATAAACTCTACTTGTCACTTGTCCAAACATGATGAATCTCAAACCCATGCTCACTACATATGGCAAACCAACTTGTGATTTTCTTCCGGTCAGACCAAAGGGAAAGCTAGTAACTTACTACCTCTACGATTGCATCTTATTAATCATGATGAACTTCTGATTGTCCATGACTTTTAAAAATGAAGAATCTGTAGTATTCCATTTATAAAAGCCACAATGCCTGGAATTTTGACAGAAGAATTCAATGACCTACTTTGTTCCAATCCGCCTTTTCATTTTTCGTTTCTCTTTCGGCGGTGAAGAAAAACCTAGCTTCCACTCCTCAACCTCTATGTAATCTCCGGCCATTTTAGTCAGATGTGGACTAATTTTATAGTATACATTGCCCTGAGGAAGCTAATTTCAACTCTCCGTTTGATGTTTGTAACTTAATATATCAGCTGATAATGTCAAATTCTACCCAGATGATCTTTCACTTCTAAGTTCAGCTTTGAACTCCTTCTGAAGTTGTTCCCACGTTGCCGATTTTGCTGCCAAAACAACATCGTCAAGAAATCCTCTTTGCGGAAATTCCTCAGGTACAAGGCTTCGATACATCTCGAGTTGTTCTTGGGCTTCCTTCTTCTTGTCCAATAGACTATATATTATCCCCTGCAAATATTGGGAATAAACTTGAGGGTCAAGAGGCTAGAGTATATTCGAATTTACCTATTCTAGATTAGCATAATTAAGCAACGTCAATCTGTATTTCCATCATACTCCATACTTTTATTCAGTATGAAACTTTTTAATTTAAGCAGCTACATGAAGCTGTCGGTATGATTGCATGGATCAAGGGAGCAGAATGCCCGTATCTCTTAATACTCTTAGGAATAAAAAAACCGTGTCTAGGAGAACCAAATTAAGGATTTGATTTCAATTGGCAGAGAGCATGCTACATACCTGACAAAGATAAGGCCGAAAATCTCGAGGATTGTCACTAACTAGATCTTGAAAATCTTTCAATGCCGCATTCAGGTTCCCCTGCAAACACCGATATAAATCGCCTTTAGAAAAGGTGGCAAAATTTGCTAGTACAAGATTCTCTTCCCCTCCTTTTATTTTCTCATAATTATTATCTAGTCTGGCAACTAGTGGGTAGAGACACCATTTGTATTTCAGTGAGTTAAGGTCTTCCCTTCTGTCATCTGGCTTTTGTATTTAAGCAAATGCAGGAAACATGGTAGCAAGTAGGAGATATCAACTACCACTACAACATGCATTTGAGCAATTAAAATCCTGATATCTCGCTCTTCAGTGACTCTATTTGCACGATGGGCTAATTTAAGAGCCTTATTTAGCATCTCAAAGATAGCCGGCCCTTCTTGGTTCTTATGCATCACCATGGCCAGACCCTGTATTAAAAAACAAAGAGCATAAGCTTCAACACAAATTTTGCAATACGATACCAATAACACATTATTGTCAAATAAATAAGCGATTGAACCATTTTTCCAACTCCAAATTTCTAGGGCTTTAGTCTGACCATTCTCTCATTTTTCTTTTTCCTTTGTTTTTGTTTTCCATAAGAAACAATTCATTGTACTGTAAACCTGTACCATCTGTTCAGTCTTTATACCACAGTGGATTTTCTTTATATAAGCTAATGACATTTCTAATGAAGGGCCTAGGAGTTGCTAAAAGCCTAAAACCCAATTAAAGCTGCAGTTCAGGCCCATTTATGTAATTGTCTCATCATCAAATTGGCACCGTAACGGGCGCTAATTTGAATTAGACTAACCTAAGCCTTTAGAAAAACCGATAAATTAGCACCTGAAAATGTACCCCTTTAGGCACTTCTTTGCATTAGACTTACACATACGAAAGCTGCCCTGCTTTTTCATAGTACGCCGATGACTTGCAGTGAAAGTCATTTTTCCCCCTATGGCACAGACTTATCAATACTAGCCCTTGCACATGCACTTTTGGCATTCACTTAACTATTCCTTATAGGGAAAGGAAAGAGGAAAAACACGTTAAATATGACCCTGATAGCTAGTCAATGAAAGCTGAAGTGCAAGTAAGAAATTATATACAACTAAATGGCACTATAAGGAAGCTCAATCTTCCACAAAATCCATATTGAGGAATGAAGAATACAGTAAGGGAGTTGCAGTAAAACAGTATACAGTATGTATGAAGAGTACCAAATAATAATAGGGACACGAAACGAGTCAAAATGTATTATAATTAATGAAGCTGCAGAAAGTCCTCTTCCCGACTCTAAAGGTCATAAAGTATTTTGATGACCATGACCCTAGAGATTCTCGATTGGAAGAGAATTCCTCCAGCGCAACAAGTTACTTCTTGGTTTGCAAAACCTCCAGATACATTACATCCAACTCACTTATAGAAGTGCCAAAGTTCAGAACCATGTAAATACCCAATTCAAATCACCTTCCTTCCCTCTCTCATATGTACAAATTTCATTCTTCTCACCAACCATCAACTTAACTTTAGCTATGCAAGATTTCCCATTGGGCATACCCCTAATACCACTTCTAGTAAAATTCACGGAATATTCTGTCTAACATAGCTAATTAAAATGAGCCAAGCATAACAACAGAAGCATGAGTCCGAAGAAAAGGATCATACGTGCAAGGCCCTGAGCATAAGAGGCGTCTCTTCCAAGACTTCCCTGAACAGCCTCTTCGCAGTGCTGATCTGACCCATCGTCTCATGACACAGAGCAAGCAAAAGCTTCCACTCAACCTCGTCCGGCTCCGCATCCACCAACCTCTGCACGTACTTCACCGCCTCCTTGGTCCTCCCTCTCCTCATCTTCCCATACAAGACCACCTTCAGCGCCTCCACATTCGTCGGGTCCGTCTCCAAGAGCCTCTCGCTCATCTCCTCCTCATCGCCATCCTCCTCCCGCGCATCCCCCGTCTGGGGGCTCGCCTCGCTCGCTGGAGAAGACATCGCCAGACCCGGCTTCGAATGGACGAACCCCACGAAAACGAACGAACCCAGAAGACAAATCACCAGCTTTTCGGACAAGAACCGGAGGAATCCCGCGGCGGGCGAGAGCAAGGCGCGGGCTTTACGCCCGCCGTCGTCTGAGGGGATCGTGGGCAGGCTCAATTTGGCGGCTTTCGGCGAAATGTGGAGTCTTTCGGGTCGGGACCGGAGCGGCGGAGGGCGGCGGCGCGTGAGGGGAGGTGGGTGGACGAGCGCGCGTCCGGGCGAACCGCGGGGGATGCCGAAGAAGAAGCTGGGGACGAGGCGATCGGGACGAGAGGTCGCAGAAAGAGGAGGGAGAGAGGCCGTGCGGAGACGGAGATGGCTCGTGCCGGCCCAGGAATCCGCCATTGACGCGAGCACGGAGAGGTACACGCTGGGTTTTAGGAGGGCTTTGAAGAGAATGGAGAGAGAGAGTGCTCTTGTTCTATATGGAATGAAGTTCCGACATGCACTATTAGGCAATAGATGTTCCAAATTAATGTTTTTAAGCTGCAGTTAGTCGTCTAGATTGAAATTTGAGATGAGATTAGGGTACGATAGGATTAGAATTGCGGGGAATTTCTTATGTCATATATCTTAATTGGTAGGAGTCTAGAATTAACTCGAATTAAAAAAAAAAAAAAAAAAAACTAATCTACTTTAGAAATTGAGCGAGCATCACCTATGATGGTTACTAGATTAATGAATGACAGTAACATATGGAGATGGTAGCTGCCTTTGCAAGATGCAACTATTGCAAGTGGCCATTGAGACTAGGCGCAATGACAAAATTTTGCCTCCGTACTTATAATGCATAATAAATCTCACAATTGATTTAGTAGTTGAAAGTAGCGTTATAATAATGAAATTGATTTATAAAGTAATTATAGACACTAATTGTATTTGTCCTCTTAATTTTTTGAATAATGTTTTAATTGAATATGTTATCCCACTCCTAAGGTCCGAAGTAGTTTATTTGACATTTTATCCTGATCAATCCGGATTTATCCGGTTCGAAACATGTCATCAAACGCCAAATAAAATAGTTATCATCATGTCGGGCACTTATCCGGGTCGCCAAGCCCGTCTAGACCCGCTCAGGGCCGATTCGGCCCGCCCACCCATGCGGTGTCGCACGGGTCGCTCGAGATCCGACCCGGATCCGACCCGCGACACCGTCGTCCGGTAACCGGATCATCTCCCACGCAAAACCCCTCCCCCTTCTCTCCTCCCCCTAAAACCCTAATCCCGCCGGCTGGTTAAACCCTAGAAGCGCCTTCTGGCAAGCAATCCGGACGCATTCGCACGCCCTGCCGATAAGATTCCGGGAGGAATACGCAGCGGAAACGATCGACGATGAGGAAGAAGGTGGACGAGCGGATCAGGACGCTCATCGAGAACGGCGTCAAGACCCGCCACCGGTCCATGTTCGTCGTCGTCGGCGACAAGTCCCGCGACCAGGTACTCCACCTTCTCGCCGGAATCCATTTCGCACGTTGGAGCTCGATTGCGTATTGATTCACTAATTCGCCCCCGCCGGTTGAATTCGTGAACTTTTGCCCTCTTTCTGTTCCGCAAGTCGTGAACTTTTGGGTCGAGTTTCGTGTGGCCCTGCTCTTTTGCCGAACTGGGTTGGCATTTTTCTTGGACTGTGTTTCGGAAAGTTGAGAACTTTTTCGTTGCTGTGGCAGATTGTGAATCTTCACTACATGCTGAGCAAGGCGGTGATCAAGTCCAGGCCGACCGTCTTGTGGTGCTACAGGGATAAGCTTGAACTCAGCAGGTTGTCATCTTTCTGAACACCCCAAATGCATTAGCAGTCCACACTGCATCGCGTTGTCGTATTTCAGGCGTCACTAGAAATCATTACCCTTATGTGAAGTTAGGGTAATGGCATCATCCGCATAGAGTCATTCTAGGTCCTACACTCCTATCTTGATAATCACCCGCTTTCAGTCATTCTGTTGATATGTTAGTTTTCACTGGTATGATTCTGATTCTCTGTGCAGTCACAAGAAGAAACGGGCAAAGCAAATAAAAAAGTTGATGCAGAGGGGCCTCTTGGATCCAGAAAAGGTTGACCCTTTTTCGCTCTTCGTGGAAAGCGGAGGGTTGACATATTGCTTGTACAAGGATTCTGAAAGAATTCTTGGAAACACTTTTGGAATGTGCATACTTCAGGTGGTTCTTCTTTCCAATTTGCTCCCACAGGCAGTTCTAGTTACAATCCCCTAATCATAGTAATTTGCAACATTTAAATTTCTAATGCATGCTTAAATACGTTTTGCACTCTTCTAGGATTTTGAGGCGTTGACCCCAAATCTACTTGCCAGAACAATCGAAACAGTGGAGGGTGGTGGGTTGATTGTATTGCTGCTTCGGAATCTCTCCTCATTGACTAGTCTTTATACCATGGTTATGGTATGTTGTATACTCCTCTTGCAATATCTCATGGTTTGGTACTCTTTGTCTTGCAATAGATTATATTGCTGCTAAGATCTCTCACTTCATCGAGTAGTCTTTGTTCACCACCACTATGATGTATAGTATTGGCCTCATGGTAATATCTTATGGTTTGGCCACCTAATATAATATTGTGATTACAGGATGTTCACGAGAGGTTCCGTACCGAATCCCATTCTGAGGCTACTGGACGCTTTAATGAAAGATTCTTGTTATCACTCGCTTCATGCAAATCATGTGTCGTTATGGATGACGAGCTCAATGTTTTACCAATATCTTCTCACATCAGATCAATTACTCCAGTTCCAGCAAAAGAGGTGATAAATGGATTTTCCTTTTCCTCTGGCGTAGGAAATTCTCTAAGTAGAAAGTTTAAGCTCTTTTAGTAGGTCTTCCCAACACGACACATTGTACTGTTCTACCTCCTGCATTTCCCATTACAACTATTACAGGACAGTAGTTGATTGTCTGCCTCCTAATTGGTGGTTTAAGGACTCTGAAGGGCTATCTGAAGCGGAGAGGGACCTAAAAGATTTAAAAGAGCAACTCAATGATGATTTTCCTGTTGGACCTTTGATAAGGAAATGCTGCACTCTAGATCAGGTGGATATTCTGAATTTCAATTTGCAGTGATCTTAGAAAAAATCTTTCATCTGTCTTCAGTGGCTTATAGTACAATCAATCTCTTTGGACAGGGGAAAGCTGTCACTACATTTCTTGATGCAATATTGGATAAGACTCTACGTAATACAATTGCTTTACTTGCTTCTCGGGGTCGTGGTAAATCAGCTGCCCTTGGTTTAGCAATCGCCGGTGCTATTGCTGCTGGGTAATTATTTCTTCATTTTCATTATACTTTTTTTTTGGGGTCAATTCCACGTTTCCATCATCCTGATAACTGAAGTTTTTTTGTGCTAGGTATTCAAATATCTTTGTGACTGCACCAAGTCCAGAGAATTTGAAAACTTTATTTGAATTTGTTTGCAAGGGATTTGATTCACTTGAATACAAGGTACATTTATTTCCACTGCCTTTTCTTTCACCCTTCTTTTCTCTATTGCTATTACTCTAATGTGCTATTGCTAGTCAGGATGATTGATAACTCAGAGTCAACAGCTTATCTCCACTTTATTATGTTTTATGGAACATGCTTGTTCTATATGGAAAAAATAAGAGCCCCACCGGATTAATTTAGTAAGGTCATGGGTAAAACATCTGTATTAAGTTTAGATTGAGCTGTCAGTGTTTGTTGTGAGAAGTGGGGTTTTGGGCATCAATTGTTTGCTCCATTGAAAATTCATGAAGTTTCGGTTGAAGAGCTTTGATGGTCACTGTTGTTGGGATGTTGACCATTTTCTCTCTCTCTCTCTCTCTTCCAGGCAAGGTAACGATGAAATGGGGATTCTGTTATTTCCTATCAGAATATTGATTTCTTGTGCTTTTCCTGCAAATCAGTTAAAATTCAAATGAATATCGTTTTGGATGGATTAAACTGCAGCAATATATACTATTTTTCTGTTTCCTTAGTATGTTGAATTAATCATTATCTCACCAAGTGGGTTGGCAAAATTCCTTAGCTTTGCAATAAGATCACAGTCCAGCCTCCAATCTAAGTTCGGGTTATTGCTAATAAGAAAAGCTCATCTAACAGTTAAGAGATGATGTGAGATTTTTTAGTGTATGTTAGTGACATTACAACCAAATTGGCTAGATCTCCAATCATAGTCGAGAGATAATGGTCACGGTTGGGTTATCTAATTTTTACTTTGACCTGCATCGGAGTTAAAACTGAAGATTGACCCGTGTGATGAACTATTCTGTTGGACATATCAGATAGGGTGCTGATAAATAGATCAGAATCATACCTTTGAGTTATGACTGGATGATTAGGTTTCTGTTTTGGGTCTGCCCAGCTTTGCTGCATGTTTTGTTTCTAAAATGGGGTGATGATTCATGATTCAGTTACTTATTTTCTAATCATTGTTTGTTAGTTGAATTGAACTGAAAGATTGCTTCTTCACCTAATTGAATTCTTTAAGAATCTGATTTGAGGATAAATAGAACAATCTTCTAAATTTTCGTTTGAATAGATAATGTTGTTTAATTTGTAATTATCAACACTCCTGTTGCTATGCATTTTCTCCCCTTATGGTGCGCAAGATTGCTGAATGGATTTAAACATGTAAGGATATATAAATATACAATTTTACTTGGTTTTCAAACAAAAGTAGCATTTAAAGTAGATACAATACATACGTGTCAAGTTTTCGATATGGTTTAATGCTCAAGGCACATTTATTGTTGGACAAGGTTCTGCTGAATATGAGCTCCATGGGCTTTTGATTTTTTTATATATTCAACTTTCAGCTGAATCCTGCTACTTTCTGTCTCAGGAACATATTGATTATGATGTGGTGAGAAGTGCCAGTCCAGAGTTTAAAAAGGCAATAGTGAGAATTAATATTTACAGGCAGCACAGACAAACAATTCAGGTTGGTGGAAAAGAATAGTTGAACCCAAGAATGTTCTTTATGCTATGTTAATTTCTGTCAATAGGCATTGTACTATGTGTGGAGATTGTGCCCAAGTCCATCATTTTCTATCTAGATACTTGTTGACCATGTACTCAATTGAGCGGCTTAATGCAGACTTCTGATAAGGTCATTAGTCATTGTTTCCAATCACCTATCATATTGGGCATATTGTTCCTTTTATCTAGATAGATATGAATATGAGTTGTTGGACAGGGGGAACGAACAGTGGGGATTGTCTATTTAGGACTATCATGTTTTTGTAGAACCATTAGTTTTACTCTGATAGTTATCGATTATGATTTATTCTGAGTATCTAAAGCTATAAATACCCTTCTCCCTCCTGCCCCCAACCTCTCTATCTTTCTCTGCCCCCCTCCTTCCCCTCTCCCTTACCCCTTATTTTGTGGTTCTACTCTTAAGTTGTCCTGGCAATGCATCTTGCAGTACATACAACCACATGAGCATGAGAAGCTTTCCCAAGTTGAATTGTTGGTTGTTGATGAAGCAGCTGCAATTCCACTGCCAGTTGTTAAATCATTGCTTGGTCCATATCTGGTGTTCCTCTCATCCACAGTAAATGGGTATGTTCTGTTGTACTCATCTTTTGATTATCTTGGAAGCGAGAGATGAATTTCATTAAGTGGCACAACTTAAATACATTTTCCTTAAATGTTCGTTGTTTCAACTCCTTAAGCACTCTAAGGATACAACACCCTCCTTGTTATAATTGCTCATCCTCTCTCCCAGTTTAATTTCAACAAAATTATATTTTTTGAAAAGTAAGGCACATAAATCAATGAACTTTCAAAATGTATCCTTTCCCCCCTTAGTAACCAATTTTACAAAAGAGACAAGGGCTTTAGAGGCAGTTTTACTAAGTCAGATTTTACAGTGAAGTAAGTGGTGAATTGTCACCTTATACAGCACACACTTTGGCTCAAGGGTTGTAGTATTCAGAACATATGGTACAATTCGTCTACTGATAAGTTTTTCCCTGTCAACAGTTATGAAGGTACCGGGCGTTCTTTATCACTGAAACTTCTACAGCAATTGGAAGAGCAAAGTCATGCAACAGTTAATGGTGCTGAGGCAGCTCATTCTGGTAATTTTAATATTGCATTTTGTCTGTAATATGCAAATAAAATACAGAGGAATGTCCATCCTCTTTGATATTTTATTTTGGTCAATAAGTAAATGTTTCGTTGACACACTTTTGGGACTTTGCTTCTAGCTGATAAAGCCATATATGGCTCTGAATAGGAGCACTTTTACTGGACAGGAACAAATCCTAGAGCACTAAGAAACAAAACAAACAAAGCCGAGCAACATGAATTCTTTAATGCCATTGCACTATGTTTAACATCGATTCCTCCATATTCAAGATCTTTTCAGAGTTTCAGCTTGCATTGGGCACTGAAAATATAACAAACATGAAAAATTAAAGTGATTGATTGTTGTTAGGCATGTTACATATTTTAATGTGGGAAATCTATGCAAATCTTTTGTCTTTTGTTCCACATGTATGTGGTTTTTAAAGTTATACAAATGTAGGTCGTCTCTTCAAGAAGATTGAACTGGCCGAATCTATCAGATATGCTTCTGGTGATCCAATTGAATCCTGGCTCAATGCGTTGCTTTGCCTTGATGTTGCCAATTATGTTCCTAGTATTACCAGGTTTGATGCAATTGTTAGTGTCCTTGGGGGTGAAGCTACTTAATTCTTAGACATTTGTTTGTAACCTTTCTGTTTTTGTCCTTGTAGGTTACCCTCTCCCGGTGAGTGTGATCTCTACTATGTAAATAGAGATACGCTTTTTTCCTATCACAAGGACAGCGAGTTGTTTTTACAGGTAAATATGTTTCATCCGATGTGATTTTAGAATGCAAAACTATTGCATGTGGATTATTGGTCCTAAATCACTTCTCTGCATGCAGAGGATGATGGCCTTATATGTTGCATCTCACTACAAAAACTCACCGAATGATTTACAATTAATGGCTGATGCTCCAGCACACCACTTGTTTGTATTGCTTGGTATGCTCATTCCATATGATTAGCTTTGTGTGTTTCCTTTACTATCCCTCGATCCTCAAATAGTATTTGCAGGACCTGTTGATGAGTCCCGGAATCAACTGCCTGACATCTTGTGTGTCCTACAGGTCTCTCTCTCTCTCTCTCTCTCTCGCTTGCACTTGTGCTTGTGCACACCGAGTGTCATGCTCGTTGCCCAGGAGGGTGGGGGATGGAAGGAATCTCTGTTTACACCATTTCGACATTTGACAAAAATGAGATTGTTAATTATGGTCATATGTGTTGATCAAATCTTTTAAGGAAAGGATATGATTACCAAACTCCACTATGGATGGGATATTCTGTTGTATTTACTACCTTTCTTATTTTTTAGGTCTGTCTTGAAGGACAAATATCTCGTAAATCTGTGATTAAAAGTCTAAGTGATGGGCATCAACCCTCTGGAGATCAAATTCCATGGAAGTTCTCTGAGCAGTTCCAGGACACTGTTTTCCCTAGTCTATCTGGTGCTAGGATTGTGCGAATCGCCACACATCCTAGTGCAATGAGGGTAACTTTTTTCCTTAAAGCTTCTTATTTACTTAGCGTTGCTTCTTTTGTTTATCTTACTCTTTCACTTGACATACTGTAGCTTGGATATGGCTCAACTGCTGTGGACCTCTTATCGAGGTTAGTTGATTGCTCATTCATTTTGCCTACTTACGTATTAATACTTGTCATCGTTACTTCTATGTTCTATAAAGTTAATGTAGACTCATTAAAAGTGGATTAGGTGAAAGATGATCTCAAAAGCACGGGCACATGCATCGTGTGAGCTACTGCAACTGAAAAAGAATAAGTAAATATCCGTCTTGACTTGTCTATGATGAAACATTGAGAAAGGTTACTCTTTCTAGAGGATGCAGTTGATACAACTATAGATAACTGAGTGAATAAAATATCTGAATGTTCTGATACTATGCTGAAGCTCCACGTCCAGTTGAAGCCGAGTTAGAAGATGTTAATAAACATTACTCCTTTACTGGGATAATAGTTACTAAAGAGTTACTTGTACTAAATGTATTGACTTATGCACTTCTAACTTTCACACAGATACTTTGAAGGACAGTTGACAAATATTTCAGAAGCAGAGATTGAAAATATGGAAGAGGAGCCACCTGTCAGAGTGACAGAAGCAGCACAGAAGGTGCATTGATCTTGAACTTCTGTAGTTGATTCTTATAATTAGGTAGTGCATCTTTAGGTGTTATGTTGACAAGAGTTGTGGAGTACTGTAGATTGATGCTCAAATTTTACCCGAACTGTGACTGAAAATGGGTGGTTTGAGTATGTTCAGTTATTGACTGTAGCTGAATATGGTCAGTTATTGAGTATTGACTTACTTTGAATTTCTTATTAACATTCTAAAACATTTGACACGAGAATTAAACGTATTCATGTCCCTCTTGTTGCCCATTTGCAAGTTGAAATGTTATTTTGCATGAGCTCTAGATTCAACAATCCACACACTCTTAGAAGACAAGTAGTTGAGATAAGATGAAATCACGACTTAAAACATTCTGAATTGAGTGGATTTCAATGTTACAAGCAAGTTTGCAATCCTTTGCATTCTTCTATGCATTGGATCTATAGCCAGTCTTTTAACATGGACATTTGATGTCTTAGATTAGCAGCATAGAAGCGACCCACATAAATTGAGTAGAGCTGTATCTTTTAGTTTTTGCCTTTTTCCTTATTAAGTTCTCCAAGTTGCACCGAATGACCTTCGACTTTAAGACCAGAACTGTGTTATCTACATCTAATTTGATCCAAATTCATTTCAGATATAGAATTATTTTGGTCAATTTAAGAGATAAAGTCAAAAAAAAAATTCAGCTCTGGTTATTCAATTATATATTCAGCTCTGGTAGTTCAATTATGTTGTTTCTGTAACTTGTATTCACCCCCTATGGTACATATTTGTTGTACTTAAAATGTCCCTTGGTTTTAAATGTTAATTGTTAGTTAAAACTATTCTCACATCAGATGTGATTTCAGGCATCTTTGCTGGAAGAGAACATAAAACCCAAAGCTAATCTTCCTCCTCTGCTAGTTCATCTTCGTGAAAGACGGCCTGAAAAGCTCCATTATATTGGTGTCTCCTTTGGTCTTACTCTGGACCTTTTTCGCTTCTGGAGGAAACATAAGTTTGTCCCATTTTACATTGGCCAGATTCCAGTTAAGACGACTTAGCTGAAGCACATGAATATGTACTTTTTTAAGTTCTTGGTGGTGTTTTGACCTTTCTTCTTCATTACAGAATACCGTCACTGGTGAACACACCTGTATGGTTTTGAAGCCATTAAAAAATGACGATATTGATGTCACTGGATCTGATCAGTGGGGTTTTTTCAGTCCATTTTATAGAGGTAATTCTTGCCCCTCGAGGTGATGCTTTAATTGCTTCCCATGCTCCCCATGCACTGATCTTCTCTAAAACCCTTTAACTTTATTGAAAATGCCAGATTTCAAGCAAAGGTTTGCAAGGCTTTTGAGCTATGGTTTTCGTAATATGGAATATAAACTTGCTATGAGGTAAGTTAATTTATTCCTCACTCTGCTTACGTTCTTTCCAATCAGTCTCGCTTGAAATGCTTTTTGTCACTGAATTTGCTTCTTGTCTCTTATCTACCAGCATATTGGATCCAAAGATCAACTTTAACGTTGAGGAAATCAAACCATCTACCTCGGAAGGATTTTCTCTCAACCAAATTTTATCACCTCATGATATGAAGCGACTTGAAGCTTATACTAATAATCTTGCTGATTATCATATGGTAAGAACAAATACAATCTTTTTTAGTATTTTGAGATATGTTGTTTTCATTCTGATTTCAGAACCATTTGACCTGAAATGCGCTTGGGCAGTAGTAATTTATATGAGGAGTCCTAAAAATAATGATGATAGAGAGCATGCTGCATGTACATTATATGCTCAAAGTTGAATTCGATACCTGAGATCATTCCTGGAGAAGACATTGGACCCATTTCTGGAGTAGTTGGACCAGGATGTGCTATATACTTAATTAAGAATCTAGCTACCTGTTTTGCTGAAAACTATCAAAGGAGGTGGCTTGCTTGCAATACACAAGTAGTGGAACATTACTTTGCTTTAATATATGATCATTATATGGCATTTGCCCCTTGTCAACTTAGAAGCACAATTGAAGTGTCATCCAACATATTTTGCATTTGATGTCATTACCTGACAAACTATAATATATTCTGATGCACCCTTCATAATTTACAGATTCTGGACACTGTGCCAATTCTTTCACATACATACTTCCAGGAGAAGCTTCCAGTTTCTTTGTCATATGCTCAGGCATCAGTCTTGCTATGCATTGGATTGCAGCATCATGACATCAGTTATGTTGAGGTCTGTGCCCTTGTTCATTTACCCTCATGCTAGATACCTTTGTGCACATTATTAAACGGTGAACTTGAGTTTGGGTTTGTCATTTGCTTTTGGTGCTCAACTTTTTTTTTCTTTGGTTGCAAGCTAGAAAAAATTGTAAGGTGGATTTGCAATCTGCGCTGTGTCTAAACTAGTGCTACAATTATCAATTAATCTGATGGTGCCTGTCTAGGGATGTCTAGCTTCTCACATGGTTGTCTAAGAGGGAAGTGTAACCTCCCTGGGATGTGAATCAGTTTTACATTTTTATTTGGGGGTGCTTTGATTCTCAAATGTCTGCTCTTTGGTTTTGCAAACTTAGATATCATTCAGAGTCTTATTTAGCATCAGAGTTGCTTTTGGCCATTTGATGAATGGCTGCTGTCTGCACTAGCATTATGATGCATGAGTTTTCCTTTTCTGCTTATAATGTCACTTTTTCTGGGACATGTGAGGCGCCTTTATGGTGTTCTAGTGTTTTGTGAGATCTTAATCAGAGGATTTCCTTGCCACTTGCTTGGACAGTGGATTTTATGTTGAACTTGTATTCTACAGGGACAAATAAAGTTGGAGAGGCAGCAAATTTTGTCTTTGTTCATCAAGGTTATGAAAAAGTTCTACAAACATCTATATGCTATTGCAGCAAAGGAGATAGACTCTGCCCTACCTCGCTTGAAAGAGGTAACTTAAAAACTTGTCATTTCTCACGAAGTGTTTTCAATCATATTCTCACAGCGAGAATTTATCGCCCTCCTCTTCAAAACAACCCCCTTCAAAATAAAATAAAATAAAATAAAATAAAATTCTCCCTTTTCCTATATTGAAGGGTGTTCTAGGATGAGCTTTGACGTTGAAATGTGTAGCACCACAAAATAATTCCTTCCACTTTGATGACCATCATTGATGATGATAAGAAGTTGGGAAGTACCCTCTGCAATGGAAATCAAACTGCTAATATGTAACAACCGCATAAATCACATGATAGTCATATGAGCATACACACAAGTGTTCTAAATTTGGGAATTTCCAATTTCAGGTCGTTCTGGAACCACACAGTGTATCTGTGGATGAAGATCTAAATGAGGCAGCGAAGAAAGTTGAGGTAACGTTGATATTGGTCAATTCCCTTTGTTATTTTATATTTCCTCTTCTTTGTCCTTGCACTGACTTGACTTGACCATGCTAGGACGAGATGAAGACCAAGGCAGAGGGTTTCCTAAACCCTGAATTTCTTCAACAGTATGCCATTGTTGGAAGAGAATCCGATTTCGAGAGTGCTCTGCAAAACGGCGGTAAGGTCACCTCAGGTGGTGTCATCAGTGTCAAATCTAGTGGAGAGAAAATGGAGAAACATAAAAAGCACAAAGAGAATCAAGAGAGCGGGAAAAAGCGTAGCAGGAACAACCCTGGCTCCAAATCTGACAAGAAACGGAAGTCCTAAGTCTATATTCTTGTATTGTTAGTCATTGTCTTAAGTTTATATTTTTGTATTGTTAGTCATTGATATTACTCCCATGCTAACGGCGTGTGCAATTTTGTTAGTGTATCAAGGGACCAAGTACAGTCATTTTTATGAATGGAAGAAGCATTTGGGTAGAGTCTCTCTTGAATTCATGCAACTAGCTTTGTTCAATCAAATATCATGCGCCCTAGATGTGAGCGGTTTCAGATTCTATATAGATTCTATTTGAAATCTAGAATCTACTCATTGGAACGGGTTACTTATTTTTTGAAAGTTGAAACTTGCCCTGCATATCTTGCGGTCAGCTTTAGTTTTACTTAGATTTCATTTATATTATTAATTGAACATTTACAATGAATTATTACCTTTAATGATCACTACTTATTGCAACAATTCACTTACTATAATTTATATTTAAACACGCGAAGAATATAAAATATTAACAAAGTAAATTTTAGTCATAAAATGGAAATTTAAATTAGTGATTTTAAATTACATACTCATCATTATATACCATGAAATATTATAGGATTGCATGAAGACTTAAATAGATTAAAAAAAAATACAAAAAACTGTTTCTAGTTTCATAAATCCACCCATAGAAATAGGTTCTTCAATGTTTAGAATCGATAGGTTCCTCAATGTTTGGAATCAATCTTTCGATTCTAAGCTCTACTTTGAAATCATGCTAATCCCTATTGTGCTTGCTATGCCCAAATGATGGCTATTGTGAATGGCTCGAATAGACGAGGCATATTAATATTTGGATGAGCCGTTCAAATGTTTTGATAAGTTTGTGTATTGAGTCTTAATACTCTATTGTAACAAGACGGTGTTTCCGCACGCTATGCGTGCTTGATACACTATTCAAAAATCTCGTATAAACTCTCCTTAATTATTTGGAATATTATGTGATATTATATGATTTGATTTTGTTAGCTGTAAATTAACTGTTGACATAAATTAAGGGCTATTTAGGATTTATACCTAAAATAGGTTTCTCATCTAATTTAGGTTTTATATTCTTGTGTATATACATCTTGTAATTACTTGAAAAAAATAAGAAAAACACAGATTCTTTTCTATATGGTATGAAATCCTAGTTTTCTAATATGAATTTCCCACCTGTATTTCTTTTCCCACTACCGATACTTCATTGCAGCCTATGTTTATTTTTCCACTACTACTGCTTCATTGTAGCTATTTTTTCAACCTTATTGCTACTAATCTGTTAAGCCTTATTGTTGACTTACCCACCCTTATTGTTGTCCTTCAGTTATATGATAACCACCGTTGTTACTTGATCCCTTCTTAGTCTCTTGCTATAATCTATCCTTTCAAGTTGTCGAATGAAAGATTTGGGGAAGGTTATCTTTGACCAAACCGGGTCCTCTCTTCCGGATCAATCCAACTTATTGATTAAAGATTTTCCTAGCATGGAGTACCAATTGGATGGAATAAATTCTCTTCAGTGAGCACAGATTGTGAGGACATTTCTTAAAGGAAAAGAGAAGCTCAGTCATCTAGAAGGCACTGGTTTAGGACAAGGTGATCCTAAGTTTCAAACGTGAGACGAGGAAGATTCCTCAATTATGTCATGGTTGGGGAGCTTGATGTAACCTGAAATCAACAAAAACTACATTTTTCTCCCTACTGTCAAGGACATATTGGACGTTGTTCGTCAATTTTATTCAAAAGTTCAAGATGCAGCAGTAATTTATGAACTCAAGATGAAGGCTTCAACAACAAAACAATGTAATCATTATGATAGAATACTACAATCTCATGAGAGGTCCTTGGCTTGAAATAGATCACAATTTGAATATATAGATGATGTCACACCCCGATCCTCGAGCACGTGCCAATCCCTCTCTGGTCGATAAAATTTGCGACTTCCTAAGATGAGTCGTCGACCCTTTCATTTTATTGCACATGCGGAAGCAAATAATAAATCTTCTGACATTAACAACTTGGGATAGAAAATCATGACAACAAATTCACAAACAAAACACACATTTATATACACACTGAGTCATGTACAAAGTCTATGACCAAAAGACTACAAAAGACTAGCTCTCCAAAAAGAAGTGATCCTAACTGACCTATACTTCAGATCACCTTAGCACGACTCCAGGTCCTCTACTCTACGGTCCTGAAAATTTAGCCCACGACGGGGTGAGATATAAATCTCAACGATTTCACGCTCTAAACCTCGATTAGGAGGGTAATACGCCCAGAGGCACCCTAATCATACAATCACACAACCAATGAGACTTACCTTGTCTCGGATCCTCCTTGTAGATCAGTACAATTTATATCACAGACAGCACGAGAGTATGAGTAACAAACAAGCTCAATTAATTGGAACGCCATACTCAAATTTCAAACAAGCACCAGAGTCTTGATTATAGGGCAAAATCGTTATGACATGTCCCATACCGTGCCACACAATTTTGTCCCATAATCTAACACATCCAACTCAATTAATCATGCATTCCTGGTTTTGATCTCGGCATATAGTACGGCTTACTCTCTGTTCGGCGGTCTTCTAGTATTGCCAGGCTTTGTCTCATCCCATTGAGCACGGCTATGTCTCTTTTAGACGGCTTTCCCGAAGGAGCACAAATCTAGAATCTATTACGACCGACTTCCCGTTGTCTAGGAGCGTCCCATATAGGGGTTACTGTCCAGCTTACCGGCCCGGGACGAGTTCTCTTAACTAACACACGACCATTCAATCTTGGCCAGGATACCGTGCATTGCACTTAGATGCCTTAATTAAAATGGTGAACCTGACCTATTTTTTTCGTATTAGAAATATATGGTAAAAATAGCCGTGTGTGGGTACACGGTCAATTCACACCAGAAAAATTTATATCTTCCAATTTAAAATCCTACTGTTTTATATAGTATATAAAATCATTTTTGGTGCTAAAATCTGACACTTAGGAATTTCTGAATAAATAACGAAATTCACAAATTTTTGGAATAAATGACCAAAAATCTAATCAGCATTCGATTTGCATAAATTAACACTTAATTGCAGAAATTAACCACACCATTGCAATCGGCACGAAGTTTCGGTCATCAACTATCCCGGTCTAATTTCCAAAAAATATTTAATAATTAAATAATTATCAAAATTAATTAAATAATTGTAATTAATTACCATAAATACTAACCTAGGCCGCAATTGCTAAATTAACTGCCTAAACGGGCCGGGAAAATTCCCGAACCTGTCTAGATAAATAGCACATCCTATCTAGGCCTTAATTAATTTAATCTAACCACCTAACATGTATAAATGACTAATTAAATCACTAATCTAATCTAACTAACCACCTAATCCCTAATTAAATTAAACTAAACACCCATTAAACGTCATTAGCCTACTAAGTAGAGTTTAGTACATAAACTCACTGGTTTAATGCGAAAACCGGTTTACCACGATGGCGGCCGAAACTTGGGCTCGCGACGACACCAGCGGGGCTTGGACCGGGCCTAAAACCGGCCCAACAAATCTCAGCCCAAACTGAGATTTGTTATTGAGTTAGGCTGGACTAAAGTTAGGTTGAAGTGGGCTTCGAATGGGCTGGACAGAAACTTGTGGCTGAGGACAGCTGCTGGGCTTGTGGGATTTGCTGAATTGGACTTGCGAATAAAGAAGCAGCAAGGGCTGCTACTGGGCTAGCTTGCGTGGGCTCATGGATTGAACTAAGGAAGCAAGGCTGCGGGCGTGTGAGGTGGTGGAGACGAAGACACATGGCTGAGGTTGCTTCGGTCAACCACGCCTTCGCTGGAGAAGAAACTTGACCGATGGAGGGTCCATGGACATGTGGCAACAAACGTGGAGGTTCGGTGAGGCAAAATTGCCGGTGGAGCTGCACGGTCAACACTTGGGACTTCAATGGAGCTAGAGTTGATTGGATTGGGCTACTTCGTTGGCGTTGATTTTGGGGCATCCGCGGAGGAGACAAAGGCTAGTGGACGGAGGCGAGCTGACACGCGGGCGTGAGGTAGCTGCAGGGAAAAATCGTTGAAGCAGCTTCGGTGGAAATGGTTGATTCGGTGGAGAGAGGGACGGTGGGATGCATAGGCGAATTCGATGGGGTTGGATACAGAGAAGGAGCTAAAGTTGCAGGGAAAGATGAAAATGAAAGCTGAAGCAGCGAAGAAGGGAGGGAGTCAAACAAAATGGCGTGCATGGGAGAGAGAGACGTGTGAGATGGGCTTGAGAAAGAGGGGAGAGAGAAAGTCAACAAGATTAGCTATTACATTGAATGCTTGGTCCTCTAAAGTCCTCAAGATTATCCCTTGGTCCCCCATGATTATTTCTTGCAATTTAATTCACAAATAATCCAATTTGAAGCAAAAAATCCAACCCCCTCCACAAGCTCCGAATTTCATCAATTGAGCTTCAATTTCTCTAACAAATTCCCAATTCAACTTCCAATTTGATGAAAAAGAAAGCCCATAAAATTTCTATAAGTTCCCAACCCAAGGGCTCGGTAAGGAGGCCAAAAATCCATTTAATTTGGCCAATCCGAATTTCCGTTATTTTCCGAATCGTCCGAAACGATTTTCCGTAAAAATTTCGAACTCTTCGAAAATTCTTCGAAGAGTGAGTCGACGTTCCTAAAATAAATCGTGACATGATAGAACTTTCAATTTTTGAAATCGGGTTCAAATTCGTGGTTAATTTCAGTCTGACGCGATTTTAACGTGACCTAATCTATCGAGGTAGCTTTTAGGAATTTTTAGTGCAATTGACTCGTGGTCGATTATTTTCGAGCCATGTTATACATCTTTGACACATTAGCGACTCTCGGTTGTCATGAAAATTTTGAGATTTCAAATACGGACATTGGATACAAAAATGATAGAAAAATTGATTTAGTATCGTTCGACGAGAATTTTGTAATCAGGTGGAATCACCCACACACTAATCACACATTTCTATCGAATCAACCTATCTCCGATCTCTGATTGATTTTTGACTGTACCGTAATGACTCTTGCAGATTAACACGATCGAGCAGTCGATTTTTGGTCGAGTTCTCAAGTCTATCGTGTTAAAATTCCTCAATGATTTCCCCATATAGTCTAGTTATCTCGTGAGTGATCAGCTCAGATAATAGTACTATAGACGCGTCGATGAAATGCCCGGAGAGAGAGAGAGAGAGAGAGAGAGAGAGAGAGAGAGAGAGAGAGATTGGAGGTTGTTCGTCAATTTTATTCAAAATTTCAAGATGTAGCAGTAATATATGAACTCAAGACGAAGGCTTCAACAACAAAACAATCTAATTGTTCTGATAGAATACTACAATCTCATGAGAGATCTTTGGCTTGAAATAGATCACAATCTGAATATATAGATGAGGTGTGCTGAAGATACTAATACTCTCCGAAACCATATGGAGAGAGAGAGAGGGAGGGAGGGAGAGAGGGAGAGAGAGGGAGAGAGAGAGAGAGAGGATTTTTGAGGTTTTGGTAGGTCTGAATGCAAACTTTGATCAGATTCAAGTTCAGACTCTACGATTCTTGAATGAAGTTTTTTCTACTGTAAGAGGAGAAGAACGCTGAAGAACTGTAATGCTTGAAGACCAACACACTGAAGGATCTGCCATGAAAGTAATTAAAGAGGAAACAAATCCTGACAAAAACAAGAGGCTGGATTCGATTAAGACAATGGGAAGTGAAGGTTTATGGTGCAGTTTCTATAAGAAACCACGCCATAAAAGAGAAAATTGTTTCAAGCTTCATGGAAAAATATAGGTGCTCAGCAGAGCTAAAAGACGGCCATAAGCACGCATGACTAATGAAGGTGAAGCTACCCCTATGGACCAATACAAACTTGTTAATGAGGAGATATTTAACAAAGAAGAAGTTGGTAAAATCAGGGCTCTCCTTGACTCCCTATCTAAGTCTTCTGATATGAGTTCACTTGTATAGTTAGATGCATGTCTTGAAAACTCAACAGCTTCTCAGTACCCTAATTCATGGGTTCTTGATTCAAGAGCAACCCATAATATGACACATGATCCCACTAAATTTGAAACTCATAAACCATCACCAAGAAATAGGAGTATTACCATAGCAGATGGATCTCCTGTTACCGTAGTTGGCCAAGGAACCATAACTCTAAATCCCTTGCTTAAACTTGACAATGTCCTTCATGTTCCTAGATTGTCCACCAATCTCCTTTCCATTAATCAACTTACCAAAAATCTGAATTATAAGGTATTTTTTTTCTATTGATCATTGTATTTTGCAAGATCTGAAAAATGGGAGGACGATTGGATTTGCCAAAGAATGGAATGGGATCTACTATCTTGAGGATTCGAATAGAACTAGTTGGTCTCTCGAGGGTTCTAGTACCTCTTGCAATTCTTGTAATCCTATCCACTCATCTCATATTTGGCTTCATCATTTTCGATTAGGACATCTACCGTTTAGTCTTTTTAGGACTATGTTTTCTTCCATTTTAAAGATGTTGCTATTGAAAATCTTCATTGTGAAGTTTGTGAACTTGTAAAACATCATTGTGTTTCATTTCCTTTTAATAATAATGCTACAATTTCAACACCATTCTCTCTTATCCATACTAATGTGGGGAGTCCGTCTAAAATTGTTCATTTTACAGAAGCTAGATGGTTTGTCTCTTTTATGGATAATTGTATTCATACTACATGGTTATATTTTTTGAAAGATAAATTTAATGTTCAATATATCTTTCAAAACTTTCATAAAATGATAGTCAATCAATTTTGGGTGTCAATTAGGAGACCTAGGTTTGATAATGGGAATGAATATTTCAATCAGTATCTTGATCATATTTTCCAAAGTCAGATATTATTCATGAGTCTTCCTGTATGAAGTAGCCGAAAGGAAAAATAGGCATATCCTAAATGTTACATGGGCTCTCCTCCAAATGTTTGTTCCAAAGCATTTTTATGAGAAAGTTGTTTTAACTTTAGCATATCTTATTAATCGAGTTCATTCCAAAACCTTAAGAAATAAAAGATCCTTACAACTCTTGCCTACCTTTTATCCCGATGTTTCCCGTAAATACCTTGTTCCCCTTCGGGTCTTCGACTGTGTTGCATTTGTGTATATCCATAATCGCAACAAAAACAAACTTGACCCCCATGCTCTAAAGTGTCTTTATTGGGTACTCTAATACTCAAAAAAATTATAAATGCTATGACTCTTTAACATGTCAAGTTTTTATCTCTATGGATGTCACTTTTAATGAAAATTAATTGTTTTTTCCTTCCTATTACTATCTTCAAGGGGAGACTCCTAATGAAGATAGTGCATTTAAACTACCGCCTCCGCTACTTAGTGCGTTGTCCAATCCAACTTCGTCCCCTTCCCCATCTTTGTCTAGTCCTAGCCCTCTTAATCCATCCAATCCTTTATCAAGTCCATCGAGTCCTCTGTCCAGTCTTTGTCCCCTATTAAGTCCTTTGCCTAGTTCATCACCGTCTTCATCTAGTCCTCCTAAGAATGAACCAACCAAACTGCAAGTTCATTCAAGAAGGATGAAGTTCAATTTGGAACTAGATCAAGTCCCATTATCTGAACCGTTATCAGGAAATGAAATGAATCACCCTTCTCCTAATGAACCTGAGTTAAGTGATCTGGATTTACTTATTGCCTTGAGAAAAGCTACTAGGAAATGTACCCAACACCCTATCTCCCAAATTGTGTTTGACCATAGACCATCTACTCAGCACAAAGCCCTCTTGATTAAATTACTATTCCTAACTTGGTACATGAAGCTTTTGAGGATAGGAATTGGATACAAGATATGACAGAAGAAACGAATATATTGAAGAAGAATGATACATGGGAAATTGTGACTTTACTCAAAGGCAAGCAATTAGTGGGATGTAAATGGGTTCATACTTTTAAGTACAAAGCTGATGGGACCTTGGAAAGGTATAAAGGGAGGCTAGTCGCAAAGGGTACATCCAAACCTATGGTGGATTATCAAGAGACATTTGCACTAGTAGCAAAGATGAATACATAATGAGTGCTTTCTCTTGCAACTAATTTTGGTTGGTCTTTGCAGCAATTTGATGTGAAGAACGTGTTTTTACACTGAGATTTGGAGGAGGAAGTCTTTATGGAACCTCCACCAGGTTTTGACAAGTAACAATTAGGTGCATCAGCTTAAAAATGCTCTATATGGTCTCAAACAATCCCCAAGAGATTGGTTTAGAAGGTTCACTGAGGTAATACTTGAGATGGGTTACAAGCAAAGTAGAGGGGATCACGCCCTATTCATCAAACATTCAAATGAAGATATGATCACAGCTCTATTTGTATATGTAGATAATATAGTTGTGATTGATAATTATGAAGCTGAACAAAAGTCTCTTAAGAACAGTCTTGCTTAACAATTCGAGATCAAAGACCTTGGAAAGTTGAGATACTTCCTTGATATTGAGGTGGTCTACTCTATGAAAGGCATTCTTATATTCCCAAGGAAGTATGTACTTGATCTTCTCAAGAAAATATGATGTCTGAATAGCAAGGCAGTGAGCACTAACATTGATGCAAACCATAAAATAGATGGACAAGGAAAGAGTGACATAGTTGATAAAGGGAGATATTAAAGGTTAATAGAAAGGCTTATTTA
Organism: Eucalyptus cloeziana; assembly: GCA_014182715.1. NCBI lineage: Eukaryota > Viridiplantae > Streptophyta > Magnoliopsida > Myrtales > Myrtaceae > Eucalyptus > Eucalyptus cloeziana. The sequence goes on along the minus strand of CM024641.1, from coordinate 54,564,431 downwards.
TGTCTCATATTAGGCTAGCATAGCTTATGTTGTGGGAGTCGTAAGTTAGTTCATAGATGATCCTAAGAAGAACATATGCAAGCTATCTATTAGATTCTTCACTACCTCAAAGCTACTCTTGGAAAAGGTATTTTGTTTAAAAAGGGTGACAAGTTGAATCTTGAAACCTATATTGATGTAGATTATATTGGGTCACCAACAAATAGAAGCCCCACATCTAGCTATTGCACTTTTTTAGGAGGAAATCTAGTGCTGAAGCTGAATTAAGGACAATGGCAAATGGGATATGTGAACTTTTGCGGCTCAGGATTGTCATTGAAGACCTCAAAGTGGAACAAGAAAAAACTATGAGACTCTATTGTGATAATAAATTAGCAATCAACATTGCTTGCAATCTGGTTCAACATGATTGAACCAAGCATATTGAGGTAGATAGGCATTTTATAAAGGAGAAGCTTGAATCTGATTTGATTAGTACTCCCTACACTCCTAGCAAAGATCAACTAGCGGATTTACTAACCAAAGGCCTACCAGTGTCGAGATTTCAAGAGATTACCAGCAAGTTGGGCATGGAAGATATTCACTCACGAACTCGAGGGGAAGTGTATGAAAATCTCCGTAATCTCTTCCTAATTATTTGGAATATTATGATTTTTGGAATATTATGTGATATCATGTGATTTGATCTTAGTAGCTGTAAATTAGCTACTTAGCTACTGACAAAGATTAGGGGCTAATTAGGATCTATACCTAAAATAGGTTTCTTACCTAATTTAGGTCATCTATTCTTGTATATATACACCTTGTAATAATTACTCAACGATAATAAGAAAAACACAGATTCTCTTCAACACACGCTTTGACCGGGAGATAAAGCATATGTAGAAAGTCATGTGCACAACGCCGTGCGGTAGTAGCCATTGTTCCAGTAAGCAAGGCAAACTTCAGATTTACAAAGCCGTACAGCTTCATTTTTCACACCCACATAAAGATGAGCCGGAGAAGGAAACGTAGTTACGGATTCAAGGTAAAAACTGGTAGGGGATTTTCAAAAGACTTCTAAGAGCAATGCTCCTGTGAGAATCATGTAAGTGAGCTGATGATACCTAACCAGTCAATAATCAGTAACCACGAAAAATGACCCATGGAAGAGTCTTCAATGCCATGCAAGATGCTCCGCAAGAGGCGATGGAATCGTGCAATGTGACTTAGCATGCTCGGAGTACCATTTCGAGGGGAAAAAGATCCCGAGGTGCACTGATGCAGAGTACAGTACATCTCAGCACCTGAATTATTATTATTTTCTGTTTTGCCCACAAGACATGATCCGAAGATCCAATAACTCAAAGCGGGATGGGTGCATGCGCCCCAATGTGCCCAACAATAACATATCAAGGAGCCACTGTTTATGAACTCAGCACAAATACAGTCGTCGTTATCGGTCAACATTAGAAGTCTTCCAATCTAATGCAAGCCAGACTCGAGGGAAAAACCTCCAGCAAGTACAAAAGTGCATTCACAAAATAAGAAATGCTCCATCCTAGCGACATTGCCATATGTGATTGGAGGAAAACAGCATATAATCTCAGTCACTGGATAGCATTTTCCATTCAATTACTTTATTGAAGAAAACAAGGAGAAGCAAAAGTATTGTCAAACTAACTTCCTTCTCCATTCTTTCAACAATTGATCAACCATTTGAACAGAATCTTGTCTCAGATGAAGTTTCTGATATCCAAGGACTTCACATCAACCATTTCCTCATCCTTAAATTCTTCCCTGCAATGAAACATAGATAAAAGTTACTAACAAATAAATTTTCAAAAGCTTTTACAACAATTGAAGTTGCACCTAATTCATACTTCTCCTCAGCATAGGCTATCTGAGTCGAACAAACCTATGCTTACAAAATATAACTGTCATTTAAAAGAAATTGCTGTAGATAATGATGTTTTCCAGATAAGTTAAGACCATATGTTCTTTCAGCATTTTTTTCTATTTGCTTTCAATGAATCTGTTCACGGACTAAGGATTCATTGATTTCGCATTAAATGAATGATTGAGAACATTTTCCTAAAAATGATCGCTTTTAATAACTAACAAATAAAAAAATGCTTCCATTATTGACAACAATTTAAGTCCGGATATTTTTGTGGATGATAAAAAAAATTTCATTCATTCATTTTTGTAAGCAATATAAGCAATCATGTTTAGGAAAATATTTTTCAAATCGTTCATGTTATGCACAACAAACGGAGCCTAAGTATAATAATGATTTCCATATATTCTATATTTAGCAAACAATAATAAAAAATTAAACATTTCCAGGTACAATGTTCTCAAGATACTCAAGCAGGGCCCCAATAAGTTTTTTTAAACAAAGAAACTGCACCCTACTTACTGATTCGCCTCAATGATGAAAGTACAGAAATACTTGCCTTTTCTTCTGAGTTTCCATAGCTTCAAGAGAATCTTTCTTCAACTCCTCCAATTGTGCTTTGGCAATTTTAAGTTCCAACTCCTCCTCATACTTTGGCAGATCTTCCCTTCGAATTCCAAGCCTAGCACAACAAATGACAGAAAAGAATGTCATAAGCAGCACGTCATGACATCTAAAATAATGTCATAAGTAGCACATCAAGCTGAAGAAGCTAGATATAAGCAGAGCAAAAAAGTGCATGATAGTGGAAAACTCGAGCTCAACAAACAATTATCAAACTTTCTCACGTAACCACAGTCAGAATTGAGTCAAATTCAAAGGGCAGACTAAGAGCCTAGCACCCATGCTATCAACTAGTATTTTGAATCCGGCAAGTAAACTTGCAGAAGAGATATAAATTGTCTCTAGGAGACATGCTTCTACGATTTCCAAGTAAAAAATGTTAAATCTAGCATAACAAATGATTCAGTCTCTTATGTTAACAAAGTAGTGCTTCAACTATATATTAAATCATCCTTCGGTATACCTTCAGTTTGGCTCAAATATCAGTAAATGTAGGATGCAATACTATTCTCATTCAAAATCAATCCTTGTACACCAATGTAATAATTCTACTAGCATGGGAAATTTTTTTAGCTAACCACTCCCAATTAACATGTCAAGCCAAAAAAAAAAAAAAAAAAATCGAGACGCTTGGCCAAATAAATCCCATCCAATTGAGATTAGTTTAATTCTGGAAATGCATAATTGAACAACCACATCCTGTTGAGATATATACACATACACACAAACACGATGCAATTTAAAATACACAAATAAGGGTTTTGAAAATATACCTAAACTGAAAGCTACCATCAATATGCCACATTATTCAAAAAAACCAAAAAATAAGACCTAGCAACACAAGCACTTACTTCTTATTGACCTTATCAAACTCTGCCACGAGAAGAGCCATTCCTTTCTTGTCATTTCTCATAAGGGGCTTCTTAATTTCTTTTTCAACTTTCTCCAATGCATCCATCATCATTGCCTCTGCGCCAAGGTCATCAGTAAGACCTCTCCTGCAAAAAGTATTGGCTTTAAGTACTCACTAAAAATAAGGATCGGAAACAACTCATTTTCACAAAATGTATAAGCCTATGATACGAGCAGACATAACCAGAGCATTTCATACAAATCCAGAACTAGTATGTAGTAAAGTTCTGTCCCAAAAAAAAAAAAATCGTAGTATAGTAAATAGCTCATGCGTAAAATTCTGGACCATTAGAGAAAGAAGCTAGGCACAGGTGTTACAAAGTTACAAAAACTTAAAAAAGCAAGCAGTACATATCAAAACATACTTGATCCGAATCTCCTTCAAAGTCAGAAGATATGTACGGGCATCTGGTATGTCCTGCGTACGTGTCTGAATTGTGTACTGGATCCTTTGCGATTCTGAGAACAAGTCTGCCCTGTGGGATAAAAGACCAGGTCTAATCAGTTCATTATTAAAAGATCAGATAACTTATCCTCTTTGCGCCTTAACAAACAGAGACATGCTCAACTTCATCCTGCCAGTCGCTAGAGTTTACTTTAGTTGACAAATTAGAAAATGGCCAGACATGGAGGCCTATTGAAAGACACATATGCCTGGACCACAAGCTGTATCTAGCACTCATGAACTGAGTTAATTACTTTAGAGATGGCATTTATTAGATCGTCACCCAAAAAGTAGTTTTCTTTGATATGTGAAAGTGACATTAAGAAGTTCCACCACTAACCAACTGCTCCATCTCCATTTCAAACATCCATAAATATAATGAGACAAATTGAGAAATAGTGGAAGCAACTGCAACTCATCCAAGACCCAAAGTGCAAAACCATAGTAAACCTCTTACTTCCAAGGAAACAGAACAAAGGGCAATGCTCAAAACATGAGGCAAGAGAAAGCTGTTACAAGGATAAGCTGAAAAGGCAACAGAAAGATTACTTTTCTCTTACTGTCTTCATGACCTTCGCGTACTGAGCCACTGCAGCTGGATCTTCAGGAGCAATGGTAATTTTTTCCTTCCTCAGAACTCCTATGGCAGTCTCAAATTTCTTCTTGACCTCCAGAAAGATATTCTTCAACATCTCTGTTTTAACAATGACCATGTCAGTACTCTTCAGTGATAAGCCTTGGTGCTGGGAATTCTCACCTCAACAATAGAAGCATGAAAGTATATCCAAAATTAGTTTTACTTCATTTCTACAGCTATTTTCTCCAGGTGGATTCCCACTTGGAAGTCTCAAGATAAGACCTCAGTCAGACCAATGATGTTCCACGGCCACCATTGGGGAAATTACGCTCATGTAGCACTTATCATTTGCATCAGCAATAACTTGTGTAAGGTTATATGCTTCATACTTTACAGAGTGGAAGAGTAGCTTAAGAAGTACAAGAAGCTTGTTCTTTCTTTTGACCTCAAAAAGATGCGGCATTTGTCAGCAAAGTAATGATAACTAACTAAATGTGACACTGATGTTCACTGAAAATGCAGCAGGACAGGCTAATGTTTACGACGGCACTCACCATCTCCCTTGAGGGCAGCAGGAGTAGCTTCTTTGGCAAAGAAGCGGACAGGGACAGCATGCTCCCGCAGCAAAATTGTCTGAGTACCACACAACTGAGTGAAGAAAAGCAGAAGCACGTCAAATTCAACAATGCCCGCGAAGAAATTGACAAATCTATCAAGAAACTAAACAGTGGTGTGTATCGTGCAGAAGGCTACAGCTAATGGACCGCAATACGACAGCCATTTCCATCTAAAGTAGACACGACGATATCAAAAACGCTGTTTTTAACTAAATACAGTGGGAAAAAAAAGCCTCCCAATGCTAATCATGTGCTCTAAAGTTCGTCAGCAACCGAAAGGAACATCGAGGAAGAAGCTAAAAACATAAAATTTAGGCCAATTACACCCTAGTTACGGCATAGATCTATCCAAGCGCACAGAAACACAATCGCCGACTCAAATCGCCCCGCAACGAAGAGCAACAGACAATCATCAACAATCGCCCTAACGGAAAGCGGCGACTTTGCGGAACGCAAAATCCCCGATCTCCACGGCCAATGTTGAGCGCCATCGGTACAACCCCTCTCCCCACTGATGAAGAAAAACAGAGCGCCGCGTTTCGCCTCGAAATCGCTCAACCCTAGCGAAATTGCTATCGCCCAGATCGAAGAACAACCCCCTCTCCCCCCCAAAAAAAAAAAAAAAAAAGGAAAGATCCCGTTTCCTCGGGGGCCAACAGAATCGAGCGCGATCGAGCGGAAATTCGCGACGGCATTTGACGAACGGCGAGAAGGGGAAAGCTCCTCACCTGCCGGGACTTGGAAACGAGGCGAGAAGCGAGCGCCATGATCGCCTTCTTCTGCTGATTTCTGTGCTTCTGCTTCGTTCGTCAACCAGAGAGAGAGAGAGAGAGAGAGAGAGAGTGTTTTTGTAGGGTTTCGACTTGCGTTTGTTTTTGGTTGCGATTGTGGTGGTGGTGGTGGTGGTAACTGGTAACTCTACTGACAGTCTCTGGTTATCCGTCTCCAAGGTTAACCGCAGTTAGCAGAGGAAATGACACTGATTAATTAAGCTAGAAAGTAAATAAAAAATTTATAGAAGTTTAGAAAAATGACACAAATGGTTACGGAATTTTAGTGTAATGCGCAATATTGTCTTCAAATTTTTAATTTGATTAATGAGGAATGTAATCTCTAAACTTTTAATTTATTCACTGTAATCTCTGATTCTTTTGTATATATTCAATTTAATTCTTAAACTATATAAAAATGTTTAAGATTATTTTTTATCGTGAATTAATAGAAAATTATATTGAACATTTTCATATAATGCAAGGACTATATTAAACATGTAATAAAAGTACAAGGATGACATTAAACGAATTAAAAATTTAGGACCACATTGAATATTAAAGCAAAGTGCAAAATCCACATTAATAGTTTAGAGACCACTTGTATATTAGGCCAAAATTTAGAAATTATTTGTGTTGTTATATTTAAATGGATAATTGCACAAAGCCTCCGAAATTAATTACGAAATGAGATGGATGGAAAACTTTTCAATTAATAAAGTAAAGTTATTATAAATTAATTTAAATGTACAATTAAATGGATTATGAAAATAACAAGCAATTTCAAGATTGTAGTGGCTCGATGTGTACGTTGCGGAACTCTTTTACATCATTCTGTTTGATTTTCGTGTCCATTCAGTCCTTTATTTAAATCTCTAAATCATATTTCATCCAATTGATATGTGAAAAGTAAATAACTCATCCTGCATAATTGATTAAAATTATTATTTCACATGAAAATAAAGCCATTCTGCTCCCTAATATCTCCTCTTTGGCCCAATTCCCTTAAAAAGAACCAACCTTCAAGTCGAGTTTTAATTATGATCTAAACTAGTAAAAAGTATAGCCTTCACCTCCATACTCAAATCTGACCAATGTTAACTTTCTATCCAATGTAAGGTCCAATGTGTCAATTCCCCGATCACTTAGGAAATTTGGGCCCTTATGTTTGGGTCACTTAGGAATTTGGGTTCCGAGAGAATCTATAGATTCACATGGTTCCTTGCTTTAATTAATTGATTAATTATAAAAGGTGAAGGAATTAATATTTTGGATAAAAGAAATGGAAAATCTTTGGACAAAATCAAATATTCCAATTGTTTCGAAAAATAAATTATTTAAAAATACTTTTGTAAAATCTATAGAATGTTTTCATTATCAAAAAAAAATTGTTTATATATTTTCAAGGGAAATGAAAATAAAATTTTTATTCATTTTTATAAGTGAGATATGCAATTATATTTATAAAAAAATTAAAAAATTTAATTTTTTTTTTACAAAACAAACGGAATGTACGTTTAAAAAAACGGGAATGAATAAAGAAGGCTCTGCGTGAAGCTCAAGCGAGTGCTCCACTGAAAAAGCATCTATTGGGCTTGATTGTAGGAGCAATGAAGTAGGCCGGCCCACCTTGTCTACCTCCTTCGATACTTGCAAATAACTTTTCTCGTTCGAGGACCCTTTGATTTTGATCAATTACCTCAAAAGCCCAATCAAAGTTTAGACCGATGGGCAAAAGAGCCAGTTCTGTCGCGAAGAATAAATGATTTTAAAAATATTTTCTTAAAACGATTACTTACAAATAATAAATATGAAAAATATTTCAATGTCCACAAAAATATTTAAACATGTATCGTTGTCCATGATAAAACAATTTTCCTTTGACTAATCATTTTGAGCAATAAGTTTAGAAAAATATTTTATAAATTATTTATTTTCCGTAAAATATTTCACGAAAAATAACTTTTAGGAAAAAAAAAATTTCAAATTTTTTTTGATGATTGATTCACAAAAATAAACTAGTCATTGAAAAAAATACATTCATAAGTGGAGAATTTTTTTTTTTTTTTTAAGAGGAGATTATTTTCCTCATTTTTCTTTCACTCGAAGTAAGCATGTTCTTCTTGCACTCTTTTTATTATTTATTATTTCTTATTAAAAAATTGAATTTTTAATTATTGTTTCTTTTATTTTCTTTCTTTTTTTCATTTTCCTTCTTCTTCTTTGGCCGATCACCAATTGAGAGATGAGCTTGCCCAAAGCCAACGAGGCTTGAGCTCGCCAATCAGTGAGACTTGACCTTACCAAATCTGGTAAGGTGGAGCCTCACCTGAGGCTAACTCAACTCGGCTTGCCTAAATCTACTGAGCTTGAGTCATATTGGCCATGAGTGAGCTCATACTTCACCCGTGGCCAATCATCGGCTGTTATCACGACTAGCAATTGATTGAGGAAGAAGGAAAAAGAAAAAGAAAAAATAATAAAAAAATTCAAATCTTTTGGTAATGCACCTTCGGAAAATCAATTGATATTTTTTATACCAAATAACAGAAAATATTTCTTAGTTCATTTTTAGTTTTCAGACAAATATTAAAAAATATTATCATTTTCTTGGTAAACATTTTTTTTGAAATGTCATGATTTTTCACCAAATAGATGGAGTCTAAGATCTTTCAAACTCCACGGACAAGTGATGTGGATACTCCCGCACCTTTTCTTACATGTACGATCGGAACCGAGAACAACACATGGGATTGCTTATGAACGGGGATCCTCACATGCTACGTGAATCTAGGGTGGGCCTTAACTTTAATGCCGCATCAAAAAGTCAAACTCAAAAGTCTAAACTAATGGGAGAAGAGATATTAAAATGAATATAAGGCCCATTGAAACTCTATAGACCAGCGATTCGTGTACTTTTTATATTGGGAAAATGTCACAAATGGTCCATGAACTTTCATCTAATGGTCAATTTCATCCATGAGCTTTCGATTTGCTCAATTTGGTCCATGAACTTTCATTTAATGTTCAATTTCATCCCCGAGCTTTCAATTTGCTCAATTTGGTCCATAAACTTTCATCTAATGTTCCATCTAGTCCCAAACTATTTGAAAATTGATCAATTTCCCTTTTTTTAATACCAAACTGTTTTTTTTAAATAAAAAAAAAAATACCAAATTGGTTTTTTTTTTTTTAAATAATGTACAAAAGCCCATCAATTGATTTTTCCCTTTTCGGTGAAGTCCATAAAAAAATCGATTGATGGGCTTTTGTACATTATTAAAGTAATTTGCATATACAAAAAAAATCAAAATGCAAGATTCACCTTTGTTTATTATTACAGTTCCTTTTTTCTATTTGTTTTTAATATGGAGAAATGAAAGAAATATTGACCTTTATTACTTTGCATAGATGTGGTATCTTTTCGACCAAAAAAAAAAAAATCCAATTTGGTATTTTTATTTATTTATAAAAAAACAGCTTGATATTAAAAAAAAAGAAGGGAAATTGGTCAATTTTCAAATAGTTAGGGACTAGATGGAACATTAGATGAAAGTTCAGGGACCAAATTGAGTAAATCGAAAGCTCAATGATGAAATTGAATATTAAATGAAAGTTCAGAGACTATTTGTGATATTTTCCCTTTTATATTCTACACTCCTTACATGCAGACATAGATAAGGCTAATTCAACATACGCAACTCGATGTGGATAAGACCGAAACCTGAATTACTTTACTAATTATATGTCAGCTCATCACTAGGGTTGAAAGGAATTCATTTAAGCCCGGCTAGACACACAGAAGTTCGCGCCTTTTGAACCGAACATGTGGAATTTTCGTGCATGTGACGAGAGATGCTTTCGGGACGAAGGTAAAGGAATATTTCATATTAATCAGTCGCCAGCCTGAGACTTTCTTCACGCCGAATGCGGCAGCGAGACAAGGCAGCGTTCCAATGCTTGACTGTTGACTATCTTCCTTGATCCCCAACTAATTAATCACACCGATGTTTGTCATTTTCTAGCATTATTCCTTTCCAAGCCGTTTTTTGCTTCGTTTTTTCCAACCATCATAGATTTTTTTACATACAAAAGGGGCAGAAAAATAATTTTTAAAAAAGAGATAGGAGCATGCGCTAACGGGTATTTTTTAAAAATGATCAAGATGGATTCTAACAATGAGTTGGACTCTCGTGTTGATACGTTTGATGACAAGTAAAAAATTTAGAAATATGGATAGAGACGGTGACTAGTTGTAGGTGCTTTAATTTAGTGATACTTGGAAAGTCACCATAATTAAAGTGAAGAGCCCCCCTTTTCTTATAATCAGTAATTGTGAAAACAATGCTATTCAGGATATACTAGCCGATGTAGTTGCATAATTTATGACCATGTGACTTATAAAAGTATCCTTGTACGTTGAGTTGTGAACTGAAAGGGAATGATGTGCTTTATCATCAAATATCGCTCTCAAATCATAGACAAGTTGAGTAAAACGTGCTCTACATAATGAAACGTTGTTTCAATAAAATATCTCATAATCCTGTGACCCCTTTCATTCTTCAAGAGAGCATGTTGTTTGATCGAGGCTTTTCTTGCATGACCTGATAATATGAGATTACGAACTAATTAGGTGCTACTATTTGTGCTTAATGAATTAGTGATAAATGCACATAACTCGAAATGAGGAAATGCTTCATTTATTGATAATTTTATGTACTTTCCACTTTCGCAGTGGCAACACTCGAAGCTAAACCCTTCTATTTACAGCTGAAAATTCCTTCATTTGCTATTTTGTTTTATGACAAGTGACTATATGAGCAAGAGAGTTTTCGACGGTCAAAGCAGAATAAAAGTACTTGGATGTACGTTACGTCAAAATTGGAAAGTTCCCACTAAATTTAAATACTATTGTTGTTGTGAAAATGAGGAGAACCACCAAATTCAACAATCACGGATGCCTGAGACAAACAAACTTGAGATAATTTGCATGCTCCGAAAGAACACGGTTATCTTCTTTAAAACTTCCGATTAGTGTGCGTCGCACTACTCGGATAAAAATATGTCTAGAATTGTCAGACCGGCATAGAGAATATGAGAAGAGAGTATTGCTTATGGTGTTCTCAATGCATGAAACATGGAAGAGAAGAATAAGAGAACGGCTAGCAAAATTATACACCGTAACAACTAGAAAATCAAATAAGAAACGACTGGCTATGACAAGTTTGACTAAGGGCCAAGGCATGGTAAGAATACTTTGACTCACTCATGCATTGGTTTCTCGAGATAAGGCCATGAGACAAAATTGAAAAATTTGATAATGGATCACGCCTCATGTAAACCTGATACATTTTTCTCATTGTTATCAATTTAATAAAGTAAATCAACTTATAAATACAAATAAGAGAGAGCAAAGAAAACAAACGGGCATTTGGAAATACGTAATACAACAATTATTAGTAGTAGGCGCAAACCAATAGGAGGTGAATCGGATCGAAAGAGACTCGATTGATTGATCATTAAAAATGAGAAACTCGATCCCTCTTCTGAATATCGGGCCCATTGCAGGGGAGATGGGATGCAAATTCTTTGATTGATTGCGATAGCAACAGATTACTATAATCAAATTTCGTTCTACTGTTGTCATGGCACATGCGGAAAAGCGTCAGCCGACATTTTATCTCAAAGTTTCGCTTATGATAATTGCGACTTTTGACCACCCTTTTTAAAAAAAAAATACCTCCACTTTGACTACACATATTTTGGTGAGCTACGTACAAATTTATAAATTTTTTCTCTCTCTCTCTCTCTCTCCCTCCGGCGTAAAAAATTGAAGGATTCAACTGGGTTTTCAGCGTGAGAATTTGACCAAGAAATTTGTGCTCGGATGAATTTGGAGATTCGCTATAATAAGATCCGACATTGAAGATACATCCCACTGAGGGATTGCAATCAAACCTGAAGAGTGGAAGATTTTTTCGGCCATTGAATGGGCTCATCACTAGCTTGACAATACCGGATTGTAAAGAGATTTAAGTTTAGTATAAAAATTAGGGTGGCGTCATTTGCAATACTTCATTTTATTTTGACCATCGTGTGATAAATAATACAATATGCATCGGAATAATGCGATAATGATCTGGCTCTTTCAAAGAAAGTCGAGTGCTCTAAAGGAAAATTGGATATAATCGCACAAGGTGGCCATCATTTGAGAAATTTCAAGCGGATTTTTCCATCCAATTTCTTTTGGGCTGGTTTCTGGACAATGAAATCTTTCATTTTAGTGTTATCAAAAGTAATAGCTTAGGTCAATTTTGGCCCAACATTTTTAGTTTGCTATTTTTCCATACGGGTTTGACTTTTCTTGTATACTTTTGCCCTTCTAAATAGCCACCAAGGAATCAAGACTCAAGAGCACAACCTCCGTACTTTTGGCAATTTCTTGTCTACCCTGTTATTATCATTATTGCATAAAGATGAGTGTTAAGAGATTGAAACATAATTTGTGTGCTCAAAAAACGTATGGATTGACTGGCCGACAACTTCATTAACCTTAACAATTTTATTATTCTTTCTCGAAAATACCGATAATAGGAGTTTTTGTTTTAAATTTATTTCAGATAGAAGAAGTTAGTAGTTAAAAAAATATAAATAACCTTGACATGTTACTCAAATAGAAGTTGGTAATGCAAGAGTATATGGTAACTTAAATAAAGAAACGGACAGAAATAAACTTTGGTAACCGTTAATAGAAGTTGGTAATTTAAAGAAGGAATTGGTACGTTTAAATTATCCTTAAGTAAAGCAAATAACAGTGGTAACTTATTAGAAAAATGTTAGTAAATTTAGAGAAAAAAAAGAATTAGTAAGCAACTCAAGTGAGAGTTGGTAAACCAAAATTGGTTGATTAAATAAAGGAGAAAAGATGGTAAATCATACAAATAAAAGGTGTTAAGTTCCCATAAGGTTTGATAAATTGAATGTGCTTGTAAGAAAGATAAATAAAAATTGGAAAGTTATAACAATAATCGATAAACAAAAAAGCCAAATAAAAGTTGGTGGAAAACTTAAATGAGAATTGGTAACTCAAATTGAGATGATAATTTGATCAGAAGAGAAATTGATAATTGTTCAAATAAATATTTTAAAATTCAAATAAGAGTCCGCAAATATAAGTTAGCTGAGAAAGACAATAAAAAATTGATAAGAAAAGTTGCAAATTTGTAAAATATGGAAAGGAATTGGTAATTTCATAAGTGCCAGAAAGTTGTCATTATACTTGGATCGGTGGATCGATAAATATTTTCGCCAGCACTTTCTTTTTTTTTTTTCTTTTTTATCGATTTACCTACTTCTTTAGATATCTACTGGTACGGAATGATATATTACAAAGAGAATGCTGCAACATTTATTCCAATATATTTGAAGCCTAACATTGCTGGTCAATGCTTGGGGAAACACCATCAATATGACTACAAGAGTTTTGATCACCAAAGTAACTTTTGACACTCTCTGCCTTCACTCGAGCATCGGCAAGACTTCGAGAGCTAGCGGCGGCCCCCGCTCCCAAGGTAAAATTTTTCCCTTATTATAAGAGGAAAAAAATTCAAAAAAATAAAATCATATGTGATATAGAATTGAAAATAAATAAATTATTTCTTCATTTTTAGTCTCGAATTTTCAGTCCATCATTGCATGCGAGTCTGTCCATGCATATACGTAGAAAATAAAATTATTGAGCTCTAATATTTCGTGAAAATAGATTATTTGAGAAATATTTTGCTTATATAACTTATAAAAAGAATAAATTTTTTTTTTTCATCGTCCACGAAAATATTTAAACATAAATTATTGTTGATAATAAAATATATTCCACTGATTTATTATTTTCAAGCGATATAAACAAACATTTTTGATGAATATTTTCTATGTCATTCATTTATCCGAAATAAACGGAATCTTACTTTACACTTAATTCGTTTCCCATAGAATATGCCTTTAATTTCTTGGTCTTTTGGCTTAACTATGTTTAGTGGTTTGGGTTGGTGTAATCAGTCCCTATCCCTAGTTAAAAAAATAAAAAAAATCTTTGATTTTATATACCAAACGAAGATCGCAAGAATAGTCAAATCAGCGCCATTTAATTTATTGGAAGAAATACCGACAGAAAGAAAAATTAGAAGAAGTAAAATCCGAAATTCTCGAATTCAACGAAGGACCATTCTCTCCATTACTCAAACCTATTTTTCGTAACGCGTGGATAATGACTTCATTATTTTATTTCATTCTCTCCATTACTCAAACCTATTTCTCGTCAGGTGTGGATAATGAGTTCATTATTTTATTTATTTCTCCAAGGGAGGTACAAAAAGGACTGCACAAATCGGAAACCATTCGATTTCTTATTTTTAAAAGTGGAACCGGTGTCTAGGTGGTCTTGTTCTGGGTTTTAAGGCAAAACTGAACCAAACCGGATTGGACCTAACTAATTACTTATACTTTTTTTTTCAAAAAAAATATTTCTCAAGAAAAATAAAAGTGACTAGTTATTACTATTACAAAGCAGCCAGTAGAAATTGCTGACCCACGTCAATTTGAGAGCACTCTGCGTATGCCCCGCATGCTATTTGTCCAACCCAATTTGATCTTTCTTCATGATTATTACTGTTACAAGAAATCATCTACCAAGGGTTCCATGTTTTAATTTCTTGAGGCATTAGAAATTGGGTTACAAGTTTATTGAGTGATCTGACAATATTAATTTTATAAACCAATCTAGTAAATCGATGTTAGATGTATCTTTAGCATTATTTGTTCAATCATACAACTTATTCCAATATTCAAATCAGTAACTTAGAGAAAAAACACATTGGAAATTCACAAATGATTAGATATTTCGTTATTTCTTGAGATGTGATTGATCTTATCTGCTTCTATGGTGGCTAATTGTAAACTCCATTCTTTGACAAAGTTCACATACTTATGCAATGGAATTGTCAATATTGTCAATGGTCCATGATCTTACTTTCAACAGGTGCATCAACAAACTTGTCGCATGATTTGATGGGTATGGTAACATTCATTCTCTTAAAAATACAAATGCCCTGTAATCTATAGATTGTCCTATGATATGACCCTATGCTTTTTCACATGTTGCCCGAGCAATATGTAGGACCCTCATCCCATCTAAATGAGGTTATGATTTTGGAAGAGAAGAAGAGAAATCTGTGAATGTCAGCACACCACAATTGAATGAAATAGATGGGGTCATTGATCTAGCTGCGATAGTACACAGAAGTTCTGTCGTGGCATGCCAAATTAGTGATCCAATCTCTATTTGCTCCTCCTGGAAGTCTAGAATGAAGCTGTGATTCATGTATTTGCAAGAAGCATTGGATATATGCAATTCTTGGCTGCCGGCTTTAGCAAGATAAAGAAGATTTTTCAGGAGAGAGACCGTTCCATGAATTAATGCATCTTAACTTCAAATGTCAAAAATAGATGCAAACCCCATCATTATTTTATCAATATCCGTCAGCTATATAAGTCAGAGCACAAGAAGAGCTTATGCCACATCTAAAGCCTTGCATGTAAACATACCATCTTCCTCCCCAACCATGACAATGCTGTCTTCAATGGCAATCCTGTTGCCTTCTCCTTCTGTCATCTTCGCTTCCCTCCTCTTCCTCTTGCTCATTGTGAAGAAATGGAAGAAATCCAAAAATTCCAAAGACCCTTCTTCGAAACTGCCTCCAGGGCCGAAGATGCTCCCTCTTCTGGGGAACCTTCACCAGATGGCAGGGTCGCTCCTCACCACTCGCTCCGGGAGTTGGCCAGGAGGCACGGCCCGATCATGCGCCTCCAACTAGGCGAGATCCTGACCATCGTCATCTCGTCGGCAGACATGGTCAAGGAAATCCTTGGCAAGAACGAGCTTGCTTTCGCCCAGAGGCCCGAGATCGCGGCCCTCGAGGTCATGTCCTATGAGAACTCGAGCTTCGTGTTCTCGCCCTACGGTGAGTACTGGAGGCAGATGCGCAAGATTTGCGTGTTGGAGCTCCTGAGCATGAAGAGGGTCCTCTCTTTTAGATCTATAAGAGAGGAAGAGTGTTGGAACATGATCAAAACCATACAATCATCTCAAGGAAAGCCTGCGAACTTGAGCAAGATTGTACTGAACTTGATCAATGACGTCACCTCGAGGGCAGCATTTGGTGAGAGATGTAAATATAGAGATGAGTTCCTTTCTTTCCTCGAGGAAGTGACATTGCTTGGTGGGGGATTTGAGCTTCCAGATCTCTTCCCTTCAATTTGGTTCTTGCGTTATCTCTCAAGAATGAAACCGGCTTGGGAGAGACTGCACAAGAAGATCGATGGGATCCTCGATCACATCATTGCAGAACACAAGGAGAAATTGAAGGGAAACAGTGGGAACAATGAGGAAAAAAATGCAAGAGAAGATCTTGTGGACGTGCTCTTGAATCTCCAGAAGAGTAGTGAAACGAACTACTTCATCAAGCCACACGTCATAAAAAATATCGTCATGGTAAGGCCTAATTTCATTAATAATTTCACTAAATATCTACTTTGCTTATATCTTACTTACAACGGCTTTCTTTCTGCCTGAGCTTTTATATATGCATGGGCTATGTCTACCCCATAGATTTTCTACTCTATGTGAAGGGATGGAAGAGGCTACTAGCTCTAGTTAGTAGTCCTTTTAAGCATGTTAACATAAGGATTTCATACTCGCTTTGAGTCATTTAACTACCTATTTAAATTAGCAAAAAAGGAGCTCTTATTAATCAGTATACAGTTGGCCTCCAAGAATTTCAACGGCAAAATGGATCGTCTAAAATGCATTCATGATAGAAAACATGATGATCACATCCATGAAACCCTAATATTCTCAAGATGAATCCCAGGAATTTATCACATGGTGGATGAAAGAGATCTCCCCTTGTTAATTTTTTTACTATTCCCAGGTCAAGAGTTTGCATTGAAGTTTCCACGAGATTCGAAGTGATCCCATATACAGTTTTGCTCAGAAAAATATAATATTTTGTGTATACACACACACTGATTCAAATCTCCAAAGAACCTTCGAGTCCAAGTTTGACCATCTCGATGAGGCGACACTGCCATACATGTCTGTCGCGATATCTTGATCAAATGCAACTACATATAGATACGGCCGAGGATTCGTCATTCTAAGCACACTATCATCTTATTTAAATGTCCAATATCATGCGAAATGTAAACATATATTTCAGTTAACATCAATTGTGTCTTGTCGTATCATTCGGTATAAACTGATTTTTATGTGATATTGCTACGTTACAGGCTTAATATCATGTGGCACTTTTATCTTTCATGTACTTTTTAAGGACATCCTTCTGAAATATAAAATCAATCCGTTCTTTGTATTTTGTGTAGGAAATATTTTCTGCTGGGTCAGACACATCCTCGACGACCATAGAGTGGGCCTTCTCGGAGATGCTGAGGAACCCCCGAGTGATGGAGAAGGCGCAGGCCGAGGTCCGAGCCGTCCTCATGGGAAAGACCCAGGTCCGCGAGCAGGACATCCAGGGCCTTGAGTACCTGAAGCTCGTCGTCAAGGAGACCCTGAGGATGCACTCGCCGGGCCCGCTCATGGCCCGAGAGTCGCGAGAGGCGTGCACGATCAACGGCTACGAGATCCCCAAGAAGACCAAGATTGTGATCAACACGTACGCGGTGGGGAGAGACCCCGAGTTCTGGTCCGACCCCGAATCGTTCGTGCCCGAGAGGTTCCTGAACTCATCGGTTGATTTCCGAGGGTCGAGCTTCGAGTACATACCCTTCGGTGGTGGGAGGAGGATCTGTCCCGGGATTAACTTCGGGATCGCAAACATCGAGCTCCCCTTGGCTCAGCTCTTGTACCACTTCGACTGGTCTCTGGCCGATGGGGTTAAGGCGCAAGACCTGGACATGTCTGAGACTTTCGGGATCACTTCCAGGAGGAAGACTCCCTTGATCATGGTTGCTGAGCCCTGCGTCCCCTTCTCGTACGATGGTGATCATGATAAGTAGTTATCAAGATATGTGGTCATGCGTGTTAGCTACAAATCGTAAGTCTGGTTTACCATATGTGGTCATGTTCGTGTTTTTGTTTGTCACTTGTATGATATTGCAGTTCCTGTTTTGGGACTTGCTGAATCCAATAAACGAGCTCATGTGATCGAAAGCTACTCTGCCAACTCCTTATGCACTGAATTTTCTTGTCACCGCATATGATTGATTAGTTCTTTGATTATCAGATGTGTGGTGCTAGCTTCATTCTATCAAGGATTTTGGATGCCTTTGAGAAAGCTTTTGGGAAAAGCCTTTAAGAAAATGTAAAGGTTTTTGGTCTAAAGGGATTTGATAAAATGTAAAAACTGTTTAGTAAACTATAATTGAAAAGCATCTTGAGAAGCAACTTCGGGGAAATACTGTTTGGTAAACACATATTTGGGAAGTCCTTTAGCGCGACCAATTTAAGCTTTTAATTTTTATTTTATTTTTTACATTGAAAACAAAAATAATGACTTTTTTTTTTTATATATATTTGCAGTGAGATGTATATATAAAAGAGATATATTAACAAATTCAATGACTTATATATATATATTTATTTGCATTGAGATGTATATATATAAGAGATATATTAACAAATCCAATGACTTTTTTTTTAATATATATTTTTGCACTAAGATGTATATATAAAAGAGATATATTAACAAATTCAATGATTTTATATATATATATATATATATATATATATATATATATATATATTTGCACCGAGATGTTTATATAAAAGAGATATATTAACAAATTCAATGAATTTTTTTATTTATTTTATATTTTTGCACTGAGATGTATATATAAAAGAGATATATTAATAATTTCAATGACTTCTTTATATATATATATATATATATATATATATATATATATATATATATATATTTGCACTGAGATGTATATATAAAAGAGATATATTAACAAATTCATAAGTTAAAAAATACATCAAAGTGGACTTTTTCTCAATTAAAAATAAAGAGTAATTTCATTATAATAAACATGATTACATATGCATCAAAGAAAGAAATATGGTTTTATTGAAAATTACAAACATCCTTAAGTATTTACTAAACTCATTGCTATTTGATCACGTAAACGCGCCATGTCAGAAAATAAATTATCATTTGAAGTACCGGCCCCCTCATTTGTATTATCAAGGTCAACTGAATATCCATAATTGGAATTCAAATTTGCTCTTGCAAAATGTCTATCATTGGCGGTGTTTCATCGTATATAATTATGCAAAGTCATTGCTACTATAACAATTTTTACTTGCTTTCCAAATGGAAAACTTGGCATATGCTTTAAAATCTTCCACTTCTTCTTCAACACACCAAAAGCTCGCTCAATTTCCGATCACAGCGAGAAATGAGCACAATTGAATACCTCTTGATAGCTTGTAGGGGCAGGATTTTGTTGAAATTCTGGCAAATGATATCTAACTTCTTTGTATGGTTCCAAATAACTCGTCGGATTTGGATATCTAGCATTTACTAAATAATATTTACCTGCATAAATATAATATAAATTTGATCAACATATACCATATTTATACATATTAATGTACAAAAATCATTAATTAACAAATCTGGAGGAGGATGATGAAATTGCACGTCATGTCTCCCTAAAGCTTCGTAGAAAATACTAGTATCATGGACTTGTCCCTCCCAACTACCCCAAACATAAATGAATTCCATGTTAAAATTACACAACGCTAAGACATTTTGAGTCGGCGTACCTTTTCGACCAATAAAACGAATCTGATCTTTTGTAGGTATCACCGCTGGGATATGAGTACTATTAATAGCTCCAATACAATCATAAAACAAAAACGCAAATATTATTATATAATCAAAATTTGCATTTAGTTCTTTCTTTCTAATGTATAATCAAAACATAACTTAAAATATGGATAAAATCTTTGATTATTTTTTATCTTCTTCGGAACATCCCTAAATTGCCAATTAGCTGGTTGGATCAAATCTTTTCTCATTTAACATATTTTGTCTAATACTAAACTAAAGTACTTACTTATAGTTTCCCCAGAGCGTTGAAAGTGCTTTTGTGTTAACCTATTACCTATACTATGTCATAAAATATAAAGAAATATTCCAAGCATTTTTCTAACATCAATATTCCTAGTTTCTTTAAGACCATGTTACTAAATCATGCATTAAATTATTAAATACAATCTTATCCATTCTAAACATTTGATAACACCTTATTGGATTAGCATCTTCACCCATCAACTCTTCTAACCATGCATATTTTGTATATGATGATGTCCTACAAGATTTTTTGTGACTGTATATTGCTTGATAAACGATTGTGGCTTGAGTTATTTCCACAAGTTGCCAATATTTATCGTCCTATTTTTCATGGATTTCTCTTTCGGGAGAATCGTCCATATCTGTTTAAAATAACAAAACAGTAAGAAAAGTGATGAATAATCATCCATCAATTGAACAATTATTATTCATAATATATATGCAAATTTCACCAGATCGAAATAACACAAACTAAAAACACATGTCTCACATTAGAACATAATCAAAAGAAGAGTTCACAAGAAGTGCAAATTAGCAACTGAAAATAAGTCTTACATTACAACATAGATTAATATGAAAGAGCTCAAAGAAGTAACTAGCATCCTAGTGGCGACTATTATGCTCTTCCAACTTATACTTTAGCTACTCAACTTTTTCTTCATCTTCATCCAAGTTCATAAAAATCCATCTATTATCTTTCTTTTAAGCAAAATGGGAGAGTGCAAAGAAGAACAACTTTCTGTCTTACTTAATCTCAGGTATGGCTTTCAATGTTTACACAATTTCTTTGTAAGGATCAAACTCCCTTGCAACCAAGGTTGCATTGCTCCTACTTTCAACAATTGAACAAAGTCTGTCGATTTGTGATGCTAATTTATCAGGTCTGGTCAATTTTTTTCCTCTCTTTCCTCGAGCTTGCTTCGTTGAATTTTCTACCGTTCTTTTATGGCTCTTAATTTGACTTGGTTGGGCATTTGTTTCACCTACATCACCCTCTAAAGTATCATCAGTAGATCCTACACAATCACCAATATCAGCTTGTGTGGTCTCAACATTCTCATTATTGTATAAACCTTGTGCAAAATTCCAGGTAACACTTCCAATAGCAACTGTACCCTGAAACATTTGATCCAACAAAACTTCAACATCAAAATGTATGCCTTTCGTTCGAAAGATTCTAAGCTTAGGATTAACCTGTTATAATAAAATATTTTTAGGAGTTGTATTTCTAAAAGATGAACTTACAAAAAAAAAAAAAAGTAACAAAAGATTAGATAAACACCTGAATTTTTCTCTCCTACCATTCGTCACTCGCGTCAATGGTTTTCTTCCTCGGATCCCATCCTAATCCTGTTTTCTTTTGAACCAATTGCTTCCATTTTTTCCATTCTTCCTTTAAATTATCCCACTTACTCTTCATTTGATTTTTATCATACTTTTTTCCCCTCAGCTCCTCAAACTTGTTAATTATATCTGTCAATCCATCTCTTTTGTTATTTACAGGACGATTGTCTTTTTCAATTTGTTAAATGCATAATCGACAAAAAAATTCTACATCTTCAGGGCTTCAATATGCCTTTTCCTTTGATGAACTTGCAATCTTTCAATAAAATGAATACAAACATATTTGAAAAATGAAAATAGATGATGTTAACTATGAACACAAAGCAAGGGACACTACAAATGAATTAAAATGCAATTCATATGAACCCATGAAAGAGAACACCAAGCTGGATATGTAAGAGGGGAAAAAGAACAAAAATATAAGAAATAGAAGTGAAAGAACCTAGGTTCGAGGTGGGACAATCGACACCTTTTAAGTGAAGAGAGAGGCGAGCACTTCGATTGTGAGCGAAGAGAGAGTTGAGCACCTAGATTCTAAGCCAAAAAAAGAAGTGAAGAAGAAAGACTATGAACAAGTCACAAGAGTCAACATCAGCAAAGCTCTTGGTGGAAGTCAATACATTTTGTTGTCTGAGTTATAGTAGCAATTCTGTTGTTGCATGGTCAACTTCACATGGAGTTATCTGAGTCATAGTAGCAATTCTGTTGTTGCATTCAATATAGTTATTTGAGTTCTCACAAGTTCTTGGTGGAAGTCAATACATTTTCTAACAAACGCTGCCCAAACATAATATAATCAATAGTTGCATGGATAAAAAGTCCAGTTAACATCAGCAAAGCTCATTAACCCTTCGTCGCATCAAATAAAATTCTAATGTTAAGTCCTTAATATTAGTTTGCTTGCTTCAATTGTGCGTCACCAGAGAAGATTCATAGTCAATACCTTGCAAGTTTAAAATCAATGAAAATGATCAATTAACAATCGCATAACAAAAGTATTTATAAAATAGACATCTGCAAACATTAAGAAAACCCAAGGTAAGGCATCCTTACATTGGATCCCCCAAATCTCCAAAACAATATGGTTAAGCTGTTAAAAAACTTGACTAGGGTCCACTACCAACACCTTCTACTGCAAAAGGCAAAAATTCTTAACACCAAGAAGGCACTAGAGGATACCCGACTCCCACAGTTTCAGACTCCAATAACAATATCTTTCCCTTCAGATTCAAATAATGAACGCAACTTGTTGTGTATATTACTAATCAATGTAAAAGGTACCCAAAGGAAGAGTTGCAAAAAGGGAAGTGCACACTTCTGATGTAACAATATCTTCTTTGACTCGCACCATTTTTAAATTCCACGTTTCGAAACTTAAGAATCAAGAAGGGCACCGAAAAGCGTTGAGATCTTCTTTTCATCACGTCATAGCGCACGAATTTATCAATGTATTGTTTCAGAAATTTCTAAGCTGAAAAATGATTTAATTTAGAATAATAAACACCGAAACAAGTGGAAAATTCAGCAATGTGGGAATGGGAACCACCAAAACCATATGATTTAGAAATGGCGGCATGTAGTCACACACCAACAACGTATTCACAAGCAAGAAAGTGGGGAAAACTTAGAACAGACAGAACCAGAGCTGTGAAACCTGTTCAACTGTTCTGTCGGTGGAAACTCTTTCCAAGAACTCTTCACCCATCATGCCTTCACACACACGCGCGCGCGCGCACGCGCGCACACACAGAGAGGATGTTGTGCTGGCCTAATCTCTGTTCCATTGCACTACAATGGTTGTCCTGAGTCTCAGTCAGCTCTACGCGCGTCGAGTGGAGAGTGGACTCAGTGGAGCTAGCAGAAGAGAAGACGAGGGGGTTTTACCCTTTTCCCAAAATTAGATTTTGGAAAGGAAGAAGCCATTTTCAATGAAAACCTATAATAACTTTTAGATGCAGGGACGAATTGGGAAACATTCTCCAGATTTCTTCATCAGAGAATGGCCGTCTTGCCAGAGAAACTAAACACGATCCACTCATCTAAAAAAACCATAGCATGAAAAAGAAAGAATCAACAATGCCACACATCCCAACCTCATATCTTAGTCTCACCAAATGCAAGAGACACAAAGAGAGAGAGAGGGCCCGCTCACCGTTGCTGGGAGTCGAGCCGTGGGACTAGGCCTGGGCGATGGCAAGCAACACAATGGCGATGACGAGGGCCTAGGCGGAGAGTATTCATTGAAGCTTTAGTGACTGAACAGGTGAGCTTCGATGATCGATTGGAGAGGCAAGTTTCAACGATTGGAGAGGCGAGCTTCAACAGAAGACTAGAGATGCGAGCTTTGACGACCGAAGGGGTAAGCTTTGAAGTGGCAAGAGCGAGATCTCAAGAAGAGTTGAGAAGAGCAAAGCAGAAGGGAAGGGAAGCGGCGTGCATGGCATGGCGTATTTGCTTGGAAAAGAAGAGTAGAATGTTAGTTTTTTTATTAAAAAATGGTAAAACTTGGAATTTTAGTAAAATTTTAAGGGTAAGAAAGGAATAACGAATTTTTTTTTAAGGTGCACTATAGCTTACCGAGAATGCTAGAAAGCCAAGGCAGCCGAGGGCTGCCTTGGGCTTTTAGCCTTCAAAAGGCTGGCATTTATGCAATGGACATTCAAAATTTTTTGCCAAACACTACATATTTGGCCCAAAGGCCTTTAGCCCCCCAAAGATCTTTGGGAAAGCAGTTCCCAAACGTAGCCTCCATCTGTGTAACCCAAAATGAGTTTGGAGAAGGCGTGACTTTTAGCCTCTCTCTCTTTTGTTTCAATAGTAAAAATGAGCAAGTGTCGAATGCAAAGTCCCGGTTCATGCAAGCTCAATGCACATGAAACATTAGATCATGAGGGTGCCCACCTGCTTTCGCAATTCATGGGAGTTAGGCTCACATAAATCGGGATCTTGTAAGAAAGTTCCATGAAAAATGAGCAAGCCAGTGGAAAGTTTAGTGTAATAAAGATCTACAATATGTCACTTTCTTGAACTAGGGTGAACAAGGCAACTTCAACAGGAGCAGAAGATAGCTGTATTATTATTTGTACACTGGACAGTCACAGGCCAACATAAGCACAAGTCAAACATTTCAAACCAGACTCCTAAATTTATTTCTTGGCTTCTATATAAGACCAAAAATGTGACATCATAAAGATGACTCATTCTTTATTTTTCATGTCTATTTTTGTGGCTCTATGGTTGTAGTCTATGGACAACCATTAGGGGCAAAACCTAGTTGTCCTCCAACAACTATTAGCTATATGCCCTAAAGCAACCATGTAATAGTTACATGTTAGGAATTATTCAATGGCAAATATATATTCATTCATCGTCCTATTTATATATATATATATATATATATATATATATATATATATATATATATATATATATAATGAGTCTATAAGATCAATTACGACTGAACCTATTCTTAAGTTGTTAAGAATATGTGTGACAGGTTTACAGTTATACCGAATCTTTAAACAGTTCCGAGTTGATGGATCATTGAGAGGATATTGATGATCCTGTTGAGATGCGTGTTTTCAAGCTTCGCCATTTAGTATTAGATTCTTGAGGGGATGATGAGTCATAAGTCATTAAGTATAGTGATATCCAAGCTAGAACACAGGTGCTTGTTTCGGACAAGTTCACTGAATGTGACATACATAGAACGATTGGCGACGTGGAAGCTTTTTGCGGGGTCAATGTCTGATCGTTCATGCTTTGGTTAGGTGTAAGATCCTTAGACCTAAAGCACAATGATGATTTATATGTTGGATGGCTGTGGTTCACAAGTGTGCATATTGACACTTCGTCGAACCGTCTCTATATTTGATGGTCATAGTGTGTTCACATACGAAGGCACATGCGGGAGCAATATGGAATTTGTCTTCTTATTATATATAAATATACAAGATTGATGTCCTTTGCAATCTAATCATGGCATTATATTGAAATCCTCGCTTCGGGTTATAACCGAGAATGAATGGTTCATGTCTTGAAAAAATACATATCAATTAGATTTGGGCATATGATCGAATTGGTAGCTTGACCAATAATTCAATGGCCTTTGTTTGATTGGGACATGGTGAGACAGAATGATCAAATTATATGTCAGCTTTTCATTATGTCTGAAAACATTTCATATTGTCTAGGTAGTCATGCTATATTGCTAGATGTCATTCATGGTTTGCAGGAATAGAAGATTGATATGGACAATTAGTTCTCTTGGTTGTGCTAATGTGTTAGTACAAATACTGCTACTAGCTCAGTGATGAACCTAGGGATGTCACACACCATACTGATTAGAATGATGTTTGAACGAGAGAGAGAATACTATAAGTGTGTTTGCAATTGAGCTAATCAGATTGAGTCGAGCTAGAAATAAAAAGTTCTGAAAAAGGGGCTTTAGACTTTACAAGGTTTGAAGCGGGCTTCAGACTTTGTAAAGTCTAAAGTGGGTTTCAGTCTCTACGGCCGAATCAAAGATTTGAAGCGTGTTCAAATTCAGTGACATAATTAATAATCTAAAGTGAGTTCAGAATTAATGGCGTCATTAATGATCTAAAATGAGTTCGGAATTAATAGCCAAAATAATGATATGAAATGTTTTTTTAGACTTAATGGCTAAATTAAAGATTTGAAACGATTTTAGATTTACCGGTCACATCAAAGTTCTGAAACTATTTTAGAACTTAACGATCACATTAATGATTTGAAACGGTTTTAGAATAAATGGACAGTCTAATGATCTAAAACGGTTTTAGATTTAAATGACCAATTAATGCTCTAAAATAGTTTCAATTATAACAGTCAAATTAAATATTGTAACAATTACAAAGTTAATACCCAGAATAAAGACTTGTAACGGTTACAAATAAATGTTTGGAATAATACTCTATAACAGTTACAGAGTTAGTGCTCGAATTAATGTTTGAAACAGTATCAGAACTTACGTCCGTTAGAAGTTATGACCGAATTAATTCTAAAACAGTTTTAGAGTTAATGAGCCGATTTAAATGTGATTTGCACTAGTTATAAAAGGTAATATAGAGAGCAGGTTACAGGATGTTCAACGATTGACAATCGATAATTGAGAGTGTTGATAGTGATCAACAAAAGTCATTCAAACATGAGAGCGATTGCTAGCATAATTGTAATTGTGAGATCTCCCAATTTCTCTCTTCTGTTCAACGTGAGAATTGGTAGTGTGTTTAAACTAGAGGCCCGACACTTGTGGGGTTGGATCTTAAGACTGTTAGAACTTGCATTATGAAGAGATCAAATGTTCTGCATTTGAAGAACGTCAAAACCAGTATTACCGTAAGACATCAGATGTTTGTGTTGGTGGAAAATTCCAAGAATGTTAAAACCGGTGTTACCAAAAGGCATCAAACGTTTGTGGTCAGAGTTTGAAGAACGTCAGGAACGTCAAACCAAATTTAGAGCACAGTACAAAGTTAATATGATTAGCCTTTTTATATCTTATATGTGTTTTAATTAAAATGCACGAAAATGCTATGGAAACATGTGTATAAGAGTTTTTACTTCTGCTGCAATGAGACTTTGATTTTAATTTACTTATATACGTATGCTTGTTTATCGAAACAAACACCAATAGCAACGTCATAGATCACCTCGAACGTCTTTTGTTGCACGCTTCTATAGATGATGATGTGGGTGTCATGGCTATTCCACGCGAATGCAAGGCAAACTTGCGAATTGCTTATGGGGTACAATCTATGTAGCATTGATATAGACACACGACACGTGGCACGACATGACACGACACATCAACACGTCATTTCTAAAAAAAAATAAAGAATTTCGACACGTTTCAATACGTTATATATATGCAAAAATAAATAAATAATAAAAAGAGCATAAAATTAATTTATACTAAAAATATTAATCCAACATTTGTTAATATCATTCATTATTTTAATTTGACAGAGATTGAATGAGAAATTCAAAAATTGCAAACATGAAAGAGTAAACTTGAAGGAAAATGTCATGTTTTCTTATACTTGTTGAAGATTAGTGAGATTTCTTATAATCCTAGACAGAGTTCGGAGTTCATGATATAGACTAGCTTGGAGCTCCTCTGCAAAACAAGGTTTAAGAAAAATGAAAATCCAGGACAAGAACCTCGAAATATAACCAAAAGAAAATGAAATCACTAAATTCACCACAAAAAATGTGAGAGATAACTCACAAGCTAATAACATAAACCAAAAGAGATAACTCGCAAGTGATGCTTGTGAGAGGTGGAAAGAAGCAAAAAAATGTATAACTTTAAGTATGTGGGGGCAACAGAATGACGTCGACAAGAAGATGGGCACTCTATCGTCACTCATGAGAAGATCAAAACTTATAAGTGAGAAACTGGAGAGTAAGAATTTTATTCTTTCCCTTTTATTTTTGTTATTTTCATTATTTTTTCATATATTGACATTTTGACTTCTCAAGTATTGAAATTTTTTAAAATTGACCCCGTGCGTTTGGGAATGCATGTCGGAATTTCGGACTCACATGTCGGGAAGAGTTGACTAAGTGTCAGATTTTTCGACACTCGTTGACCGCGTGTCTGAGCGTGTTGAACACTGTCAGAGTATCGGATACGATATGAAAGCTTTCGGAGAGTGTTGGTGCTTCTTAAGGTACAATATGCCGCCACGATCCAAGTCCACTATGTAGGTGAACCTTATCTTTGGTATGACGATCGACTTTGTGTTGTGGAGATCATAGCAAGTGTCAAGGATTTTGAAGCTCTTTGGCCTCTTGTACCTTGCCATCTCCTTCTGGAAAGTCGTCCTCATGGCATTGTATGCGATTGGGGGTAGTCGAGTAATGATGGTCCTAGAGTCAATGATAGTCCCCGCCTTCGAGAAGACTGTTGACTGGATTTGCAATTTAGTCCCTGCTACTGTGATTTCCACTATGTTGATGCCATAGAACAGTGAGCTTTCATGAGCTGTTGTAGTCGGTGTTAAGGTTAACAACTTAGGCGTTTCACAAGCCTTGCCAAATGTTAAGTACCCCGTTGAACTGGATGATGAGGGCAAGCAATAGGAGAAATATCGGCCGTACTGGGTTGCGGTTTGTCCCACAATCGACTAACTGTTCCGGGCTAGGCCAAGCATGCTGGCCACCATGCCAGAGAAGCCATAATTGAATCTACCACACCCAAATTGGAAGTTCCATATCACATCCGTGGATAACGTCAACACGTTGGTTGCAAGTTCCCCATAAGAAAATGATAGGTCACCATAAATTATTTGGTAATTTCTAGTTGAGCTAGAGCAACTCGTTGAAATGCTTGCTCTCATTGAATAAAATCATAATCTTATTAGACACAATCCTTATTCAGAAAAAGGAGAGAACTATGTGTATTTTTTGAAGATATATACCTGATCCAGAACCACTGCACACCGGCGAGGTACATGGTGTACTAACATAGGACCAGGAGTCAGACGGGTCAAAGATCGGCTCAGATTAAACAATGTCCGCCAAGAAATTGACAAATCTATCAAGAAACTAAACAGAGGTGTGACTCGCGCAGAAGGCTACAGCTAATGGACCGCAATACGACAGCCATTTCCATCTAAAGTAGACACGACGATATCAAAGTCGCTGTCATAAAATTTAGGCCAATTACACCCTAGTTACCGCATAGATCTATCCAAGCGCACAGAAACACAATCGCTGACTCAAATCGCCCCGCAACGAAGAGCAACAGACAATCATCAACAATCGCCCGAACGGAAAGCGGCGACTTTGCGGAACGCAAAATCCCCGATCTCCACGGCCAATGCTGAGCGCCATCGGTACAACCCCTCTCCCCACTGATGAAGAAAAACCGAGCGCCGCGTTTCGCCTCGAAATCGCTCAACCCTAGCGAAATTGCTAGCGCCCGGATCGAAGAACCCCCCCGAAAAGGAAAGTATCCCGTTTCCTCGGGGGGCGAACAGAATCGCGCGCGATCGAGCGGAAATTCGCGACGGCATTTGACGAACGGCGAGAAGGGGAAAGCTCCTCACCTGCCGGGACTTGGAAACGAGGCGAGAAGCGAGCGCCATGATGGCCTTCTTCTGCTGATTTCTGTGCTTCTGCTTCGTTCGTCAACCAGAGAGAGAGAGAGAGAGTCTCGTGTTTTTGTAGGGTTTCGACTTGCTTTTGTTTTTGGTTGCGATTGTGGTGGTGGTGGTGGTAACTCTACTAACTGTCTCTGGTTACCCGTCTCCAAGGTTAACCACAGTTAGCAGAGGAAATGACACTGATTAATTAAGCTAGAAAGTAAGCATAAAATTTATAGAAGTTTGGAAAAATGACACAAATGGTTACGGAATTTTAGTATAATGCGCAATATCATCTTCAAATTTTTAATTTGATCAATGAGGAATGTGATCTCTAAACTTTTAATTTATTCATTGTGATTCATGATTCTTTTGTACATGCTCAATTTAATTCTTGAACTATATAAAAATGTTTATGATTGTCTCTGATTTTGAATTAATAGAAATATTATATTGAATATTTTCATATAGTTCAAAGATTATATGAAACATGTAATAAAAGTCCAAAGATGACATTAAACAAATTAAAAGTTTGGGAACCACATTAAATATTAAAGCAAAGTGCAAAATCCACATTATAGTTTAGAGACCACTTGTATATTAGGCCAAATTTTAGAAATTAGTTGTGTCATGATTGCACAAAAGCCTCTGAAATTGACTATGAAATGAGATCGATAGAAAAATTTTCAACTAATAAATTAATGTTATTATAACTTAATTAAATGTACAATTAGATGGATTATGAAAATAACAAGCAATTTCAAGATTGTAGTGGCTCGATGTGTACGTTGCGGAACTCTTTTACATCATTCTGTTTGATTTTCGTGTCCGTCTGATCCTTTATTTAAATCTCTAAATCATATTTCATCCAATTGATATGTGAAATGTAAACAACTCATTCTGCATAATTGATTAAAATTATTATTTCACATGAAAATAAAAGCCCTTTTGCTCCCTAATATCTCCTCTTCGGCC
Source organism: Eucalyptus cloeziana (assembly GCA_014182715.1). NCBI lineage: Eukaryota > Viridiplantae > Streptophyta > Magnoliopsida > Myrtales > Myrtaceae > Eucalyptus > Eucalyptus cloeziana. Next base: position 54,534,018 of record CM024641.1, on the reverse strand, counting down.
CAATTCCCTTAAAAAAAACCAACCTTCAAGTCGAGTTTTAATTATGATCTAAACTCGTAAAAATTCACTAGCCTTCACCCCATACTCAAATCTGACCAATGTAAAGTCCAATGTGTCAATTCCCCGGTCACTTAGGAAATTTGGGCCCTTATGTTTGGGTCACTTAGGAATTTGGGTGCCAAGAGAATCTATAGATTCACATGGTTCCTTGCTTTAATTAATTGACTAATTATAAAAAGTGATGAAATTAATATTTTGGATAAAAGAAATGGAAAATATTTGGATTGAATTGAAGATTCCATTTGTTTCGCAAAAAAAGAATTATTTAAAAATACTTTTGTAAAATCTATAGAATGTTTTCATTATAAAAGAAAAATTGTTTATATATTTTCAAGGGCAATGAGATATGCAATTATATTTATAAAAAAATTAAAATTATATATTTTTAACAAAACAAACGGAATGTATGTTTAAAAAAACGGAAATGAATGAAGAAGGCTCTGCGTCAAGCTCAAGCGAGTGCTCCACTGAAAAAAGCATCTATTGGGCTTGATTGTAGGAGCAATGAAGTAGGCCGGCCCACCTTGTCTACCTCCTTCGATGCTCCCCTTTCTTGAACAACTTTTATCGTTCGAAGACCCTTTGATTTTGATCAATTGCCTCAAAAGCCCAATCAAAGTTTAGGCCGATAGGCGAAGAGCCATCAAGATGAATATAAGCATTCGTTCTGTCACGAAGAATAAATGATTTTAAAAAAGTTCTCTTAAAAACGATTGCTTGCACATAATAAACAAATGAAAAGTATTTCAATGTCCACGAAAATGTTTAAACATGTATCGTTGTCCATGATAAAATTTTTTTCCTTTGACTAATCATTTTGAGCAATAATTTTAGAAAAATATATTATAAATTATTTATTTTCCGTAAAACATTTCACGGAAAAAAACTTTCACAAAAAAATTTCAATTTTTTTTTTTGACGATTGATTCACAAAAATAAACTAGTCATTGAAAAAAATACATTCATAAGTGGAGAAAATGTATTTCTTTTTTTAAGAGAGGAGATTATTTTCCCTCGCTTTTCTTTCACCCAAAGTAAGCATGTTCTTCTTGCACTCTTTTTTTATTTCTTATTAAAAAGTTGAAATTTTAATTATTGTTTCTTTTATTTTCTTTCTTTTTCATTTTCTTTCTTCTTCTTTGGCTGATCGCCAATTGAGAGATGAGCTTGCCCAAAGCCAATGAGGCTTGAGCTTGCCAATCTGGTGAGACTTGACCTTACCAGATCTGGCAAGGTGGAGCCTCACTCGAGGCTAGCTCAACTAGGCTTGCCTAAATTTGGTGAGCTTGAGTCATAATGGCCATGGGCGAGCTCATCCCTCACCTGTGGCTGATCGTTGGCTGTTGCCATGGCCGGCGATTGATTGAGGAAAAGGAAAATGAAAAAGAAAAAATAATTTAAAAATTCAAATCTTTTGGTAATCCACCGTCGGAAAATCAAATCATATTTTTCATACTAAATAGCGGAAAATATTTTTTAGTTCATTTTTAGGTTTCAGTCAAATATTAAAAAATATTATTATTTTCCTAATAAACATTTTTTTTTAGAAATGTCACGATTTTTCACCAAATAGATGGAGTCTAAGATCTATTCAAACTCCACGGACAAGTGATGTGGATACTCTCGCGCCTTTTGAACCGGACATGTGGAATTTTCGTGCATGTGGCATGCACCTGCCGATAGACGTTGGACGAGAGATGCTTTCGGGACGAAGGTAAAGGAATATTTCATATTAATCAGCCGCCAGCCTGAGACTTCCTTCACGCCGAATGCGGCAAAGGGACAAGGTAGCGTTCCAATGTTTGACTGTTGACTATCTTCCTTGATCCCCAACTAATTAATTACACCGATGTTTGTCATTTTCTAGCTTCATTCCTTTCAAAGCCGTTTTTTGCTTCTTTTCTTCCAACCATCATAGATTTTTTACGTACAAAAGGAGCAGAAAAATAATTAAAAAAAGAGACAGGGGCATGCGCTGACGACTACTTTTTAGAAATGATGTTTGACGACAAGTCAAAAATCTAGAAATATGGATTGTGCCGATAACTAGTTGTAGGTGCTTTAATTTAGTGATAATTGGAAAGTCACCATGATTAAAGTAAAGAGCCCCCCTTCTCTTATAATCAGTAATTGTGAAAACAATGTTGTTAAGGATATAGTAGCGATACAGTTGCATAAATTATGACCACGTGACTTATAAAAGTATCCTTGTATGTTCCGCTCGGTAGGCTCTACAACGTCCTCCTCGGGGAGGTCGGGAGTTCGAAGCCCTTGCAACGCAAGTTGCAGAGAGGCTGACGGATCATTAGACGATTTAAGCGTGGTGTCGGGGTGGTGGTTTCCCTGCTAGCGTCACCAAGGGGTTTACGGCGCACTGTCGGTGCAAGCTGGTTCCTCCTGCCATAAAAAAAAAAAAAATGTATCCTTGTATGTTTGAGTTGTGAATTGAAAGGGAATGATGTGCTTTAATATCAAATATCGCTCTCAAATCATAGACAACGTGCTCTACATAACAAAATGTTGTTTCAATAAAATATCTTGCAATCCTATGATCCCTTTCATTCTTCAAGAGAGCATGTTGTTTGATCGATGCTTTTTTTGCATGACCTGATAATATGAGATTATGAACTAATTAGGTGCTACTGTTTTGTGCTTAATGAATTAGTGATAAATGCACATAACTCCAAATGAGGAAATGCTTCATTTATTGATAATTTTATGTACTTTCCACTTTCGCAGTGGCGACACTAGAAGCTAAACCCTTCTATTTATAGCTGAAAATTCCTTCATTTGCTATTATGTTTTATGACAAGTGACTATATGAGCAAGAGAGTTTTCGACAGTCAAAGAAAAATGAAAGTACACGTTCTGCTGTTGTCATGGCCTTAAAAGCATTGATACTTTCCGAAAGTTTTCGTGTCGTGTCTGACACTCTAACACGTGTCCGACATGCCCTGACACACTCCGACATGTTCCGACACGCAGTCAACGAGTGTCTAAAAATCCCACACGTGGTCAACTCTTCTCGACACGCTCCAACACGTGAGTTTGAAATTTCGACATGCGATTCCGACACACACGGGGTCAATTTTAAAAAATTTCAATACTTGATGGGTCAAAATGTAAATATATGAGAAAATAATGAAAATAACAAAAATAAGGGGAAATAAGAAAATTCTTACTCTCAAGTTTTTCATTTATAAGTTTTGATCTTTCCATGAGTGACGATGGAATGTCCATTTTCTCATCGATGTCGTTCTGTTGTTCCTATATACTTAAAGTTATAAGTTTTTTTGTTTCTTTCCGCCTCTCGCAAGCATCGCTTACGAGTTATCTCTTTTGATTCATGTTATTGGCATGTGAGTTATCTCTCACATTTTCCATGACGAATTTAGTAATTTCATTTTCTTTTGGTCATACTTTGAGAATTATTGTCTTGGATTTTCATTTTTCTCGAACCTTGTTTTGCAGAGGACCTCCAAGCTAATCTATATCATGAACTCCGCACTTTGTCCAGGATTATAAGAAATCTCATTAATCTCCGACAAGTATAAGAAAATAGGACATGTTCCTTCAAGTTTATTCTTTCATGTTTGCAATTTTTGAATTTCTCGTTCAATTTCTGTCAAATTAAAACAAATGAATGATATTAACAAATGTTGGATTAATATTTTTAGTATAAGTTAATTCTATGTTCTTTTTATTATTATTTATTTATTTTTGCATTTAAAAAATTATATTCAATATATAACGAGTCAGAATGTGTCGGAATTCCCTATTTTTTAGAAATGATGTGTTGGCGTGTCATGTCGCGTGTCGCGTGTTCGTGTCGATGCTACATAGGTCATGGCACATGGGGAGAAGTTTCAAGCCGACATTTTATCTCAAAGTTTCGCTTATGATAATTGCGACTTTTGACCACCCTTTTTAAAAACGTTTCGCTTATGATAATTGCGACTTTTGACCACCCTTCTTAAAAACATTTCCTCCTCTTTGACTACACATATTTTGGTGAGCTACGTACAAATTTATCAGTTATTTCTCTCTCTCTCTCTCTCTCTCTCTCTCTCTCTCCGGCGTACAAAATTGAAGGATTCAACTGGGTTTCAGCATGAGAATTTGACCAAGAAATTTGTGCTCGGATGAATTTTGGAGATTCGCTATAATAAGATCCGACATTGAAGATGGCATCCCACTGAGGGATTGCAGTCAAACCTGAAGAGTGGAAGATTTTTTCAGCCATTGAATGGGCTCATCACTAGCTTGACAATACCGGATCGTAAAAAGATTTAAGTTTAATATATAAATTAGGGTGGCGTCATTTGCAATGCTTCATTTTATTTTGACTGTCGCGTGATAAATAATACAATATGCAGTGGAATAATGCGATAATGATCTGGCTCTTTCCAAGAAAGTCGAGTGCTCTAAAGGAAAATTGGATATAATCGCACAAGGTGGCCATCATTTGAGAAATTTCCAGCGGACTTTTCCATCCAAATTCTTTTGGGCTGGTTTCTGGACAATGAAATCTTTCATTTTAGTGTTATCAAAAGTCATAGCTTAGGTCAATTTTGGCCTAACACTTTAGTCTGCTATTTTTCCATATGGCTTGACTTTTCTTGTATACTATTGCCCTTCTAAATAGCCAACAAGGAATCAAGACTCGAGCACAACCTCCGTGCTTTTGGCAATTTCTTGTCTACCCTGTTATTATTATTATTGCATAAAGATGAGTGTTAAGAGATTGAAACATAATTTGTGTGCTAAAAAAACGTATGGATTGACTGGCCGACAACTTCATTAACCTTAACCCATCATACAAGCATAATTTTATTATTCTTTCTCGAAAATACCGATAATAGGAGTTTTTGTTTTAAATTTATTTCAGATAGAAGAAGTTAGTAGTTAAAAAAATATAAATAAACCTTGACAAGTTACTCAAATAAGAGTTGGTAATGCAAGAGTAAATGGTTTGGTAATGCAAGAGTATATGGTAACTTAAATAAAAAAATGGACAGAAATAAAATTTGGTAACCGTTAATAGAAGTTGGTAACTTAAAGAAGGAATTGGTAGGTTTAAATAGTCCTTAAGTAAATCAAATAACAGTCGTAACTTATTAGAAAAAGTCAGTAAATTTAGAGGAAAAAAAAAGCAAAAAGAATTAGTAAGCAACTCAAGTGAGAGTTGGTAAACTAAAATTAGTCGATTAAATAACAGAGAAAAGATGGTAAATCATACAAATAAAAGTTGTTAAGTTCCCATAAGGTTTGATAAATTGAATGTGCTTGTAAGAAAGATAAATAAAAATTGGGAAGTTATAACAATAATTGATAAACAAAAAAGCCAAATAAAAGTTGGTGGAAAACTTAAATGAGAATTGGTAACTCAAATTGAGATGATAATTTAAGCAGAAGAGAACTTGATAATTGTTCAAATAAAGATTTTGAAATTCAAGTAAGAGTCCGCAAATATAAGTTAGATGAGAAAGACAATAACAAATTGATAAGAAAAGTTGCAAATTTGTAAAATATGGGAAGGAATTGGTAATTTCATAAGTACCAGAAAGTTGTCATTACACTTGGATTAGGGGATCGATAAATATTTTCGCCAGCACTTATTTTTTTCGATTTACCTACTTCTTTAGATATCTACTGGTACGGAATGATATATTACAAAGAAAATGCTACAACATTTATTCCAATATATTTGAAGCCTAACATTGCTGGTCAATGCTTGGGGAAACACCATCAATATGACTACAAGAGTTTTGATCACCAAAGTAACTTTTGACACTCTCTGCTTTCACTCGAGCATCGGCAAGACTTCGAGAGCTAGTGGCGGCCCCCGCTCCCAAGGTAAAAATTCTCTTATTATAAGAGGAAAAAACTTCAAAAAAATAAAATCATATGTGATATAGAATTGAAAAACAAAGAATTTCTTCATTTTTAGTCTCGAATTTTTAGTCCGTCATTGCATTCGAGTCCGTCGATGCATATACGTAGAAAATAAAATTATCGAGCTCTATTTATTTCTTGAAAATAGATTATTTGAGAAATATTTTACTTATATAACTTATAAAAAAAAATGAACAGATTTTTTCATTGTCCATGAAAATATTTAAACATAAATTATTGTTGATAATAAAATATATTCCATTGATTTATTTTTTCAAGCTATATAAACAAACATTTTTCCTGAATATTTTCTATATCATTCATTTTTTCGAAATAAACATAATCTTACTTTACACTTAATTCGTTTCCCGTAGAATATGCCTTTAATTTCTTGGTCTTTTGGCTAAACTATGCTCAGTGGTTTGGGTTGGTGTAATCAGTCCCTATCCCTAGTCAAAAAAAAAAAAAAAAATCTTTGATTTTATATACCAAACGAAAATCACAAGAATGGACAAATCAGCGCCATTTAATTTATTGGAAGAAATACTGACAAGAAAACAATTATAGGAAGTAAAATCTGAAATCCTCGGAGTCAACGAAGGACCATTCTCTCCATTACTCAAACCCATTTCTCGTAAGGTGTGAATGGTGACTTCATTCTTTTATTTATTTTTCTTAGGGACGTATAAAAAGGACTGCCCAAATCGGAAACCATTCAATTTCAGTTTCCGATTTCTAAAAGTGGAATTGGTGTCTAGGTGGTCTGGTTTCGGGTTTTAAGGGAAAACTGAACAAGATCGGACTGGACCTTATTGACTACTTATACTTAAAAAAAAAAAAGTTTCTCAAGAAAAATAAAAGTGACTAGTTTTTTTTTTATTTTTTTTAATAACATAAGGCATTAAGTAGTGGGAAAAAAGGAAGTGACCAGTTTTGTGATCCGGTCCTCAATTCCATTGGGAACTAGTCCTCCTGATCTAGTTCTTTGAAACAAGATTAGATCGGGAACCGATCATCCCTAATTTTTTTCCTCATTTCTCTAAAGTGTTTTTGGTTTGCAACTAGTTCAGAATCAGATTGGTCCATGATCTCACGTTGTTGCACTAGTAGATAAGTGTGCAACCTCACTAGGGGTGTGCAACCGGACCGGGTCAACCCGGTTCCCGGATCGGCCCACCCGGAAAACAGGGTCGGGAACCGGTTCCGGTTGAAACCAGTCCAGGAACCGGTTCCAACAACTCAGACCCTGTTTGAACCGGTCCGGGAACCGGTTCCGAGGGATTACCCACCCGGGAACCGGTTCACCCGGACCGGTTTGGGAACCGGTTCAGCCACCCCCAAAAACACAAAACGCATAACCTAATTTCTATCTTTACCTCTCTCTCTCTCTCACGAGTCTCACCCCCTTCGCGAAGCTGCTGCTTCTTCTCCGCCTGAGCCCCTGCTTCTGCCCTGCAGCGGCGTCACCGCCAGAAGCCGAGCCCTTGCTTCTGCCCTGCAGCAACTCCAGCGTCACCCGCCCGCCTTCTGTCCTCACCCAAGAGATCTGCTTCTGTCCTCAGCGTCGCCCGCTCGCCCGCCTTCTGTCCGCGACCTGCAACCGAGACTCCTCCGCTGACGCCTGCACCCGCAGTCGCACCTCTGCTCGCCCGTGCCTCCCTCTGCCCGAGCGCTGATCCCGGTTTCTCCGCCTGAGCCCTGTCCTTCGTGAAGCTGGGCGTCACCGCCAGAAGTCGAGCCCCTGCTTCTGCCCTGCAGCAACTCCAGCGTCGCCCGCCCGGGTCCCTGAAGACGAGCAACACCCCGATCAGCACCCTCACCACAAACGTCGCCGGGAAGTACGATTTCACCGTGAAGACCACCGGCAACTCCATCGTGCTCGACATTGTGTAAGGTGGGTTCTCGTAACCTTCTAAAGAAAACCCTATATTGGAAAAGACCAAATAATTTGTTCTTGCAAACTCATTGCAGTATCTTGCTTAGAATTTAAGCGGTTCTGAATGTTTTGTGTGGTTGTGAGAATTTGGGATCTGGGAACGAGCATTTTTGGAAGAAAATGATTTTTTTTTTTGTAAATGGGGCATGAGAATAATTGATATAAATGTGCAAACAGGTCTCCAAAGTTAAGTACGTATTCGGTATCTTCATAAATAGAGGTATGTAAGTAATCATTGGATGGGAGATAATGTCCGTTTGTGGCAGTTTTCCTAATTCAAAGAAACACACAGCATTTAATAGATTACTAAGAGGAGGTAGAATAAGTTCTCGGAAAAATATTGTCTGGGAATATTAATCCTTATATCCCATGCATGTTTTGGTAGACAAAGATCCTTAGACATCTAAGGATACAACAAATTTTCTCGTCGGTGGATTATGTGGTCCATTCTTGCCATAACCAATGACAAGCGTTATGCTGTTCCTGAAACTCCAACCGAAATTTTGATATGTTCAAGAATACTTACCACCTTGTGATCAAGGTGGCTTTATCACGTAAGTTGGCGATATGTTATTTCGTGCGGACCTAACTCTTCTTGAAAGGTAGATATGTTGAAATTCCTAAAAGTAAGTCACGAAATTCAATTGGGGGGCCATATTTGAGTTGACAAATTAGCGGTTACCTAATCTAAGGAGTTACATGTGGAGTGCTGGTAGTAAATATAGTAATCCTATGTATTAGATTAATCAGAGTTGACTAATTGAGGCATTAGTATGATTATGCAGTTCACGATTTGAAATCAGAAAAGTCAATTTGAAGATATGTCCATCTTATGTGTTAAGCTCTATGGACCTATTTTCCAATTGGATCAACTTGACCTCAGTTTCTAATTGCGTCATGTCACCTATCTAGCCTTTGTGAATTGATAAAATCACTTTTGCTGCTTGACTTGAGAATACGAAGGTTCTGTCAGATTATATTTTCCATCACCTTCTTTTCTACAGCTTTCCCTTTCGGAAGTTTATGGTCTTGGGACGGTAATTAGTGCGCAACTTGGCAGTAAAATTTACAGCAACGTTCATTGCAATAATGACTATTACGTTACAGGTCTATTATAAATTAACTGCATTCTTGTAATAGCCACAAAGCGGTTGGTTTATTTCGCGGTTTTTTAATCTAGAATTGGTAATTTTTCTGAAGTCCTAGTGATTTCACTTTGATAAAGAGGCAGCAATTAAGGGAAGGCTTTTTCTTTTCTATTGTGTTTTTCAATATATTCTTCCAATCCTTATGGAAAGAAACTCTCTTCAACTATTCTTCTAATTTTTAATATTAACACATTATGAATGTTACCCACGCCCAAATTTAACTAGAATTAGATGTGGCTTGTGCTATTTTCTTCCGGCGCAAGGATTGCTTCGTGAAGTGTTCTTTAATTCTTTGATTTGCATAGAATCCAAGCGGGTTATTTGTGAGGTTTGATTTACTATGAAAACTAATATGTTTTTGTAGAATCCTAATGTTATATAATTTTTTTTTTTTTTTTTTTTCAGTTTTCAGTCAATGGATCAAGACAAAGACATATCAATGGAAGTAGATGGACATAATGAAATGAGTCCACTCATGGAAATGCCATTCCATGGAGCTGATGAAGTGGAATCTGCAACCATAGGCGCGACAAACAAGGTGAGGGTACCTAACTCTCATACTGCTTCGGGTAAAAAGCGAGCTAATCAATCAGATTGTTGGGATCATTTTTCGAGAATTATAAATGAGAAAACACAGAAAATAGTTAAGGTGAAGTGCATTCATTGCGGGATGGATTATGTGTATAATGTTGATCATGGAACCTCTACTATGTGGAAGCACTTGAGAAAGTGCAAAAAGTATCCTCGCACAGATAAAAAACAAATGTTGTTTGCATCACGTGACAAAAGTGTGATTGGCGAGGTTGGTGAAAATACTACTAGTGATAGTGTCTTAACGACATGGAAGTTTGATCAAGAACGTTGTAGGCATATGCTTGCTCGAATGATTATTATTGATGAGCAGCCATTTTCCATGATTGAGCGTGTTGGTTTTCGGGATTTTGTTACTGAATTGCAACCTCTTTTCCATCATCTTTCACGATTTACAATGGCAAGAGATTGTATGAAGTTATATCTAAGTGAAAGGACTTGTTTGAAAGCTTACTTTGGTAAGCTTAAATCTAGGATTGCACTCACAACGGATATGTGGAGTTCCATTCAAAACTTGAACTATTTGTGTCTTACTGCACATTATATTGATGAAAATTGGCAGTTGCAAAAAGAATAATCAATTTTGTGATGATGCATAGTCACAAGGGTAAGGAGATTGGTAAAATGGTGGGGAAATGCATTTATGATTGGGGAATAGAAAGGAAGGTGTCCACAATAACAGTGGATAATGCAAGTTCAAATGATGTGGCCGTTAGTTATTTGAAAGAAAAATTTTTAGAAGAAGGATTTTTGATTTTGAATGGTGATGCTTTACATATGAGATGCACTGCTCACATACTTAACTTGATAGTAAGAGACGGATTGAATGAGGTGCGTGATTCTATTGCACGCATCCGAAACATAGTTAGGTATGTGAGGAGTTCTCCGGCTAGAGCTAAGACATTCAAAGGTTGCATTGAGATTGAGAGGATTGCATACAATGGTTCGGTCTGTCTTGATGTTGCCACTAGATGGAACTCCACTTACATGATGTTAGACACCGCCATAAAGTTCAAGAAAGCTTTTAAAAGAATGGAAGATGAAGATTTATCTTTCTTAAGGGAAATTGACAATGATCCTCCTGAAGCTGAAGATTGGGAAAATGCCATCATTCTTTCTAAATTTCTGAGACGGTTTTATGATGCAACCAAAAGGATGTCGGGTAGTTCATATGTTACTTCAAATCATTATTTTGAGGAGATAGCTAAGTTGTACAAGTATTTGAATAATGCGACGAATTCTTTAGACCCAAAGTTTCAAGCTATGGGTTTAAAAATGAAAGAGAAGTTTGACAAGTATTATGGGAGTTTGGATAAAGTTAATATGATGGCATTGATTGCGGTTGCATTGGATCCTACAAAGAAGTTGAATTATGTAAAGTTCTGTTTTGAACAAATCTATGATGATGAAGCAAAAATTGATGAGATGCATGATAAAGTGAAGGTCGCCTTGGAGAATTTGTATAAATCTTATGAGCGATCTTTTGTTGGCTCTTCTAGTGAAGGAAAATTTGGTGATTCAAGTGTGAGTAACAGTAGTAGTGCTTCTAATGTTGATATTGATGACAATGATTGTGAAATCGATGCTTGGCACAAAAGCTTTCTCCATGCGAAGAAAAGAGTGTTGGATGAAAACAAATCTGAGCTTGATCGGTATCTTGAAGCTGAAAGTGAAGATATACTTAATATTGATCTTTTGATGTGGTGGAAGAGTACTGGGTCAAAGTATAAAATTGTATCTTTGATGGCTTGAGATGTTTTGTCTATTCCCGTGACTACCGTTGCTTCAGAGTCGGCTTTTCGTACATTGGGACGTGTACTTGATAGCTTTCGAAGTTCTTTGACTCCTAGAGTGGTGGAAGGTTTAATTTGTACTCAAGATTGGTTGAGAGCTGTTCGCGTGCCAATTAATGTTGAAGAGTGCATCGAGAATGCAGAACAATTTGAGGTGGGTAAGTTATATATATTTCTTTCTATCTTATAATTCATTTGCATAACTATCTATTAAGTGCATGCCCTATTTAATCTCTTTTTTTTTTTTTTTTTTTTTTTTTTTTTTTTTTTTTATAGATTTGGATTGTCTTACCAAGGACATTATCATTGGAAAATAAACTTCATTTTGTCGAAACTCCGATTTTGTGGTAAGTAAATAAACTTTATTAAATCATAACTTTTGCATGTCTTAAAGTATGGATTCTTGTTGATTTTTCTTTATATATGAATTTTAGGTTTTTGTTAGAGATTTTGTACCATGTGGAACACAAGGCCAAAGAAGGAGAAGAAGATCGAGCACATGAAGGAAATTGTACTACAACTAGTTAATTGGCTAAATTGCTAGCTTGTATATTATTGGAATATGAGAAACTTGATGTACCTTGTGGGATATGGGGATGCGAGATGGTCGATTTATACACGTGGTTGTTTTTTCAAGGGGGTTCCAAATTTTATACATGTTCCCAATGAGTTTGGTCGAAGGATGTGCTTGGTCCGGCCTTTTTGTTTCAGCATATAACTCATCCATACTTGCTTATCTAAAGTTAATATAAAGATACAATAATTTTTATGCAAAACAGGTTCCAATATAAACAGGGTCAACCCTGTTCCCGGACCGGAAAAACAGGGTGGGCCGGGAACAGGGTCCAATGCAAACAGGGTAGGGAACAAGGTCCAAAAAAGGGGAACCTGTTATAACAGGGTAGGGAACAAGGTCCAGGTCTAGACCCTGCCCACCCTGGACCCGATCACCCCTAAACCTCACACTAGTAAGAAATATTACAATGCTGCCCTAAAGCCAATGAGCCGTGAGTAGAGCAAACAGTATCGGTTTTTACTGATTGTGGACACGGGTGAGATTGCCTACAATGGTATTATGACCATGTCGATGTTGCACTTCTGATACGTATTTGATCTCACATCGCACGAACTTGGATACTTACACTGGTAAATAAGACTTGCCCTTCTTAGATGTAAGAGTTCGGGTGATCCAAAATCACAGTAGACAACAATTTGGATTGTGCAACGAACTTCGTTTTGTCTTGGGACATTTCTCCATATTATATCACGTTTCGGAAAAGAATTTTACGTATAAGATAAAAGTTCTGTGCAAACAATTTAAATTAATATTTTATGATCAGAAAAATGAAATTCCTAATGACCTTACAACACACAATAACTTTATTGATTAGATATCTTTGTTGCACTACATCATATTGAAGTTAATTTAAGTATTACACAGAATACATTTTCTTGCAAGGGCGGCCCCTCTACAGTGAGATACATATTCTGTAAAGGAAAATACTCGATTGAAATGAACAATTGATTTATTAATTGATGCTTGCTATTATTCTTTTGTTGAATATGACTCTTTTCTCCACTCATAATCAAACACATCACTTAATAAACTAGTTTTGTAAAACAATCTTAGGATGCGTTTATTTCACAAAAAAATGAATGATTTGAAAAATATTTACTTAAAAATAATCATTTTCATTACTTATAAAAATAAATGAATGAAAAATATTATCATCATTTACGAAAATTTTTAAACATAAATTGCTATCGATAGTGAACGTTTTTCATCAATTAATCATTATAAGCGAAATGAGTTATCATTTTTAGGAAAGTATTTTTCAAATAATTCATTTTTCGAGAAACAAATTAATCTAGCACTGCTTCTCTCAAACTACAAGATAGAAGATTTTTTTTGTTTCTTTTATAAATTTTCCAAGATATTCGCAAGCAAGCAAGCATAGAGATACATTCCTTAAAAAGACAAATACAGTAAAATATATACATTTTTTGTGTCATCTTTTTCAAGCCGCCAAGTGCCTTTCAAAGCAGTCAGCAGAAATCGCTGACCCATGTCGATTTGAGAGCACTCTGCGTATGTCCTGCATGCTATTTTGTCCAACCCAATTTGATCTTTCTTCATGGTTATTACTGTTACAAGAAATCATCTACCAAGGCTTCCATGTTTTAATTTCTTGAGGCGTTAGAAATTGGGTTACAAGTTCAATTTATTGAGTGATCCAGCAATAATAATTTTATAAACCAATCTAGTAAATCAATGTCAGATGTATCTTTAGCATTATTTGTTCAATCATATAACTTATTCCAATATTTAGATAATTAATTTAGAGAAAAAATCACATTAGAAATCCACAAATGATTAGATATTTCATTATTTCTTGTAATGTGATTGATCTTATCTGTTTCTATGATGGCTGATTGTAAACTCCATTCTCCGACAAAGCACACATACTTATGCAATGGAATTGTCAATATTGTCAATGGTCCATGATCTGACTTTCAACATCAACAGGTGCATCAACAAACTTGTCGCATGATTTGATGGGTTTGGTAACATTCATTCTCTTAAAAGTACAAATGCCCTGTAATCTATAGATTGTCCTATGATATGACCCTATGCTTTTTCAGATGTTGCCCGAGCAATATGTAGTACCCTCATCCCATCTAAATGAGGTTATGATTTTGGAAGAGAAGCAGATAAATCTGCGAATGTCAGCAAACCACAATTGAATGAAATAAATGGGGTCATCGATCTAGCTGCGATAATATACAGAAGTTTTGTCGTGGCATGCCAAATTAATGATCCAATCTCTATTTGCTCGTCCTGGAATTCTAGAATGAAGCTTTGATTCATGTATTTGCGAGAAACATTGGATATATGCAATTCTTGGCTGCCGGCTTTAGTAAGATAAAGAAGATTTTTCAGAAGAGAGACTTTTCCATGAATTAATGCATCTTAACTTCAAATGTCAAAAATAGATGCAAACGCCATCATTATTTAATCAATATCCGTCAGCAATATAAGTCAGAGCACAAGAAGAGCTTATGCCACATCTGAAACCTTGCATTTAAACATACCATCTTCCTCCCCAACCATGACAATGCTCTCTTCAATGGCAATCCCGTTGCCTTCTCCTTCCGTCATCTTCGCTTCCCTCCTCTTCCTCTTGCTCATTGTGAAGAAATGGAAGAAATCCAACAATGCCAAAGACCCTTCTTCGAAACTGCCTCCAGGACCGAAGATGCTCCCTCTTCTGGGGAACATTCACCAGATGGCAGGGTCGCTCCCTCACCACTCGCTCCGGGAGTTGGCCAGGAGGCACGGCCCGATCATGCGCCTCCAACTAGGCGAGATCCTGACCATTGTCATCTCGTCGGCAGACATGGTCAAGGAAATCCTTGGCAAGAATGAGCTCACCTTCGCCCAGAGGCCCGAGATTGCGGCCAACGAGGTCATGTCCTATGAGAACTCGAGCTTCGTGTTCTCGCCCTACGGTGAGTACTGGAAGCAGATGCGCAAGATTTGCATGTTGGAGCTCCTGAGCAGGGAGAGGGTCCTCTCTTTTAGATCTATAAGAGAGGAAGAGTGTTGGAACATGATAAAAAAAATACAATCATCTCAAGGAAAGCCTGTGAACTTAAGCAAGATTGTACTGAACTTGATCAATGACGTCACCTCGAGGGCAGCATTTGGTGAGAGATGTAAATATAGAGATGAGTTCCTTTCTTTCCTCGAGGAAGTGACATTGCTTTCTGGGGGATTTGAGCTTCCAGATCTCTTCCCTTCAATTTGGTTCTTGCGTTATCTCTCAAGAATGAAACCGGCTTTGGAGAGACTGCACAAGAAGATCGATGTGATCCTCGATCACATCGTTGCAGAACACAAGGAGAAATTGAAGGGAAACGGTGGGAACAATGAGGAAAAAAATGCAAGAGAAGATCTTGTGGACGTGCTCTTGAATCTCCAGAAGAGTAGTGAAACGAACTTCTTCATCAAGCCACACGTCATAAAAAATATCGTCATGGTAAGGCCTAATTTCATTAATAATTTCACTAAATATCTACTTTGCTTATATCTTACTTACAACGGCTTTCTTTCTGCCTGAGCTTTTATATATGCATGGGCTATGTCCACCCCATAGATTTTCTACTCTATGTGAAGGGATGGAAGAGGCTACTAGCTCTAGTTAGTAGTCCTTTTAAGCATGTTAACATAAGGATTTCATACTCGCTACAAAATATCTAATTTGAGTCATTTAATTACCTATTTAAATTAGCAAAAAAGGAGCTCTTATTAATCAGTATACAGTTGGCCTCCAAGAATTTCAACGGCAAAATGGATCGTCTAAAATGCATTCATGATAGAAAACATGATGATCACATCCACGAAACCCTAATATTCTCAAGATGTATCCCAGGAATTTATCACATGGTGGATGAAAGAGATCTCCCCTTGTTAATTTTTTTACTATTCCCAGGTCAAGAGTTTGCATTGAAGTTTCCACGAGATTCGAAGTGATCCCATATACAGTTTTGCTCAGAAAAATATAATATTTTGTGTATACACACACACACTGATTCAAATCTCCAAAGAACCTTCGAGTCCAAGTTTGACCATTTTGATGAGGCGACACTGCCATATATGTCTGTTGCGACATCTTGATCAAATGCAACTACATATAGATACGGCCGAGGATTCGTCATTCTAAGCACACTATCATCTTATTTAAATGTCCAATATCATGCGAAATGTAAATCTATATTTCAGTTAACACCAATTGTGTCTTGTCGTATCATTCGGTATAAACTGATTTTTATGTGATATTGCTACGTTACAGGCTTAATATCATGTGGCACTTTTATCTTTCACGTACTTTTTAAGGACATCCTTCTGAAATATAAAATCAATCCGTTCTTTGTATTTTGTGTAGGAATTATTTTGTGCTGGGTCAGACACATCCTCGACGACCACAGTGTGGGCCTTGTCGGAGATGCTGAGGAATCCCCGAGTGATGGAGAAGGCGCAGGCCGAGGTCCGAGCCGTCCTAAAGGGAAAGACCCAGGTCCACGAGCAGGACATCCAGGGCCTCGAGTACCTGAAGCTCGTCGTCAAGGAGACCCTGAGGATGCACTCGCCGGGCCCGCTCATGACCCGAGAGTCGCGAGAGGCATGCACGATCAACGGCTACGAGATCCCCAAGAAGACCAAGATTGTGATCAACACGTATGCAGTGGGGAGAGACCCCGAGTTCTGGTCCGACCCCGATTCGTTCGTGCCTGAGAGGTTCCTGAACTCATGGGTTGATTTCCGAGGGTCGAGCTTCGAGTACATACCCTTCGGTGGCGGGAGGAGGATCTGTCCCGGGATCAACTTCGGGATCGCAAACATTGAGCTCCCCTTGGCTCAGCTCTTGTACCACTTCGACTGGTCTCTGGCTGATGGGGTTAAGGCGCAAGACCTGGACATGTCTGAGACTCTCGGGATCACTTCCAGGAGGAAGACTCCCTTGATCGTGGTTGCTGAGCCCTGCGTCCCCTTCTCGTACGATGGAGGTCATGATAAGTAGTTATCAAGATATGTGGTCATGCGTGTTAGCTACAAATCGTTAGTCTGGTTTACCATATGTGGTCATGTTCGTGTTTTTGTTTGTCACTTGTATGATATTGCAGTTCCTGTTTTGGGACTTGCTGAATCCAATAAACGAGCTCATGTGATCGAAAGCTACTCTTCCCACTCCTTGTGCACTGAATTTTCTGGTCACTGCATGTCATTGATTAATTCTTTGATTATCAGATGTGTGGTGCTAGCTTCATTCTATGAGGGATTCCATCTGTGTAACCCAAAATGAGTTTGGAGAAGGCGCAACTTTTGGCCTCTTTCTCTTTTTCGTTCCGACAATAAAAATGAGCAAGTGTCGAATGCAAAGTCCCAGTTCATGCAAGCTGAATGCACGTGAAACATTAGATCATGAGGGTGCCCACCTGCTTTCGCAATTCATGGGAGTTAGGCTCACATAAATCGGCGTTTTGTAAGAAAGTTCCATGAAAAATGAGCAAGCCAGTGGAAAGTTTAGTGTAAGAAAGATCTACATATATCACTTTCTTGAATAAGGGTGAGCAAGGCAGCTTCAACAGGAGCAGAAGATAGCCGTATCATTATTTATACACTGGACAGCCACAGGCCAAGATAAGCACAAGTCAAACATTTCAAACAAGACTCCTAAATTTATTTCTTGGCTTCTATATAAGACCAAAAAAGTGACATCATAAAGACGACACATCCTTTATTTTTCATGTCTATTTTTGCAGCTCTATGGTTGTAGTTTATGGACAACCATTAGGGGCAAAACCTAGTTGTTCTCTAGCAATTATTATTTATATGCCCTAAAGCAACCATGTAATAATTACATGTTAGGAATTATTCAATGGCAAATAAATATTCATTCATCATCCTATTTATATATATGAATGAGTCCATAAGATCAATTACGACTAAACCTATTCTTAAGGTGTTAAGAATGTATGTGACATGTTTATAGTTATGCTGAATCTTTAAACAATTCCTAGTCAATGGATCATTGAGAGAATATTGATGATCCTAATGAGATCGGTGTGTTTTCAAGTTTCACCATTCAGTATTGGGTACTTGAGGGGATGATGAGTCATAAGTCATTGGGTATAGTGATATTCGAGCTAGAACACAATTGCTTCTCTCGGACAAGTTCACTAAACGTGACATATAGAGAACGATTGTCGATGTGGAAGCTTTTTGCATGGTCAATATCTAATCGTTCATACTTTGGTTAGGTGTAAGATCCTTATACCTGAGGCATAATGCTGACTTATATGTTGGATGGCTGTGGTTCACAAGTGTGCATATTGACACTTTGTCGAACTGTCTCTGTACTTGATGGTCATAGTTTGTTCACATATGAAGGCACATGCGGGCGCAATATGGAATTTGTCTTCTTATTATATATAGATATACAAGATTGATGTCCTATGTGATCTAATCGTGGTATTGTATTGAAATTCTTGCCCCGGGTTATAACTGAGAATGAATGGTTCATGTCTTGAAGAAATGTCTTGAAGAAATACATATCAATTAGATTTGGGCATATGATCAAATTGGTAGCCTGACCAATAATTCCATGGCCTTTGTTCGATCGGGACATGGTGAGACAGAATGATTGAATTACATGTTAGCTTTTCATTATGTCTGAAAACATTTCACACTATCTGGGTAGTTATGATATATTGCTAGATGTCATTCATGGTTTACAGGAATAGAAGATTGATTTGAACAATTAGTTCTCTTGGTTGTGCTAATATGTTAGTATAAGTCCCGCTACCAGTTGAGTGATGAATCTAGGGATGTCACACACCATAACCAATTAGAATGACATTTGAACGAGAGAGAATATTACAAGTGTGTTTGCAATTGAGCCAATCGATTTGAGTCTAGTTAGAAATAAAAGTTCTAGAAAAGGGTCTTCAAACTTTACAAGGACTAAAGGGAGCTTTGGACTTTGCAAAGTCTAAAGCGGGTTTCAGACTCTACAGCCAAATCAAAGATGTGAAGCTTGTTTAGATTTAGTGACATAATTAATAATTTGAAGTGAGTTCAGGATTAATAGCTGCATTAATAATCTGAATTGAGTTTAGGATTAATGCCGTCATCAATAATCTAAAGTGAGTTCGGAATTAATAGCTAAAATAATGATTTGAAATGGTTTTTAGACTTAATGGCTAAATTAAAGATCTCGCTAAATTAAATATCTGAAACGATTTTAGATTTAATAGTCACATTAAAGTTTTGAAATTGTTTCAGAATTTAACGGTCACATTAATGATTTGAAACGGTTTCAGAATAAATGGACAGTTTAATGATCTAAAACGGTTTTAGATTTAAATAACCAATTAATGCTCTAAAATAGTTTCAGATATAACGGTCAAATTAAATAATTGTAATAGTTACAAAGTTAATACCCATAATAAAGACTTGTAACATTTACAAATAAGTGTTTGGAATAATGCTCTGTAACAGTTATAGAGTTAATGCCTGAATTAGTGTTTGAAATGGTATCAAAACTTACATTTGTCAGAAGTTACGACTGAATTAATTCTAAAACGGTTTTAGAGTTAAATGTGATTTGCACTAGTTATAAAAGGTAATGTAGATAGAAGATCACGGGATGATCAACAATTGACAATCGATAATTGAGAGTTTGATAGTGATCAACAAAAGTCATTCACACAAGAGAGCGATTGCTAGCACAATTGTAATTATGAGATCTCTCAATTTCTCTCTTCTATTCAACGTGAGAATTGGTGGTGTGTCTAAACTAGAGGCCCGACACTTGTGGGGCTGGATTTGAAGAATGTCAAAACCTGCAGTATGAAGAGATTAAATGTTATGCATTTGAAGAACGTTAGAACCAGTATTATCGAAAGACATCAGACGTTCGTGATGGTGGAAAATTCCAAGAATGTTAAAATCAGTGTTACCAAAAGGTGTTAGACGTTCGTGGTTAGAGTCTGAAGAACGTAAGGAACGTCAGAACCAAATTTAGAGCACGGTACAAGGTTAATATGATTAGCCTCTTTATATCTTATATGTGTTTTTATTAAAATGCACGAAAATGCTATGGAAACATGTGTATAAGAGTTTTTACTTCTGTTGCGATCAGACTTTGATCTTAATTTACTTATGCGCGTATGCTTGTTTATTGAAACAAACACCAACAACAACATCATAGATCACCTCGAATGTCTTTTGCTACACGCTTCCATAGATGATGATGTGGGTGTTGTGGCTGTTCTGCGCGATTGTGAGGCAAACCCGTGAATCGCTTATGGGGTACAGTATGCCGCCAAGATCCAAGTCCACGAACGCACCTCCGTTGAAGGTGAACCTTATCTTTGGTATGACGATCGACTTTGTGTTGCGGAGATCATAGCAAGTGTCGAGGATTTCAAAGCTCTTTGCCCTCTTGTCCCTTGCCATCTCCTTTCGGAAAGTCGTCCTCATGGCATAGTATGCTGTCGGGGCAGTCAAGTGATGTTGGTCCCTGTTGGTAGTTTGTTTATAAAACAAATGAAGAGATGCCTTGTTCCACATCATTGAGATGTGAGTGCGCACGTGGACGAGATTTGGCACTAACCAAAAATCAATTATTTTTATTTATTGAAAATTCAGATTTATTTCTATAAAAATTAACTATAAATCTTGTTAAAACAATATAACTATTCACGAAAAGTTACGATTATTTATTATTTATTATTTATTTAGTTCCGAATTTTTTTTTATGTTTTTCAACGTAACCTTTGAGACGTACTTGTTTATTTGGCAATCTTTCCCGAAAGGTTGCCTTTGTTCTTTTTGCAACCTTTTGAAGAGTTGCCTCTATTCGAAAGACAAAGATAAGTACGTTTGTTTTGAGATTGTTAAATTAATGTCTCGAGTTTGAATTCGGATAACGATTTGTTAAATCGAATTTGTTGATAAAGATTTCCCAAGTAGATTTCAAATTGGATAAAGAAGTTTCGTTGGACTCCATGAAGGTTTGCAAAAGAGGAAATAAAATAGAATTAAAAAAAAAGGAGCAAAGTTTCTTCTTTATGTGCTGGAGGCAAATTAGGTCATCTACGTGGGGCCCAAAATCAAAGTCTTGACTTTGGGCACACAATATATATATATATATATATATATATATATATATATATATATATATATACATGTAGCAGGTAAGCTGAAGAACCCTTCCTTTTTCTTCCTTTTTCCTTTATTATACACACACACACACACACACACACTTAAGCTTACCTGCAGCATCCCACTTCCCATTGAAGAAAGAAGCACATGGTGGGGCCCAGAATCAAAGTTGTTGACTTTGGGCACACATATAAAACAAAACGCATTTTTTCCAAGGGTGTGGCTGAAACCCTACGAGAGAAAAATAGGAGCCGCACGATGTCAGGCTGAAGAGGAGCCACCCATGCGATCAAGAAAAGGAGTACGCGAAGTAGCACGTACGTGAGAAAAAAAAAAGATGCTAGAGTTCTTTTTTTCGGCATACGTAGAGCGTTTTGTTTTGAGTTTGAACACGTGGTAATTTTGTGCTGTGAATTTATGTCCAAGTGAGTTGTTTATTTATAAATACTTTGGGTTTGTTGTTAAATCTAGGTGTGGAAAATACTCGAGCGTATGAGTGATTGTAAACTTTGATTCTCCAATTATAGTGGATTATTTGCTGCTTACTCTCCTCATGGACATAGGTATTGATACTCAGACTGAACCACGTAAATTTCTGGTGTTCTTATTATTTATCGTTTATTTCTTTGGTGATTTTGCGTTGACGTAAATTGTAAGATCCTGTCGTTTCCGCATATTATACTTCAACAATTGGTATCAGAGCTTGGGATCAGATTTCTTGATTGTGATTTGGAGTTTTTGCTTGTCTGATTATTATCTAGAAATTATGTAATTGCAATTATGTCTGAGAGGAAATTTGAAATTGAGAAGTTTAACGGGAGGAACAACTTTGGGTTATGGAGTATCAAAATGCAGGCATTATTGACAACCCAAGGTTTGGTCAAGGCACTAGATGGTGAAGATGAGTTGCCTATTATAATGAAAGCCTCTAAGAGGGTAGAGTTAATGGAAAGAACAAAGAGCACAATTGTTAAATTCGTCGGATGAGGTTTTAATAGAGGTTGTTGAGGAGAAGGATTCCGTAGCATTATGGGCAAAACTTCAAGCACTATATGTAAAGAAATGTTTGAACAATCGCCTATACATGTTGAAGATGATGTTTCAATTTAGATATACTGAAGGTACGTTTATCAAAACCCACCTAGATGAATTTAATAAACTCATATTGGATCTGAAGAACGTCGGTAAGATACTTGATGATGAAGAACATTGCATGATGTTGTTAGCCTCTTTACCAGAGTCATGGGAGCACTTTACTAATTCGCTGTTGTAGGGGTGTACTAAAATTACCTCAGAAGAGGTAAAGTTTGTCTTATTTTCTAAGGAGTGACAGAGAAAGTTGCGAGATGATGGTCTAGCACAAGCACTGACGATTTAGGTTAGAGAACAACATCGAGGGCCTAGTAGTAGTAGAGGTAAAAGCAGATCGAAATCATGCCATAGAAAGTCCAAGGGACGTGTGAAGTGCTTTGAGTGTCACGAGGAGGGGCATATCAGGAAAGATTGTCCAAAGCGGAGGAATAAAGTTGATAGGTCGAATACCACAAGTAGTGTGGCAAACTTTGTCGAGGGGAGCAATAGTGATGCAGAAACTGTTTTATGCGTGATTACTATTTCATCAGGAGATGAATGAGTGCTAGATTCGGGGTGTTCTTATCATATGACGCATCATAAGAACTAGTTTACTACTTACCAGATTGCAGATAGTGGTAGAGTTCTTTTGGGGAATAACACACTCTGTAAGGCTGTGGGGATAGGAACAATTTGGATTCAGATGCATGATGGGGTGGTGCGCACATTGATAGATGTGAGGCATGTACCAGAGCTCAAGAAGAAATCTTATTTCTCTAGGGACACTCAACAACATCAGGTGTAAGTACACCGCTGAAGGTGGAGTACTGAAAATCTCTTGAGGTGCCATAATAGTGATGAAGGGGAAGAAAGTGAATACTCTCTATCATCTACTAGGAGAGACCGTAACCGGAATTGCTGCAGTTTCATCAGGTGAGTTAGACTTTAACTTCACTCAATTATGGCATATGCATTTGGGGCACATGAGTGAGGCAGGTATGACGATGTTGAGTGAAAGAGGGTTATTGAAGGGTCAAAAAACAGGGAAGCTGGACTTATGTGAGCATTGCATCTTTGGGAAGTGGCACCAAGTTAAGTTTACTATGGCTGTTCATTCGACCAAACGACAAGTTGAATATATTTATTCAGACGTCTGGGGCTTATTTTCGGTTCCTTCAAAATGAGGTGCCCGATATATGTTGACATTAATCGACGATTACTCGAGGAAGGTATGAGTGTACTTTCTGAAGCACAAATATAATGTGTTTGATCGGTTCAAGAAATTTAAGGCATTGATTGAGAAATAGTCAGATAAACAAATCAAGTGCTTGAGAACTGATAATGGCATGGAGTTCTGTGGTAAGGATTTTACTGAATTCTACAAGAAAGAAGATATTGTGAGACACCGCACAGTACATGGGACACCATAGCAGAATGGCGTGGCAGAATGGGAGAACAGAACTTTGCTTGAGTGAGCTCGATGCATGCTTTCTCATGTAGGACTTGGTAAGGAATTTTGGGCCGAAGTAGTAAAAATGACATGTTACCTGGTTAATCAATCTCCATCATTTGCTATCGAGTGGAAGACTCCTGAGGAAGTATGGTTGGGGAAACCTATTGATTACTCTGGATTACGTATATTCAAATGTCCTGCGTATGCTCATGCGAGTGATGGTAAGCTTGAGCTGAGGCGAAGAAGTGCATATTTCTGGGTTATGCACATGGGGTGAAAGGCTATCGGTTGTGGTGCACTGATTCTAGATCACCGGTTTTCTAATTAGCAGAGACATGATCTTCGACGAGACTGTAATGCTTCAATAGAGGAGTTCTGAGACACAACTGGTAGAGAAGATAGATCATGGTGTCATTAGTGAGGTGGAGCTTCAGGTGGAGACTTCAGAGACCTCGAAGGTAACAGAAGTTGAGATTGTAGATGAAGCCACAGTTTTTGAAGTTGGTGATAGTGAACAACTAGCAAAGTCGCAGCACACTATAGCTGCATATAGACATAGAAGGCAAATTAAATCACCGGTACGTTATGGTTATGCAGATATTGCTTATGCATTGACTGTAAGTGATGAAGCAGAGGCAAATGAGCCTTCATCTTACTTTGGGGCGATGGCTAGTGCAGAGTCGTCGTAGTGGCTAGGGGCTATGAGTGAAGAGATGAAATCACTCAATCGAAATCAGACATTAGAGCTGGTCAAAGTACCAACAAAAGATTGTCGGAAGTAAATGGGTCTTTAAACGGAAAGAGGGCATTCCCGATGTTGAGACAGCGAGGTATAAGGCGAGACTTGTGGCGAAGGGATATACACAGCGTAAGGGCATTGACTACAATGATGTGTTTTCTCCTGTGATAAGACATATTTCAATTCGTGTTTTACTTGCCTTAGTTACTTCGCAGGATCTTGAGTTAGAGCAATTAGATGTTAAAATTGTGTTTCTTCACGGTGAGTTAGATGAGTAGATTTATATGAGGCAACCAGAGGGATTTGCTATTTTGGGTAATGAAGATCATGTTTGCTTGTTGAAGGAATCTTTTTATGGGTTGAAACAGTCTCCTAGGCAATGGTATAAACGGTTTGATGCTTTTATGGCTAGTCAATACTATTCAAAAAGTTAGATGGATAGCTATGTTTACTTTAGGAGATTGGGGAATGGTTCTTTGATTTATCTACTCTTATATGTTGATGATATGTTGATAGCAGCTAAGAATATGTTTAATATTGATGTATTGAAGAAGCGGTTAAATGCTGAATTTGAGATGAAAGATTTAGGTGTTGTATGGAGATTTTGCGTGATCGGACTGTAGGAGTTTTACGATCTATCTCAGAAGAAATATATTGAGAAGATTGTGGTATGTTTTAATATGCAGTTGGAAAAATCTGTAAGTACACCTTTAGCGAAGTACTTTAAACTTTCAGATAAATTATTACCGCAGATTGAGGAGGAGGAGGAGGAGGAGAAGCATATGTCCTATGTTCCTTATTCTAGTGCAGTGGGTAGTATTCTGTATGTTGTGGTGTGCACTAGGCCTGATATTTCACAAGCTGTGAGCATGGTTAGTCGCTATATAAAGTGTTCTGGTAAAGCTCATTGGGAAGTTGTGAAGTGGATCCTCAGATATTTGAAGGGGACAACAGACGTGGGTATAGTGTACTGAAGGGACAACAATGGTAGTGAGACCACTGATTTTGTGGATTTGGATCACGTCGGTGACTTGGATGATCACAGATCTTTAGCAGGGTATGTGTTTACGTTAGCAGGTGGTGTAGTTAGTTGGAAAGTGTCTTTACAAGATCACATTACCTTGTCTTCGACTGAGACAGAGTACATGGCACTAACATTTGTAGCGAAGGAGGCGATATGGTTACAAAGTTTGCTCTCGGATTTTGGGTTAGAATCGAAAAGTGTGGATATACACTGTGATAACCAATGTGCGATATATTTGGCATATAATCCAGTTTATCATGAGTGAACGAAATATATCAACATCAAGTACCACTTCATCTGAGATGTTTTAGCTAAGGGTAATGTTATTGTCAAAAAGATTGTTACAGTAGATAACCTGGCAGACATGATGACTAAGTCTGTTCCTTTGGCGAAGCTCAAGCTCTACTTGAGCTCTATTGGCGTCTGTAGAGAGTAAGCGCCCGTTAGGGCATTGGGAGAGCAGCATGGATGATGTGCACCATAACTTGGCTTCAAACATTGAGCCAATGTGGAGAATTGTTGAATTAATGTCTCGAGTTTGAATTCGGATAATGATTTGTGAAATCGAATTTGTTGATAAAGATTTCCCAAATAGATTTCAAATTGGATGAAGAAGTTTTGTTGGATTCCATGAAGGTTTACAAAAGAGGAAATAAAATATAATAATAAAAAAAGGAGCAAAGTTTCTTCTTTATGTGCAAGAGGCGAATTAGGTCATCTACGTGGGGCCCAAAGTCAAAGTCTTGACTTTGGGCACACAAAAATAAAATATATGATGATGATGATGATGGTGGAAAAAGGAAGGGGTCTTTAGCTTACTTGTAGCGTCCCACTTCCCATTTTACAAAGAAGAACATGGTGGGCCGTAGAGTCAAAGTTGTTGACTCTGGGCACACATATAAAACATAACGTGTTTTCTCCAAGGGTGTGGCTGAAACCCTACGAGAGAAAAATAGGAGCCGCACAACATCAAGCTGAAGAGGAGCCACCCAAGTGATCAAGAAAAGGAGAACTCAAAGCAACATGTACATGAGAAAAAAAAAATAGCCGTTGGAGTTCTTGTTTTCAGTGTACGTAGAGCATTTTGTTTTGAGTTTGAATGCGTGGTAATTTTGTGCCATGAATTTATGTTTAAGTGAATTGTTTATATATAAATACTTTGAATTTAGGGTTAAATCTAGGTGTGGGAAATACTCGAGTGTGTAAGCGATTGTAAACTTTGATTCTCTGATTATAGTGAATTATTTGCTGTTGGCTTTCCTCATGAACATAGGTACCAATATTCGGACCGAACCACGTAAATTTTTAGTGTTCTTATTATTTCTCATTTATTTCTCTGGTGATTTTGCGTTGACGTAAATTGTAAGATCATGTCGTTTCCGCGTATTATATTTCAACAGAGATCGAACACACATCTTTTTTCAATTTTTTTTTTTTTTTTCGTTTTCTTTCAAAAGAAACTACGGCCATTGTTCCAAATTGTTTCTTATGAGAGACCCTAGAGAAATACTAGAATTGCTATTTAATATTCTCATTTGAGACTTTGTTGTATCTTGAAGGAAATTTGCAAGTGACCATTAGCAACTTTGTGAGGCAAATAAATCCTTAAAAAAAGTGATATCACACCTTAAAGTTCGACTTGATTACTCGATCCGACTTCATTGTTCTACCCAATTTGAAGCCATATTTTCACAACAATTTCAAGGATTTATTTTTGCAACAATGGAGCTGGTGTCAAAGAGAAGGAATCGATTGTTGAAAATGAGAGAGGTTTGTTACGCCTCGAACCTCGAGCACGTGAACATCCCTTGATGGTCGATAGAAATTGCGATGTTCTCAAAGATGCATCGCCGACCCATTCGTTTTATGCATATGCGGAAGCGAACTATAGTCAAAACATAAGCCAACACTTTTATTTCACAAAACACACTTTAAATACATACCCAGTTAACCTAAGGGTTCATATATAGAAGTTTGATCCAAAAAGGAACTACTAGGCCAACTACACCCCAGACCCTTCCGCCTCGGGCTCCGGATCCTCTACTCTACGGCCTTGAAAATGTTAACCACGACAGGATGAGATAAAATGCTCCATCCTTGCGACATTGCCATATTTGATTGGAGGAAAACAGCATATAATCTCAGTCACTGGATAGCATTTTCCATTCAATTACTTTATTGAAGAAAACAAGGAGAAGCAAAAGTATTGTCAAACTAACTTCCTTCTCCATTCTTTCAACAATTGATCAACCATTTGAACAGGATCTTGTCTCAGATGAAGTTTCTGATATCCAAGGACTTCACATCAACCATTTCCTCATCCTTAAATTCTTCCCTGAAATGAAACATAGATAAAAGTTACTGACAAATAAAATTTCAAAAGCTTTTACAATAATTGAAGTGACACCTACTTCATACTTCTCCTCAGCATAGACTATTTGAGTCGAACAAACCTATGCTTACAAAATATGACTGTCATTTAAGAGAAATTGCTATAGATAATGATGTTTTCCAGATAAGTTAAGACCATATGTTCTTTCGGCATTTTTTTCTATTTGCTTTCAATGAATCTGTTCACGGACTAAGGATTCGTTGATTTCGCATAAAATAAATGATATAGAATATTTTCCTAAAAATGATCTCTTCTAATAACTAACAAATAAAAAAAATGCTTTTATTATTGACAACAATTTAAGTCTGAACAATTTTTTGGATGATAAAAAAAATTTCATTCATTCATTTTTGTAAGCAATATAAGTGATCATGTTTAGAAAAATATTTTTCAAATCGTTCATGTTATGTACAACAAATGGAGCCTAAGTATAATAATGATTTCCATATATTCTATATTTAGCAAACAATAATAAAAAATTGAACATTTCCAGGTACAATGTTCTCAAGATACTCAAGCAGGGCCCCAATAAGTTTATTTAAACAAAGAAACTGCACCCTACACACTGATTCGCCTCAATGATGAATGTACAGAAATACTTGCCTCTTCTTCTGAGTTTCCATAGCTTCAAGAGCATCTTTCTTCAACTCCTCCAATTGTGCCTTGGCAATTTTAAGTTCCAACTGCTCCTCATACTTTGGCAGATCTTCCCTTCGAATTCCAAGCCTAGCACAAGAAGTAACAAAAAAGAATGTCACAAGCAGCATGTCATGACATATAAAATAACGTCATAAGTAGCACATCGAGCTGAAGAAGCTAGAAGCAGAGCCAAAAAAGGAAAAGCATTGCATGATAGTGGAAAACTCGAGCTCAACAAACAATTATCAAACTTTCTCACGTAACCACTGTCAGAATTGAGTCAAATTCAAAGGGCAGACTGAGAGCCTAGCACCCATGCTATCAACTAGTATTTTGAATCCGGCAAGTAAACTTGCAGAAAAGATATAAATTGTCTCTAGGAGACATGCTTCTACGATTTCTAAGTAAAAATGTTAAATCTAGCATAACAAATGATTTAGTATCTTATGTTAACGGAGTAGTGCTTCAATTATATATTAAATCATCCTTCGGTATACCTTCAGTTTGGCTCAAATATCAGTAAATGTAGGATGCGATACTATTCTCATTCAAAATCAATCCTTGTACACCAGTGTAATAATTCTACTAGCGCGGGAATATTTTTAGCTAACCACTCCCAATTAAAATGTCAAGCCCAAAAAAAAAAAAAAAAAAAAAAAAAAAAATTCAAGACGCTTGGCCAAATAAATCCCATCCAATTGAGATTAGTTTAATTCTGGAAATGCAGAATTGAACAACCACATCCTGTTGAGATAAACACATACACACAAACACAATGCAATTTAAAATACACAAATAAGGGTTTTGAAAATATACCTAAACTGAAAGCTACCATCACTATGCCACATTTATTTGGGATAAGTACACTATTGGTGCCATAAGTTGTGTACGGCGCTCACTTTGGTGCCAAAAGTTTCCGCCGGATCACTTAAGTGCCAAATCGGAGAAAAAACGATCACTTTGGTTCCACTGACGAGAAATTTCGGCCAAAATGATTATGTGGCATTTATATTTAAAAAAAAATCGACAACTCTTATTATTGTCCATGGTGGATGGCAAAAAATGACGCCGTTTCCTTTTCTTTGTAAGAAATGACGTTGTTTTACCATTCCACATGGATTACCTACAAAACAATCGTCATATAGTGGATTGACTACGGTAAAAAACGACGTGGGCCAAAAACGGTGTTCATATTGGATTCTCGCTCGACGTCGCCAGTCGTAGCTCGTTGACCCACTGTCGTTCACTCGCATGCCGTTGCTTGGCCACCACTGTAGTTGCGCCATCATTCACGTTCGTTCACTAGCTGCGTCCTCAACTCTCGCTCACCCAGGTTTGTCATGTTCTCTACGTGGGTCAATTTAGTGAAAAATTAAGGTTCCGATGGGCAAGTTAGGGCGTGGAGGACAAATTGAGGGCTCGGCTCAAGGGGAAAGTGGTGGGGGACCAAATAGAAAATTTGAGGGTTTCGTCGTTCGTTCACTTTCTTTTATGGGGACCGAATAGAAAACTAGGGCGCGCGCGGAGGGGAAAATGGGGGCTCGACTTGGGGGGAAACAGTGGTGGGACCGAATTTATTTAATTAATTGGACTGCTTCTGTGGGGGAACAGGGGGACCGAATGTGATTGAATTGAAAAATGAGTGGTGGGACCTCACTTTGTTTATTCAATTTGGTTTCTTTTGTTTCTGTAAAAGCACCGAATTGGGGAGATTAGTTGCATTTGTTTCTTGACAACAAAACGACAAGGACCTCCATGTGAAGTTGTTGATTCTGTCATGTGGTACCAACAAGTAATGACATTTGTTTTTTTTCATTGGGTGCAGCATCGACATGGACGCGAATCAGGTAGGCATCATTGTTTGCTATGGTGGAGAGTTTCTTTTTGGCGTCGATGATTGGCAATATACTGGTGGAAATGAAGGTACTATTTATGTCAATGTTTGGAAACCATCATATATTGCTTTTCTGAGGG
Organism: Eucalyptus cloeziana; assembly: GCA_014182715.1. NCBI lineage: Eukaryota > Viridiplantae > Streptophyta > Magnoliopsida > Myrtales > Myrtaceae > Eucalyptus > Eucalyptus cloeziana. Next base: position 54,503,573 of record CM024641.1, on the reverse strand, counting down.
ATTTGGTGTATTTTTTACGATGCAAAGTACAAAAACTACATTACTGTGTTCCTGAGAAGGAATTGAAGGATGGCTTGAGATTTTTTAATGACGATAATGGTATTAAGGATATCATTTACCATTATCTTCACGGCGAAGAAGCTAAGGTATATGTTGAGTATTACAGTGATGGTGAGAATGAGGACGATGATGAGGATGGTGAGGATGAGGATGAGGATGGGGATGAGCAGACCACCACTGAAAGAGGAGAAGTGAGGGATCCTATTCAAGCGAGTAATCAGGTCGGGGATGAAAGAGATGAAAGGGAGAGAACTCACATTGATAGAGATGAACAAATAGTGAGATGTCCTGAAAGCTTAGGCGAAGATTTAGGTGAAGATGTGGGCGATGAAGACTTCATTAAATTAGGATGGGAAATTGCTTTATCCAGTGAATCGGAAGATGAATATTTTGCTTCAGTAAATTTCTCAAGTGACGAAGATGATGATGAACTCGCACAATCAAGACAAAAGCAAAGGGAATTTCTGAGAAAAAAACTTGCACCTTTAGCAAAAAGGCCAAAGTTAGTAAATGGGGATAGAGTTCCAGCTGAAGGTAATAGAAGTGAAGATGAAGAAAGCTGCGGTGATGAAGTTGCTAGTTTGGAGAATGAGCTTAACAATGATGATGAAGAACTTGCTTGTTGAAGAAAAAGTAAGTATCCTTGCTATGATCCTACTGTTGATAAACCTATTTTGTCTGTGGGCATGAGATTTGACAATGCGAAACAGTTCAAGGGAACTGTTGTGAAGAACTCCATTGGTGAACAGAGAAGTGTTCAATTCATTAGAAACACAAAGGAATTTGTGAGAGCTAAGTGCTCACAACCCAATTGTCCATGGAAGCTTTATGGCACGTTGAGTAAGAATGGGTCATTCCAGATTAGGTCCTTGCAGAAGAAGCATACTTGTCAAATTATCTTTAACAATAAAAGGGTAACAAGTGTGTGGTTATCGAAGCATTTTTTTAACACTATCAAAGCAATGTCCGAGATCAAGAGTTCTCAATTTCAACAGTTAGTGAAGGAGCAAGTAGGGGTTAATGTGTCAAGGAATCAATGCAAGAGAGCTAAGATGAGGGTGATGAAAATACTGATGGGTGGGTATAAGGAAGAATATGCGGCAGGTATGGGACTATGCTGGCGAATGCATGTTTCAAAACCCATTTAGCAAGGTGTATGTAGAGGTTGTGGAGAGGCCACTCCCTGTTCTTGGGCCTAGATTTGATAGATTTTATGTCTGTTTTGATGCATGCAAACGAGACTTTTTGGCTGGTTGTAGAAGAGTTATATGAATGGATGGATGCTTTCTAAAGGGTTTGTGCAAGGGGGAGTTGTTGGCTGCTGTAGGGAGAGATTCAAATAATCAAATGTTTCCTATAGCTTGGGTAGTGGTGAAGATAGAGAACAAGGATATTTGGTCCTGGTTTCTAAAAAATTTAATGGCTGACCTTGAGATAACCAATGGGGGGGATAGACATTCATGAGCGACCAATAGAAGGTAATTTCATTGTCAATTAATTTACTCCATTTTAATATTAATCATTTGCATATTTTTCCTGATTTGTATTTATTGGTTTGAATTTTTGTAGGGACTTATTCCTGCATTGGCTGAGTTGATGTCACATGCTGAGCATAGAATGTGCGCAAGGCACATATATGCAAACTGGTCAAGGAACTTCAAAGGAGATAGGCAGCAGAAGCAGTTTTGGCAGATAGCAAAGAGTACCAACATGGCTGATTTCGGATTAGCCAAACAAAAATTGTTGCAGCTGACAAAGGAAGGTTTTGATGCACTCTTCCAGACAGAAGCTAAGCACTGGTGTCGGGCCCTTTTCAGCGAAGAGTTCAAATGCGACATCATTGATAACAATTTCAGTGAAGCTTTCAATGACAGAATTTTAGAGGCCAGGTGCAAACCAATCATCAGCATGCTTGATTATATTCGGGTGATGGTGATGACTAAACTGCATAGGCAAAGAGATGAGGTTACGAAATGGACTAGAGACTGTGGTCCTAGGATTATGAAGAGATTGAATGCCAACATTACTGCTAGTAGATTCCGCCATCCAGTTTGGAATGGAGATAATGGATATGAGATTATTCAAAATCAAGATAAGTATGTTGTCAAGTTGGATAGAAGAAAGTGTTCATGTCGAGCCTGGCAACTGAATGGAATTCCTTGTGCCCATGCAATTTGTGCTATTCAGATGAAGCAAGAAAACCCAGATGATTACCTATATGATTGGTACAAAAAAAGCTCATACCTTGCTTCATATCAATTCATGATGCAGCCTATCAAAAGCAGCAAATATTGGGAGCCAACAAATCATGAAAGCCCTCTACTTTTGCCGCTGAAAAAGCAAATTGGAAGGCCAAAAAAGAAAAGAAGAATGCAGCAGGAAGAGGCATTAAGCCAGAGGATGAGTAGGATTGGCTTAAAGATGAAATGCTCATATTGCCGCAAGGAATGGCATAATAAGAAAGGTTGTGAGTTGAAAAGGCAACATCAACAGCAAGATGTAATGGTTGAAGGTAGGATAGAAGGCCCTACTGAAGAGCTTATTGTTGGGCCTAGTGAAGGTAGGATAGAAGGCCTTGCAGTGATGCCTACTGAAGGGCAAACAGAAAGCCCTACTGTAAGGTAAGTATCCTCTTTACCTCAGTAACTTTACATTTTCTATTCGATAGAGTTTGATAGTTGACCATGTGTACTGGCTTCTCTTATGCTTTTCCTCTATCATGCACTTGTAATTTGATAAGTTTTCTCCATTTGTTTCCACCATGAAAATGAGTAGATGTCTAATTATTCATTATAGTTGGTCATGATTCTGATATAGTACATTATTGTAAGGCCTTCTAAAGGGCCATAAAAAGGCCCTATTGTAGGCTCAAGTGCAGGGACAAGGATTGGAATAGGCAGAACAACAACAACAACAACTGAGTCTACTATTGAGCAAACAGGAAGAAAAAAAGTTCCTGTAAGTTGTACATCGCTGTGTTTGTCTTTTATGAGCTGAATTTTAAATTTGTTATGTGTTTCTTAGGTGAGAAGACGAGCAACTGCACAAGTTGCAAAGGCTGCTCCCCCATCTGTTGTTGCTGAAAATGATGCACCACAGTGAACAAGAGGAGCTATTGGAAAAAAATTAAGGCAATATGGTTATGAGATTTATACAGATGAACGAACTGGAATGACTATTTTGAATGTAAGATTTGTAGGCCTCATGCATTTAATTTGTTGTACTTCAATTCATTTGGTTGACAATAGCGCTATGTTCTTGTAGCTTGGGAGAACTTCGGAGGTACTTCTCTCTCAAGGTGGGCCAACTCAAGAATCAATGGCGTAGCCAAAGAAGTGTGCTTCAAAGAAGAAGATAGTGGGTATAGTTGCAAAACAGCCATCCAAATAGAACCCAGCACTAGTTTCATCTCAACCAACGATTGGGTGCGATAGTGATGATATAGACCAACACATGACACGTGCTAGAACAAGAACAACCACCATCAAAAACAAGGAAAAGGAAGTGACAGAACGTCCAGTTAAAGAACCTACACATCCAATTCGAAAGAGTGCTCTGATTATGAATCAATTTAAAGTTCCAAGATGAAAAGGAGATTATGGTGTTGTCCATATTGACTGATGGGAGGGTGATAGACATGGTTTCTTTTTATGTGGTGCTGGACATTGTCTCTCTTTTTATGTTTTATTTTTTTAGGAGGGTGCTGGATATTATATTACTGACGGTAGTTGCTGCCTCCATATTGCCATTGGTTTTTTTTTTTTTTTTAAAAGGGTGCTGAACCTTCAGTGATTGGGGTATGAAGTTCATGTTTTTCTTTTCTTTTGTAAACAATCAATCAATGCCAATGACAAGAGCTATTTCTATTATTTTCTCTTGGCTTGGTTTCGGCTAATAGCTAGCAAGATAGTTATCAATTATGCTGTATTTTTTTTTTTTTTTTTTTTTTTTGTTGGTGCAATATTCTTATGAGGTTGCTATTAAAATTTTTTTAGATTTAGATGTGTGCATATAGTGTTGCTGGTTGAAGTTGTTGATGCGTTGATACTATTTGTAGGGTTCTGGTTGTATGTGCTGGAACAAGATGCTATTTTAGGTGCTGGTGCATCTCGTTGCAGGGCTGTTGTGTTGCAAGAAGATGCACCAGCAACCCAATTGATGTAAGAACAAGATGCAAGATGCACCACAATTGGTGCAAGTTTAAAATTGGCACTCAAGTGATCACTATTTACAACTTGTGCAACATAAGTGATCACTTTGTAGTCGCGATTGGTACTTAAATGATCACTTTTATAAAAACTTGGCACTCAAGCGATCACTATTTATAACTTTTGGCACTGAAATGGTCAGTCGTTAATTTTGCCATGGTTTGCTGTTGCAGCAAACCAGCAAACCATTACAACAATAAAAATGCAGCAACTATTCTATTTGAAGCAAAAACTAACCAAAACAAAGATTGCCAGAATTAATGCATTCCGATTCCAACCTTCCATTTCGCCATGGTTTGCAGTTGTAGCAAACCAACAAACTAGCAAATCAAGAGGGCAAATAAAAATTGCAGCAAACAAACATTGCATTTCTGAAGTGCTCACAATTAATGCATTCCAACTCCAACCTTGCATTTCTACCATGGATTACAACAAAACCTTCTGCTTTATAAAAAAAGGGTAGACATACAAACTTTGTCTATGGTAGACATACAAACTTCTTCTCATTACTCACTTCACATTTGAATAAACTACTTGAGAGAATAAAAACACAATCAATGCTCGATAAAATTTTCTTTCAATTTTCAGCCTTGAAATCTTCCTCTTCAAATGGTTGACCAGAGATGTTAAACCCTTCATTTGAGCTTGCATTGAGTCGACATCCTCCAACTCGTCCATTAATGCAGGTGGATGTTGATTTCGGCCTTCAAGTAACTCTGGGATCACCTCTGTCGCTCGATCAGAGAATTTCCTATCAACCCATTCGAAATATTTGCATTTCAAGCCTTCTCTAAATCTGCCACACCCATGGAATCTTCTCCTGAGATTCAACCGAGTCCAAGATGTTCTTCTCGGACTCGGTAACCCACAATAACAATAACACTCACCATCTAATTCACTTTTTTTTATAGGAATGTGAGCCGCTGCTGAAGCTTCTGCCCTCCGTTCGCAAGAGCGAGCTGATAACTTTGAGAGAAAATTGAAGTATGCACTCGAATTGGTCGAATTGGGGATTTGGGGTTTTCAATTTTCGATTCTACTCGAATTTAGGGATTTAGGGTTTCTTATTTGGGGGAAAAGACGCTAAACGGTGTCGTTTTGTTGTTTACATGCTAATTGTATTATCTGGTGATCCACGTCGGCTTCAAATAATAATAAAAAAATGCCATGTCGGATTTTCGGCTAACCAGATCGGACTTGGCACCAAAGTGAGTGTTTTTCAAAATTTTTGGCACTTAAGTGACCCGACTGAAACTTTTGGCATCAAAGTGTGCGTCATACACAACTTATGGCACCAATAGTGTACTTCTCCCCACATTATTTAAAAAAATCAAAAGATAAGACCTAGCAACACAAGCACTTCTTATTGACCTTATCAAACTCTGCCATGAGAAGAGCCATTCCTTTCTTGTCATTTCTCATAAGGGGCTTCTTAATTTCTTTTTCAACTTTCTCTAATGCATCCATCATCATTAGGGGTGAGTATGGTCCGGGTTGGGCTGGTCCACCCCCTAACCCTAGGACCAACCCGCACAATGTTGGTCCTCAATTTTTGGGACCAAGGACCGACCCTATTGAGCTTAAGATTGAGGACCAGACTGACCCAATGGGTTTGGTCTGGTTCCAGGGTCAACTTGGGACCAACTAATAATTTTTTTTTTTCATTTTTTGTACTCCTTAAAAAAGTGATTGAGGGTCGGACGGGCCCAATGGGATCGGTTCGGTTTCAAGGTCAACCTAGGACGAACCAATAATTTTTTATTTTATTTTTTGTACTCTTTAAAAGGGCAACAGAGGACTGTACCGACCCAATGGGTTCGATGATGAGCAAGTTTAGCTAAGAAAGACAAGCGGTGAGGGTTAAGTGGGCTGAGTATCAAACAGAATGAGCATCGAATGTCGAGTGGGGAGCAACAAGCCAAGCGAGCATCAAGCAGCGAGTGGAACTAGTGACCCAAAGCGAGCAAAGCAAGTGTTGAGTGGCGAGCAAAGAATTTTTTTTTCGATTTTAGCAAATTGAATACTAAGAGGACAAATAAGATAGAAAAGAACGAATACTAGAGGAGGATGCCATAAGGTGCATTTTTGGACGCCGTGAGGACTCCTCATAAAAACATTTTTTTCTTTCGTAAATTATGACTATTGACGCCTAAAATACATTAAAAACCTAAGTTATTAAAGAATAATGTAAAATTACTTGAACTCCTCACTAAAGAGCTATTTAATGTTGTTGACGCCGTTTATTTTAAGGTTTTTTTCTATATATATATATAGTCAAGGTTGGTCCAGGTTGGGTTGACCTAAAACTCTCAGGACCAAAAACCGACCCACATGGTGCTGGTCTAAGAATTTTAGGACTAAGGACCGACCCAGTCTCCCTGGGAACCAGACCAAGACCGGCAGGTATGGGCCGGTCCAAGGTCGGTCTAGGGTTAACCCTGGATCGATGCTCACCCCTAATCATCATTGCCTCTACGCCAAGGTCATTAGTAAGACCTCTCTTGCAAAAATATTGGCTTTAAGTACTCACTAAAAATAAGGATTGGAAACAACTCATTTTCACAAAATGTATAAGCATATGATACAAGCAGACATAACCAGAGCATTTCATACAAATCCAGAACTAGTATGTAGTAAAGTTCTGTCCCAAAAAAAAAAAAAAATCGTAGTATAGTAAATAGTCATGCGTAAAATTCTGGACCATTAGAGAAAGAAGCTAGGCACAGGTGTTACAAAGTTACAAAAACTTATAAAAGCAAGCAGTACATATCAAAACATACTTGATCCGAATCTCCTTCAAAGTCAGAAGATATGTACGGGCATCCGGTATGTCCTGCGTACGTGTCTGAATTGTGTACTGGATCCTTTGCGATTCTGAGAACAAGTCTGCCCTGTGGGATAAAAGACCAGGTCTAATCAGTTCATTATTAAAAGATCAGATAACTTATCCTCTTTGCGCCTTAACAAACAGAGACATGCTCAACTTCATCCTGCCAGTCGCTAGAGTTTACTTTAGTTGACAAATTAGAAAGTGGCCAGACATGGAGGCATATTGAAAGACACATATACCTGGACCACAAGCTGTACCTAGCACTCATGAACTGAGTTAATTACTCTAGAGATGGCATTTATTAGATCCTCACCCAGAAAGTAGTTTTCTTTGATATGTGAAAGTGACATTAAGAAGTTCCACCACTAACCAACTGCTCCATCTCCATTTCAAACATCCATAAATAAAATGAGACAAATTGAGAAATAGTAGAAGCATCTACAATCTCATCCAAGACCCAAAAAGCACATTCATACAAAACTCTTACTTCCAATGAAATAGATCAAAGGGCAATGCTCGAAACATGAGGCAAGAGAAAGCTGTTGCAAGGATAAGCTGAAAAGGCAGCAGAGAGATTACTTCTCTCTTACTGTCTTCATGACCTTCGCGTACTGAGCCACTGCAGCTGGATCTTCAGGAGCAATGGTCATTTTTTCCTTCCTTAGAGCTCCAATGGCGGTCTCAAACTTCTTCTTGACCTCCAGAAAGATATTCTTCAACATCTCTGTTTTAACAATAACCATGTCAGTACCCTATCAGCGATAAGCCTTGGTGCTAGGAATTCTCACCTCAACAATAGAAGCATGAAAGTATTTCCAAAATTAATTTTACTTCATTTCTACAGCTATTTTCTCCAGGTGAAATTCCCACTTGGAAGTCTCAAGATAAGACCTCAGTCAGACCAATGATGTTCCACGGTCATCATTGGGGAAATTACGCTCATGTAGCACTTATCATTTGCATCAGCGAGAACTCATGTAAGGTTATATGCTTCATACTTTACAGAGTGGAAGAGAAGCTTAAGAAGTACAAGAAGCTTGTTCTTTCTTCTGACCTCAAAAAAATGCGGCATTTGTCAGCAAAGTAATGATAACTAACTAAATATCCATGAAAGACGCTGATGTTCACTGAAAATGCAGCAGGACAGGCAAAAGTTTACGACGACACTCACCATCTCCCTTGAGGGCAGCAGGAGCAGCTTCTTTGGCAAAGAAGCGGACAGGGACAGCGTGCTCCCGCAGCAAAATTGAGTACCACACAACTGAGTGAAGCAAAGCAGAAGCACGTCAAATTAAACAATGTCCACCAAGAAATCGACAAATCTATCGAGAAACTAAACAGTGGTGCGAAATGCGCAGAAGGCTCCCGCTAACGGACCACAATACGACAGCCATTTCCATCCAAAGTAGACACGGCGATATCAAAGTCGCTGTCTTTAACTAAGTACAGTAGAAAAAACCTCCTACTGCAAATCATGTGCTCTAAAGTTCGTCAGCAACCGAAAGGAACATTGAGGAAGAAGCTAAAAACCAAAACTTTAGGTCAATTACATCCTAGTTACCGCATAGATCTATCCAAGCGCACAGAAACACAATTGCCGAATCAGATCGCCCTGCAATGGAAAGATTATATTGAACATTTTTATATAGTTCAAAGATCATATTAAATATGTAATAAAAGTCTAAGGATGATATTAAACAAATTAAAAGTTTAGGGACCACATTAAATATTAAGGCAGAGTGCAAAATCCATATTAATAGTTCAAAGACTACTTGTATATTAGGCTGAAATTTAGAAATTATTTGTGTCATTTTATCCAAATAGATAATTGCACAAAAGCCTCTAAAATTAACTACGAAATGAGATTGATGGAAAACTTTTCAATTAATAAAGTAAGGTTATTATAACTTAATTAAATGTACAATTAAATGGATTATGAAAATAACAAGCGATTTCAAGAATGTAGTGGCTCGATGTGCATGTTGCGGAACTCTTTAATATCATTCCGTTTGATTTTCATGTCCGTCCAATCCTTTATTTAAATCTCTAAATCATATTTCATGCAATTGACTATTGTTGGCGGTCGGGGGTGGCCGGTGGGTTGTGGGCGGCAGCCACGGCGATTAGGTGGCTGTGGCGATTGACGGCAGCAGGTGGCCGGCCGACGGTGGCTGCAGCCGGCCGGAGGTGGCCGGCAGTTGGCAAGTGGTAACCTAAGGCCATAGCAAGCAAGAAAAACAAAAGAAAAAAAAATTGACTTATTTTTAGAAATTATTCTCGAGAACAAGAAACTACTTTTTTTTGTTTCTTGTTTTTGTTCCAAATCTATTCCCTGGCTACTTTCTATTCTGGGAAATAAAAAAATAAGTTGGTGTTATAAAATGGATTTATTATTATTTTTTTTTTTCTGGGAACAAAAGAACAGAAATTGGGAGAAACGGAAACGTTACCATGCGGGCCATAAATAACTCATCCTGCATAATTGATTAAAATTATTATTTCACATGAAAATAAAGCCGTTCTATTCCCTAATATCTCCTCTTCGGCCCAATTCCCTTAAAAAAAACCAACCTTTAGGTCGAGTTTTAATTATGATCTAAACTCGTAAAAAGTCACTAGCCTTCACCCCATACTCAAATCTGACCAATATTAACTTTCTGTTCAATATAAGGTCCAATGTGTCAATTCCCCGGTCACTTAGGAATTTTGGGCCCTTATGTTTGGGTCACTTAGGAATTTGGGTTCGGAGAGAATCTATAGATTCACATGGTTCCTTGCTTTAATTAATTGATTAATTATAAAAGGTGATGAAATTAATATTTTGGATAAAAGAAATGGAAAATTTTTGGACATAATCAAAGATTCCATTTATTTCATGAAAAACGAATTATTTGAAAAATACTTTCGTAAAATCTATAAAATGTTTTCATTATGAATAATAAAAAAATTGTTTATACATTTTCAAGGGCAATGAAAATTTTTTTATGCATTTTTATAAGTGAGATATGCAATTATTTTTATAAAAAAATTAAAATTATTTATTTTTTACAAAACCAACGGAATGCATGTTTAAAAAAAACGGAAATGAATATAAGATGGCTCTGCGTCAAGCTCAAGCGTGTGCTCCACTGAAAAAGCATCTATTGGGCTTGATTGTAGGAGCAATGAAGTAGGCCGGCCCACCTTGTCTACCTCCTTCGATGCTCCCCCTTTCTTGAACAACTTTTCTCGTTCGAAGACCCTTTGATTTTGATCAATTGCCTCAAAAGCCCAATCAAAGTTTAGACCCATAGGCGAAGAGCCATCAAAATGAATATGAGGTTTCGTTTTGTCGCATAGAATAAATGATTTTAAAAATATTTTCTTAAAAACGATTGCTTGCAAATAATAAACAAATGAAAAGTATTTCAATGTCCATGAAAATGTTTAAACATGTATTGTTGTCCATGATAAAACAATCTTCTTTTGACTAATCATTTTGAGCAATAATTTTAAAAAAATATTTTACAAATTATTTATTTTCCATGGGAAGTTTTACAGAAAATAATTTTCAGGAAAAAAAAATTTCAAATTTTCTGATGGTTGATCCACAAAAACAAACTAGTCATTGAAAAAAATACATTCAAAAGTAGAGAAAATGTTTTCCTTTTTTTTTAAGAGAGGAGATTATTTTCCCTCATTTTTCTTTCACCTGAACTAAGCATGTTCTTCTTGCACTTTTTTTTTCCTTATTAACAAATTTAATTATTGTTTCTTTTATTTTCTTTCTTTTTCATTTTCCTTCTTCTTCTTCGGCCGATTGCTAATTGAGAGACGAGCTTGCCCAAAGCCAATGAGGCTTGAGCTCACCAATCTAGTGAGACTTGACCTCACTAGATTTGGCAAGGTGGTGCCTCACCTGAGACTAGCTCAACTCGGCTTGCCTAAATTTGGTGAGCTTGAGTCATATCGGCCATGGGCGAGCTCATCCCTCACTTGTGGCCAATCATCGGCTATTGCCATGGCTGGTGATTGATTGAGGAATAAGGAAAAAGAAAATGAAAAAACAATTTAAAAACTCAAATCTTTTGGTAATTTGCCTTCGGAAAATCAAATAATATTTTTCATATCAAATAGCAGAAAATATTTTTTAGTTCATTTTCAGGTTTTAGTCAAATATAAAAATATTATTATTTCTTTACCCAAAAAAAATTATTATTATTTTCCTGGTAAACATTTTTTTTTAGAAATGTCACGATTTTTCGCCAAATAGATGGAGTCTAAGATCTATTCAAACTCCACGGACAAGTGATGTGGATACTCTCGCGCCTTTTCTTACATGTATGGCCGGAACCGAAAACAACACATGGGATTGTTTATGAATGGGGATCCTCACATGCTACGTGAATCTAGGGCGGGCCTTAACTTTAATGCCGCATCTAACAGGAGAAGAAGAGATATTAAAATGAATATAAGGCCCATTGAAACTCTACAGACCAGCTATTCGTGTACTTTTTATATTCTACACTCCTAGCTGATATACATGTAGACATAGATAAGGCTAATTCAACATACGCAACTCGATGTGGATAGGACCGAAACCTGAATTACTTTACTAACTGTATGTCAGCTCCTCACTAGGGTTGAAAGGAATTCATTTAAGCCCGGCTAGACACAGAGAAGTTGGCGCCTTTTGAACCGGACATGTGGAATTTTCGTGCATGTCGCACGCACATGCCGATTGACATTGGACGAGAGATGCTTTCGGGACGAAGGTAAAGGAATATTTCATATTGATCAGCCGCCAGCCTGAGACTTCCTTCACTTTCAATGCGGCAATGAGACAAGGTAGCTTTCCAATGTTTGACTGTTGACTATCTTCCTTAATCGCCAGCTATTTAATCACACCGATGTTTGTCATTTTCCAGCATTATTCCTTTCAAAGCCGTTTTTTGCTTCTCTTTTTCCAACCATCATAGATTTTTTACATACAAAAGGGGCAGAAAAATAATAATAAAAAAAAGAGACAGGGGCATGCGCTGACGTGTACTTTTTAGAAATGATGTTTGATGACAAGTCAAAAATCTAGAAGGATGGATATAGCCCGTAACTAGTTGTAGGTGCTTTAATTTAGTGATAATTGGAAAGTCACCATAATTAAAGTGAAGAGCCCCCCTTTTCTAATAATCAATAATTGCGAAAACAATGCTATTCAGGATATACCAACTGATAGAGTTGCATAATTTATGACCATGTGACTTATAAAAGTATCCTTGTATGTTTGAGTTGTGAACTAAAAGAGAATGATGTGCTTTATCATCAAATATCGCTTTCAAATATAGACAAGTTGAGTAAAACGTGCTCTACACAACAAAATGTTGTTTCAAGACAAATATTACGTGAACCTGCGATTCCTTTCATTCTTCAAGGGAGCACGTTATTTGATCGATGCTTTTCTTGCATGACCTGATAATATGAGATTACGAACTAATTAGGTGCTACTGTTTTGTGCTTAATGAATTAGTGATAAATGCACATAACTCGAAATGAGGAAATGCTTCATTTATGGATAATTTTATTTACTGCCTACTTTCGTAGTGGTGACACTCGAAGCTAAACGCTTCTATTTACAGCTGAAAATTCCTTCATTTGCGATTTTGTTCTATGACACATGACTATATGAGCAAGAGAGTTTTCGACGGTCAAAGCAGAAGAAAAGTACTTGAATGAACGTTACATAAAAATTGGAAAGTTCCCACTAAATATAAATACTGTTGTTGTTGTGAAAATGACAAGAACCACCAAATTCAATGTTAGAGATAAATATCTCTAGCATCCTAAGATAAATATCTCTAACATTCAACAATCACGGATGCCTGAGACAAGCAAACTTGAGATAATTTGCATGCTCCGAAAGAACACGATTATTTTCTTTAAAACTTCTGATTAGTGTGCGTCGCACTACTCAGACAAAAATATGTCGAGAATTGTCAAACCGGCATAGAGAATATGAGAAGAGAGTATTACTTATGGTGTTCTCAATGCATGAAACATGGAAGAGAAGAATAAGAGAACGGCTAGCAAAATTATACACCGTAACAACTAGAAAATCAAAAAAGAAACGACTGGCTATGACAAGTTTGACTAAGGGCCAAGGTATGGTAAGAATACTTTGATTCACTCATACATTGGTTTCTCGAGAGAAGGCCATGAGACAAAATTGAAAAATTTGATAATGGATCACGCCTCACGTAAACCTGATACATTTGTCTCGTTGTTATCAATTTAATAAAGTAAATCTACTTATAAATACAAATAAGAGAGAGCAAAGAAAACAAACGGGCATTTGGAAACACGCAATACAACAATTATTAGTATTAGGCGAAACACGATAGAAGATGAATCGGACCGAAAGAGACTTGATTGATTGATCATTAAAAATGAGAAACTCGATCCCTCTTCTGGAAATCGGGCCCATTGCAGGGGAGATGGGATGCAAATTCTTTGATTGATTGCGATAGCAACAGACTACTATATTCAAATTTCGTTCTGCTATTGTCAGGGCACATGGGGAAAATTGTCAGCCGACATTTTATCTCAAAGTTTCGCTTATGATAATTGCGACTTTTGACCACACTTTTAAAAAAAATTTCCTCCTCTTTGACTGCACATAGTTTGGTGAGCTACGTACAAATTTATCAATTCTCTCTCTCTCTCTCTCTCTCTCTCTCTCTCTCTCCGGCGTGCAAAATTGAAGGATTCAACTGGGTTTTTAGAGAGAGAATTTGACCAAGAATTTTCGTGCTCGGATGAATTTTGGAGATTTGCTATAATAATCCCACTGAGGGATTGCAGTCAAACCTGAAGAGTCAAAGATTTTTTCGGCCATTGAATGGGCTCATCACTAGCTTGACAATATCGGATCGTAAAGAGATTTAAGTTTAGTATATAAATTAGGGTAGCGTCATTTGCAATACTTCATTTTATTTTGACCGTCGTGTGATAAATAATACAATATGCATCAGAATAATGCGGTAATGATCTAGCTCTTTCCAAAGAAAATCGAGTGCTCAAAAGGAAAATTGGATATAATCGCACAAGGTGGCCATCATTCGGGGTCAAGTGTTGCCATATGAATCACTTAATGTGGTCTCTCCCCACTGATGTGGGGCTTGAAATGCTATCGTCATTTGCAATACTTCATTTTATTTTGACCGTCTTGTGATAAATAATACAATATACATCGGAATAATGCGGTAATGATCTAGCTCTTTCCAAAGAAAATTGAGTGCTCAAAAGGAAAATTGGATATAATAGCACAAGGTTACCATCATTCGGGGTCAAGTGTTGCCTTATGAATCACTTAATGTGGTCTCTCCCCACTGATGTGGGGCTTATAATGCTATGGTCTCTCCCCACGGATGGAGACAAGAAAGTGACAAATGCACGAGGAATGGTTTTTGCAAACAAAGATGCAATGGTTTTTCCATCCAAATTCTTTTGGGCTGGTTTCTGGACAATGAAATCTATTTTAGTGTTTTCAAAAGTCATAGCTTAGGTCAATTTTGACTTTTCTTGTATACTATTTTGCCCTTCTAATAGCCACCAAGGAATCAAGACTCAAGAGCACAACCTCCGTACTTTTGGCAATTTCTTGTCTGCCCTGTTATTATTATTATTGCATAAAGACGAGTGTTAAGAGATTGAAACATAATTTGTGTGCTCAAAAAACGTATGGATTGACTGGCCGACAACTTCACTAACCTTAACCCATCATACAAGCATAATTTTATTATTCTTTGTCGAAAATACCGATAATATGAGTTTTTGTTTTAAATTTATTCCATATAGAAGAAGTTAGTAGTTAAAAAATATATAAATAAACCTTGACAAGTTACTCAAATAAAATTTGGTAATGCAAGAGTATATGGTAACTCAAATAAAGAAACGGAGAGAAATAAACTTTGGTAACCGTTAATAGAAGTTGGTAACTTAAAGAAGGAATTGGTAGGTTTAAATAGTCCTTAAGTAAAGCAAATAACAGTCGTAACTTATTAGAAAAAGTTAGTAAATTTAGAGAAAAAAAAAACAAAAGGAATTAGTAAGCAACTCAAGTGATAGTTGGTAAATCAAAATTAGTCGATTAAATAATGGAGAAAAGATGGTAAATAATACAAATAAAAGTTGTTAAGTTCCCATAAGGTTTGATAAATTGAATGAGCTTGTAAGAAAGATAGATAAAAATTGGAAAGTTATAACAATAATCGATAAACAAAAAAGCCAAATAAAATTTGGTGGAAAACTTAAATGAGAATTGGTAACTCAAATTGAGATGATAATTTAATTAGAAGAGAACTTGATAATTGTTCAAATAAAGATTTTAAATTTCAAATAAGAGTCCGCAAATATAAGTCAGATGAGAAAGACAATAAAAAATTGATAAGAAAAGTTGCAAATTTATAAAATATGGAAAGGAATTGGTAATTTCATAAGTGCCAAAAAGTTGTCATTATACTTGGATAAGTGGATCGATAAATATTTTCGCCAGCACTTTTTTTTTTAATCGATTTACCCACTTCTTTAGATATTACTGGTACGGAATGATATATTACAAAGAAAATGCCGCAACATTTATTCCAATATATTTGAAGCCTAACATTGCTGGTCAATGCTTGGGGAAACACCATCAATATGACTACAAGAGTTTTGATCACCAAAGTAACTTTTGACACTCTCTGCCTTCACTCGAGCATCGGCAAGACTTCGAGAGCTAGTGGCGGCCCCCGCTCCCAAGGTAAAAAATATCTCTTATTATAAGAGGAAAAAAATTTTAAAAAATAAAATCATATGTGATATAGAATTGAAAAAAAAAATATTTCTTCGTTTTTAGTCTCGAATTTTCAGTCCGTCATTGCATTCGAGTCCGTCCATGCATATATGTAGAAAATAAAATTATTAAGCTCTATTTATTTCGTGAAAATAGATTATTTGAGAAATATTTTGCTTATATAACTTATAAAAAGAATGAACAAATTTTTTTTATTGTCCACGAAAATATTTAAATATAAATTATTGTTGATAATAAAATATATTCCATTAATTTATATTTTCAAGCGATATAAACAAACATTTTTAATGAATATTTTCTCTATCATTCATTTTTCCGAAATAAATAGAATCTTACTTTACACTTAATTCGTTTCCCGTAAAATATGCCTTTAATTTCTTGGTCTTTTGGCTTAACTATGTTTAGTGGTTTGGGTTGGTGTAATCAGTCCCTATCCCTAGTTAAAAAAAGAAAAAAAAATCTTTGATTTTATACACCAAACGAAAATCACAAGAATAGTCAAATCAGCGTCATTTAATTTATTGGAAGAAATACCGACAAAAAAAATTTATAGGAAGTAAAATCCGAAATTCTCGGGTTCAACGAAGGACCATTCTCTGCATTACTCAAACCTATTTCTCATAAGGTGTGGATGGCGATTTCATTCTTTTATTTATTTCTCTTAGGAATGTACAAAAAGGACCACTCAAATCGAAACCATTCAATTTCCAATTTCTAAAAGTGGAATTGGTGTCTAGACGGTTTGGTTCCAGATTTTAAGGGAAAACCGAACCGAACCAAAAAGGACTGGACCTAACCGACTACTTATACTTTTTTTGTTTTTTTTTTTAAATTTCTCAGGAAAAATAAAAGTGACTGGTTTTTTATTTTTTATTTTTAATAACATAAGGCATGGTGGGAAAAAAGGAAGTGAGCGGTTATGTTGATCCGGTCCACAATTCCATTGGGAACTAATCCTTCCGATCTTGTTCCTTGAAACCAAACCAGATTGGGAATCGATCATCCCTAATTTTTTTCCTCATTTCTCTAAAGTGTTTTTGATTTGCAACTTGTTCAGAATCAAATTGGTCCATGATCTCACGTCCTTGCGCTAGTAGATAAGTGTGCAACCTCACAGTAGTAAGAAACATTACAATGCTGCCCTAAAGCCAATGAGCCGTGAGTAGAGCAAACAGTATCGGTTGTACTGATTGTGGACGCGGGTGAGATTGCCTACAATGGTATTATGACCATGTCGATGTTGCACGTCTGATACGTATTTGATCTCACATCGCACGAACTTGGATATTTAGATTGGTAAATAAGACTTGCCCTTCTTAGATGTGAGAGATCGGGTGATCCGAAACCACAGTAGACAACAATTTGAATTGTGCAACGAACTTTCGTTTTGTCTTGGGACATTTCTCCATATTATATCACGTTTCGGAAAAGAATTTTATGTATAAGATAAAAGTTGTGTGCAAACAATTTAAATTAATATTTTATGATCAGAAAAATGAAATTCCTAATGACCTTACAACACACAAGAACTTTATTGATGAGATATCTTTGTTGCACTACATCCTATTGAAGTTAATTTAAGTATTACACAGAATACATTTTCTTGCAAGGGCGGCCTCTCTAGAGTGAGATACATATTCTGTAAAGGAAAATACTCGATTGAAATGAACAATTGATTTATTAATTGATGCTTGCTATTATTCTTTTGTTGAATATGACTCTTTTCTCCACTCATAATCAAACACATCACTTAATAAACTAGTTTTGTAAAACAATCTTAGGATGCGTTTATTTCACAAAAAATGAATGATTTGAAAAATATTTACTTGAAAATAATCATTTTCATTACTTACAAAAATGAATGAATGAAAAATATTATCATCATTTACGAAAATGTTTAGATATAAATTACTATCGATAGTGAATGTTTTTCATCAATTAATCATTTTAAGCGAAAGGAGTTATCATTTTTACGAAAATATTTTTCAAATAATTCATTTTTCGAGAAACAAATTAATCTAGCATTGCTTCTCTCAAACTACAAGATATAAGATTTTTTTTGTTTCTTTTATAAATTTGCCAAGATATTCGCAAGCAAGCATAGAGATACATTCCTTAAAAAGACAAATACAATAAAATACATACATTTTTTATGTCATCTTTTTCAAGCCGCCAAGAGCCTTTCAAAGCAGTCAGCAGAAATCGCTGACCCACGTCGATTTGAGAGCACTCTGCGTATGTCTTGCATGCTATTTTGTCCAACCCAATTTGATCTTTCTTCATGGTTATTACTGTTACAAGAAATCATCTACCAAGGCTTCCATGTTTTAATTTCTTGAGGCGCTAGAAATTGGGTTACAAGTTCAATTTATTGAGTGATCCGGCAATAATAATTTTATAAACCAATCTAGTAAATCGATGTTAGATGTATCTTTAGCATTATTTGTTCAATCATATAACTTATTCCAATATTTAAATAAGTAATTTAGAGAAAAAACACATTAGAAATCCATAAATGATTAGATATTTCATTATTTCTTGAAATGTGATTGATCTTATATGTTTCTATGGTGGCTGATTGTAAACTCCATTCTCTGACAAAGCTCACATACTTATGCAATGGAATTGTCAATATTGTCAATGGTCCATGATCTGACTTTCAACAGGTGCATCAACAAACTTACCGCATGATTTGACGGGTTTGGTAACATTCATTCTCTTAAAAGTACAAATGCCCTGTAATATATAGATTGTCCTATGATATGACCCTATGCTTTTTCAGATGTTGCCCGAGCAATATGTAGGACCCTCATCCCATCTAAATGAGGTTATGATTTTGGAAAAGAAGAAGAGAAATCTGTGAATGTCAGCACACCACAAATGAATGAAATAAATGGGGTCATCGATCTAGCTGCGATAACAGACAGAAGTTTTGTCCCGGCATGCCAAATTAATGATCTAATCTCTATTTGCTCGTCCTGGAATTCTAGAATGAATCTTTGATTCATGTATTTGCATGAAGCATTGGATATATGCACTTCTTGGCTGCCGGCTTTAGTAAGATAAAGAAGATTTTTCAGAAGAGAGACCGTTCCATGAATTAATGCATCTTAACTTCAAATGTCAAAAATAGATGCAAACCCCATTATTATTTTATCAATATCCGTCAGCTATATAAGTCAGAGCACAAGAAGAGCTTATGCCACATCAAAAGCCTTGCATGTAAACATACCATCTTCCTCCCCAACCATGACAATGCTCTCTTCAATGGCAATCCTGTTGCCTTCTCCTTCCGTCATCTTCGCTTCCCTCCTCTTCCTCTTGCTCATTGTGAAGAAATGGAAGAAATCCAACAATGCCAAAGACCCTTCTTCGAAACTGCCTCCAGGGCCGAAGATGCTCCCTCTTCTGGGGAACCTTCACCAGATGGCAGGGTCGCTCCCTCACCACTCGCTCCGGGAGTTGGCCAGGAGGCACGGCCCGATCATGCGCCTCCAACTAGGCGAGATCCTGACCATCGTCATCTCGTCGGCAGACATGGTCAAGGAAATCCTTGGCAAGAATGAGCTCACCTTCGCCCAGAGGCCTGAGATCGCAGCCCTCGAGGTCATGTCCTATGAGAACTCGAGCTTTGTGTTCTCGCCCTACGGCGAGTACTGGAGGCAGATGCGCAAGATTTGCGTGTTGGAGCTCCTGAGCATGAAGAGGGTCCTCTCTTTTAGATCTATAAGAGAGGAAGAGTGTTGGAACATGATCAAAACCATACAATCATCTCAAGGAAAGCCTACGAACTTGAGCAAGATTGTACTGAACTTGATCAATGACGTCACCTCGAGGGCAGCATTTGGTGAGAGATGTAAATATAGAGATGAGTTCCTTTCTTTCCTCGAGGAAGTGACATTGCTTGGTGGGGGATTTGAGCTTCCAGATCTCTTCCCTTCAATTTGGTTCTTGCGTTATCTCTCAAGAATGAAACCGGCTTGGGAGAGACTGCACAAGAAGATCGATGTGATCCTCGATCACATCATTGCAGAACACAAGGAGAAATTGAAGGGAAACGGTGGGAACAATGAGGAAAAAAATGCAAGAGAAGATCTTGTGGACGTGCTCTTGAATCTCCAGAAAAGTAGTGAAACGAACTACTTCATCAAGCCACACGTCATCAAAAATATTGTCATGGTAAAGCCTAATTTCATTAATAATTTCACTAAATATCTACTTTGCTTATATCTTACTTACAACGGCTTTCATTCTGCCTGAGCTTTTATATATGCATGGGCTATGTCTACCCCATAGATTTTCTACTCTATGTGAAGGGATGAAAGAGGTTACTAGCTCTAGTTAGTAGTCCTTTTAAGCATGTTAACATAAGGATTTCATACTCGCTACAAAATATTTAATATGAGTCATTTAATTACCTATTTAAATTAGCAAAAAAAGGAGCTCTTATTAATCAGTATACAGTTGGCCTCCAAGAATTTCAACGGCAAAATGGATCGTCTAAAATGCATTCATGATAGAAAACATGATGATCACTTCCGTGAAACCCTAATATTCTCAAGATGTATCCCAGGAATTTATCACATGGTGGATGAAAGAGATCTCCCCTTGTTAATTTTTTTACTATTCCCAGGTCAAGAGTTTGCATTGAAGTTTCCACGAGATTCGAAGTGATCCCATATACAGTTTTGCTCAGAAAAATATAATATTTTGTGTACACACACACACACTGATTCAAATCTCCAAAGAACCTTCGAGTCCAAGTTTGACCATCTCGGTGAGGCGACACTGCCATACATGTCTGTTGCGACATCTTGATCAAATGCAACTACATATTGATACGGCCGAGGATTCGTCATTCTAAGCACACTATCATCTTATTTAAATGTCCAATATCATGCGAAATGTAAACCTATATTTCAGTTAACACCAATTATGTATTGTCGTATCATTCGGTATAAACTGATTTTTATGTGATATTGCTACGTTATACGCTTAATATCACGTGGCACTTTTATCTTTCATGTACTTTTTACGGACATCCTTCTGAAATATAAAATCAATCCGTTCTTTGTATTTTGTGTAGGAAATATTTTCTGCTGGGTCAGACACATCCTCGACGACCATAGTGTGGGCCTTGTCGGAGATGCTGAGGAACCCCCGAGTGATGGAGAAGGCGCAGGCAGAGGTCCGAGCCGTCCTCAAGGGAAAGACCCAGGTCCGCGAGCAGGACATCCAGGGCCTCGAGTACCTGAAGCTCGTCGTCAAGGAGACCCTGAGGATGCACTCGCCGGGCCCGCTCATGGCCCGAGAGTCGCGAGAGGCATGCACGATCAACGGCTATGAGATCCCCAAGAAGACCAAGATTGTGATCAACACGTACGCCGTGGGGAGAGACCCCGAGTGCTGGTCCGATCCCGAATCGTTCATGCCCGAGAGGTTCCTGAACTCATCGGTTGATTTCCGAGGATCGAGCTTCGAGTACATACCCTTCGGTGGTGGGAGGAGGATCTGTCCCGGGATCAACTTCGGGATTGCAAACATCGAGCTCCCCTTGGCTCAGCTCTTGTACCACTTCGACTGGTCTCTGGCCGATGGGGTTATGGCGCAAGACCTGGACATGTCTGAGACTTTCGGGATCACTTCCAGGAGGAAGACTCCCTTGATCATGGTTCCTAAGCCCTGCGTCCCCTTCTCGTACGATGGAGATCAGTAGTTATCAAGATATGTGGTCATGCGTGTTAGCTAATAGTTAGTCTGGTTTACCATATGTGGTCATGTTCGTGTTTTTGTTTGTCACTTGTACGATATTGTAGTTCCTGTTTTGGGACTTGCTGAATCCAATAAACGAGCTCATGCGATCGAAAGCTACTCTGCCAACTCCTTATGCACTGAATTTTCTTGTCACTGCATATGAATGATTAGTTCTTTGATTATCAGATGTGTGGTGCTAGCTTCATTCTATCAGGGATTCCATCTGTGTAACCCAAAATGAGTTCGGAGAAGGCACAGCTTTTAGCCGCTTTCTCTTTTTTGTTCTGACGGTAAAAATGAGCAATTGTCGAATGCAAAGTCCCGGTTCATGCAAGCTCAATGCACGTGAAACATTAGATCATGAGGGTGCCCACCTGCTTTTGCAATTCATGGGAGTTAGGCTGTTAAATTAATGTCTCGAGTTTAAATTTGGATAACGATTTGTTAAATCGAATTTTGTTGTGGAAGATTTTCAAAGCGGATTACAAATCAAATGAAGAAATCTTTCTTCTTATTAGACTTTTTTTCGGACGTGCAAAATAAGCAACGAAACAAGGAGGATATGTTTTGTCACTAGAAGACAAAAAGAAGGGGCACACTATATATTTATTATCTATTTATCTTTAAGGGAGATAAAAGAAAAAAGGAAGGTTTTCTTTCCCTTATCTGCAGAAGGAGCGAATCCTTGTTGAAGAAAAGAATCACGGGTGGGGTCCAAAGTCAAAGTTTTGACTTTGGGCACACACAATACAAAAGGTGTGCTTTTTAGCAGTAAAGAAAAAGGCAGTCCTACGGGACAAAAATGAACCGCACGTAGAAGCCGCGCGAAACCTTGAATAGAAACGCGAAGCCGTACGTACGCAGACCAATTATGAACGCTTGAGTTCCTGATTTTGGCATACGTAGATTGTTTAAAGCTTGAACATGTGGTAATTTTGTGCCGTTAGTTTATGTCCAAGTGAGTTGTTTATTTATAAACATTTTGGATTTGGGGTTAAATTTAGATATGGGAAATATTCAAGCGTGTGAGTGATTGTAAACTCTTATTATCCGATTATAGTGGATTATTTGCTGCTGGCTCTCCCCGTGGACGTAGGTATCAATACTTGGACCGAACCACGTAAATTTCTGGTGTCTTTATTATTTCTTATTTATTTCTTCGGTGATTTTGCATTGACATAAATTGCAAGTTCCTGTCATTTCTGTATATTATATTTCAACATAGGCTCATATAAATCGGGATCTTGTAAGAAAGTTCCATGAAAAATGAGCAAGCTAGTGGAAAGTTTAGTGTAAGAAAGGTCTACAATATGGTGAACAAGGCAGCTTCAACAGGAGCATAAGATAGCCATATTATTATTTATACACCGGACAACCACATGCCAACGTATTTACAAGTCAAACATTTCAAACCAGACTCCTAAATTTATTTCTTGGCTTCTATAGAAGACCAAAAATGTGACATAATAAAGACGACGCATTCTTTATTTTTCATGTCTATTTTTGTGGCTCTATGGTTGTAGTTTATGGACAACCATTGGGCGCAAAACCTAATTGTCCTCTGGCAACTATTAACTTTATGCCCTAAAGCAATCATGTAATAGTCACATGTTAGGAATTATTCAATGACAAATAAATATTCATTCATCGTCCTATTTATATATATGAATGAGTCTATAAGATCAGTTACAACTGAACCTAGTCTTAAGGTGTTAAGAATATGTGTGACAGGTTTACAGTTATGCTGAATCTTTAAATAGTTCCAAGTCGATGGATCATTGAGAGGATATTGATAATCTTGTTGAGATCGGTGTGTTTTCAAGCTTCACCATTCAATATTGGATACTTGAGAGGATGATGAGTCACAAGTTATTGGGTATAGTGATATGTGAGCTAGAACACAGGTGCTTGTCTTAGATAAGTTCACTAAACATGACATACATAGAATGGTTGGCGACGTGGAAGCTTTTTGCGAGGTCAATGTTTGATCGTTCATGCTTTGGTTAGGTGTAAGATCCTTAGACCTGAGGCAAAATGTTGACTTATATGTTGGATGGTTGTGGTTCATAAGTGTGCATATTGACGCTTCGTCGAGCCGTCTTTGTACTTGATGGTAATAATTTGTTCACATACGAAGGCACATGCGGGTGTGATATGGAATTTGTCTTCTTATTATATATAGATATACAAGATTGATGTTCTATGCAATCTAATCGTGGCATTGTATTGAAATCCTCGCCCCGGGTTATAACTAAGAATGAATGGTTCATGTCTCAAAGAAATACATATCAATTAAATTTGGGCATATGATCGAATTGGTAGCTTAACCAATAATTCCATGGCCTTTGTTTGATTGGGACATGGTGAGACAGAATGATCGAATTACATGTCAGCTTTTCATTATGTTTGAAAACATTTCACACTGTCTGGGTAGTTGTGACATCCTGATTTTCAATCCCGTTTTCGATGAAATGAAATGGGCTTTTCATCGACGCGCCTATAGTATTTTTCTCTGAGCTGATCACTCATGAGATAACTAATCTATCAGGTGAAGCCATTAAGGAATCCAAACGCAACAGACTTAATAATTCGACCAAAAATCGACTGCTCGATCGTGCTAATCTACAAGGGTCAATACTACTCCGTCAAAATCGACTAGAGACCAGAAATAGGTTGGTTCGATAGAGGCATGTAATTAAAGTGTGGGTGATTCAACCTAATTGCAAAATTTTCGTCGAACGGCACTAAATCGATTTTTCTATCGTTTCTGTACCCTGTGCTCGTATTTGAAACCTCGAGATCTTCAAGACAATCGAGAGTCGCCTATGAGTCGGAGATGTACAATGTGGATCGAAAATAATCGACTATGGGTCAAATGCGCTAAAAATTCCTAAAAATTACCCTGTAGGTTAGGTTACGCTAAAATTGCGTTCGGTTGAAATTAACTACAAAATTGAACTTGATTTTAGAAATTGAAAGTTTTGTCATGTAACGATTTATTTTAGGAATGTTGACTCATCCTCCGAAGAATTTTTGGCAAGTCCGGATTTTCGGCGAAAAATCAAGATTGGATGATATTGGATTGGAAAATTCGGATAGGCCATTTTTTAGTGCACCTTTGGCATCCAAGATGGATCAATTGATGAGGAAAATTGTGGATTTGAGTGTGGGCACCTACCTTGGCAAGTTAGCCATTTAATTAATTGAATTGGAAGCAAAATTTTTGAAATTCGTAGCCATGGGGGGGCTGCAACATTTCAGCACCTTTGGTGGCTTCTTGGAGAAGATTGGTGAGGGAAAATTGGTTGTGGATGAGGCTGAAGTTGGTGGGGGCCAAGTGATGAGTGTTTGCGATTTTTCTTGAAGACTTTTGAGGCCAATTCTTGAAGACTTTTGAGGCCAATTGTCCCCCTTAAGCCAGCTGCAGCCACTTCATCTTCTTCCTCAGCTTCTTCTTCTCCATTGTTGCTGTCTTTGAAGAAGAAAACCAGCTAGCAAACCAAATAATCGGCAGCAACTCACAGAACTCCTCACTGCCACTTGTACCGCCCGTTGAAGCCACCACCATCGCTGTCCGCACGCCCGTGAATGCCTGAGCCCGCGCGTCCAAGCTGCCGATTCCATGCCTTCTCATGCTTTCGTCTACTAGGTCCTCTGTCCTGAGCCCTCATTCGTCAAAGCCAAGCCGTCATCTGCCATCACTAGCTCACCTCCGCCGCTCTTGCTCACCCGTAGTCGTCCCCTTCGCCGTCACCCACTTGCCATCCTAGTTCCCTTGAACCGGTTCGCTCAGCCCTCAACAGAACTGAAACTCACAGTTAGGCTGTGAGCTTCGTAGGCCTTTTCTGGGCCCTTTTAAGCCTCATTGGGTGTCGCTGTAGGCCCATGTTTCGCTCACCTCCACGTTGCCATCACTGTGAACTCATCGGCTTGCAAACCCTGTGAGTTTACTTGCTAAACCTTGCTTAGGGGGTTAATTATGCTTAAAGGAGATTAGTTTAGGTTAAGATTGGATTAGGTGGTTAGATTAGTGTAATTAGTGATTTAGTTGGTTAATTAGGCTAATTAGGTGGTTAGATTAGTTTAGTTAGGGGTTAATTAGAGTATGTGATTTATCTAGCCTAGTATGTTATTTAATTAGGTCCAATTAGGTGGTTAGATTAGTGTATTTGGCTTAATTAGGCATTTATGTAATTATATAATATTTTTTGGAAATTATACCAGGATAGTTGGTTGTCAGAATTTTGTGCTGATTGTCGTGGTGTAATTAGTTTATGCAATTGAGTGTTAAATTGTGCAATTGAGCGATGATTGTTAATTTTGAGTTATTATTTCAAAATTATGAAATTTTAGGTGTCAGGTTTTGACACCAAAAATGTTTTTAAGTACTATATTAAATTATGGGATTTTTAAAAGGAAGGGTATCACTTTTATGATTCGATTTGACCATGTACCTACACACGATTATTTTACTAGGTGTTTTTAATACGAAAAAAATAGGCCAAGCATATAATCTTAATTGAGGCATTTGAGTGCAAAGCACAATATACTTAGCTGGAATTGGATGGTTGTGTGACTAATATGTGAACCCATTGCGAGCGTTTACGCCAAGCGATGCTCCTATGTGGAATGCCCTTGACAACAGATGCCATTTGTAGTAGAGGCTGGGCTGATGCTCTTTCGGGAATGCCGTCTCAAGGTAGACGTTGCCGTGCTCGATGAGGCGAGACGATGCTCGACTATGCCGAATGACCGCTGAACGTCGAGTAGGCCGTGCTTGTGGGGCCGTAATCAATTGGAACGCGTGAATGATTGAGATAAACGCGCCTGATTATGGGACAAAATTGTGTGGCACAAAATGAGATGTGTCATAATGATTTGGTCTTATAATTGGGACCCATGTGATTGATTGAGATATGAGTGAGACGTTTCAATTAATGTGTGCATTTACTATATGCATCTATTATATGAATCGTATTGACATGCAAGGAGGTGCTGAGGAGAGGTGAGTCTTCTGTGATGTGTGGTTAGACTGTCTTTAGGCATATTGCCTTCCTAATTGGGGTTTAGGGTGTGAACTCACTGAGAGATTGTCTCACCCCATCGTGGTTTAACTTTTTACAGGTCCCTAGATGGAGGCCTGTCCGGTTCGTTTTGGACAGCTGCGGGGTATAGCGAGCTGAGTACCGACGTTCCTGTCCCTAGGAGTCCCTAGCTCCATGAGCTCATCGTGACCACTATCTTGGTCGATGAGGGCCTACCACAGTTGGTACCTCATTGATTCAAGGCGTGATTTCGTCATGAGCCTAATGGGGTATGGGAAGATCCCCTTTAGGGTTTCAACGTACCCACCGTTGAGGGTGAGGGGGTAGCTGACCCACTTGACGGTGTCGTGATAGATTCGGATCCCAAGTAGATAGGGTCAGGGATAGGGTTAGCTCGGTAGTCTCTTTTTGGTTATAGACTTCTGTACTTAAACCTTAGAGTTCTCTGTGTATAAACTAGCTTGTTTATAAAAGTGTGTTTATGAAATTTGTTATCCTACTTTTCTATCCCATATTGGTTGTTGTCTGGGGATTATTATACGCTTCTGCATGTGCATAATCGATTGGGTTGGAAACGCGTCTTGGGACGTTGCAATTTTATCACCACCGAAGGATGTGCACGCGCTCGAGGTTCGGGATGTGACAGTAGTCATGATATATTGCTAGATGTCATTTATGATTTGCAAGAATAGAAGATTGATCTGGACAATTAGTTCTCTTGGTTGTGCTAATGTGTTAGTACAAGTTTTGCTACCAGCTCAGTGATGAACCTAGAGATGTTACACACCATAACCAATTAGAATGACGTTTGAATGGGAGAGAGAATATTACAAGTGTGTTTGCAATTGAGCCAATCAGATCGAGTCGAGCTAGAAATAAAAGTTCTGAAAAAGGAGCTTTAGACTTTACAAGGTTTGAAGCAAACTTCGGACTTTACAAAGTCTAAAGCAGGTTTCAGACTTTATGGCCGAATCAAAGATCTGAAACATGTTTAGATTCAGTGACATAAGTAATAATTTGAAATGAGTTCAGGATTAATAGTTGCATTAATAATCTGAAGTGAGTTTAGAATTAATTGTGTCATTAATGATTTAAAGTGAGTTCGAAATTAATAGCCAAAATAATGATTTGAAATGATTTTTAGACTTAATGGCTAAATTAAAGAATTGAAACGATTTTAGATTTAACAATTACATTAAAGTTCTAAAACTGTTTTAGAATTTAATGGTCTTATTAATGATTGGAAATGGTTTCAGAATAAATGGGTAGTTTAATGATCTAAAATGGTTTCAGATTTAAATGACCAATTAATGCTCTAAAACATTTTTAGATATAACGTTCAAATTAAATATTTGTAACAGTTACAAAGTTAATACCCAGAATAAAGACTTGTAAAAGTTACAAATAAATGTCTGGAATAATGCTCTGTAACAGTTATAGAGTTAATGCCTGAATTAGTGTCTGAAATGGTATCAGAACTTACATCCATCAGAAGTTATGACCGAATTAATTCTAAAATGGTTTTAGAGTTAATGAGCCGATTTAAAAGTGATTTGCACTGGTTATAAAAGATAATATAGAGAGCAATTCACAGGATGATCGACGATTGACAATCGATAATTGAGAGTGTTGATAGTGATCAACAAAAGTCATTCACACACGAGAGCGATTGCTAGCACAATTGTAATTGTGAGATCTCTCAATTTCTCTCTTCTGTTTAACGTGAGAATTGATGGTGTGTTTGAACTAGAGCTTGACACTTGTTGGGGTGGATCTGAAGAACGTCAGAACTTGCAGTATGAAGAGATCAAACGTTTTGTATTTAAAGAACGTCAGAACTAGTATTAACAGAAGACATCGGACATTCGTGGTAAGAGTTTGAAGAATGTCAGGAATGTCAAAACCAAATTTAGAGCACGGTACAAGGTTAATATGATGAACCTCTTTATATCTTATATGTGTTTTTTTTATTTATTAAAATGCACGAAAATGCTATGGAAACATGCGTATAAGAGTTTTTACTTCTACTGCGATTAGACTTTGATCTTAATTTACTTATGCATGTATGCTTGTTTATCGAAACAAACACCAACAACAACATCATAGATCACCTCGAATGTCTTTTGCTGCACGCTTTCGTAGATGACGATGTGGGTGTCATGGCTGTTCCACGTGAATGCGAGTCAAACTTGTGAATCGCTTATGGGGTACAGTATGCCGCCACGATCCAAGTCCATGAACGCGCCTCCGCTGAAGGTGAACCTTATCTTTGGTATGACGACCGACTTTGTGTCGCGGAGATCATAGCAAGTGTCGTGGATTTTGAAGCTCTTTGCCCTCTTGTACCTTGCCATCTCCTTTCGGAAAGCCGTCCTCTTGGCATTGTATGCTGTCTGGGGGCAGTTGAGTGATGTCCCGGAGTCGATGATAGCCCTCACCTTCAAGAACACTGTCGATGGGATTTGCAATTTAGTCCCTGCCACCGTGATTTCCACTATGTTGATGCCATAGAACAGTGAGCTTTCATGAGCTTTCATGAGCTGTTGCAATCGGTGTCAAGGTTAATGACTTAGGCATTTCACTAGCCTTGCCAAATGTTAAGTACCCCGTTGAACTAGATGATGAGGGCAAGCAATAGGAGAAATATCGACGTACCGGGTTTTGGTTTGTCCAACGATTGACAAACTATCCTAGGCTAGGCCAAGCACACCGGCCACCTAGCCAAAGAGGCCATAATTGAATCCACTGCACCCAAATTGGAAGTTCCATATCGCATCCGTGAATAATGTCAACGCGTCGGTTGCAAGTTCCCTAGACGAAAATGATAGGTCACCGTAAATTATTTGGCAATTTCTAGTTAAGCCAGAGCAACTTGTTGAAATGCTTGCTCTCATCAAATAAAATCATAATCTTATCAGGCACAATCCTTATTCAGAAAAAGGAGAGAACTATGTGTATTTTTTGAAGATATATACCTAATCCAGAACCATTGCACACCAGCGAGGTACATGGTGTACTAACATAGGACCAGAGTTAGGCGGGCAAAACCACTACACACCGGCAAGGTACATGGTGTACTAACATAGGACCAGGAGTCAGATGGGTAGAAGATTGGCTCAGATTGAAGGTAACAGAATGAGCACGGCTCGCACTCAGTCCAAGTGAGGTCGCTGCTAGTGTCGAAGATTAGCGTGATCTCCGAAAGTCCATGTCACGCCCTGAATCTCGAGCATGCGAACATTTCACGAATGTCAATTAAAATTGCAACATCCTAGAATGTGTCGCTGAGTCCTTTTATTTTTTTTTTTTTATTATTATTATTATTATTATTATTATTATTATTATTATTATTATTATTATTATTATCTTTATCTTTAAAGCCAAAATTGTGGCCAACAAATTGCAACTTTGCCATTGGGTCCATTTTTCCTTTCTCTGTCCCCAATTTTTGTCCGATAAATCCTTTCCCAAAAATTTCGAACTTGCCGATAATTTGACGGACGATGATGCGATGTTTAATAATTTAATCTCGAAAGTTTGATACCCGAAATAAAATTAAATTTCACTGTTAAAAATCCATCAAATGCAACTTTAGTACAACCTAAACTATCGGGTGGCTTTTAGGGGTCTTGCGCAGTTGATTTGTTGTCAATAATTTTCGATCCACGTTTGCACCTCTTCAAATTGTGGACGACCCTCGATTGTTATGTAATCGTGAGGGTTCAATTACGTACCCTGAATATAAGATCAATAGAAAAATCGATTTATCGTTGTTCCACACGAATATCGTAATAGTGTGGAATCACCCGCGAATCGACTATGTACTTCCATCGAATCAATTTATATTCATTCATTAATTGACTTATAACAGTGTAATATTGACCATTGTTAATCCTTATGGTCAAGTGGTCAATCCCTGATCGAATTATTTGATCTTTTGTGTTTAACCTTTTATATCCTCAGCCAATAGACTAGTTAACTCGTGAGTGATCAGTTTAGAGTAAAATAATCATAAGTGTGTTAATGAAATAATCACTTCATATATTTCGAAATAGAGCCAAATTCGGGATATCACAGTTCAGGGGAGCCGATGCCAACAGTCACAATGTACTCAACCGAATCAAATGGGATGCCGAGCTAGCCGTGACAGTGGCCTTTATGCCTCCTAAACTGCCTATGTTGTTGGTATTGTTGCTGCTGCTGGTTGAGATCTTAGATCGGATTGAATTGACCCTTGATTGGTCTCCAACTAGGATCTTCGTGTGGTTAAGCGCATCTGGTTTGGCTCGAGTGTGCGGAGAGCATGGACTGTGCTTGTGCGCTACTTCTAGCGATGATTTCCGGATACTGCCTGCATCATGATGTCACTGTGAGAGCCTGTAGAGTTAATCTAATGCATAATTCTGGTGGTGTGAATTTTCACTAGGGACTCGATCGTTTCAAAAGACCCACCAGTTTAGCATTTTTTTCTTTTTCATTAATTTCCTCACACAAGGTTAATGTTTGAACATCATAAGTCCTCGCTAGGATTAATAGATTCTAACATGGATTGACGATGCCCTATCCAAGGTGATGCGGTGATTAAGAAACTGATCATCTTCGAGACAGGATGGCATGCATTATAAAAAATCTATGAGATTCACCCATATTACATCTACATAAAGAGAGTTTGTTAGTACTAGTAGACGAAGGCGTGCAAGAAGTAGAAGGCAATAGCAAGCTGACTTGGACGACGTGGTGGTGCATTCTTTGTGCATATATATATATATGTATGCAATTTTCTCCGTTTTACTATGTGAATCGCATTGGCAACTCTTACAATTCATTATCCTAATTAGTACTCAACCTATTTCACGTGTTCTTGCTTTGATTTTTATATCGACAGAGCAAAACAATGTTCTTTACCCTCGCATTTCCCATGTGTACGATTGGAAGAGCGAAGATGTACTCGGCATTGCAAACGGCATTGGACTTATCTAAATTAAGCCGTGTATGTAATTGCATTCTTGTGATGGGGTTTTACTTTGTTGACAAAGAAAGAATCAGATTGTTGCATTTGATCTCTGTCATAAGCTGTCGAAGAGGTAAGTTAAAACATGACGGCCAATACGAGGCTTCGAGCACTATATAGTTGCTAGTTATTAGAAAAAAAGAGAGATCCAAAAATAGATGTTGCGATTGAATAAGCTTTTTTCCAATGGTTTTGTGAAGATATCTGCCAGTTGATTTTTTGAATCAATAAATTGAACATTAATCTCGCCCTTCTGTACATAATCTCTTATGAAGTGAAGACGAATCTCGATGTGCTTTGCTTTTGAGTGAAGAATTGGATTTGTGGTAAGATTGATAGCAGTTGTGTTGTCACATCTAATTTTCGTGCAGAATTCTTCTATTTCGAAGTCTCTTAGTTGTTGTCTAATCCATAAAATTTGTAAGCAGCAACTTCCAAGAGCAACATATTCTGCTTTTGCTGTAGATAGTGCCACAGTACTTTGCTTTCTTGAGAACCATGATACTAGCATTTGTCCCAACAATTGACATGTACCAAACGTACTTTTTTTGTCGACTCTACAATCGACTAGATCAGTATCAGAATAACCAAGTAAAGTAAAGTCTCCTCCTTTTGGATACCGTAGACTTAGCTTTGGAAAAGTAGCAATATATTTGATGATACGTTTAACAGCACTTAGATGTGATTATTTGGGATTAGATTGAAATCTAGCACAAATACACACTAAATAGAATGTCAGGTCTAGAGGCAGTGAGATAAAGAAGATAACCCAATCATGCTTCTGTATAGCTTTTGATCTACTTTCTTTCCTCCTTCGTTCTTGTCGAGCTTTGATGAGCTTGATATGGGAGTTTTTGTTTTCTTGTAGTTCTCCATTCCAAATTTCTTGATAATATCTTTGGCATATTTCTCTTGGTGAATGAATGTTCCTTTCTTTAATTGTCTGACTTGCAATCTAAGAAAGAATGTCAATTCACCCATCATGCTCATTTCAAATTCTTTCTGCATAGATCTTGAAAATTTCGTGCAGAGATTTTCGTTAGGAGATTCAAAGATTATATCATTTACATAAATTTGTACAAGCAGAAAATCTTTTTCTTCTCTTTTTATAAACAAGGTTGTGTCAATTTTTCCTTTCTCAGAGCCATTATTTTTTAAAAACTTAGTTAACCTTTCATACCAAGCTTGAGGTGCTTGCTTCAGACCATACAATGTCTTCTTTAGTCTGTAGACAGAGTCTGGTTTTTTGGGATCTTCAAATTCTAGTGGTTGTTCCACATAGATTTCTTCTTATATGAATCCATTAAGGAAATCATTTTTTACGTCCATCTAGAATAACTTGAATTTTTTAAAATAGGCAAAAGTAAGTAATAATCTAATTGCTTCTAACCTTGCTACTAGTGCGTAAGTCTCATCATAGTCTATCCATTCTTCCTGTGTGTATCCTTTTGTCACAAGCATTGCTTTGTTTCTAATTACTTTACCTTTTTCATCCATCTTGTTTCTGAATACCCACTTTTTTCCAATCACAGACTTGCACTTGAAAGGGCTAGTAATAACACCTAGAGGGGGTGAATAAGTGTAGATAAAAATTCTTGCAAGATTCAGAAGTAATAATTGTTTTTAGAAAACAATGAATTCAAACTTTAGTAGTTAAATAAAACTTCAAACAAAATAAAGGAGTTGAGGGAAGAGAATAAGAACACAAGGTTTATAGTGGTTTGGCTTAGATCAAGCCTACGTCCACTCTCCCGTGTTGATAGCCCACTGGCTGGATTTCACTAAGAATCAAAAGAGATTTTACAGCAGTGTAATCTCGACTTTATAGTGAATAACCTCTACTGGTTTCTCACGAAGTCTCACTAAGTATTTCTCTTTTTTGTATACAACTTTGAGCTTAGCAAATGAAATAGCAAGGAACTAGGAAGTTTCAGACTTTGAAATTTCTCTCTCATACTCTCATTCGAACAACTAGAGAGTCCACTTTAAATACTCCTTCATGCCTTCATGACCGTTGGCACTTTTCAAAAGAATTCTTCCAATCTACCCGTTGGACAAAATCAATCAAAGGGATCTCAAGTTAATTAATTGATTGAAATGAAAGCCCGTCAATCATGTTCGCCCATATAATCAGGATCTTAGTTTCTATAAGTAGAACTTTCCCAGTTTGCTTGCCTTCCAAAAGATTTGATTATCATAATTGATTCCATTAAGAATAATCAATCATGTATGTGCTATATCCAACCAAAAAATCATCCATAAGCCGTATGAATCAAATACTTGAAGAAACAGAGATAATCTCGCATCTAGATAAATCTTCATACTTCAGTCTGGAAACTGTCAGTGTGGGCAGACTTTGAATCTAAAATCTGGCGGTATTCAGACTTTGACACTTCAATCTGAAAGTCTTTAGACTAGACTTTGGAAAGGTTTTGTCAACTTCAAAACATTAAAGGAGTTTTCTCCAACAATCTCCCCCTTTTTTATGGTAACAAAACTTTCTTGCAGATTTAAGAACTTTTGACTTGCAAAAACAATTCTTAAGCAATACATAATATCTTATAAAAATAAGTTGATTAGAATCTGGATAGTATCAATCCCGCAACCATAGAGAGCAGGTGAATCTTAAAAAGATAAAAACTATCCAACCATAATTAGTATTATCAAAGTAAGTTGCTGCACTCGTCAGAGTAAAAAAGTTCAACAAGTAACCAATCAACGAAGGTTCAAACGGTCAATCAAAAGTTCAACCAATAAGAATAAAAAACCAATAAAAACCAAATATGCACATTCTCCCTCTTTTTGTCAACAGCAAAAAGTGGAGAATGATAAACAATTTAATAAAATTAGGGTTGTTTGGGAATGCGAACGATCTAGAAATCCCCCATAGACTGATTTGTCTCTTCTAGCTTTCTCATAGTTTCCTTCAACTTCTTAATATCTTCACCCTTGGCAGTCTTTTGAACTTGAAGCTTAAGGGCCTGTACCTACTTGTGAAGAGACTTTAAAGTAGATTTCTATTCAAATCGGAGGTTTGTCATCTCATACTCCATACCATATAGTTGTGCCTTTAACTCCAAAAGGAGCTCTAGCAGCCTTTGAAAGTCTGCAGTTGGTTCTATTGGTGTACTAGGTTTAGTCAAATGAATTCCAGGAGTTGTGAGATTTGAGGGAACATCAAGACGTCGTTCACTAAGACTTGGAGAGGATGCCTTAATGTCAGCTTCAGGAAATTGATAGGCATAAACATCCTTTGGATCGGTAGGAGATCTGCTAACATCATCATTGGTAAAAACAGGAGAAGAAGTACCCATTTTCTCAGTAGCTCCCCCTGTTTCCATGCCTACAGGTGGGGAAGAAAAATCTTCTTATTGTTCTTTCTCAGCACCAAGATGTTGTTCTTTTTCTCTTTCATCTCCTGCAACTCCACCCTAGTCTTCTCATAATCCTCTGACAAGGATATTGCAAAGGTGGGTTCAACAAAATCATCTTGACTCTCTTCCTCTTCTACTTCTCTGCTTTCTTCTTCTCTTTCTTCTCTTCTTTGCTCTGTTTCTTCTCGTCCTCTTCCTTCTCTGTCCTACGGCTGCTCAAAACTAACAAAACTCTAAAGATTTTTCAAGGCAAAAGTAGAGAGAGTGAGATCATCCTCATCCTCTTCGTCCTGCAGGATAAGGGCTCTTCTCTTCTTGATAGGTGCACTCATAGGCTCCTTACCTTTTCTTTTCACTGCAGTAGAGTCTTGTTTTGTTTTGCTAGGTGACTTCTCCTTTAAGCACTCCAAAGCTTTGTTCAATTCCTTCAGTCTCATTTTCGATACCATCTTCAGTCCTATACCATAAGAGCAATGGTTCGAACACAAAGAGTTGCTGGAAGCTGAATTTGAAAGTGTCTTGACAACTTGGTGACTAGCGCTGAGTAAAGGAGTTGTCCCTTATCTTTCACCACAGTCTTGTACATGTGCATAAGGATTGTGTGTAGCGGCGAGAACTTCATCTCATTACTGATGGCGAACATCAGTTTTGCTTCAGAACGAGATACATCAATCTTAGAGGTTGACTTTGGTCTAATGTAATTGATCACAACCTTGTGCAGCAAGATGTTTGAGGCAGACATTCTGGAATAGGTAATGCCACCTTCAGCAAGTTTGTCCCGAACAAGAGACATCGTTGCATGACCAACAGACACATTTATTGGTTGAAAACTCCCTCTTTCCACACCAATAACATCCGCCAATGTGTCCACATCCATCACGAACTCTTTTTCCCTTACAGTAAAATGAAATCTATTCGCGTCAAGAAATGACAAGTTTGAATAGAAATATGCAGTTAATTTAGGGTAAGTGACTGAAGTCTCAGAACAAAATCTTTCAAGTTGAAGGAGAGTCAGCTTCTCCCTTAGATCCACCTTCAAAGAATCCAAGAAATCAAAATCCACAGATCAAGGGTTCATCACCCCTCTTTTCAACAATTTCGAGTAAACCTTTTTGTGCTCTTTAGAACGAAACAAACTCGTTCCTTCAGCACGCACAATAGTAGCAATGCCCATTCTAGGCTAAAAATTTATATACATCTTCTCATCATCATCCTTCACCTCAGGCTGATTAAAAGCACTAAACCGGTGATCAGCGGGAAAGTTAGCAAATGTCCTGTCTGCTGTTCCTTCAGGCGCAATGCCCAACCTTTCCATTGTTCGTAAGAATTGAGTCTCATTCCGATATCCACATTCTCTTAAAAACTTATCAATAAATGTCATCGCAGAACCACCCAACTTCAACTGATTGTATAGTTAAAAATGAACTGGGGTTTTGACGTTCTTACAGGTTCGACATCATCTACGATCTCCTCTTCCATTGGTTGGCACAGAGAACTTTGAGTGGCATGCTATGGAAAATGACGCTGTTGAGAATGTTGCTGTTGTTGTTGTTGAGGAGAATCTTCTTCCTCGGTCAAGTCAAAATGAGTAGGACCCTCTGGCATATTCTGTGGTCCCCTGTTTGCAATCCGAGATGACTTCCTTTGGAAAGACATTTTCCTAGTTGAGGAGGATTCC
This sequence comes from Eucalyptus cloeziana, assembly GCA_014182715.1. Lineage (NCBI taxonomy): Eukaryota > Viridiplantae > Streptophyta > Magnoliopsida > Myrtales > Myrtaceae > Eucalyptus > Eucalyptus cloeziana. The sequence continues at coordinate 54,466,786 of CM024641.1, read as the reverse complement.
ACAAACACGTTTGAAAGAGAAAGATGAAAACTTGTAAAACAAGCTTGAGAGTAAAAATGAGAGAGGAGAGAGGAGAGAGTAGAAAGTCTGTATGCTAGCGTTTGGTAAAAATGCTCAAAAGAAATACACAAGTATATAAAGAAAATAAACGGTCGCGAATAAAGGATAACAAACAGTCACAAAGATAATTTCCTTTTTCTAAATAACTGTAAATAAAAACTACATTTTAAAAAAATAAAACTTGCCAAAGATTCAAAAATTCAAAAAAGATAACTTCCAAAAGCAAAATAGGTAAACAATAATCCCAATAAACGTACCTTTTTATTCCAAAAATAAAATACCTGGATTCGAGATTTAAGTAGAGTTTGGAAAGTCTAAGTCTGACCAACTTCAGACTTTAACTGGTAGGAGGTAAAATATTCAATCTAGAGCGAAGAGACTCAAATAGATTTTTCTCTAGAGGCTTTGTAAATATATCCGCCAAGTGATTCTTCGAGTCAATAAACTAAATCATAATTTATCCATTTTGGACATGATCTCTTATGAAATGGTGTCAAATCTCTATATGCTTTGCTCTTGAATGAAGAATTGGATTCTTCGTGAGATTAATAGCACTGGTGTTGTCACATTTGATCTCAGTAGATGATTATTCAATTCCAAAGTCTCTTATCTGTTTTCTTATCCACAAGATTTGAGAACAACAGCTTCCAAGAGCCACATACTCTGCTTCTGCAGTTGATAGAGCCACAATACTCTACTTTTTTGAGAACCAAGACACCAACTTGTTGCCCAGCAGTTGACAAGTGCCAGAAGTACTTTTTATATCAACTTTACAACCTACTAATTTGCGTCTGAATATCCAAGGAGTGTAAAGTCTTCTTCTTTGAAATACCACAGACCTAGCTTTGGAGTAGTTGCAACGTATTTGATGATGCGTTTTGCAGCACTTAAGTGAGATTCTTTGGGATCTGATTGGAATCTAGCACAAAAGCAAACACTAAACAAAATGTTAGGTCTAGATGCAGTAAGGTAAATAAGCGAACCAATAATGCTCATGTAAAGCTTCTGGTCTACTTTCTTTCTTCCTTCATCTTTGTCCATCTTTAAAGAACTTGACATTGATGTCTCTATCTTTTTGCAATTCTCCAATCCGAATTTCTTGATGAGATCTTTCGCATACTTCTCTTGGTGAATAAAGATACATTTTTTCAATTGTTTAACTTGCAATCCCTGAAAGAAGGTTAATTCGCCCATCATACGCATCTTGAATTCATCCTGCATACATCTAGAGAATTTCTTGTAAAGATTTTCATTAGGGGATCCAAAGATAATATCATTAACGTAAATTTGAGCAAACAGAAAATATTTTCCTTCTCTTTTTATGAATAAAGTAGTATCTATCTTTCCTTTAGCAAAACCATTTTGGATTAGGAATTTATTTAACCTTTCATACCAGGCTCGAGGTGCTTACTTCAGTCCATACAAAGCCTTTTTCAGTCTGTAGACTGAGTCTGGCTTTCTTGGATCTTCAAATCCAGGTAGTTGTTCCACATAGACTTCTTATTGGATAAATTCATTTAGGAATGCACTTTTTACATCCATCTAGAATAACTTGAAATTTTTATAGCAAGCAAAGGCAAGTAATAATCTAATTGCTTCTAACCTCGCTACTGGTGCATATGTCTCGTCATAGTCTATCCCTTTTTATTGTGTATATCCTTTGGCCACAAGTCTTGCTTTGTTCCTGGTCACTTTTCCATTTTCGTCCATCTTGTTCCTAAAAACTCATTTAGTCCCGACAATAGACTTACCTTTAAGTTTAGGAATTAACTCCCAAACATCGTTGATGTTGAACTGTCCGAGTTCTTCTTGCATAGCTTCGATCCAGCTTTCATTAGACAGGGTTTCTTCTATACTTTTGGGTTCTACTCGAAAATGAGTGCCAAAGCACTAGACTCTTCTCGCCTTTTGGATCTAGTGCGAACTCCTTCATCAATGTTGCCAATAATGAATTCCTTGGGTTGACTTGACTTATGCTTCCAGTTGTTGGTTGGTCTGAGAGTCTGTTGTTCCTCTATTTCAGTTGAGTCTTCTTGTTCTTCTTGAAGTTGATCTCCAGACGTCTGAACCACTTCGGGGGAAGTAGACTTTATAAAGTCTGGAGCAGGTTCAGGTTCTTCAAGTTAAGTCTAAGCCAGTTGATTTTGCATAGAATCTTGAAACTTGACATTCATAGATTCTTCCACAGATTGAGTCTTCTTGTTGAAAACTCTATATGCTTTGCTTAAGATTGAGTAACTAAGGAAAATTCATTCATCTGATCTTTCTTCAAACTTTCTAGTTCGATCATTAGCACTTTTCAAAACATAACATTTATAACCAAACACATGAAAGTAAGAAATATTTGGCTTCTAAACCTTTATACACTCCATAAGGAGTTTTCTCTAGAATAGGTTTCAAGAACACTCTATTGATGATGTAGCAAGCTGTAGAGACTGCTTCAGCCTAAAAACGAGAGGAAATCTTGCTCTCAATTAAGAGGGTTCTTGCCATCTCTTGCAGGGATCTATTCTTTCTTTCCACAACCTCATTCTGTTCTAGAGTGTATGGAGAGGAAAAAACATACTGAAAACCATATTCATCAAAGAATTTTACAAAGTCTTGATTTTCGAACTCACCTCCATGGTCTATTCGTATGCTTGAAATAACATATCCTTTTTCATTTTGAACTTTCTTACTAAACTTTGAAAAATGAGAGAAGTCTTTAGACTTATTTGCTAGAAAGTAAACCCAAGTAAAGCAAGAGTAATCATCCACGATTACTAGGCAATATCTCTTTCCACCAATACTTTAAGTTCTAGTTGGTCTAAAGAGATCCGTATGCAGAAGCTGTAAAGCTCGATTAGTAGAAACTTGATTTACAGATTTAAATGAACTTCTAACATGTTTTCCTAAAACACGTGGAGTACATAATTCAAATGTTTGATACATCAGGTTGGGAAGACCTCGAACAAGCTTATTGGATGAAATCTTGGCAATCTGCTTCATGTTGACATGACCAAGCTTTCGATGCAAAAGATTTGCTTCATCTTGAATGGATAAAAGACACTGAGAACTTTATGGTTTTATAACCAGAAGGTAAATGTTCTCATGTCTTCTCCTAGTGAAAGATTGAGAGAAATCTTTACTTGTTCCCAAACAAATGTCTTCTTGGAAATTAATTTTGAATCTAGTATCACAAAGCTGACTTATGCTGAGTAGATTATAATTCAGTCGTTCCACCAAGGAGACATTGTTGATAGTAATGCTTCTAATCTTCACGGTTCCACATCCAACAATTTTTCATTTTCTGTTTCCACCAAAAGAGACTTTTCCACCATTTATTTGAATAGGCTTTATAAAGCAATTGGAATCTCTAGTCATGTGTTTCGAACAGCCACTATCCAAATACCATTTGATCTTTCTTTTGATAGTGACCTGCAATCAAAATAGAAATTCAAACTTTTTTTGGTACCCAGATTTTCTTGGGTCTAGGAGGGTTAGTGTTAAAAACAGTCTTAGCCCAATCCCTCTTAACAGGTCTCCAAACCTTGGGACATTCCTTCTCGAAATGTTCAGAACTGTTATACTTCGAACATTTGAGAGCACTTCGACCAACAGGTTTTACAAAAACCTTTTGAAAATGATTTTTGTAAAATGCCCTTGTGGGTCTTTATTTAATTCTTTCTTTAACTTTGGAAAAATCAATTAAAGGAATAATTTCTAAAGTCATACCCAAACCAGATTTGTTAAAATAAGGTCTTTGTATAGAAAGAATTTTCTCCAACTTCTCAAATCCTTTTGAAAATCTTTTTGTAATATTTGAAATATCTTCCTTCAAAAAGACATTTTTCTTCGAAAGAGAATCTGAATTGTCTTTCGGATTAACAAAAATTTTATCTAGATTTTCAAACTTTTCTTTCCAAGAAGTTTCCTGTTGCCTTAGTTTAGAATTCTCACTCTTTAGCTCGGAAATCCTTTTAAGAGATGTTTTTGAGACTGAGACAAAGTTCATCTATATACTTCGAGACTTTAATAGGGATTTTTAAATTGCTAACCTCAATTTCTTTGTCTAAGTCTGAATCAGAATATGTTTCAAAGTCTAAGTTTGACTCAAAATTGGCCATTAGACAAATGTTGGCATATTCTTCATCACTTTCCTCGCATTTAGTGTCACTCCATGTTTCAGCTTTGAGAGCCTTCTTATACTTCTCAGTTCTTTCTTTCTTTTTCTTCAACAAATGATAGTTAGGTCTAATATGCCCATTTTTCTTGCATTTGAAGCATATTACATCTTTGATGTTCTCATTGTCCTCAATTGATCTCTTTTGGAAACTTTGCATGCTCTGATTTTCCAATTGAATTTTCTTCACTTTCTATTCAACTTTCTGAACTTCCTAGTCATGAGTGCTAGCTCTTTATTGTCCATGTCATCTTCTGAATCTGTATTATCAGAATCATCGTTAGATTTTAAAGCAATTACCTTCTTACCTTTAGAATCTTTTTCCTTATTGATCTGCTCCATTTCATATGATTGAAATGTGCCAACAAGTTCATCTACTAAAAGAGGCATGATCCTCTGAGTTTCTCTAATTGATGTCTTCACGTAATTCCAGGCTTTGGAAAGTCCACGCAGCAATTTATTGACCTTCATTAGTCCTGAGATTGGCCGTCTTTGGTATGCCAGGCCATTTACAATCTCTATGAAGTGACTAAACATATTAGTAATGGATTCTCCAGGCTTCAACTTGAAGGCTTCATACTGTCCAAGTAGAATATTGATTTTTATTTCCTTTACTCAATCAATTCCTTCGTAGGTAACATACAACCTGTCCCAGACTTCTTTTGCTGTTTCACAGGAAGAAATTTGATTATACTCAGTAGGAGATAAAACATAGTATAAAGAGTAGATAGTTTTAGCATTAATAGCTTGTCTCTTGGTTAATTCTTCTTGTGTCATTTCGCCAGCCTCTGCAACTTCCTTTCCTTTTTCTGAGGTTGATGTAGATTTGGGATTGATCCCTTTTTCTACCACATCCCATTCTAGGGGATTTTTCGATCTTAGGAATGCCTTCATCTTGTTTTTCCAAACATTGTACTCCTTCCTATCAAAGTAAGGAGGTCTAGTGTTGCTTTGGTTTTCAACCAAACCCAGAGCCAAAATACTAGCCATAGATTTTTAGTTTAAGAAGTAAAAACACTTTAATAAAATAGGCACACAAGCTCTGATACCAATTGAATGGGCTAGTAATAACACCTAGAGGGGGATGAATAGGTGTAGATAAAAATTCTTGCAAGATTCAGAAGTAATAATTGTTTTTAGAAAACGATGAATTCAAACTTTAGCTATTAAATAAAACTTCAAATAAAATAAAGGAGTTGAGGGAAGAGAATAAGAACACAAGATTTATAGTGATTCGGCTTAGATTAAGCCTACGTTCACTTTCCCTGTTGACAGCCCACTAGCTGGATTTCACTAAGAATTAAAAGAGATTTTACAAAAGTGTAATCTCGACTTCACAATGAATAATCTCTATTGGTTTCTCATGAAGTCTCACTAAGTGTTTTTCTCTTTTGTATACAACTTTGAGCTCAACAAATGAAATAGCAAGGAACTAGGAAGCTTCAAACTTTGAAATTTCTCTCTCACACTCTCTCAAACAACTAGAGAGTCTGCCTTAAATACTCATTCATGCTTTCATGACCGTTAGCACTTTCCAAAGGAATTCTTCCAATCTACCCATTGGACAGAATCAATCAAGGGGATCTCAAGTTGATTAATTGATTGAGATGAAAGCCCGTCAATTTTGTTCGCTCATACAATCAAGATCTTGGTTTCTATAAGTAGAGCTTTCCAAGTTTGCTTGCCTTCCAAAAGATTTGATTATCAGAATTGATTCCATCAAGAATAATCAATCATGTAGGTGTTATATCCAACCAGAAAACCATCCATAAGCCATATGAATCGAATCCTTAAAGAAACAGAGATAATCTCGCATCTAAATAAATTTTCATACTTCAGTCTGGAAACTATTGGTATAGGCAGACTTTGAATCTAAAGTCTAGCGGTCTTTAGACTTTGAAACTTCAGTCTGAAAGTCTTCAGACTAGACTTTGGAAAAGTTTTGTCAACTTCAAAACATTAAAGGAGTTTTCTCCAACATCATTTGGGTTTAGGAATCAGCTCCCACACATCATTAATGCTGAATTGTCTGAGTTCTTCTTGCATAGCTTCTATTTAGCTTTCGTCAAACAATGCTTCTTCTACTCCTTTTGGTTCTAATTTTGAAATAAGTGCTATTGCACCGGAATCTTATTTTCCTTTGGATCTGGTGCGGATTCCTTCATCTAATTTGCCAATGATGAGTTCATAGGGATGACTTAATTGTTGCTTCCAGTTGCTATTTGATTTGTCATTCTGTTGATCATTGGTTTCCTTTGATTCTTCTAGTTCTACTTGTTGCTGTTTACCAGAAGATTGAAGTTTTCTGGGGGAATTAGACTTTATTAAGTCTGGAATTGGTTCAGACTCTTCAAGTTGAACCTAATCTGGTTGATTTTGCACATTTCCTAAAATCTGACGTTCATTGATTCTTCTACAATTTGAGTCTTCTTATTAAAGATCCTATAAGCTTTACTTGACATTGAATAGCCAAGAAAAATTTCTTCATCTGATTTTTCTTCAAACTTTCTAGATCAATCATTTGTATTCTTCAAGATAAAGCACTTATAGCAAAAAACATGAAAGTAAGAGATGTTAGGCTTCTTCCCTTTATATACTTCATAGGGAGTCTTCTCTAGGATAGACTTTAAAAATACTCTGCCGATTATATAACAGGCAATAGAGATTGCTTCTGCCCAAAATCAAGAAGATATTTTACTTTCAATAAAGTTCTGGCCATTTCCTGTAAAGATCTGTTTTTCGTTTCCACAACTCAATTTTGTTTTGGAGTATATGGAGAAGAGAAAACATGTTGAAAACCATATTCATCACGGAAGTTTGCAAAATCTTGATTTTCAAACTCACCTCCATGATTTGTTCTTACGCTTGAGATAGCATAACATTTCTCATTCTGAACTTTCTTGGCAAACTTTGAAAAATAAGAGAAAGTTTCAGACTTACTTGCCAAAAAGAATACCCAAGAGAAACGTGAGTAATCATCCACAATTACTAGATAGTATTTTTTTTCCACCAATACTCTGAGTTCTTGTTGGTTTAAAAAGATCCATATGAAGAAGCTACAAAATACGACTGGTAGAAACCTGATTTACTAATTTAAATGAACTTCTCACCTATTTTCCCAAGATACAGGGAGTGCACAATTCAGACTTTTGATAAGCCAAATTAGGAAGCCCTCGAACCAGCATCTTAGAAGAAATTTTGGCAATTTGTTTCATATTTACATGACCAAAATTTCGATGCTAGAGACTTGCTTCATCTTGTATTGAGATAAGGCATTGAGAATTTTATGAATTTACGTCCAGAAGATATATGTTGCCATGCCTTCACCCAGTAAAGGATTGAGCAAAATCTTGACTTATTTCAAAACAAATACCTTCTTGAAAGTTTATTCTGAAACTTGTATCACAAAGCTGACTTATACTCGGAAGATTGTAGTTTAAATCTTTTACCAGGGAAACATTATTGATAGTCAGACTTCTAATCTTCACAGTTCTGTATCCTATAATCTTTTCTTTACTATTTCTACCAAAAGAAACATTTCCTCCTTTTAGTCTTTCAAGCTTTATGAAGCAGCTTGAGTCTCCTGTCACATACCTAGAACAACCACTGTCCAAATACTATTTGATTTTTCTTTTAATAGTGACTTGCAATTAGAAGAATAACTCAAACTTTCTTTGTCCAATCCTTCTTAATTGGTCTCCAAATTTTGGGATATTCATTCTCAAAATGTTCTGAATTGTTACACTTAGAACATCTAAGAGCACTTCAGCCAATAGGTTTTACAAACACTTTTTGAAAATGATTTTTGTAAAATGCCTTTGGAGGTCTTTGTCTAAGTCTCTTTTTTACTTTAGGAAAATCAATCAAAGGAATTGTTTCATTATTCATACCTAAACTAGATTTATTAAAATAGGGTATTTGAGCTGTAAGAATTTTCTCCAATTTTTTTGATCATTTGGAAAACTTTTTTGAAATATCTGAAATCTCCCTTTTTAAATAGACATTTTTCTTTGAAAGAGAATCATAATTTTCTTTCAAATAATCAAAACTTCTTTTCAGATTTTCAAACTTTTCTTTCCAAGAGACTTCCTGTTGCCTGAACTTAGAATTTTCCTTTTTTAGTTCGGAAATCTTTTTAAGAGAGGATTTAAGATTGATGCAAAGTTCATCTATATGCATAGAGACTTTAATAGGAATTTCTGAGTGACTAACCTTGAATTCTTTATCAGAATCTAAATCAGTGTCTGTTTCTGATTTTGAGTTTGACTCTGAGTGAGACATTAGACATATGTTTGTAAATTCCTCTTCGCTTTCTTCACATTCGGTGTCACTCCAGGTTTATGCTTTAAGAGCTTTCTTGTACTTCTCAAACTTCCCCTTCTTCTTTTTCAACAAGGGACAGTTTGGTCTGATGTGCCACTTTTTCTTACACTTGAAACATATTACGTCCTTGCTAGTTTCAATGTCTTCCGTTGGTCTCTTTTGGGAATTTTGCATGCTTGCTTCTTCCAATTCAACCTTCTTCCTTTTTTGTTTAGTTTTCTAAATTTTTTTATTATAAGGGCCAGCTCCTCATTGTCCGAATCTGTATCATCAGAATCAATGTTAGACTTCAATGCAATTGATTTCTTACCTTTTGGATCTTCCTCATCATTGATCTGCTCCACTTCGTACGATTGAAGCGTGCCTATTAGTTCATTAACTAATAGAGGCATGATCCTTTGAGTTTTTCTGATTGTAAGTCTTCACATGATTCCAGTCATTTGAAAGTCCATGTAGTAGTTTGTTGACTTTCATTGATCTAGAAATTGGTTGACCTTGATAAGTTAGGCCATTCACAATTTCTGTAAAGCGATTGAACATATCACAAATAGATTCTCCAGGCTTCATTTTGAAAGACTCATATTGTCTAAGTAGAATGTTTATCTTTGTCTCCTTCACACAATCAGTCCACTCATAAGTGACATGAAGTCTGTCCCAAACTTCTTTTGCTGTTTTACTGATGAGATTTTGTTGTATTCAGTGAGAGATAAGGCACAATATAAGGAATAAATTGTTTTTGTATCAAGAACTTGTCTCTTGGTAATTTTAGCTTGTGTGGATTCATCAACATCTTTTTCTATCACTTTTTTCCATTTGTCTGAAGCTAATGTTGCTTTTGGATTGATTCCTTTTTCAACAACATTCCACTCCAAGGGATTTCTGGATCTGAGAAATGCCTTCATTTTGTTCTTCTACACATTATACTCATTTCCATCAAAATAAGGAGGTCTAGTATTGCTCTATCCTTCAACCAATCTCGGAGCCAAAATACTAGCCATAGAATGTTTTTAGCTTAGAAGTGAAAACACTTCATGTAAGCACACATGCTCTGATACTAATTGAAAGAGCTAGTATAAGCACCTAGAGGGGGGTGAATAGGTGTAAAAAAAACATATTTATCTAAAGATGCATCAAAAATATATATTTTTTTAAACTGAGTCTGTGAGACAATAGACTTCTAATAAAGATTTAAACTCAAATAAGATTTAAAAAAAAAAATTATAGGGAAACTCAGAAAAATATCACAGCAAATAAATTAAAGGAGTTCATGAAAGAGAAAATGAACACAAGATTTATAGTGGTTCGCCTTAGATTAAGCCTACATTCACTCTCCCACGTTGACAACATTCTTGTTGGATTTCACTATCAATTGAAAGAAAATTACAACAATATATCACTGACTACTTAGTAGAGAATTTCTCTTTCTCTCACTAAGTCACTCCTTAGTGTTTCTCTCTTTCGAATACACGTATGAGCATTTATTGATGAAGAACAAGTGATTTGAGAAGCTTTAGACTTTGGAATTCTAGCTTTCACGCTCTCTTGCAAATGACCCGAAAAACCTCCTTAAATATTCCTTCATGCCTTTATGACCATTGGTACCATCCAGAGGAATTCTTCCAATTAACCTGTTGGACATAATCAATCAAAGAGATCTTGAACCGTTTGAAGATTGAGATGAAAGTCTGATGATCCCGGTCACCCATACAATCATAATCTTAGTTTCCATAAGTAGATTCTTTCCAAGAAACTCGTCTTCTAAATTGATTTTACCAATCCGTGATTGATTTCATCAATAATTTCCAAAAAGATAAGTGAGATTTTCAACCAGAAAGCAAGATATATCTTGTTTGTACTGAATCATTGTTGGAAGAGCAATAATCCTTAGTTTGATTATTTCTTCATTCTTTTCTTGAGTTCAGTCTGGGTCTTTATCAGAGTGGGGCAGACTTCTAATGTAAGACAGACTTTGATAGAATTCCATAGAAGTCTAGTATTCATTAGAATAAGAATAGGAATAGAAATAGAAAAGTTTTGTCAACTTCAAAATCTAATAGGAGTTTTCTCAACAGAATACACTCATCGCCAACTCTCTTCGACTCAAGGATTCTCTTGTCCTGTGCCGCCTATATCAGAAAATGAGCTTCATTGTGCCTGGACTATCCACTGACCTCCTTCGTTGCTCCATAGCTTTGCAGGAATCCATATGTATCTCATGACGACTGACAAGTAATTGTTTGAAGTCTCAAAAATAGTTTCATGACACATTAGACAATTCAATAAATCTAACTTGAGAAGTATAAGAACCCAAGAGCATCTACGCCATGGTAGTCGTTAAACACCCAGCAACCTCCGTATACACTTGAATGACATTTTCTCTGTATCGGTCTATGGCAGGAAAGTCGTAAGATATCACAGGAAAATAGACAGCTCGATAAGTTGGGATGCTAGAGGCATATCTGATAACCTCAAGAATAAGGGAAGAGGCTGCAAATCAAAGAACCAGCGAGTTTGTTCCTTTAGTGCTCACAGAACAGGATAAAGAACCATGGAGAAAGAGAACAAGGACCCACCTATTCCAAGATTTCTGTGAGTATCCATCACTCCCAGGATCAAATTGTAGACTAATGACCAATTTGATTCTGCAGCATTAGAATTAAGCAGACCCATGATCTGCAAGCAAGCACAATTTTAATTGAAAGAATTTCGAAATTCAGAAATCCTACTTACACGGCACCAAAGCATAAAGCTGTATTAACACACACCCAAGAATCTTCTTCAGTTTCATGACAGAGAACCCATTTCTGCCTCCAACCGTGCTTGAGGAATAACATTATAGTAAGAAGCCCCAAGAAAAGTGACGAACCGATAACTAGATGTTCACCTCACTTTCTTTTGCTAAAACAACCCTTGCTGTTACGAATGCAATTAGCTCATGACTTTTTCAATCATCACAGCTTTGGTTGACAGCTGCCCAAGACACTAAACCACGTCCATGGGCTACATTTTTGGTAGAACTCTGTTTCATAACTATAAATCCAACTGCTCATTCAAGAACAGCAACTAGTCGATCTAGATATACCCATCAATTGCATATGATTGATCAGTTCTTTGATTATCAGATAGATGTGTAGTGTTAGCTTTATCCTACCAGGGATTCAATTTGTTAGCCTTCTCTTTTGTTGTTCTGAACGTGAAAATAAGCAATTACCGTGTGCACAGTCCCGATTCATGTAAGCTCGACTCATATGGAACATCAAATCATGAAGGAGTCCACCCAATTTGATGATTCACGTGAGTTTGGCTCACATAAACCGGATTTTGTAAGAAATTTCCACGCAAAATGAGCAGTGTCGCGACCAAATTTTCGGGTGCACCACCTAAAATTAGGCTAATGGATTGCTAAGCCTAGACTTAGCTCGGGCTCTCCCAAGCCCATACCAACTCACGACTTAGGTTCAAATATCCAGCATGCAAAAGGGAGTCGCCACTAATCGATTTGTGGTAGGTCGATTAGACACCTAAGTAAAGTAATCGGAGAATTATTTCACTTCTACAAACCAAAGACTTTGGGTAAAGGGACTTGGTTACACTAGACTATTCTAGTGCCCTTTCAGTACCTTTCTCTTTTATTTCGAAAAAATGTTTTGCAGGCAGCTTAAATTGATTTTAATTCACTTTTCTAACATGTGAGGTGATCATGCAGGTGCGCATACCACCAATTTAACACTCAAGAAAGCAATTAAATAATGCAGGACTTACCTCAAAGCAACGAAAGCATCTGCGTTGTTAGATCAAAATTCACATCAGCAATCCTAGATATGATTTCTAATTAACAAGCAATCACTCAATTTTTGCTTTCACTTTTTAACGAGAATATAGTCATATGCAATGCTATGCTTCCAACATAAAATGAAATAATATGGCATGGCAAAATGTCCTAAACTATATGAATGAGTAAAAAAAAACTAATGATTTCTTAATGAACATGCAATAATTAAATATGCAATCTAAATTAATCAAAATGACCTAATTCTAATGACGTGCAATTTCTAATTAAATGACCCTAATAAAAACTAAATGACGTGCATTCCATGATTTTATTTAACGAAAATTCATAATTAAAATCACTTAAAAATGAAAATCAAATTAAAGTGAAATACTATCTACTCTAAATGCTTTCTAAACATGCATTTACAAAACCTATCATGCAATTCATCTAAAGATCTATCTAGACCTAAAATGCAATTTTTATCTAATATGCAATGACGTGCAAAGAATGCCCTAATTCTAATTTTTTTTATGAAATTCGAAATTAAAATTAACACATAATTAAACATGCAATTTAAAAAAACTAACATCCTAAATGAAATGCATTTTTTTTTTAAAATTCGAAATAAATAAATCTCCTATTCTAGATATGCAAGATAACCCTAAGACGATAAACCTAATCTAACTCAATTTTTTTTTATGAAAACAAAATCGACTCAAACGACACGACAGCACATCCAACAAGATAAGATCGATATCCATAAATTGACGAATCATATCCCGCGCATGGGATCGGATTGGTCAATTTTAAATAAAATCGCGAATCGAATCTCGAGCGTGAGATCGGATTGGCGATTTTCCGTGTGATTGCGAGTCAGATTTCGGGCGCGAAAATCGAACTGTCAATCGTATGCACGTTGTGAAATTAGGGATTAATCCCTGAATTCATGAGAATTCAAAATATTTTTGGATATGGCAATAACGAACAAATATTCAAAATAAATCACGATCCCATGGATCAAGTAATAAAATATGAAAAAACTCGAGTAAATCAAGAATCTTACCTAGCTCTTGATATTGCGCATATAACTTTTCCAAATTGGGACCAAGTGCAATCGGACTGGGAGTGCAATCGGACTGGGATCGCGATCGGTTTCTCGACAGCAAACGGCAGCAAGGGTTATGTGCACGGCGGCGATGCTTCACGGCAATGTGGTTGGCGGCAACAGCGACAAACGACTCACAAGGGTGTTGCAATTATCGAACACCCGGACTCCTCGACGATAGATGATTGCTGATGAACTCTGTTGGATCGGCAAAGTGAAAGAACACCACCAGTGAGCAATCGAGAACAAAGTTTTGCTTTTTCGCCTTCTCTTTGTTTTTTCCCTTTTTGTCTTGTAGCCGTATCTCCTCTTCATGAAATTGTGGCCGTCAAGTAATGATGGTCAGATCATGGGATAACCCATGTGACCATCCATGATCAAGAGGAATTGTAAAAACAATATAGTGGAGTATGTGATTTGCTCGAAGAAAAAGGGGGCAGAGGCTTGAATGTGATGAGGGGAGGAGAGAAATATTGTAAAAAATCTGAATTGACGTAGTCGTTTCTCTCTCTCTCAATTGTGGCCGTATGTTCAATATGTGTGGCCCCCCACAAAAAAAAAAAAAAAAAAAAAAACATACGCACGTCCTCTTTTATAGGTGAAAAATTAGGATCTCAATTTCTTCTTCGAATCCATATCCATAATATTTTTTCACAAATTTTGTCACATATTGATAAGGGCTCAAGATTACGATAAAATTTTTCCTTAAATCCAAATCTTGCAAAAATATATTGCAATATCTTTTCACACATCTGCCTTATCCAAAGATATACTAAAAAAAAATCCAATCGCATCTCAAAAATTTCAAATTCCCATTTTTTCACGAGATAATTTTCGATCATTAAAAATATGTGCTTGGGCCAACTTGCTTGTTTCATGGGCCTGATCCATCTAATTTGAACTCATCCGCTACCGGTCCAATAAAATGCAAACTAAATCTATATGCTATGCAATTAATAAAATTAACCCCTAATTTTCTATGCAATAAAATAAATAAACTAAATCGCCAAAATTTAGGTGTCAACAAGCAGGCTAGAGGAAGGTTTAGTGCAAGTAGGATCTACATCAAGTCTCTTCATTAACAAGGGAGAACAAGGAAGCTCCAATAGGAATAGAAGATAACCACATCATTATTTATGTCCGGGACAGCACATTCTCACAGAAGGATAGTAAACATCACAGAACAGACTCCTACTTATTTCTTGTCTTCCATAAGACCCAAAACGTGACACCATAAGGGTGACACATTCTTTCTTTTGTCTGTTTTATTTTTGTCGCTGGATACTTCACTTTATGGACAACCATTAGGAGCAAAACCCAGTTGTCCTCCAGCAACATCATAGATCACCTCGAACATCTTTTGCTGCACATTTCCGTAGATGACGATCTCGGTGTCATCATTGTTCGGTGCGAATGCGAGGCAAACCTGCCATTTGCTTATGGTGTACAATATGCCGCTACAGTCCCAGTCCATGAACGCCCCTTTGCTGAAAGTGAACCTTATATTTGGGACCACGACCGATGATGTGTTGTGGAGATCATAGCAAGTGTCAAAGATTCCGAAACCCCCTGCCCTGTTGTAGCTTGCCATCTCTTTCTGGAAAGCTGCATTGTACGCGGTCGGGGGCAGTCGCGTGATCACGGTCCCAGAGTCGATGATCACCCCTGGGTTCGTGAAGACTGCAGACGGGATTGACAATATAGTACTCCTACTGCAATTCCCTCTATGTTGATGCCATAGAAATATGAACTTCCTGGAATTGTTGCCATCGGTGTGAAGTTTAAGGACCCGGGCGATCCACTGGTATTTCCAAATGTTAAGTACCCCGTAGAGCTGGACAATGAGGGCAAGCAGTACGAGAAACATTGGCCATACATGCTCACGGTTTGTCCCATGATTGACAAGCCGTCCCGGGCGAGGCCAAGCAGGCCGGCCACTTTGCCGAAGAGGCCATAATTGATTTCGCCGAGCCCAAATTGGAAGTTGCTTATCATGTCACGAAAAGGGATAAAGAAGAACAAGGTTTCTGGAGTCGTAAAGGAAAGAAGACGTAGAGGAAAAATGTATCACTCTATTGATTGTAATTTCTGTACAAGACTATGTATTTAATTACAAAGAAAGAATCAATAAAAGGAAAATAAGTATTCTCCTATCTTTTCCTATCTTTCTAATCTTAAAATAAACTTGATTCCCTATCAATTTACAATCTACTAAATCATATCTTCCAACATATCACATCCGTGGATGTCAACATCAAAGTACCTGTCGCGAGGTTCCCAGTCAAAGATGATCCGTCGACATAAGTTATTTGGTAATCACAAGTCAAGCCTGAGCAACTTGTTGAAATACCTGCGCTCATTGAATACAATCATAATCTTTTGAGGCACAATCCTTGTTTAGAAAAAAGAGAGAACTATGTGTACTTGAAATACAAGTACCTGATCCACATAGGTGAGGCACACGGGGTAGTAGCGTAGGACGAGGAGTGAGATGGATCGAAGATCGGATCGGATTGAGGGTAGCAGATTAAGCACAGCTTGCACTGAGTCCAAGTGAGGTCGCTGCCGGTATCGAAGGTGAGCGTGAGGTTTGACGGTGGCGAGCCAATGCTAACGGTCACGACATATTAGACTGATCTGGAAGGGATGCCAAGTGTGGCAGGGAGAGTGGCCTTCGAACCTCCTAAGCTCGTTGAGATCTTTGATCGAATCGAATCGACCCTCGATTGGTCTCCAACCAGGATTTTCATGTGGTTGAGCGCGTTTGGCTCGGCTTGAGCATGCAGAGAGCATGGACCGTGCTTGTGAACTACTTCTGGGGACGATTTCCGGATATTACCTGGATCATGATATTACTATGAGAGCTTGTAGGAGCTATTCTAATGCAGACTAAATTATTGTGAGCTTTCACTAGGACTTGATCATTCCAAAAAAATCCGCCACTTTTCAACTTTTATTTTTTTTCCATTAATTCCCTCACACAAGGTTGATGCTTTGAACATCATTATTCCTAGCTAGGATTGATAGATTCCGACATGGATTGGCGACATCCTATCTAAGGTGATGTGGTTATTCAGAGGCTAACTCATCACCGAGACGGGACATCATATATTATCACCAGTCAATCAGATTCACCCACATTACATGAATTACATTACATTCACATAATCAAAAGGGCAATCATGATAGTGAAGAATTATATAATAAAGAATCAAAAGGATAATAATCACACATATATTAATAGAGAGAAAAAAAGGAGGGGGGGGGGCATTGGTACCAATAGCTGAAGATTTGCAAGAAGTAGAAGGCAATAGAGAGTTGACTTGGAAGATGTGGTGGCTCTCCGACTTGTATTGCACTCTGTGCATAACCCTCATCCAAAGAGAACACAAGACTGAGCAGAGAAACAAAGAGCAAAGTCCTCATGCGGTTGTGCAAACATGAATCAGCCATCTTTGACATGCGCGGCTTCGCAATGGGAAATCATATTGCCAACTCTTACAATTTATAATCCTAATTAGTGACCAACCTGCTTAGGTGCCCGTAAGTGATTCATAGTTTGACCTGCAAAACAATGCTCATTAGTCAACGATACTGTAAAATGATCCCCCCAAAGAAAAAGTGAAAAGAAAAGTCAACGGCATTGGACTTATCTAAATTTAAGCCGTGTATGTAATTGGGTTCTTGTGAAGGGGTTCTACTTTGTTTGACCAAGAAAGAATGAGATTGCTGCATTTGGTCGCTGTCATAAGCGGCTGTAGAGGTAAGTCAAAACATATTACAGCCGGGAAACTTGTCCCAAAAGTTTTAAATCTATTGCACTTTTGCCAATTCAGTTATAAACATTTCAGTATTTTCCCAATTAAGTCCATCCAGCCAATTTTGGTTGGAATTTGCTGACGTGGATGCCGGTGTTGACGTAGACAAATTTTTTAATATTTTTTTTGAATTTTAAAATTATATTTTTATGTTTTTAATTTCTTTTTTTTTTAATTTTCTTTCCCTTTTATTTTTTTTTTCCTCTAGTTAGTCGCCCAGCCTTCAGCAACCGGCCAGAGGTCATGATAGGTGAGGGTCGGCCTCATGGGCCTCAGGCGAGGTGGCCCCCGCTAGGATTTAGTGAGGGGCAACCTAGCCGGTTGTGAGCGAGGCTCACCCTTGCCGGATCGCAGCGAGGGTGAGCTTGCCCAAGGTCGGCGAGGTCATCCCTCGCCAAATCCCGATGAGGTCATCCTCGCCTAAGGCCCGCGAGGCCGACCCTCATTGGCCTTTAGTAAGGGCAAGCCTCGCTTGAGGATGGCGAGGTCACCCCTTGCCAGATCTTGGCTAGGGTGACCTTGCCTGAGGCCGAGGAGGCCGACCCTAGCTGGTCGTGGCCTTTGGCTGGTTGCCGGAGATTGCGCAACCGGCCAGAGGAAGAAAAGAGGGAAAAAAGAAGGAAAAAAAATTAAAAATGCAAAAAAAAATCAAAAAAATCAAAAAAATATTAAAAATTAATAAATTTTGTCCACATTAGCGCCAAGAATGTCACGTGGGATAGTTGGCATCCATGTCAGCAAATTCCAACCAAAATTGGCCTAATGGACTCAATTGGCAAAATGTTAAAAGAAAAAGCTCACGGCCATTTGTGAGATTGAAACTCTCACCGGGATCACACCTCCATACTCACAGAAAATGTTACCTATAGCCACTTCAAGAGTGTCTTAGAGAGATAGCTCGGCGATGCATCGATGAAATTGTCTCTCTGCTCTTTTACTACTGGATATATCTTTCTCATCCCTTTCCCCGACACCTCTCTTGTCGCCACGCCGGCTGCTTTGCTGGTCCGCTCACGAAATCCATTAGTTATCGCTCACTTGTAACCCTAGAGCAATAAGGTGGCGGAGAATGCGCCTCGCTTCCTCGGTCAAGTCATTGTGCAAGAGAGGACATCCGAATCAGCTGCAATCATCTATGTATTCATCATCCATCAATCAGAAAATGAGTTGGAAAAAGATATACTATTTACATTCATTACTAGTGCGTACATCCTTTGCAAATGAAATTAATGCCTGATATTCTAATGAAGTGCTATGAAATTGACATTATTTCATCACTCCTAGAAAAGAGGTGTCACCATAGACGTCCGCAAATACCAATTATTCTCTTGTTCTGTGCCGCCTATATTAGAGAATGAGGTTCATTACATCTGGACTGTCCACCCGACCTTCCTTTCACTGCTCCCCAGCTTTGCAGTAATAGACTGGAAACGGCTCCGTACATATCTCGTGATGGCCATGACAAGCTCCCTACGGGAGCAAGAACTTGTTTTTTTCATTTGCTTCAGTGTGATGACGCCTTATTCAACTAACTCAATCGAACTTGAAAAGTATAAGGACCTGTTTTGCTGGTTTTGAAGCGTGCGTTAACAGAACCCAGAACCCAAGTGCGTCTATGCTATGCCGGTAGTTAAATTAACAAGAGCAGATTAGGAAATTGATCATCTAGAAGAAGCTCTAAGAGAGTAATCAATTAATGACCTAAAATTGGAACTCAAGTTTTCAGTCAGATGATGTTCTGAAAAAGAAACTGTCATCCTACTGAATCATAAGAATTAAGAGGAACATGTATTTCTTTCTTTCCTCCCCCTATTGAAGATATCACCGCCTATCTCTCGTGACTCTTCGTGTTTTGGTCGAAAGACTATTCAATTTCTGAAAAAAAGTCTTTTCGACACCCATATTAAAGTGTCTTTATTACTATTTATTTAGACGTGTCTTTTCATATTTCTAAGGAATGTCAAGAGTCGTGTTTTAAGCCTACATATAAATGAGTCTTGTAATTGTTTCAAAATAGTGAGTGAAAAGTTTTTTTTTTAGCAAGTAGTGTATTCATCTCCTTGCTTAAGAGCTTCTCTTGTAAGAGTGTTATTAGAGCTGTGCGACTCTAATATTCAACACCCAAAAAAAAAAAAAAAAACCTAGAGTGAATGCAAATATAGCATCAGAGACCCATATGGCTGTTCAGAAACTTACACTGGTGAGCAAGGATGCTGACAGCCTTTTACAAAGTAAACAAACAAGTTGGTATTGTAATGCTTGCCATCAATCAAATAGATACCCGGCAACCTCCATAGACACTTGAATGACATTTTCTTGTATAGGTGTATGGCAGGAAAGTTGTAAGATGTCACATGCAAATAAACAGCTTGACAAATTTGGATACTAGAGACATACTTGAGAAATTCAAGAATAAGTGAAGGGGCTGAACATCAAAGAACAAGCAAGTTGGTTCCTGTCGTGCTCCCTGGACAGGATAAAGAACCACAGAGAAAGAGAACAAGGACCCACCTATTCCAAGATTTCTTTAACTATTTATCACTCCTGGCGTCAGAATATAGATTAATGACCATTCCGATTTGGCATACTCATGATTAAAGAGGTCCACCATCTGCAAGAACAATTTTAATTAAAAGAATACTGAAACGTCAAGCTTTATTAAGACATCACAAAATCATCCCCTCAAGACTTTTCTTTAGTTTCATAACACAGAACCCATTTCCTGCTTCAATCGTGCTTGAGATACAGTAAGGTGCTTTACTACAAGTGATCACCTAATCAAAATAGACACTCATTTCACTTTCTTTTGGTAGAACAACCCTTGCTGTTACAAATCCAATTAGCTTGTGGCTTTTTCCATCATCACGGCCATGGTTGATGGCTGCCCAAGACACTAAACCACGTCCATGTACTACATTTTGGTAGAACTCAGGTTCATAACTGTAAATCCAACTATTCAAGAGCAGCAACTAGTCCATCTACGTATCCACATCAACTGCATATGATTGCTTAGTTCTTTGATTATCAGATGTATGGTGTTAACTTCATCCTTTAACCCAAATGAATTCCAGGAAGTCGTGGCCTTAGCCATCTCTTTATGTTGTTGTGACCGTGAAAATGAGTAACTATTGCATTCACCATCCCGGTTCCGTAAGCTCAATAACATAAAACGTCAGATCATGAGGGTGCCCACCTGATTTGACTATTCATGTGACTCAGGTTCATATAAACCGGGAACTTAAAAGAGATTTCCATGAAAAATAAGTGTCCACAGGAAGGTTTAGCGAAAAAAAGATCTACAATATCTCTTCTTGAAAAAGGAGAACAAGGAAGCTTCAGTAGGAACTGAGGATAACCACAAAATTTTTTGTATACCGGACAGTATACTCCAACATAAACGTAAGTAAACATCACCAAACGGGTAACTTCTTTCTAGACTTACATAATACCCAAAATGTGACATCATAAGGTCGACATACTCTTTATTTTTAATGTTTAATTTTGTCGCTCTATAGTTTTGTTCACGGACAACCACTAGGGGCAAAGCCAAGTTGTCCTCTGGCAACATCATAGATCACCTCGAAGGTCTTTTGCCGCACGTTTCCGTAGATGACAATGTTGGTGTCGTCACTGTTCGGTGCGAACGCAAGTCAAACCTGTGAATCACTTATGGTGTACAATATGCCGCTATGATACAAGTCCATGAACGCGCCTCCGATGAAGGTGAACCTTATCTTTGGGACAACGACTGACTTTGTGTTGTGGAGATCATAGCAAGTGTCAAAGATGTCGAAACTCTTTGCCATTTTGTAGCCTGCCATCTCTTTCTGAAAAGCCGTCCTCATGGCATTGTATGCCGTCGGGGGCAGTCGGGTGATCACTGTCCCAGAGTCGATGATAGCCTCCGCCTTTGAGAAGACTGTCGACGGGATTTGCAGTGTAGTCCCTCCTACCCCGATTTCCACTATGTTGATGCCATAGAAAAATGAACTTTCTTGAATTGTTGCAAGGGGTGTCAAGGTTAATGAGTTTGGCGTAGTCTTGCCTAATATTAAGTACCCCGTTGAGCTGGACGATGAGGGCAAGCAATAGGAGAAATATCGGCCATACTTGCTTGCAGTTTGTCCCACGATCGACAAGCCATCCCAGGCGAGGCCAAGCAGGCCAGCCTCTTCGCCAAAGAGGCCATAATTGAATCTGCCCCAACTGAATTGGAAGTTCCTTATCACATACGTAAACGTCAATGTCAATGTATCGGTCCCGAGGTTCGTGGACTAAGATGATTGGTCGCCATAAGTTATTTGGTAATTGCAAGTCGAGCCGGAGCAACTTGTAGAAATGCCTTCACTCATTGAACAAAAATCATTATCTTTTGAGGCACAATCCTTAATTTAGGAAAAAGAGAGAACTGTGTATTTGAAAGATACGTACCTGATCCAGAAGCACTGCACAAGGGTGAGGTACACAGCACATTAGTGTAGGACGAGGAGTGAGACAGGTCGAAGATTGGCTTGGATTGAGGGTGGCATGATAAGCATGGCTCGCACTGAATCCAAGTGAGGTCACTACCAGTGTCAAAGGCGAGTGTGAGCCTTGACTGTGTTGAGCCGATGCCAATGGTCACAACGTATTCAACTGAGTCGAATAGAGTGGCCAGGATAGTGGCCTTTGAGCCTCCTAAGCTGCCTCCTTTGGTAGTGTTGCTGCTGCTCATTGAGAACTTTGATCGAATCAAAGCGACCCTCGATTGGTCTCCGACCAGTGTTTTTGTGTGGTTAAACGCATTTGGCTTCGCTTGACCGTGCGGAGAGGATGGACCGTGTTTGTGCTCTACTTCTAGGGACGATTATCGGATAGCACCTGCATCATGATGTTACTATGAGAGACTATAAGAGCTTGTGGAGCTAATCAAATGTAAAAATCAGTTAATGTGAATTTCTAAGAGGGACTTGGTCACTCCAAAATCATCCTCCAGTTTAGCTCTCTCTCTTTTCTTTTTTTTTCATTAATTTCCTCACGTAAGGTTGACATTTTGAAAATCATTAGTCTTAGCTAGGATAGATAGAGACGGGCCAGCATATATTACGATCAATAAATGAGATTCACCCACATTACATGTATTTTAGAGAGAGAGAGAGAGAGAGAGAGAGAGAGAGAGAGTTTTGTCAATAGCAGTAGATGAAGTTTTGCAAGAAGCAGAAGGCAGTAGAGAGCTGACTTGGAAGATGTGGTAGCTCTCATCCGCAGAGAAAACTAAGCAGAGAAACAGAGAGTGAAGTCCTCATGCAGTTGTGCAAATTTGAAGACGCCGTCGTTGACATGAACGTATTGCATTGCAGTAGCGTTATTCCCTAACAATCCGCCCTCTCGCATATATAACTTATGTAGGTGCTATTGTCTCTGCTTCAGTGTGAACTGCATCGCTAACTCTCACAATTTATAATAGCGATTAAACCTGTTTCACATGTGCTTGCTTGGATTCATAGTTCGACCTGCAAAAGCAATGTTCTTTAGTCTCGCACTTCCCGCATGTGGGAGGAGGAGCCCACATATACTTGGCATTGTAAACGGCATTGGACTTACCTAAACTAACCCATGTATGTAATTGGACTCTAGTTAACAGGGTTTCACTTTGCTGACAGAGAGAACGACTGTTGCATTTGGTCTCATTCGTAAGCTGTTGATACCTGACGGCAGATATGAAGCATCGAGCCATGTAGGGTTTGCCAGGAATTCAAAGAAGGATTCGAAAGTAGGTGTTGGAACTGATTTTCCAAAGATAAATGATTCCTCTAATATCCCTTCACTGGAAAAGAGATCAGCTATATGATATGGAAAAATATCATGGTCATATGTGAACTTGAAACTCTCAGCCAAATTAAACCTCCGTACACAGAAAATGTACTTATAGCCACTTCAAGAGTATCTTAGACACACAGCTCTACTATACATTGATGAAATTGTCTCTGTTCTTTTACCCCATGATATATGTTCCTCCTCCCTTTCCTGACCCCTCTTTGTCACCATGTCGTGTGCTCAGTGGTCCATTCACGGAACTAGTTAGTCATCATTCGCTGGTAACCCCAGGAGCAATGGACCAGTGGAGAATGCGCCTCACTTCCTCGGTCAAGTCATTGGGCAAGAGATGACATCCACATAACTGCAATCATCAATGTACGAATCATCATCGAACAATGAGTTGGAAAAAAATAGATTATTTACATTCATTGCTAGTATGCATACATCCTTTGAAAATAAACATCATACCTGAAATTCTGAAGAAATGCTATGACATCAACATTATTTTAACACACCTAGACAAGAGGCGTGCTGATAAAACGTATAAGGCAGACAATATATCCAGATTCCTGAAAATACTAACTATTGCTTGATAAAACATACATATAATATACCCTTATTGCCAGCTCTCTGAGACTCGAAGATTCTCTTGTTCTTTGCCACCTCTATTAGAAAATGAGCTTCATTACATCTGGACCATCCAGCCGATCTTCTTTTGATTGCTCCACAGCTTTGCAGTAATTGACTGGAAACCGCTCTTCACATATCTCATGATGGCTGTGACAAGCTCCCTACAGGACAAGTATCTGTTTTTTCATTTGCTTTAGACAACTTCAATAGTCTCAAAATCAGTGTGATGACAACTTAGACAACTAACTATATCGAACATGTAAAGTATAAGAACCCAACCAAGCTATGCCAGTAGTTAAATTATCAAGAGCAGATAGGGAAATCGATCATCTAGAGGAGCTCTAAGAGAGTACACGGAATGACCTAAAACTGGAACTCAAATTTTCGGTCAGATGATGTTCTGAAAAAGAAACTGTCATCCAATTGAATCTAAAGACTAATAAGAGGAGCAACATGTATTCTTTCTTTTACCAAAAAGAAGAGTATAAATGGCAAATAAAGCATCAGAGACCCCTATAGCTGTTTGGAAACTTACACTGGTGAGCAAGCAGACTGACAGCCTTTTACAAAGTAAACAAACAGGTAGGAATCGTAATGCTGGCCAGCGATCAGATAAAAACCCGGCAACCTCTGTATACACTTGAATGACATTTTCTTGTATAGATGTATAGCAGGAAAGTTGTAAGATATCACATGCAAATAAACAGCTCGACAAGTTGGGATGCTAGAGGCATACTTGATAACCTCAAGAATAAGTGAAGAGGCTGAACATCAAAGAACAAGCAAGTTAGTTCCTTCAATACTCACAGAACAGGATAAAGAGCCACAGAGAAAGAGAACAAGGACCCACCTATTCCATGATTCCTGTAACTATCTACCACTCCCAGCGTCAGAATGTAGACTAATGACCATTCTGATTCTGCAGAATCATATCTAAGCAGATCCACGATCTGCAAGCACAATTCTTATTAAAAAGATATCGAAATTCAGATACTCATTTGTACAACATCAGACTGTAAGGATGTAATAGCACATGACAAAATCATCTCCCGAAGAATCTTCTTCAGTTTCAGAACACAGAACCCTTTTCTGGCTCCAATCATGCTTAAGGAAGAACCATGTGGTAAGAAGCTTCAATAAAAGTGATAATAGAACGAAAGTAGACACTCGCCTCACTTTCTGTCGCAAGAACAACCCTTGCTGTTATGAATCCAATTGGCTCATCGTCTTTTCCATCATCACGGCTATAGTCAACAGCTGCCCAAGACACTATACCACGTCCATGGGCAACATCTTGGAAGAACTCAGATTCATACCTGTAGATTCAACTGCTCATTTAAGAAAAGCAACTAGTTGATCTACATATCCACATTAATTAAACAATAGAAAAACCTCAAAAGAGCAAAGTTTTACAGGGCTAAACTACCTAATGGGAAATATATCCCCATGAATCTGCTCTAAGATTTCGATATCAGATGGACGTATTGGCCTATAGCTTATGGTCGAACGGCAAGAGGTCACCGGGACCATTGTCTATCAAGATGTTAATCGCCAGCAAAAACTGGATATATGCAGAGAACTCGTGGCAAGACTGCTCTTCCCATTTATGCCCCATCAGCCGCCACATCCATGAGGTAAAAACTGTAAACCAACATTGGCAATTCCGCTTAGAGCTGTCTAATTACTTAGATTATATATAAGTTCATCATCAAAAAAATGGAAGGACAAGAATATAACACGGCATCATATCAATTATCGGAGTTCAAACCAGAGACACCACTGCCCAACATAATAGAGCCGATGTAGAGCATCATGTCACAATCCAAATGGATATTAGTGTTTTATTTGCACAGAGAGAAAGACGAAAGGCTAAAAGCAATGGCTTAACTGTTCTATTTTTGCCTCTGCAGGCTCACAGTGGCAAGGTTGGATGAACCCATCAAATATGATTTTGGGCACGACAACCTTTATAGCTGATGGCAAATGACTTAGTTAAGCTCACAGATGCTCAGGTAAGCAAGAGGAAAGAGAGAAACTGGTTCTTGGCATGAACTACTTGAAATCCCGTGACTTTTTTTATTCTCCATGTTTCCTTCCTTTTTCTCATTATGAGGTTAAGTAATTTAAAATAGCTCCAATTGTGCCATTGCAAACGCTAGAGAGTAATCAAAGGTCGATGTTTCACACCATACAATTCATTTTCACCGAAAAGGTTATTGCAGCCGCTAAACACGCAGTTGACGATACTCCAACTTGAAATAAGCTGAAACAGCCAGATAGCATAGCAACAAAAGTACAACAGCAGAATGATAGATTGCCAGATTTGAGTCCCTTCACATGATAAACACAGGAGTCGGCCATTCTACATTATGCGGCTAATCCTCGAAAACTTGATATTCCAAATGGTGTCATCCCCTTCATCAGTTGAAAGAGCTAAGCTCAGCCAAAGCGAAAAGTATAATCGGACATTATAAAAAAGGCACAGACAAAGTATCCACAAGCATAGGTGCAATGAACTTTAATCTCACAAAACAGCATCAATTACTACCCAAGAAACTCTACTGCTCTCTTGACACACGCAGAACATTGTTTGAAAGCCTGCACAACAGCTATTTTTCCGGGGTGAAAATGTTTCAGGCGATTGCCAAATCGGCTAAGTCAGGGCGTATAACGAAAGTTACAGCACATGGAAAAAGCTCTCTTTTTTATGTCGCGCGTTTCTGAGAGTATTGACGTGATTACCAAATGAGAGGCGACCGCTTCAGATACAAGCTTCTGGCAAAAGCGCTCCTATGTATTACATCCACAAACACCATGAACCCATCATCAAGCAGTCCAAACACAACAAACCCAGAAAACAAAAGCAAAATAATCATCACTTGAAAGCAAACAAAAATTGCCCAACAACGACGTACGCAAAACAACAGAAGATCCCAAGTGGATGCTGAATCGCTGATCCTAGATAACTAGCAAGCATTTGCGAACAAAAGGGTCGAAAAGGCATCCGGAAAGAGCAGGAGACGCCGACCCAAATCGCGAAATCCGGACAAAAGACAACCCATCAAGCCGAGCACTAGCAATGTACTAAGCACACACTGGTCTCGTACCGCCATCTGAATCGCGTACAGGACACCCTCGGATCGCGCGATGAACCGGACGAGGAACCGAACGTAATCGAAGACGAGAGAGATGGAGATTCAGGATGGAATTCGTTGACTGGAGAGCGGAGAATCGGAGGAGAGGATTTACTTCATCCCGTTGACGATTCAGCCATGGATGGATGGATGGATCAGCGTACAAAAATTCCTCCTTTGGTGGGGCGAAATTGAAGGAGGAAGCGAAACGGGAATCGAATCTAAAACGGCATTGCGTTTTTTCAGGTTCTTTCCCCCAACTTGTCAACGTGGACGACTCTCACTTCCCGTCGCTCCACCTTAATATTCTTTCGTCAACCTTTTACTTTATTTAATTTAATTTTTCTAATTTTGACGCATTTCCTCGTACGTGAAATTAATTTCCTAGGATTTGTTAATTCTTGGTCTAGGCTAATAATAATTAGATAGAGTCGGCTGGTGTCATTGTCCATTTGAAAATGTTGAATTTAATGTGATAAATTAGGACCGATTGGTTTCAGGTTGATTTTAATTTCTAAATCGGACTGAAATTAGCTTCTTCTTTTTTTATGCAATGAGTCAAAATGAGTAAACTCACAATCAAGCGAACATGAATTCTCTACATCATAAAATTTGTAGAATCGGCCAAAATTAAACTAAAAATTCACAATCAAGGAAGGGGTAAAACATTCATTCTAAAATTTGATACTCAACTAGGGATCGAACCACAATAAATTCCATAATAAAGTAAATTTAGTATTTTATTGCAATTAGGGAAGATGAATTGAAGCCAGCAGAGTTCAAGATTCTATTTTAGGATAGCCAATTCCTGGTCTGGTTTAATGCAGTCTGGTTCTCTTAGTGGGACTGGGAACCAAATATATTCCCGCCGATTCTAAATTTTAGGAATTGGAACACACCATCAACCAATTCGATTTACTTCTTGAGTTAGATCAGAACCGGTGCTCATCCCTATGGTAAATAGGCTAATGACCATAATATTTTTTTTTTTTTTTTTTTCGTCCTCTTTCTACTCTATTCCTATTCTACACTCTCTCGTACTTTGCCCGCGTGGGCGTCAGCCGAAAACCCACTGAAACTTACGCGTCCCCACCCCATTCCCCGAGAATGTGGGGATTTGAACCTCACCTCCCCCTTCCATGTTGGAAGGGTGCCCACTAGGGCGAACCCCCAGTGGTTAATGACCATAATATACTAACTAGGAAGTGTTGTGTTTTTGTTTTTTGTTTTACTTATGTTTGTCAAACAGCTTTCTTATTTAAGAAACTCTCCATATTTTTCAAGATATTTTCTCTCAAGCAAAAACAGCATAGCACCCAAAATGCTTGTGCGTGCAAAGCTTCGGAGGATCAATAAATGAGAAAACGAGTGATTTTGGATCGCATTAGAAAAAAAGGAATTTAAATCGTTGCATATTTTTAGGAGGTTCATAGTAAAAAGGTAATAAGATCATGCTTCTGTCCCCCCAAAAAAGAAAAAGCACAAAAAAAAGAAATGAAATGAAATTTTGCCTCAGAAGAGAGAGAGAGAGAGAGAGAGAGAGATAAACAGTGAACAAGAGGGAGGCAGATCTACGCACGCATCGCCTTCGATCTCCGAATCGGAACGCCTTGATCGGCAGCAATTCCAATTCCTCCTTCCCTCTCGCGAGATCCCATTTTCCCGGCGCGCTTCGCTCCCACCGCTCCGCCGCCGCTCCGCCACGTCGTTCGGACCGCTCCCGGCGGTGTCGCCGCCGCCGCCGCCGCACCGTCGGATTCCCTAAGCCGGGATCGGCTGAATTCCCGCGTGCCGCGCAAGGCGAGCGAGCTCGACGGACACCCAGTTGGCCGATCGAGCGAGCGCCCCCGTTTTCTTGGAGGTTTCGACGAGGGTCGGGTCTCTTGGGGGGCCGCGTCTGCCGAGCTCGGGATTCCAAGAACTCGCTCTCTAAGTGATGGAGAGGGTTCTTGGGCGTTAAAGTTTGAGGATCGAGAGCTTGCTTTTCGCGGGACATGATTGGGGCAAGGTTTTGAGTTGGAGGGTCTTTTTGCGGTGGAAACATGTTTTGGAGGGGACGTGAGAAGGAGGTCAAGGAGCATAACGGGGGGCTGCCTTGTGGGCAGGTCCGAGTGCTCGTCGTTGGCGATTCGGGTGAGTTTCATTCTGATGCTGTTGGTTCTTCTGAGCTTTGCGTGTCTAATTTGGAGAATCTGAGAGGTTGCGATTGATTTTCATGAGCTGGTAATAATGGGTTGAATTGTTCCTCGGCCATGTCTTAGCTGTCTAAGTAAATCTGATTAGTGATTTCGCATTGGGGAGGGAATGTGGGAGGATTGCGATGATTAAGCCGTAAACCGTTGTAACAGGAAATGCAGGGGGAGAGTGAGTATGGTATTTCCCTCCCAAGGACTAAAGTATTGAAATTTCTATTCTGTGTTAGATGTCACAGTTCAGGTCATCGTTCTCTAAGATTGTCCATAAGCACATTAGTATTAAGATAAAAGGCAGTAGGACCATTTGCCGAGTATGTGGGCACTAGAGTTAAGTATTCTCGATTATCTTTGTTTTCTGGAAATGAGAATCTCTCCCCTTGTTCTTCCCACTTTAGATCGGTAACTTCATGGGTTAGTTCCTACCTTTGTTAGAACAAGGAGTTACACTGCTGAAATTTACGGTCTACTGCGTTCGTTCATGGGTTTCTCTGTATTGTAGATATGTCATCATTACGATGGAGGAAAGCTTGAACCATGTCTATACAAATCCTCCATGTTGCAGTTTTCTCACTGATGATTATGAAGAATTCCTGAAAAAGAAGATACTAATACAACACATGAACAAAGCCATATTTACTCTATTGGAGAGTGCATTGGGCTTCACTATTATTCCGTTGTGATTAGAACCAAACAATTGGTCTAGCGGGGACCCTTAAGATACAATTTTGAACTCTCTTTTTATGCAACATTTGCACTCTGTTAATATACAGATTTTTTTTTCCTGATAAATAGAGATGCAATTTCGACCTAGAGCGAATTGCTTATGTGCTGCTTTTATAATATACTCTTTTATGTTTTTTTTCGGCACTTGGAAATGTAAAAATCTATGTTCACATGCATCGATTGCATTTTATGCATCTAATCGCTTTTGCTATCTTGCTAGGTGTGGGAAAAACCTCTCTCGTCCATCTGATTGTCAAAGGATTTTCCATTGCCCGTCCTGCCCAAACGATTGGTTGTGCAGTTAGTTTGAAGGTATGCTCTAACTACGATTGTCTCCATAGGAGACCGTTGATATTTCTGGAAATCAAGCTTTACATTAATTTTTTTCTGTTTTTCCTGATCCAGCTTATATCTGATGGAAACTCTGGTAGCTCTTCGACCAGCAGTAGTGGTGATGCTGACAGAGATTTTTTTGTTGAACTTTGGGACGTGTCAGGCCACGATCGTTACAAAGATTGCAGATCTCTTTTCTATTCTCAGATAAATGGTGAGAATCAGTTTACTTTTGTATGTCCAGATCTGCTATATTATGGTTAAGTCTACTTAAGCATGTGTAGATCTGCTATATTATTGTTAAGTTGTGTGAATTAAAATGGGAATCCTTTCCGCATGAATTAAAAAACGGCAAGTCTCTGCACCTTGCATCTGTACTGCCTGTTTTATGACCTGACACTTGCAGGTCTGCAAGTAGACAATCAGGTTAATTGTTACATCTTAAGATGTGGTTCATGTGGCATCTGAATGAAGTGTTAGCAGTTTGTGTTTTGTCAGGTTAAAAGGGATTAAGAGCTTCACCATGTTTGCTTGTGAGTAGTGTTTATTTAATATTTACCAGATGAACATCGAACAAATCTTACCATTCTTTCGTCAACAAACTTTAATCTTTGGTTTGTCATTTGAAAATTGACAGACTTAAGTTTGTCCTAGGAGAGGAGGTAGAATGAGTGAATCGCATCCATATGCATGATATTACATTCATGTTACATCAATGTAGTTTTATGTATCTGTGACTGGTAGTGTGTGGCTAACCTTGTCCTTGTCCGAAGTGTGAAGATGGAACTTTGGTTTCTCTTACTGCTGAAAATTTAATCGTGTTATCTCTGCGCCTTTCAGATTTCTTGATAAGTTATTCACTATCCACGTGTAACTGTGTATTCTTATCAACTATAGGTGTTATTTTTGTCCATGATCTCTCTCAAAGAAGGACGAAATCAAGCTTGCAGAAATGGGCAGCTGAAGTAGCAGCAACTGGAACATTCACTGCTCCTCTAAGATCTGGAGGTCCTGGTGGCCTTCCTGTTCCATACCTTGTTATTGGGAACAAAGCAGATGTAGCTACGAAAGAGGGCATAAGAGGAAGCAGTGGTAATCTCGTGGATGCTGCCCGCCAGTGGGTTGAGAAGCAAGGTTTACTGCCATCCAGTGAGGAACTTCCACTGACAGAGACATTTCCAGGCAGTGGTGGACTCCTTGCAGTAATAATCTCAGCTTAGGCTTTTGTTGATCTTATTTTGTTAACAACTTCCCGCTAGCTCTTTAATCTATATTTACCTTTGAAAAGTGATTAATTTCCTTGCTGTAATCAATTTTATTTTAGTCACGTCTCTGATTTCGCTTCTTTGATATAATAAATGCAGGCATTTGTGAACTACTCCTTAATTTTTGTTGGGTATTTAATGCCAAGTTCCCCTGAAATGGCCCGCAATATTGATCTTTGGAATGAAGTTACCTTGTTAAAGAACCTGGTTGGATCTAATTTAGCATATGTTGTCTTATAAACTTGGGAAGATGTGCAAGTACTTGGCATCGTCTGGATAAAGTTGCCCACTTTAGTCCTTTTTTTTTTATGAGGCTCATGTTCATTGAAAATATGCTGTTGTGAGAATTGAGAATATTTGAAATTTAAACGGTAGTTAATTGATGATTTCAAGAATAACTTATCAAGAGAAGTACTCACTTATTGTTGGCTGTCTTCTCCATACTTATTCAGAGTCAATGATAAGTATATTTTATAAATGAACTCTACAATTTGACAATGCAGGCTGCCAAAGAATCAAGATATGACAAGGAAGCTATATTGAAATTCTTTCAGACGGTAGGTATACTTATCCTGTCATCATTAGAGATTGTTCTTCTATTGCTCGATTTGAAAGTGGGCCCTCTTTTTTCAGTTAATCAGGAGAAGGTATGTCTCAGATGACTTGCCTTCGGCCAACCCATGGTCTGTCTCTCCAGTACAGAGAACTTCCCAGCGTTTGGATGATGATTTGAGCGATGATGAACAGTTTTACAAGAATACGAGGTTTGCTCATCTTGCCTTTCTCTCAACTTTGCTTGCAAATGACTATCAACCTTAAAATGTTCTATAAACTTCATTCATCACTGAGCTTTTGGATATTTTCTATGTTTGCGTGTGGTTACTGCCAGCATTAACTGATTAGATGGGATGTTCCTTTCAGAATTTCTTGACCTTTTATAATTCCAAAGAAAGCAAAGCAAACTATTAATGATGTAGAAACACCGGCTTCCTGTTTGTGCTTCCAATTTTTATTGCAAAAAGATGTGATTTTGCATGACCTGAATATCCTTTTAATGTATGACGTTGCGCTTTTAATGCAATTTGTAGCTTGGAATCTACTGTGAGGATAAAATGTGTGGAATTTGATGCTATGAGATTGCTGTTTGTCTAGAGTATACATACCTGTTTTTCCACCCATAGGCATAGATAAAACAGAACTTGCAGTTTTTCTTCTTACCGAGGTTCTGTTTTTTATGCAGTGTGAACAATGGTGCCTACAACTATAACTCTCTCCCTCCTCTCCCAGCACAGCATAATCTTACACCACCTCCCACTTTGTATCCTCAGCAGCCAGTTTCGGTATCTCAGAACTATACATTTCCGAGATTTTCATACAGTAGTTCCTCTGAATTCACCAGCACAGGCAGATCAAAGCGTGCCGACATCAACGTGTGATAGTGTGCCATCTTGCATCTTGGGACATGAATGGACCATGCCTCGCTATTGGAAATGTGGCATGATTTCTTCAATTTGTTTCCTTTTCGCTTGTAACGGGGTTAATAGATTCTTTCTTTGTTGGGTTTTGTTGCCTTAAGAGGTGTCCAGTACAGGTTTAGAGAGCATGTATGATATCTAGATGAATCTGAAAGTACAAATTATTTGTTGGAATCAACTTGTCACACTATTTTTCAACCTAATATAAGAATCATTCTTTCCCAGGAAAACAGAGATGTGTTACCTCTTCTGAAATTTGGTTGTTGTGCTATCGTCTGAGTCCATTAGGGAAACAATATCCATCTACCTGGATTGGGTAAACTCACTTTCCTGAACAAGCTTTGGGTCGAAATCTGTGTTGTAGACTTGTGGCAAGGTCTATTGGATTTATCTAGAGATTAGTAGTTGGGGTTGCTGTGCTGTTCTTGATTTACATGCGTAATTGAGTTGACACGGGCCAAATTCAATTGCTAATCAGACAATCTCATTTTCTACATTACATTGCGATTCTTGCTTTTGTTTGCAAACTTTACTGGCCACCAAAGGGACAGAAATTATATGTCCTTATCGCTGGTACTAACCAGAGAAATTAAACTTGAGAACTTCATAACTTGCATGGCTTTTCCCCATTTCTTCCACGAAAATGCGAGGAGAAAAGGCATCTTTGAGCACTTGTTAGGTGTCAAGCCAAAAAAACAAACTAGTGTTGACTATTTCATCAGATTTTCGCGGTTTGAGTTTTTGGTGTGATCTTTCAACCGTCCACCGTTGATTCTCTCTCTTTAGGAACTGATCTTAACCTGTGAGGCTGTGACAGTTCATATAGAAAAAACCTGCATTGTTTGCATTCTACTTTGCTAATAAGAGAGTGAAAGAATTTTCACTTTGGAAGTCGATGCATACAAAAGATTTGCTCTATCATTGGGTTTTTGCCGCCTGATCTTTTGTTCGACTTGGGTTGTTTCGGCCTTCATCTGGAGACACTGAGATGGGATTAAGATCAAGAGTACAATTGCGTGTGCATGCAAATGCAGCTTTGATTCAAGGAGATAATCCAAGAATTTGCTGATCAACTAGTACAACATTTGAGGGAGAAAAGGAAAAAGGAAACTAATATGGCGGCATCATTGACCAATCTTTTCGTTAAAGCTCTGATTTCGACTCTTCGCCTTCATCTTCATCAGACATGCTCTCTTTAACCTTCTCCGCTGTCTTGCGCACGGCTTTTCCCACAACTTCGGCTGTGGATTTCGCAGTCTCCTCCACCGTCACTTTGCTAGTCCCAAAGCTCTTCTGACCGCGTGTTCCACCTTTGAGCCCGCGTTGTTCTGGTTGTCGACAATCGCATCGTCCCTGCTTCTAAAGCTGTTTCCACAATTTTCAAGCTTTGCTTACGATACTAAAGCTTCCAGTCGCGAATGAGAACGATGGTATCTATCATTAGCCATAGTCTGCGATCACTTACTCTAAATCTGGAGGGAAGAATTGGAGCTGCACGTTGTTCATGATGGCCTTGATCTTGATCCACGAGATCTTATGGGATTCTCCGAGGCGAGAAACCGTGCCCATGACAATCTTTGCAATGGATGGCTTCTCCTCCTTGGTTTTAGCATGCTTTTGGCCTGCATCTCCTATATCGATGGAGAGAGCTCGAGTGTGGAGTGAGACCAAAACCCAGAAAATGAACAATTTGGCGATTCGCCTAAGCCTTTTCATGTGTCCGATTTTTGTTTGGCAAATGAAATCATGACTACAGTTCTACATCAATTTTTCTCTTCTCCGTTTATTGGGTTTCTTTTTTCTAATTTCTCATTCTCTTTTGTTGAAGTCGTGGTAAGTGCACACGTTCAATTCCAATCCATGCTATTCTCGGGGCATAAGTTACGCTCACGTTTGAAGGAGTCCAATATGTGGTCATTTGACTATTTTTCAATATATGGATTTCATTTCTATAGGAAGAAGACTTGATTACGACCTGGCGGCTCACAGAACTACCCAAGTCCAAGTCGGGCCACAAGCACCTATAGCTATAGGACCCGGCCCAATCTGAGTGGGCTCAAGGAAGGCTCGTGCAGCTTGCACATTTATTATGTATTTTTGTCTACCTGAACTATAAAATGCGTTTTGTGACCTCCTCCCCCACCCCCCCTCCCAAAAAAAAGAAAAAAAAAATTACAAAATAGGCCAGATCGGGCCCACCCATGGTTTGCCTACTTATCATCCATTGTTCGTGTCATGTCGCCGACTCTCTTTTATACATCATTGGACTTTCTGAAAGAGGACATACGGTTTCATTTGTATGCAATGGGGAGGTTGAACTCAGCATGAGGAGAGAATCGCTTGGAATTGAGACCGGAGAGGTGAATTTCGTAGAGACGAGGAATTAGGCATGAGCCGTTGGACAAGTTATTGGCATTTAATGCGGGGCCAAGAACTTGTTGTGGAAAAGAAGTGGCTTTCGGGTAGATGAAACAGTCGCAGCCGCTGTAATACTTAACAACGAGGTTCAAGTGGTGGAAGGTCACCCTATAAGACCTTCTAATTATATCATAGTTCACATGAAACATGGATTGACGGTGAAGCTCACTAGGGGAAGGCTATAAGTGGACACATGACAGGGAACATCATAGGTAGAAACTGCGAATCCGTTTATAGCAAACATATACGAGTATATATCAACTGCTTGCTATCACCCATTCATCTCCTAACGAACTAATAGTCACATGTAGGATGGCCTTGACATCATTGGTACTATTCTCAACAATGTTTGCCACACTACTTGTGACATTTTGCCCGCCACCTTTATTTCTCAACTTCGGACAGTCTTATATGCCCCTTTTTGTGACACTCAAAATACTTCATGCAACCCTTAGATTTTTTGTGTTGTGATTTTGATCTACTTTTATCTTTGCTACTAGGTCCTTGATGTTGATCTCTACCTTGCATCGTTAGTCCACATGCTACATCTTGCATCGAACTGTCATATGGTAATTTTCTCTACCACTCATTAGGGAGTAGGACGGATTTTATCTCAAGAGAGGTAATTGTAGTGCAGCCTTGTAATAGTGAGTCAATAAAGTGCTCTCATGACTTCGGTAGAAACGCTAACAACATCATACCTTGTTTTCCATCGTCCAGGATTTCCTCAACATTCTTCAACTCTATCATGAGTTTGTTAAACTCATTTAGGTGGGCATTGATGGATGTACATTTAACATAACAAAATGAAAACAAATTCTCTTTAGCATCTATAATCAATTGTTCAAACTTTTTTATTGTATAAAGAATATGAAGTTTTGCCCACAACGCTGCGGCATCCTTTTTCTTAGCCACCTCTATTAACATCTCATTTGATAGATTTAACAAAATTATACTCATTGCCATCCTCATTAGCTCATCCTTTTCAACATCTTTCATTTGTTTCAAGCAACTTATCCTTGCTCTCTAATGCCTTGGCAAACCTTAAGTTATTAATAGCGTCTCCATCTTGATGCTCCACAATTCAAAGTTGTTGCTTTTGTTAAAATTCTTGACTTCAAATTTCGTTCCAGACATAATTATAAAGTCTTTACTCTGATACCAATTATTATAAAAACAGAACAGATCATTGTAAATTTATTGGGACACTAAATTTTCAGAGAAAATTAAAATGATGAATGATAAATGACACGAGGTAATTTTGTGGTTTGGTCCAAATGTCGAAACTTACATTCATGGGGAGAACAATTGTTAATAATCCGTTAATTAAAAAGAGAATACACAATTACAATCACACTTACACACTCGGATATTTCCCAACCCTAGAATTACCCACAATGCCAACTGCCTATAGCACAAATCTTACAACGTACGCGCAATAAAGAGAGTGTCCTCCCCGATTGGACAACTGAAGAAAATAAAAGAGATTAACAGAGTGCCAGACACAAATTTTTTTATTATATTTTGTTTTCTGTCTTCTTCCTGTGGTCATAAGAGCTTCCAACGAGCTCCGTATACGTATATACTCAATCACAAGCCCCACCTTTGTATTGATATAATGCTACAATGGAGGCCCTTCATCAATGTTGTTGTAGAGCATGTAGATAATTCAACAAAAAGAAGACGACCTTGTGTGTCCCATTAATTAATGCCCAATTTTGTGAAGTTCTCGACCACGATGTTCACTTAAATATCATAACTTTTTTTTTTTACCACTTAATTATCATAACTTTTAAAAAACATTCATTTGAGTGCTATAATTTTGAATTGATCACTAAGTACTATAACTTTTAAAAAATGTTCTTCCAATCCGACATGACATAGCACTTGTGGTGAACGTTTTTAAAAAGCCATGGTCTTCAAGTGATTAATTGAAAAGTTATATAACCTTCAAGTGATCGCAAAAAAAATAAAAAAATAAAAATAAAGTAATGTCATCAAATGAGCGTTGTTTATAAGTTATGACACTCAAGGAATTGAAACAAATAATGGCACTCAAGTGAGGGGCATATGAAAGTTACAACACTTATAGTATCCTTTTTCCTTATAAGTTCAAACAAAATCAACGAGGCAGTTGAACTTTGTCTATTTGGCCGGACTCACTTTGGATCGTGTTTAATCAACGGAGTCAAACTCGAGATATATAGGACATGCATTATTAATTCACAAGTGGACATGAGTAAAAAAGAAATTCACGCCACATTAGCCAACCCGTGAATATATTCTTCTACCGGTCCCATTAGAAAGGCAAGCGGAAAAAAAGAAAAAAAGAATACAGCTTAGCTGACCGTCTCCCTAAAATGACGGATTGACAGTCAAACATAGGCCACAAGCAAATTTTGAGGAAATCGTGGACTTCCTCAAACGGTTTCTTTTTTATTCTATTTTTCTTATTTCTTTTTTGAGAGTTGCATAATTCTTTATTGCAAGCTCAAATTGAGAAACAAATCAAAGTAATAATATTTAAACAATAAGAACCGTGACTGCTGCATGAGGAATCGCTCGTCCTTGACAACCGTTGCCTAGGGGTTGCACATCAAGGGCGACCATCGCCTAGGTCATGTGACCCATGTCATCGCACAATGTCGTGCAACCTTAGGCGATGCCGCCTGGGTCGCTCGACCTTAGGTGACCACCACCTAGGTTGTGCAACTTAGGGCGTCGCTTGAGGTTGCTGCGAGGCAACTCCGCGACTAGATCTAGCCATTGGCGATTGGCCAACAGCTGAACTTTATCAGATTAATTTTGATTTTAATTTTTTTTAAAAATAAAATCCCTTTGCAAATGTGAGTTTTACCAAACGGTATTTAAGCCAAAACTATCTTCCAATACACTTTAGAATTATAATTTGCCAAACACGATAGTATTTTGGAAAATCTCTTTTGCCTAAAGGTAGTTGCATTTTCTCAATGTCATTTCCCCAAAGCCGAACCAAACGAAGCCTATGTAGGCCCTGTTTGGTACGACTTTGGAGAAATGACTTTGAAAAATGCAAATACCTTTGGGCTAAAGGAATTTTCTAAATTATTGTAATTTTAAAGTGCATTGAAAAATAGCTTTGGCTTACATACCGTTTGATAAAACTTACAATTACAAAGGATTTTTATAAAAAAATTTAAAAAAGAATTAAAATTAATCCAATAGAACTTAGCTGCCAACCAATTGCGTTTGGCCACTAGCCTTAGGGCAGCCTTGCCTATGGTCACGGGACCTCAAGCGACGCCCTAGGTCGCACGACCCAAGCGGCGGTCACTTGAGGTAAAGCAACCCAAGTGGCGCTACCTGAGATCGCGTGACCCAGGCGACGATTGCCATTCTTATCATGTGAATATAATTTCTTTGATTTGTTTCTCAATTTGAGGAAGTCCATGGTTTCCTCAAAAATTGCTCATGGCCCGTATTTGACTGTCACTCTGTCATTTTACAAAGGAAGGTCAGCTAAGTTTTATTCCTTTTTTTTTTGGCTTGCCTTTCTGATGCTATCGACAAAAGGAAATATTCACCAGTTGGCTAATGTCGCATGAATTTCTTTTTTACTCATGTCCACTTATGAATTAACGCATGTCTAGTTAAAAATTGTATCTCAAGTTTGAGTTCGTTGATTAAACATGATCCAAAGTGAGTCCGACCAAATAAACAAAGTTCAATTGCCTCTTTGATTTGGTTTGAACCTACAAGGGAAAAGTACACTATAAGTGTCTTAACTTTCATATGCTACTCACTTAAGTGTCATAATTTTTTTTTTCTATTCCTCGAGTGTCATAACTTATATACAGTGCTCACTTGATGCCATTACTTTTTTTCCAATCACTTGAAAGTTATATAACTTTTTAATTAATAACTTGAAGGCTACAATTTTTTAAAAACGTTCTCTACAGGAACTATATCATGTCAAATTTCTGACACTTGGATGAACATATTTTAAAAGTTACAATGCTTAGTGATCAATTCAAAATTATAGCACTCAAAATGTTTTTTTTTTTAAGTTATGGTAGTTAAGTGATAGAAAAATGTTATGATATTCAAGTGAACATCGTGTGGTCTAGAACTTCACAAAATTCGACATTAATTAGTGGGACACACAAACTCTCTCCAACATTGTAATAATATCAAGTGTAGTTCACATTTATCTCTCAAATCATCTCCTAAGAATTTCTAGGATGGCCACCACAATCTTCTCTTCAATCAAATCTTTCTATTCACTTCTATGATACCACTATCAAGAGCTCCATATCAGAGTGATCCCAGACCTTATCCAATCAGCATTTAAAAACTTTACTGTTGCAAAAATCAATTCTTCTGATTTGGACACTCAGAATTTACTCTACGAGAAAAGGGGCCCCACG
Organism: Eucalyptus cloeziana; assembly: GCA_014182715.1. Classification (NCBI taxonomy): domain Eukaryota; kingdom Viridiplantae; phylum Streptophyta; class Magnoliopsida; order Myrtales; family Myrtaceae; genus Eucalyptus; species Eucalyptus cloeziana. The sequence continues at coordinate 54,427,168 of CM024641.1, read as the reverse complement.
ATGGCAAGGCCATGTAATGAGATATATAATCAATTACAGCTTCCTTCAATGATTTCGCGCTTTGTACTAACACAGCTTCCTTAGCAACAATCTAGTCCCTCTACTTCTAAACCTTCGTTTTGCGAGTCATACCAGTTCCGAGGAATGCAACGAGCAACAATTATATATGTACACACACATTTTATACATGAGTGTAATGAATACACAAAAACTTCCAAAGTGATTATGCTCATAGGACTTAGTTATATATCCTTACTAAAGCAGTATCTAACAAAAAATCAAAATGAGGGTGGCCAAAACCTTTTTGAACTGGACTTAAAAGCAGGTGTTTCCTAAGAGCAACTAGCCTTATAATAAAAATAGTGATAGCGAACAAAACATGCGGTGTCATCAAGGTAATGAACCTTTTGGGTTCCACGAAAAGATCCAAAACCAAAAGAAATCCACAAAGCTCACCCAACCAAACTAGCGAATGTAGAAAAGAGGATGTTTGTTTTTTAAGGAAAATCGTGAATCCCCCAACGTCTTTTTTTTTTTTTTTTTCTTATAGACCGGATTCTAGGAAAGAGTGTAGAACCGAAATCTATCACTAGGAGTTTCACCGACCGCCACCACTCTAAGTCATTGCGCTTACAAAACAACATCCAGAAAAAACGGCATCCATGCACAACAATATGAGGAGGTTGTTTGTACCTTGGAATGATTTAAAATTGCTGCCATACAGTTCCAATTCTCCGGTGCATCTTTCTGAGAATCATCAGCAGCTTCATGCAGAAAACATAACAACGGTGGCATAAACTGCATCTCAAATTGTCTTGGGCCACCACAGATTTTGCATCTCCCAGGATCTCCTATCTCTTTAGTAGCCAACAGTGGCTTCCCTGCATTTGAATATCTAAACATTCAGCCACAGCAAGGGTCTGGCATATCATTTAATTGAACTTTGGATAGATAAGGGTACAATCTTTCCACAAATTTTAAATCCCAACTATACAGCAATTCTATTGACCAAATTTATGTTTCTCTGCTTACTCCAGAACACTACATCTTCCTTTCTACAAGAACCATCTAACTTCTAAAGACGTGGGAAAAACAAATCCTCCAGATGAAAAACTCGAGTGGTATTTGGGCTATGTACTGGCCTATTTCTATAATATTTTGACTTGTCAAGAGTAGGGCCCGAATAAAAAAAAGAAAAAAGATAAAGGGTTTTGCTAGCATAATAGTCTTTAAGCTATTATGAGTATAACAACTTGTGAGCCACAAATTCTTAAAAGAGTAGACTCCACAACAATTTATAGTTATTTGTTATTTAATTTTTTGTGATTCAGAACAGACTGTTATTCTTATGATAGATTAAAAATTGTCATCTAATCATTTCTAAAAAACAAATGGACATTTAGCTCTTTAAAAAGGGAAAAAGCGTGACCGATAAAGGGGACGCTTGGCCAAGAAAAGAAATAAAGAAAGAAAGAAAGAAGAAGAAGAAGAAGAAGAGAAAGAAAGAAAGAAAGAAAGAAAGAAGAAGAAGAAGAAGAGGGAGAGAGAGAGGTAGGGTTTTACGCATACTCACTAGGGACACCTCTTGTGACACTGTCAATTCAAACACCTATCTAGACTATGAGGAATGGACTAAGGATCGGTACGTTAATAACAAGGATAGGTTGTGACTCGATCCAAAGGATTGTTCTCGAGCCGACTAGCTAATTAAGGGTAAGGCGATTTAGAATTAGGGTTGCGATATCCTAGAACATTCAACCATGAAAGGACCATTCGACCATAAGGATCACTTTGGATGATTACGTGTCGTCATGACTCAGTCAATGGATAGATATAGATTGATTCAGCTCGAGTATACACCGGTCGCGGGTGACGCCACACGATCAATTTATTGTTCATGAATGACCCTAATCCGATCCCGGACGACTGTGAATCACGGCAGGCTGATCGATCCTACTCGATTACATGACAACCGAGGGTCGTTCATGAATTTACCAAGCTTAACTAAAAGTCACACGTGAAACCCTAGATAGGCGTCGAACTCAGTTCAAGTTTAGTCAAGTGAGTTCTGCCAATGTCGCCTAAATTTTCATAGGTCACATTAAAGCCATTTCTGATCAAAACTTAGCAACAAATCCTAATCTGATTACGGGTATCGATTGTAGATGTTATCAGGGCATTCATTTCCAATTGAAATGATTTTAATGAACCCATTAGTGTATAAATTAAAGAAATGTGCTAATTTGAGCATATAGACTTTAATGGACCTATTGTAGAGACCAATTTAGCATATTGAGATTTAAATTGAGATGATACAAATTTTGAGAGGCCATTCAAAGGGGTGTAGGAGCCACTTTTGGGTAGACAAGGAAGAATGGATCATTTTTTTTACCCTTGATCTTGGACGATGATCTTGGCAAGACAAAAGGCTGGAATTTCAATGTCCTCCAAGCTTGAAGCCATCATGAACAAAAGACAATAATGAATGGTGCATTAAATATGAATGTCGCGACCCAATTTTTCGGGTTCGCCACTTAAAACTAGGTTGATGGACTACTAAGCCTTTAAGCTTAGCTTGAGCTCTCCCAAGCCCATACCAAATCGCGACTAAGGGTTTTAACAATCAAAAGATTATTATCTAGAAGTCGCCACTAATCTATTTTTGGTGGGTCGATTAGAAACCTAAGTAAAGTAACAGGAGTTTTACTTTACTCCTACGAACCAGAGACTATGGGTACGGAGACTTGGTTACACTAGATCTCTCTAATGCCCTTTCAGTACCATTCTTTTATTTTCAAAAATGCTTTTGCAGGCAGCTTAAATTGATTTTAAATCTAATTCCCTAACATGTGAGGCGATCATACGGGTGCACAAACCACCAATTTAACACCCAAGTAAATCAGTAAATAAGTTGTAGGACTTACCTCATAGCAACGAAAGCATTTGCAATGTTAAATCAGAATTTACATCAATAGCCCTAGATATGATTTCAAATTAACACGCAATTTCTTCTTTTTTTTTCACTTTAATTAATGGGAACTTAATCTATATGCAATGCATGTTAGTAATCTAATATGGCATGGCAACATGACCTAAATTACATGATATAGCAATATGATCTAAATTATATGACATGAATAGAGTAAATCCTAAAGAAATGCAATAATTAGATGCAATCTAAATGACCTAATTTTATTGACAGGCAATTTCTAATTAAATGGGCCTAAAAAAAAGAACTAAATGAAGTGCATTTCAATTAATCTAATCCTAAATGACATGTTCATGACATTTTTTTTTATTTTTTTCTCTTTCCTAAAAAAAATGCAATTTACCATAAAAAAGGAAGTAATTTATCCTAAGACATTTTTTGGATTTTTTATGAAATTCGAAATTATAAAAATGTGGAAATTATCTACCTAAATTAAAATGTCATCTAATTCGAATTAGGAATAAAGTTATGTCAAATCCTAATTTAAACTAGAATGTTATCCTAACTTAGAAATCCCTAACTAAAATGCAATCTACTTAAAATTTTGTATTTAAACTTATAATAAAAACTATTAAATTACGTTCAATCTTACTCTAAAATGCAATGACGTGCAAAGAATGCCTTAATTCTACATGAATTATGCATGATGTTTTTTGTTTTTTTATTATTAAGTTCAAAATTAAATTTTAACGTGCAAATCAAATAATAATAAAACTAACATTCTAAATGAATATGCTTTCTTTTTTTTTTTTTCATGATTCAAAATAAAATCGCTATCCTAAACATGCAAATAAGAAAAGCAAACCTAATCCTAATTTTCCTTTCTTTTTTTTTTTTTTAATTTTCGAAATTAACAATCGCCTAATAATTAAACATGCAATTAAAAAAACTAACAACCTAAGTCAATTGATTTTTTGACATTTTTATTATTTAAAAAAAAGGAATGGAATTTCTATCATGAGCATGCAAACCCTAAAACTACATTTTTTTTTACTTTTTTAAAAGAAAATTAATTCAAATAACACCATCGCAAATCAAGCAAAATTGATACCCAAATTGATGAACCATATCTCGCGCATGAGATCGGGTTGGCCAATTTTTCACACAAATCACGAATTAGATCTCGGGCGGGAGATCGGATTGGCAATTTTTTAGTAATTGCGAGTCGGATTTCGGGCGCGAAAATCGGACTGACAATCACTAAATTTCAAGGCAATTTCATATCATGCAATTTCAATTCCGCATTAAAGGGGTAATTACACTAGAAAAGCAAATAATATGAACTATAAAAAATAATTAAAAAATACAGAAGATAAATAAACAAAAGAAAAGAACAAATAAAAATTACCTAATTTTGCTTTTCTCATTTTTTCTCTTTTTCTTTTCTTTTTTTTCTAAAAAAGAAAAAGAAGAAGGAAAAAAAAAAGTTGGTGGCCGGTCCGGCGAGGGGAGATCTCGGCTAGGGTTTCGGCGAGACTCCGGCGAGACGGCGCGACAGCGGCGTCGGGACAAGGGTGTCGGGGCTTCGGGCAAATCTGGATGAAGGAGGGCGTCAAGGCGGCGGCCAACTTGGGTGGAGCAGCGGTGGGCAGCTGGGCAAGATCCGCGATCTTTGCTTTGGGCTCGCACGGCGGTGCAGCAAGGCGAGCGAATTGGCGTCCGATGGGGGCAGCAGCGACTCGAATCACTGACGAAGGGCGTCACAGGCAGAAAACTCCGAGTAAAGGCATCGATCGGAGGCGGAGTGGCACAGGAACTTGGGTCGCGGCGTCACAATCGGGGCTAGTCTACGGTGGCTGGCAGGGGCGGAGACTAACAATGCAAGGCGGAGGCGGAGCGTCGGGGCGAGCTCGCGGGTGCAGAGGCGCAGCGGCGACGGGGCGTCGAGGCATGCAGACGGAGCAGGGAGCACGGCGAGGCATCGAGGCGGCGGGACAGTTAGATCAACGCCGGATTTGGGAGTTGCAGGCGAGCGACGATCTGCTGGGTCAACAGGCGCCGAGGCTTACAAATGGAGAGGCGACGGCGAGACGTCGGGGCATCAAGGGTTCGTAGACGGAGAGGCGGTAGCGAGGCGTCGAGGCAGAGGGGCTTCGGGCGCCGACAGGGGCTTCGGGCGTCGGCGGGGAACCTTCGAGGAAGATGAACAGTCCCCCCGATTAGGGTTTCCCCTTCCCCTTTTTTTTTTACCTCACCTTTTACTTTTTGCTTTTTGTGCTTTTTGTGCTTTTTGTGCTTTTTTTTACCTCACGGAAAAGAGAGACCCCTAACCCTACCGTACATGACTCTTTTATACACCAAAAAATGTATTTTTGTGGTATATTTCATTGCCAATTTTGCTCGCGTAAAATTCCATTAAATATATCGTTTCACCCCGCGCAATATTTTTTTGCATATTTGATAAAAAAAAATTCCCTTTTGCACAAAAATGCATCTCTCAATGTATATTACAATGTATATTACCTAAATATGTGAGCAATCAGAAATAAAATTTTCCTAAACTACATGCCACGTGACTTTTCTTTTATTTTTATTTTATTTAGCAAAATCAAATCTCAAAATTTTAGGTGTCAACAGCTGCCCCTCTTTGAAGGTGAGCTCGCAAAGGTTGCCTTTAAAGACAAATTGAGACCTAAATTTTGGTCATGATCATGCAATGAATGATTTTTGTTGGAATATGAATTCCATTTTTAATGTAATTTATATGATGCATGGAAATACTAATGCAAATGATAGATGAACCTACCTGGAATAGCTTACCTTCGAGGAGGATAGAGTAATTCGAGGTAGTGGGTGTTACCTGTCCAAGACCCGTACCATTCTACGGTCGCCTAGAATAGTAACACGACTTTGTGACGATGTTGCTTTCCCAGAACCCGTACCATTCTACGGTCGCCTAGTATGGCAGAAAGGAGCTGCTTTCTTAGGACCCGTACCATTCTATGTTCGCCCAATACGGCAGAAAGGTTTTGTAAGGAACTGCTTTCCCAGGACCCGTACCATTCTACGGTCGCCTAAACGGGGATTCATTTTCCAGGATCCGTACCATTCTACGGTCGCCTGAATAAGGAATAGGTGTTGTCGAGGACCCGTACCATTCTACGGTCGCCTTGACAGAAAATTGATTTTTCAGGACTCGAACCATTCTTCGGTCGCCTGAATGGGGAAATTGCTTTTCCAGGACCCGTACCATTCTATGGTCACCTGTTAGAGCAATAAATGTTGTTTAGGACCTGTACCATTCTACGGTCGCCTAAACGGAGATTTTGCTTGGCTAGGACCCGAACCATTCTTCGGTCGCCCAGCGTTGCAACCTGGAGAAAAATCTTTGGGGACAACTTAATCGAGTGTCGGTGTATTCAAAAGGGGAATATCTGTGCAACGACAAGTATTTGAGGTATAGAGATATACTTACCTGGTGACATCTCTGCTTCTTGGGGACATGTCTCCTGCAAAACATGATCGTAGGAGAAACAACATGCATTTGTAATCACAAACATGCATTAATTCAAGCAAGGTTCATGCGTAATAATTTCTATCAACAACGCATCATCTTAATTTCAATAGGAACGATTTCGAATGATGATTCCAATCTGAACGCATGAGCATCATGGATGTGTCAAAAGGGATCCTTCAGTCTGAAAGGACTTTTCACTCATCCTCTTTTAAAAGGGCTGTTTTATCCTGGCCTTTGATGCGGGATCTTGACAATCATTCTATCTCACCATCGTCATGCCAGACAAGGGTTTGAGCAATCTCGCAAGTGGTACAACCTCACCAATCTGAGGGGTTTTTAACAGGGACCGTATTGTCGACTTGGTCAATGGCTTAACAAATGGGACTCTTTGAGTCGAAGCTATTGAAAGATGACATTTCGCAACTGTCTTGGATTTTACAAGTCAAGAAACACATGCAATGAGGTAGAAATTATCTTACTCACACTTCTTCAATCGATGCTTTCAAGTATGTAAACCCTTACGTTAATTCAAGTGCCCTAATCTAAAGAGACTTTACAAGGGACGTAACGTAGGTTCAGTTGATAGGCTGTGAAATGAAATGATCATAAGGCTCAAAAAGTGTTTAGAGGGTTAAAAATTGATGATCATCTTGACATTTCCACCACTTTCCTTCTTTACTGTCGAAGATTTTTCTTCTCATTAAATCTCCATTGACTGCAACAGCATTTGAGTTTTGGTATCACCTTATTGAAGATACGACTCAAGAGTTTGATTTTTTTTTTTTTTTTTTTTCTGGGCATTGGCCTTGCTTTTACCAGGCACACTGCTTTTTCATGCCTCATTTTGCATTTTTTTTTTTTTAAAAAGTCTCCACTTGTCAGCATTCTAGTTCATGCCACTTGGATATTTTTGTCTTGCCCTAGTGTGGGGGATGATCACCAATTGGGTTTAATATGAAATGAATTCATAGGCTCAAATGGGCTATGCAATGGATAAAGTGTATAGGATAGAGAAAGAACCGCTCTTCGGCGTCCTAAGGCACTTAAATTAACACATAAGTTACATTGCGAAAGCAATACTCGAAGATTGATGCAAGTGTGAGTAAGAAAATTCCTATCATTCGTTCCAACTTTGTCCCAATGTGGGATGATCCTTGACAGGGATAATTTAAAGAACTCTTCATGTGTATGGGCTCAAAGGGCTAAACGATGGATATACCTGTAGTGTTTCAAGTAGAGGAAAAAATTGCCTCTCATCACCTTGGATGGCGTACCCTTTGCGAGATCACCATTTTCCTTGCAAACATGAAATTTTTCACACAGCTCACTGGGGATTTGTGTATGAAAAGTATATGGAACAAGGCTTGCCTTTCATCATTCCAAGGTATTCCATTTGACACATTCAATTTATCTCACAATTCATCAAGGAAGAAAAATGCAAGATTTATGACAAATTTAAATAATTCAACTCATTGAGGCATTTTATTCATCATACAAATACTTGCAGTTCACGACATGACATGGGAAATTCTATCATGGGTAGTACTTTTTGACAGCATCAGAATTAACTGGAGTGAAAAACTCACGACCATCCATTTCTGCCAAAATCAGGGCACCTCCAGGAAGTACCTTCTTCACCACATATGGGCCGCCATAATTCGGAGCAAACTTGCCCCCAGGATCTGGAAAAATCGGCAACAGCTTTCTCAAAACAAGATCATTTATTTCAAAATGTCTCGGTTGTACCTTTCGGTTGAAGGGTCTGGCAACTCTTTGCTAATAAGTTTGGCCATAACAAAGAGCCTTTAGTCTCTTCTCCTCTATCAAGTTTAACTGCTCAAGTCTTTGCTGCATCCATTCAGCCTCAGACAAGTCCGCTTGGGATAAAATTCTCAGAGAATGAATCTCCACCTCCACGAGTAGAACTGCTTCCATGCCGTACACCAAAGCAAAAGGGGTTGCCCCGGTAGAAGTGCGGATCGATGTCCGGTATGCCATTAGTGCAAAAGGTAACCGGTCATGCCAATCTCGATAATTCTCGGCTATCTTAGCCAAGATCTTCTTAATGTTCTTATTAGCTGCTTCAACAGCCCCATTCATTTGAGGGCGGTAAGGGGACGAATTCAAATGCTTGATTTTGAATTCGCTGAACAACTTGTCAACGAGTTTATTGTTCAAGTTCGTCCCATTGTCAGTGACAATTGCTTCAAGGACGCCATAGCGAGCAATTATGTCACGTTTGATGAACTTCACAACATTGCGGGCGTTGACATTCACAAATGATGTAGCCTCGATCCATTTGGAGAAATAGTCTATCGCCACCAAAATGAATCGATGCCCATTTGAAGCCTTAGGATTGATTGGGCCAATCACATCAATCCCCCACATCGAGAAAGGCCATGGCTTAGAAAACTGGTGCAACTCAGTTGGAGGAACATTTATCTTATCACCATGAATCTGGCAGTGGTGACAACTTCGTACATGCTTGATACAGTCACTTTCTAATGTGAGCCAGTAGTAGCCTAGTCTCATAATCTTCTTTGCCATCATGTGCCCATTCATGTGAGGGCCACATATCCCTTCATGCACTTCTTGCATGATTTGAGTAGCTTCTGTTGCCTCCACACATCGCAACAAAACTGAATCATGGGATCTCTTGTAGAGATTCTCGCCACTGACGAAGAATTTTGAGGCCATCTTTGTGATGTACTTCCTATCTGTGGGAGTGCTTCTTTCTGGAAATTCCTGCCTTTTAATGTACATGATATCGTAATACCATGGTTTTCCATCAGGTTCTTCAGTTATGATCATACAGTAAGCCGGCTTTGGCAAAACTTCTATTTTCAATGGCTTGACTTCCAATCCGTCAGCAACTTGCAACATAGATGACAAAGTTGCGAGTGCATCAGCAAACTGATTGTGAGACCTTGGTAAGTATTCAAATGAAATTTCTTTGAATTGCTTCACGAGACTTTCTAGATACCGGTGGTATGGGAGCAATTTGGCATCCTTAGTCTTCCACTCACCTACAGTCTATAGTATGATTAGTGCTGAATCTCCGAATACCATTAACTTGGCCACACCCATCTCAATTGCGGCTTGAAGTCCGAGGATGCAAGCTTCATACTCGACTACATTGTTGGTGCATGGGAATATCAATTTTGCAGCTACCAGATAGTGTTGTCCATCTGGGGATATCAGAACTGCCCCAGTACCAGAACCGGACAAGTTTACAGCTCCATCAAAGAACATTTTCCATGAGTCTTCATTTACACTCAAGACACGGTCATCAAGGAAATTGTCATTGTCGTTAGAGATGCCTGAATTCTCGGCCAATAGATTAGCGATCGCTCGACCCTTAACCGACTTTTGTGGCATGAATTGCACATCAAATTCGGAAATCAAAATTTGCCATATGGCCAACTTACCCACCAGAGCTGGCTGATTAAGTAAGTACTTAACGGGGTCGTTCTCTGTTACAAGAAATGTCTGGTAATGCAATGTGTATTGTCGCAATCTATGCAATACCCATACCAAAGCGGCACAAGTCTTCTCAACATCAGAATATTTCAATTCTGATATAGTGAACTTCTTACTCAGATAGTAAATGGCTCGTTCTCTTTTATCAACAGGACTTTCTTGAGCCAACATTGCACCCAATGATTCACTATGGATGGTGAGATAAAGAATCAAGGGATGCCCTGGTGATGGTGGGACAAGAACCGGTGGATTCATCAAGTACTGCTTTAATTTGTCGAACGCCTCTCGACACTCGTCATCCCAGTTGGTTCGTGCATTCTTCTTTAGGAGTTTGAAGAATGGCTTTGCCATTTCAAATAGTTGAGAAATGAACCAGGCTATGTAATTCAGTCTTCCCAAAAGACTCCGAACTTCTTTTACCGTTGATGGAGGTTGCAGCTCACATATGGCCTTAACCTTAGATGGGTCGATCTCAATCCCCTTATTGCTTATAATAAATCTAAGTAATTTACCAGATGTTGCCCCAAACATGCATTTAGTGGGATTTAGCCGAAGCTTGAATTCACGAAGTCGGTCAAACAACTTCTTTAGGGTTTCCATATGACTTCCCCCAGGCCGGGTCTTTGCAATCATATCATCAACATAGACTTCAATCTCCTAATGCATCATATCATGGAATAGTGTTACCATGGCTCGCTGGTAAGTTGCCCCTGCGTTCTTGAGTCCGAAGGGCATGACCTTGTAATGAAAGGTCCCCCACGGGGTGATAAACGTAGTCTTCTCCTTATCTTCCTCTTTCATCCTTATCTGATTGTACCCAGAAAACCCATCCATAAAGGAGAATAGTTTGAATCCGGCGGTACTATCCACGAGGACATCAATGTGAGGGAGTGGAAAATTGTCTTTTGGGCTTGCCTTGTTCAAATCTCGATAGTCGACACAAACTCAAACTCAACCATCCTTCTTCATTACCGGCACAATGTTAGCCACCCATTCAGGGTATTGTGAGACTTCAATGAATCCCACCTTTAGAAGCTTCATCACCTCCTCCTCTATCTTTTTCGAGAGCTCGGGCTTAGTTGTCTGAAGTCTCTGCTTCTTAGGTGGCACGTCCAGATTAGTAGGCAAGCAATGCTCGACAATCGATGGGTCTAAACCAGGCATGTCAGCATAAGTCCATGCAAAGATATCCTGATATTCCTTCAGTAGTTGAATTAGGTGCTCGGCTTCGTCTTTAGGGAGATTTGCCCCAATTTTAACTTCTTTAGCTTCTTGAGCGTCACATAAATTAATAGTGACAGTCTGCTCGGATGTGAGAGCCTTGGCTTTTTCATGTTGTTCCCAGTTTCGCCGCACCTCAATGGAATCATCAATCAAGTCCTTGAGATTATCCATATCATCATTTGTTGCATTGGATCGGACCATTTCCATGCCTTTGTATGCCACAAGACTGTTCCTGAAACATGAAGTGAATAAATTAGAAAAACAGACAGAGTAATCTAAATTATTATTTCTTTTGAAAAGAATTTTGGCAAAAACATTTTTTGAAATATTTTGACACGAGAAAGCATGATGAAGCCCACGCCTCGGAATTCTCCTTGGATTTTTCTTTTTCTTTTATCGGTTGGATATCATCACCGAGCTAGTTTGGTGTACCTCATCATGCCCTCAAAATAGAGCTTGTACTTTTATTGATATTCATCAATCAATTACATTTATTGAATGGAAATGCAATTGTCAAGCCCTAAAAAGAAAGCGAAAAAGAAGAAATCAAAAACAAGCCCTAGAAAGTGATAAAAATTCCTGTGCAGGGGAATGTGAGAAAGCAGTAAATGAGTTACTCTCGTGGACCAGAGCCCATCTCTTGCGGAGGTCCGCCATCAATGGTCCCTATGAAGGCGTCATCGAAGAGATTAATGATTCCTTCCAATGCATCTTCAGGGTTTTCTGTCTCCGAGGACATCAGATCATCCATGGCACCCCATCCATCTGGGACAATGTCATGGGGATTAATGTAGAAACTGGGAGGAGCCAAATATTTCACCAGATAGTCGAATTTTCCACTTAGCTGCCCCAAGGTGTCTATTATTTCTACTTCATCCTGCATCATTATCGGTGGACCAGGGAATGTCTCGCGAATGTTCGGGTGTGATGGGTTTTGCCTTCCTCGCCTTTGGTTAGGTGGGGAGTTCCGCCTTTCCTGCCTTCGTCCTCCAGAACTTTCCCCACCTCTTCCATGGTACCCTAATCCAGCAGCACGGGACTTCTGAGGGGCTTGAATGGGGTTTCGAATCCCCTGACCATTTCTTCCAAGGCCACTACCAGGGCTAAAACCATTCCCAACCATCACCCTTCCCACCATAAGGGCGGCATCTGAAACTTCAGGAGTGGGCGGAGGTGAGTCTCGAGATGCGTTTATGGTGGATACCAACTCAAACGAGTGGTAACTTGATTCGAGCTCAGAATTTGGCTCTATAGAGGGGATAGCCGTCTCATGATAGATCCGGTGGTCTTCCTCATCGTATACGGTAACCAGCTTCATTTCGATCACAAATTTCACAGCTTGATGTAGACTTGAAGGCACTGCTCCAGCAGTGTGTATCCATGGACGACCCAAAGAAAATTGAATGCGGTAGGGATGTCCAACACTTGAAAGGGAATGTTGAAGACGACTGGCCCTATCTGTACGTCGAGATGGATTTCTCTGAGTACCTCCTTCTTTGTGCCATCAAAAGCTCGTACTGAGGTCATTGCAGCATGTATCCTTGACGGGTCTACTTTGAGGCGGTGCAGAGTGGCTAATGGACATATGTTCAAAGCGGACCCATTATCAAGGAGCACTCGAGACACATGAGAAGACTTATGTTTAACGGATATGTAGAGTGCTTTGTTATGTCCCCGGCCTTTGAGAGGGAATTCTTCATCAGAAAAGGTAATCAAATCCTTAAGAATGACTGATCCCACAAATTCCTCTAACTTGTTCGCCTCAACTGTCTCTGGCACATGAATTTCACTCAATACCTTCATTAGTGACTTTTGATGCACATATGATGTTTGAAGAAGCTCGAGCAAAGAGATCTGGGCAGGCATCTTTCGCAATTGATCGACCACATTATACTCGCTTGCTTTAATCACAACCAGAAATTCTTTAGCCTTTTCATCGGTGACTGGCTTCGCAGTTTGAGCATTGGCTTGACCATAGGTTCGACCAGACCTTGTAACAAGATCGACATCTAAGTCATAAGACCAAGGCACTGCTTTGTTGTTGACATACTTATATGGTTGAGGTATCTCGATCACAATCTCCTCATTAGATGCATCTTCTAGAGGAGGCATATCTGCGAGCGAAGGATCAACTTCTTCCTTATCAATATTGAGCACAGCCTGCTCCTCCTCCCAATCGATGATGATGTGTAAAATAGTGGAAACTACGCAGTTACGGTCAGCATATACGATAATGTTATCCTCCACCATTTGGGCAATTCTTTCCTTCATCAGCGATAGGGGTACATTTTCTTGACCTGGATAATATCCAGCTCTCATCAGTCCGCTGTAAGCATCTGCCACGTGCACCTTCGAGTCCTTGATTCGACCGACTTCAGGTTCCAGGATAGCATTCACCGTACCCTCATGCTCAGGTAGTGGATTCTTCTGGACATTCAGCTGAGCAGTTTGAAACGAAAAGATCTTCGTGTCTAAGAGGTTTTGGATCTTGTGCTTGAGGGTAAAACACTCATCAGTTGAATGCCCCAGTTCACCGCTATGATAGTCACATTTCTTTGTCGGGTCGTAGCTGCGATTACTTTCACGGTTAGGACGCTTTGGTTCACTAGTAAGCAAACCTTTCTTTCGGAGGATCATCAGCACTTGGGATGGAGACCCAGGAAGAGGAGAGAATTGTCTCCTATTAAATGGTTGACGGACAGCAGTTTGGGGCTGTCTCGGATTCATTTGGATAGCCGGGGCACGTTTGACATTTTCTTAGCTATAAGCCACATTCACATCCACAGCCGCTTCCTTCTCCTTTTTGGAAGTGAATCTTTTACTAGATGGCTCAGTAAACCATCCTTCCCTTATCCCCACTTCGAGTTGTTCTCCCACGAGAATAAGCTGATTGAAGTTTTCAACGTACATGCTGGCCATCCGGTTACGGAACTCAGACGAGAGGGTTTTGACAAACAACTTCATCAACTCCTTGTCTGTAGGCTCGGGAGTGATTTGAGCTGCCAGATTTCGCCATCTCACGGCATACTCTTTGAATGACTCGTTCCTCTTTTTCTCCATCCTCTCAAGATCCTCTCAGGAAGGTGCAATATCCATGTTGAACTTGTATTGCTTGAGAAATGCGTCGGTCACTTCATTCCAAGTGTCGAGAAGGTTCACATTCTTCATGATATACCAGTTTAGTGCAGGTCCAGTCAAACTCGCATGGAACGATTGGATCATGAGTGGTTCGTTCTTGACATATTGGGCCATACGCACGTGGTATATCTGCAAATGAGCTTTTGGGTAGGAAGTACCATCGTACCTCTCAAAATCTGGCATTTTGAATTTCTTTGGCATGTTGACCTTCTCATACACAGACAGGTCAAACGGGAGTGAATTCTGCGACTCTTGCAGTTGTTTCAATTTTCCCTCTAGCTTTGTGAAGCGTTCCTCATGATCAGTCTTTGGAATGCTGGCGAGCTTAGTCTTTCTAACAAGGACCGAGTCATCGTCTAACCCGAGCATGTCATCGTCAACCTTGTTTGTTTGCTTCGGGATAATTATTTTAGGAAGAGCAGGTGCAGTTGTTGGATTTACTTGGAGAAATTGGAGTTGATCCGTCACAAGCTGTAGAGAGGCGAGCACTTGTTGGAGTTGAGTTTCCACGGTGGACATATGATCACGCATTTCTGATTGGTCGGCCATTCTAGCCCTTAATCGCGTAATAATGGGCGAGTGTGGAGGATCCGTTATCACCTAATTTGAAGAAATGGACAAAAATAAGTATCTCATATGGACGCCGGCCCACGGCAACAGTCTAGAACCTTTATTCATTAATGGAGTTTTCGACAAGCCTATCAAAATAGCAACTTGGAATGTTCTAAACAAATGAACTAGGAAAACAACTCAACTTTCTAAACATTAATCTAAACATGAAAACAACAATATTGATTCAAGCATTTCATCTGGCTTGATCAATATACACTCGGGACACCATTCGGCGCAATCGTTTATTCTCCTCTTGAGCTTTTTCAGCAACTCTTTTGAGGCGTTTATTCTCAGCATGGTTGGTGATCTTCAATAACGCCTCCGGTATCTTCGGAAGCAGCTCCTTAGGAATCTTGTGTTGTCGGATGTACTTAGTTGAGGCATAGTATTTTCTTTCTTTGCCCTCCAACTCTTCTTTAGGCCATTTGAGTTTTCGTGGATGGCACATATCCCACATCGATTTGATAGTGAGAATAGAATCTTCATGGCCTTGGCTTCCATCAACGAAGCTAACTTGGAGTAGATCCGCTTGTAATGCTGGGGGAAGCTCTTGCACAACTTGATACTGACGAGTCACTCTAGTTGGATAGTACTCCAATGCTCCAGTGAATCCCAGTAGAGGGATTGGGCCAACACCTCCACATGTAAGTCTCGCCACACGAACTTGGAACCATTTAGCATGCCATAGGAAACCCTTGGAAGTTGGTTTTTTCATGAAAGCTAGCCACCTAGAATAATGGTAATCTGGTGCGTGTTTTTGGTTGTTCTCAAATTTTAAAATAGGGTGGTTAGAATTACTAATATCATGTATAGTCATTAAACCACCAAATCCCCTTATATGAGAAAGAAACCAAATTTGCAAAAGTTCGGGAGAGGAACGGAATGTCTTGTCACCGCCTCCTTTGAATCGGGTGAGAGAAAGAAAAGTTTCAGTCAGGACAATGTTTACAATTTTTTTTTCTTTCCAACACTTGTTTAACTAATTGAGTAATTAAAGGGTTAATAGCATTCTTGCAGTAAGGAAATACTATAAACCTGAAGAAAGCTAAAAGGAAAACCCTACGCATTTGAAATGGGGTGCCTTTTTCAAAATATTCTTTCAGAAAAGATAAAGGACATGCATTGCAGTGAGCCTTTAAAACTTTTCTTATGTCGTCTTCCTTAATTCTCAGAAAATTAGATAAAGCTATAACAGGATCTATTCCGATAAGCGGACTAATCAATTCAGCTTTCAAGGATTTCCCTATGGCAATGCTATATTCTTCCAAGGTGGGAGTGAGCTCATGCTTATCGCCGAAGATAAAGGTAGAGGTCTCGGGGCACCAGCAATGTGCAAGTGCTTGGATGAGGCCGCCATGAATGTTGATGCGCAGCAGTGGAAGTAGGCGACCAACATGCAACTCTATGAATTGATGGCCATCTTGATCTAACTTGTCCCACCAAGTGCTAAGCTCTTCCTTTGGAGGGAGAATAATTCGAATGTCCAAAGTCCCCATTGTATATTGATCAAGAAAAATAATGTGATAAAGTAAGTAAATTGCAAAAACAAAAATTTAGAGAACTTACTTTACCAATGGTGAGCAATCACATAGACATGCGCATGGTAAGTGGCTCGATTTCTAATCTATAAGGCTTATCAAAGTGGAGCCACAAGGATGATCGGACTAGCCACGGGCTTGTGGACTATGTCGGGTCCTCATGACTCCGGCTTGTTCAAAGAGCCGACCCAGGTCGCGGGCATGCGGACCGAGGTGGGTACTCTTGACATCATGAAAGAAATTTCGGGATCAAGATGGGCGACTCATACCGCGAGCATGCGGTCGGAGTGGTATCCATCTCAACACCATCTTAAATGATCCTATGCGGCCCAGGTCCGGCGGCAAGTTGTGTGTGCAAAAGTGTAGTGCAAGATGCAAGGCATGCACAACAATTTAAATCAAGCAACACTTCAAATGTGCAAGTAAACCATTCATTCCTACACCTCCCTACAAAACAAGGATTAGCAAACACTTCCCCTTATACCTCCCAATCTGCAAAAACATTTAACACCTTAAATGTTAGGAACGTACTTGGGATCCTCGCTGCCAAACAAATTTTTCAAATAGAAAAGAAAATTGGCTTAAGTCCACTAAGAGTTTCAACTCAAGTCCCCAGCGGAGTCGCCAAGCTATCGCGACCCAATTTTTCGGGTTTGCCACTTAAAACTAGGTTGATGGACTATTAAGCCTTTAAGCTTAGCTTGAACTCTCCCAAGCCCATACCAAATCGCAACTAAGGGTTTTAACATGCAAAAGATTATTATCTAGGAGTCGCCACTAATCTATTTTTAATGGGTCGATTAGAAACCCAAGTAAAGTAACATGAGTTTTACTTTACTCCTACGAACTAGAGACTATGGGTACGGAGACTTGGTTACACTAGATCTCTCTAATGCCCTTTCGGTACCATTCTTTTATTTTCAAAAATGCTTTTGCAGGCAGCTTAAATTGATTTTAAATCTAATTCCCTAACCCGTGAGGCGATCATACGGGTGCACAAACCACCAATTTAACACCCAAGTAAATCAGTAAATAAGTTGTAGGACTTACCTCATAGCAACGAAAGCATCTGCAATGTTAAATCAGAATTCACATCAACAACCCTAGATATGATTTCTAATTAACACGCAATTTCTTTTTTTTTTTCACTTTAATTAATGGGAACTTAATCTATATGCAATGCATGTTAGTAATCTAATATGGCATGGCAACATGGCCTAAATTACATAACATAGCAATATAATCTAAATTATATGACATGAATAAAGTAAATCCTAAAGAAATGCAATAATTAGATGCAATCTAAATGACATAATTTTATTGACAGGCAATTTCTAATTAAATGGGCCTAAAAAAAAGAACTAAATGACGTGCATTTCAATTAATCTAATCCTAAATGACATGTTCATGACATTTTTTTTTTTTCTCTTTACTAAAAAAAAATGCAATTTACCCTAAAAAAGGAAGTAATTTATCCTAAGACATTTTTTGGATTTTTATGAAATTCGAAATTATAAAAATGTGGAAATTATCTACCTAAATTAAAATGTCATCTAATTCGAATTAGGAATGAAGTTATGTCAAATCCTAATTTAAACTAGAATGTTATCCTAACTTAAAAATCCCTAACTAAAATGCAATCTACTTAAAATTTTGTATTTAAACTTATAATAAAAACTATTAAATTACGTTCAATCTTACTCTAAAATGCAATGACGTGCAAAGAATGCCTTAATTCTACATGAATTATGCATGATGTTTTTTTTTATTATTATTATTAAGTTCAAAATTAAAATTTAACGTGCAAATCAAATAATAATAAAACTAACATTCTAAATGAATATGCTTTCTTTTTGTTTTTTTTTTTTCATGATTCAAAATAAAATCGCTATCCTAAACATGCAAATAAGAAAAGCAAACCTAACCCTAATTTTCCTTTTCTTTTTTAAATTTTTGAAATTTACAATTGCCTAATAATTAAACATGCAATTAAAAAAACTAACAACCTAAGTCAATTGATTTTTGACATTTTTATTATTTAAAAAAAAAAAAAGGAATGGAATTTCTATCATGAGCATGCAAACCCTAAAACTACATTTTATTTATTTTTTTTAAAAGAAAATTAATTCAAATAACACCACAGCAAATCAAGCAAAATTGATACCCAAATTGACGAACCATATCTCGCACATGAGATCGGGTTGGCCAATTTTTCACACAAATCACGAATCGGATCTCGGGCGGGAGATCGGATTTGCAATTTTTTAGTAATTGCGAGTTGAATTTCGGGTGCGAAAATCGGACTGACAATCACTAAATTTCAAGGCAATTTCATATCATGCAATTTCAATTCTGCATTAAAGGGGTAATTACACTAAAAAAGCAAATAATATGAAATATAAAAAATAATTAAAAAAACAGAAGATAAATAAACAAAAGAAAAGAACAAATAAAAATTACCTAATTTTGCTTTTTTGCTTTTTTCTCTTTTTCTTTTTTTTTTTTTTCTAAAAAAGAAAAGGAAGAAGAAAAAAAAAAAAATAAAGTTGGTGGCCGGTCCGGCAAGGGGAGATCTTGGCTAGGGTTTCGGCGAGACTCCGGCGAGACGCCGCGACGGCGGCGTCGGGAAAAGGGCGCCGAGGCTTCGGGCAGATCTGGACGAAGGAGGGCGTCAAGGCGGCGGCCAACTCGGGTGGAGTGGCGGTGGGCAGCCTGGCTCGAGATCTGCAGTGCTTCTGGGCTCGCACGGCGGTGCAGCAAGGCGGGCGAATGGCGTCGATGGGGGCAGCAGCGACTCGAATCACTGGCGAAGGGCGTCACAGGCAGAAAACTCCGAGTAAAGGCATCGATTGGAGGCGGAGTGGCGCAGGAACTTGGGTCGCGGCGTCACAATCGGGGCTAGTTTGCGGTGACTGGCAGGGGCGGAGACTAACAGTGCAGGGCGGAGGCGGAGCGTCGGGGCAAGCTCACGGGTGCAGAGGCGCGGTGGCGACGGGGCGTCGAGGCACGCGGACGGAGCAAGGAGCACGACGAGGCGTCGAGGCGGCGGGACAGTCAGATCAACGCCGGATTTGGGAGTTGCAGGCGAGCGACGATCTGCTTGGTCGACAGGCGCCGGGACTTACAAATGGAGAGGCAACGACGAGGCGTCGAGGCGGAGGGGCTTCGGGCGCTGGCAGGGGCTTCGGGCGCCGGCGGGGAACCTTTGGGGAAGATGAACAGTCCCCCCGATTAGGGTTTCCCCTTCCCCCTTTTTTTTTTACCTCACCTTTTACTTTTTGCTTTTTGTGCTTTTTGTGCTTTTTTTTACCTCACGGAAAAGAGAGACCCCTAACCCTACCGTACATGAATCTTTTATATACCAAAAAATGTCTTTTGTGGTATATTTCATTGCCAATTTTGCTCGCGTAAAATTCCATTGAATATATCGTTTCACCCCGCGCAATATTTTTTTGCATATTTGATGAAAAAATTCCCTTTTGCACAAAAATGCATCTCTCAATGTATATTACCTAAATATGTGAGCAATCAGAAATAAAATTTTCCTAAACTACATGCCACGTGACTTTTTTTATTTTTATTTTATTTAGCAAAATCAAATCTCAAAATTTTAGGTGTCAACAATGAACGACCTCTTTTCTCTTCAAGGCTTCTCCTTCTTCCTTAAGTCTTCTTCTTCTTCTTCTTCTTTCTCCCTCACCCTCTCACTTGGCCGACCCCTCCCTTCCTCTCCTCTCTCTCTTTTTTCTCTTCCTTTCCCTCTCTTTCTATCGTTGCTCATTCGCCTCCGCCCTACTATCCTCTTGCTTGGTTGCCACCGTTCGCCCATCCGCCAATTGTCGCAGCTACACGCCCATCCGCCATTTGCCAATTGTAGCAGTTGTCGTCCTCGCGTTGTGATGTTGAGTCGCCACTCATTCACCGTCCTCTAGCCACCACCGACTGCCCCTTATTTCCTCTCAGTTGTAGAAAGTAGATTTCCTAAACGTCAGCTAAGCCGTTGCGTTATGCGACTCGGATTTAGATCCATTTCTAAAATTGTTAAAGAGATCCTAGGTTGAGGAACTCATGTGATTAATTTTGTATGGTTTGATCATGATATGCTTGAACTATAAGGCTGGGAAATGAGCAAAGAATGAGTTTGTGATTGTTGAGGTTGCTAGAATTGGCATGATTCGTAAGTATGGTTTGTTTAGGTTTATGTTATTGCTTGGGTTGGAAACATTGTCGTGATTGTTGCTTGTGGACCGTTTATTATTGTTACTTAGGTTTGATCTTCATGTTTGATTGTTATGGACGGTTGTATGAGTGTTATATGATGTGGTCTTCACATATAGAAGTCCATAGGTCATGATTGATGCTTGAATTCACATCGAGTCTCAGAATCTAGAACAACATTGGTTCTTGGACATATGTGGAAGTACGTCTAGCTAGATCACTCTCTTAATTAGGATTTGACCTAGGCTAATACTTGAACGTCATGGGTCAAGCCACGATTCTAGTTTCATGCTTGACAGACTTTATTAGTGCATTTACAATAGACCATGAGTTACACATCGCTTGACACGCCCTTAGGGTGTTCATACTTAGACTAATATGAAAGATAAAATCGGTTGCTTGTATGCTTGATTCATATAGTCACATGAGGGAATCTGTCACCAAGGTTTTGGGGGACGATAGCCACATATCAACGGGATGCCTCGTTAATAAGAGCAAGATGCCCACACATTAATGAGATGCCGTTTGTAGGAGTGTTGTATTAGAACAGTGCCTAAAAGTGATGACCAATGGAGGTCTAGATGCCGTACTCGACGAAGCGAGACAATGTCTCGGAGGTTTTTGGAAGAGATGGAAGGTTTCGGCTATGTGTGTTTAATAATTGGACTCGAGATAGCATGATAGTATGGGATGCCATGTGATCCTTGAAGTGCTAAACGTGTGTGAAGCATTTAAGTGTTATATGCATACATTGATGTTGTTTTATGGCTCGTGCATGTTGGACATGACCTTATATGAGATGCATGAGACATATGCATGATTTGATTGTCATTTTTAGTAACTTAAAAGGCATGGGCATGCTATAATCATTATTGTTTATGAAATGAGAGGCACATGGATGTTCTGAAGGCATTGTTTGAGTCTTGAAAGCTTTAATAATGTTTTAGATGCTAATATCCGACACGTGTGAATATTATTGGCTATTATTTGCACTATTTGTGGCACATGTGGATTTATATGCCTTTATTTAGGACTTGAGTGACTTAGGTGGAGGAAAGGTTTCATCAAGTATATAATTAAGGCAAAGCATAGGCTTTTCTATTGATCTGCCATCGACATATTTGGGTCCGATAATCATAAGGCTCTAACGCGAGGCATCCACCTATATGAGATTTAGGATTTTTACTTATTGAGTTTTCAACTCATTTGTCGTTGTTTAACCCTTTTTAGGACCTGAGGTATGAGTCTACCACCCTCGCATTTCGGTCTTCCTATACATATGGAAGTTATAGTGCTAGACTTTGAGGACATTACAATCAACATCCTCCTCCAACGCCACACCATGATTGTGGGTTAATGAGGCTGTGGGGTACCTAGTTCCCCATCTATTTGTGGCTCGATTTGCCTAGATCGACAAGGACCTCTACAATCCTCTGCATGGGTTCGATGTTCCGCCCGAGGATGCTGATGGGTCGATGCTGCCCCCTCCTGATGGTACAGTGGATGACCCCAAGTCCAACCCTAACTATGACCCAGAGCCCAAGCTGTCGCCGTGAGGACACTAGCGTTTGATAGGAACTATTTTTTATAGCTATCATTGTAAAAGGAGCTAGGACTAACCCCTTATATCTTTTTGTGTGGGGATGACCAGTTCGGAATGGCCCTAAAGCTGGGCTTATAAATTTAAAATGTTCTGAGTAAATAAATAAAATGTTGGAGCTATGTGATATGTATGTGTTTTTTTTTTCTTTACTATCCATGTTGATGTTTGAGGTGTTGGAGATTGCACGCTTCTACATGTACTTAATGCAAAGATAAAAATCAATGGGACAGTAATGCCTCCTAGGACATCACAATTTAATCCTGTCATGGAGGAAGTCGTGTTCTTGTGGCGAGGGTAAGATCTGGGGCGTGACATCTCTCACACTCTTTGTTCATCTAGTCGAAGTAATATTCAAGGTTATTTTTATTTTGACTTGCGAGGTTCGATTTAATGGTTTAAGGTTTTTTGCGTGTGATGAACACTGCATGTATGGCGACTTTTGGGCGGGATTTCATCGATTTTCGGCTCAATTTTGGGTTGGCCAAATTGTGGGTCTTCTAGTGCTTCAAGAGATTTTCTTTAAGATTGAAAGTCGCTTGGAATGGCGTTCAGTGGAGAGAGCTGTGACGCAACCAAGTGTCGTGCTCAAGCTACGCATTTTTCGACTCAATTTTGGGTTGTGGGTCTTCGATTCTTCACCTTTGTGTTCATGAGACATGCTTTCTTTAACCTTCTCCGCCATCTTGCGCACCGCTTTTCCAACAACTTCCGCTGTGGATTTCGCAGTCTCCTCCACCGTGACTTTGCTAGTCCCAAAGCTCTTCTTGACCGTGTGTTTCGCTTTCGAGCCTGCGTTATTCTGGTCGTCAACAATAGCTGCGTCCCTGCTTATAAAGCTGTTTCCACAATTTTCAAGCTTTGCTCATGATACTAAAGCTTCCAGCCACGAATGAGAATAGTGGTTTCTATCATTAGCCAAAGTCTGATCATTTACACTAGATCTGGAGGAAAGAATTGGTGCTACATGCTGTTCATGATGGTCTTGATCTTGATCCAGGAGATCTTATGGGATTTCTCTGAGGGGGGAAACTATGCCCATGACAATCTTTGCAATGGATAGCTTCTCCTTCTTGGCTTTAGCATGCTTTTGGCCTGCATCTCCTATATCTGTGGAAAGAGCTTGAGTATGGAGTGACATCAAACCCAAAAAATGAACAATCTGGCAATTCTCCTAAGCCTTTTCATGTCTCCGATTCTTGTTTGGCAAATAAAATCATGACTATAGTTCTACATCGATTTTCTCTTCTCCTTTTTCTTTTTCTTTTTTGGTTTCTTCTTTCTCATTTCTCATTTTTGTTTGTTGAAGTCATGGTTAGTGCACGTTCCATTCCAATCCATGCTATTCTTGAGGCATAGGTTTTGCTCACGTTTGAACGAGTCCAATGTGGAGTTAATCATCCGTTTCTCAAGACATGGATTTCATTTCCATAGGAAGAAGACTTTATTATGACCTGGCGGCCCACAGACCCATCCATGTCCAACTTGGGCCACAAGCGCCAATAGCTATAGGATCCGGCCCAATCTGAGTGGCTCAAGGTAGGCCCATGCAGCTTGCATATTTATTATGGTTTTTTGCCCGCCTG
Organism: Eucalyptus cloeziana; assembly: GCA_014182715.1. Classification (NCBI taxonomy): domain Eukaryota; kingdom Viridiplantae; phylum Streptophyta; class Magnoliopsida; order Myrtales; family Myrtaceae; genus Eucalyptus; species Eucalyptus cloeziana. The sequence continues at coordinate 54,403,326 of CM024641.1, read as the reverse complement.
AACTATAAAATCGGTTTTGTAACCCAAAAAAAAGAAAGAACTATAAAATGGATTTAAAAAAAAAAAAAAAAAAAAACTATCCATGGTTTCCTTACTTCTCGTCCATTGTTTCATGTTGCCAACGCTCTTTTATACATCGCCGGACTTCAATTTCCTTTGTGAAAGAGGACATACGCTTTCATTTGTATGTAATGGGGATGTTGAAATCAATATGAGGAAAGGATTGCTTGGAATTTAGACCAAAGAGATGGATTCAGAGAGAGGAGGAGTTAAGCATGAGCCGTCAAACAAGTTCTTGGCATTTAATGTTGGGCCAAAAACTCGTCGAAGAAAAGAAGTGGCTTTCAAGCAGATGAAAACGGTCGCAGCCACTATAATACTAAACACCCAATTTCATGTGGTGGAAGGTCACCCTATGAGACCTTCTAATTCTATCATACTTCACATGAAACATGGATTGAGGGTGAAGCTCGCTAAGGGAAGGCTACAAGTGGACGAATGAGAGGGAACATCATAGCTACAAACTGTGAATCCGTGTCTACTAAACATATACGAGTATATATCTACCGCTTGCTATCACCTATTCATCTCCTAACGAACTAGTAGCCACATATAGGATAGCCTCGACATCATTGGTGCTCTCCTCAACAACATTTGTCACACTACTTGTGGCATTTTGCTCGCCACTTTTATTTCTCAACTTTGGACAAACTTATATGCACATGTTCGTGACACTCAAAACACTTCGTGTGATCCTTGGATTTTTTGTGTTGTGATTTTGATCTTCTTTTAGCTTTCCTATTAGGTCCTTGATTCCGATCTCTACCTTGCATCGTTAGTCCACACGCTAGATTTCATGTCAAACCGTCATATCATAACTTTCTCTACCACTCATTAGGAATTAGGACAGATTTTATCTCTAGAGAGGCAATTGTAGTACAGCCCTATAACAGTGAGTCAGTAAAGTGCTCCATTGACTTCGATAGAAATGCTAACAAGATCATGCCTCGTTTTTCACCATCCAGGATCTTCTCGACATTCTTCAACTCCATCATGGGTTTGTTAAACTCATCTAGGTGTGCTTTGATGGATGTACATTTAGCATAACAAAAAAAAAAAAAAATCTCTTTGGCATGTATAATCAATTGTTTAGATCTTTCGTTGTATAGAAAACCTGAAGTTTTGCCCATAGCGTTGTGGCATCCTTCTCCTTAGCCACCTCTATTAACACCTCATTCAATAGATTTAACAGAATTATACTCATTGCCATTGTCATTAGCTCATCCTTTTCAACATCTTTCATTGTTTAAAGCAACTTATCCTTGCCTTCTAATGCCTTGGCAAAACCTTAAGTTATTAAAAGTGTCTCCATCTTGATGCTCCACAATTCAATGTTGTTCATTTTGTTAAATTTCTCAACTTCAAATTTCGTTCCGGACATAATTGTAAAGTCTCAGCTCTAATTCCAATTATTATAAAAATAGACTAGATCTTGTAAATATATTGGGACACTAAATTTTCAGCGAAAATTAAAATGATGAATGATAAATGACACGAGAATCTCATGGCCTGGTTCAAATGTTGAAACCTACGTCCATGGAAAAAGAGCTGTCAATAATCTATTAATAAAAAAGAGAATAACGATTACAATCACTTACACAGTAGATATTTCCCAACCCTAGAATTACCCTCAACGCCCACACTGTTTAGAGCACAAATCTCACAATGTACGCCAAATAAAGAGTGTCCCTCCCGATTGTACAATTGAAGAAAACAAAAAAGATTAATGATCCGCCAGACACAAACTCTTTTTATTTTCTTTTGTTTTTTTCTTCCCGTGGTCATAAGAGCTTCCAACGACCTCCCTATATGTATACTCACTGACAAGCCCGTCCTTTGTACTGATATAATGCTAAAATGGAGGCTCAATTTTAAGTTGTTGCAGAGCGCGAAGACAACTCAACAAAAAGAAGACAAGCTTGTGTGTCCCATTAATTAATGCCCAATTTTGTGAAGTTGTGAATAAATTTTGTGAAGTTCTCACCGAAGCTCCTCAGCCACCTCTATTAACACCTCATTCAATAGATTTAATTGAATTATACTCATTGCCATTGTCATTAGCTCATCCTTTTCAACATCTTTCATTGTTTAAAGAAACTTATCCTTGCCTTCTAATGCCTTGGCAAAAACCTTAAGTTATTAATAGTGTCTCCATCTTGATGCTCCACAATTCAATGTTGTTCATTTTGTTAATTTTCTCAACTTCAAATTTCGTTCCGGACATAATTGTAAAGTCCTAGCTCTAATTCCAATTATTATAAAAAATAGACTAGATCTTTGTAAATATATCGGGACACTAAATTTTCAGAGAAAATTAAAATGATGAATGATAAATGACACGAGAGAATCTTATGGTTTGGTCCAAATGTCGAAACCTACGTCCATGGGGAAAAAAGCTGCCAATAATCTATTAATAAAAAAGAGAATAACGATTACAATCACTTACACACTAGATATTTCCCAACCCTAGAATTACCCTCAATGCCCACACTGTTTATAGCACAAATCTCACAATGTACGCCAAATAAAGAGAGTGTCCCTCCCGATTGTACAATTGAAGAAAACAAAAAAGATTAATGATCCGCCAGACACAAACTCTTTTTATTTTCTTTTGTTTTTTTCTTCCCGTGGTCATAAGAGCTTCCAACGACCTCCTCATATGTATACTCACTGACAAGCCCGTCCATTGTACTGATATAATGCTAAAATGGAGGCTCGATTTTATGTTGTTGCAGAGCGCGAAGACAATTCAACAAAAAGAAGACAAGCTTGTGTGTCCCATTAATTAATGCCCAATTTTGTGAAGTTGTGAATAAATTTTGTGAAGTTCTCACCGAAGCTCCTCAGCCACCTCTATTAACACCTCATTCAATAGATTTAATTGAATTATACTCATTGCCATTGTCATTAGCTCATCCTTTTCAACATCTTTCATTGTTTAAAGAAACTTATCCTTGCCTTCTAATGCCTTGGCAAAAACCTTAAGTTATTAATAGTGTCTCCATCTTGATGCTCCACAATTCAATGTTGTTCATTTTGTTAAATTTCTCAACTTCAAATTTCGTTCCGGACATAATTGTAAAGTCCTAGCTCTAATTCCAATTATTATAAAAATAGACTAGATCTTTGCAAATATATTGGGACACTAAATTTTCAGAGAAAATTAAAATGATGAATGATAAATGACACGAGAGAATCTTATGGTTTGGTCCAAATGTCGAAACCTACGTCCATGGGAAAAAAAGCTGTCAATAATCTATTAATAAAAAAGAGAATAACGATTACAATCACTTACACACTAGATATTTCCCAACCCTAGAATTACCCTCAATGCCCACACTGTTTATAGCACAAATCTCACAATGTACGCCAAATAAAGAGAGTGTCCCTCCCGATTGTACAATTGAAGAAAACAAAAAAGATTAATGATCCGCCAGACACAAACTCTTTTTATTTTCTTTTGTTTTTTTCTTCCCGTGGTCATAAGAGCTTCCAACGACCTCCTCATATGTATACTCACTGACAAGCCCGTCCATTGTACTGATATAATGCTAAAATGGAGGCTCGATTTTATGTTGTTGCAGAGCGCGAAGACAATTCAACAAAAAGAAGACAAGCTTGTGTGTCCCATTAATTAATGCCCAATTTTGTGAAGTTGTGAATAAATTTTGTGAAGTTCTCACCGAAGCTCCTCAGCCACCTCTATTAACACCTCATTCAATAGATTTAATTGAATTATACTCATTGCCATTGTCATTAGCTCATCCTTTTCAACATCTTTCATTGTTTAAAGAAACTTATCCTTGCCTTCTAATGCCTTGGCAAAAACCTTAAGTTATTAATAGTGTCTCCATCTTGATGCTCCACAATTCAATGTTGTTCATTTTGTTAAATTTCTCAACTTCAAATTTCGTTCCGGACATAATTGTAAAGTCCTAGCTCTAATTCCAATTATTATAAAAATAGACTAGATCTTTGCAAATATATTGGGACACTAAATTTTCAGAGAAAATTAAAATGATGAATGATAAATGACACGAGAGAATCTTATGGTTTGGTCCAAATGTCAAAACCTACGTCCATGGGAAAAAAAAAGCTGTCAATAATCTATTAATAAAAAGAGAATAACGATTACAATCACTTACACACTAGATATTTCCCAACCCTAGAATTACCCTCAATGCCCACACTGTTTATAGCACAAATCTCACAATGTACGCCAAATAAAGAGAGTGTCCCTCCCGATTGTACAATTGAAGAAAACAAAAAAGATTAATGATCCGCCAGACACAAACTCTTTTTATTTTCTTTTGTTTTTTTCTTCCCGTGGTCATAAGAGCTTCCAACGACCTCCTTATATGTATACTCACTGACAAGCCCGTCCTTTGTACTGATATAATGCTAAAATGGAGGCTCGATTTTATGTTGTTACAGAGCGCGAAGACAATTCAACAAAAAGAAGACAAGCTTGTGTGTCCCATTAATTAATGCCCAATTTTGTGAAGTTGTGAATAAATTTTGTGAAGTTCTCACCGAAGTTCACTTAATACCATTACCTTTTTTCGACCACTTAACTACCATAACTACTAAAAAACATTCATTTAAGCGCTATAATTTTGAATTGATCACTATGTACTATAATTTTTTAAAAAAATGTTCATCCAAGTGTTGGAAATCTAACATGACATAGCACTTGTGGCGAACGTTTTAAAAAAGTCATGGCCTTCTAGTGATTAATTGATAAGTTATAAAACTTTCAAGTGATCGGAAAAAAACGTAATGGCATCAAGTGAGCATCGTACATAAATTATGACATTAGAAAGGCAAGCCAAAAAAAGAGAGAGTCAAGCTTAGCTGACCGTCGTCCGCAAAATGACGAAGTGACAGTCGTATATGGGCCACTAGCAATTTTTGAGGAAACTGTGGACTTCCTCAAATGGTTTCATTTTTACACTTTTTTTCTTTTTTTCTTTTTTGAATTTTTCATATTCTTTATTACAAGCTCAAATTGAGAAATAAATCAAAGTAATAATATGCACACAATAAGAACAGTGAATGCCGCCTAGCTCGCATGAACCATGGCATCGCCTAAGGTTGTGCGACCTCAGGCAAGGCTGCCCAGCAGTCAGATCTGGCCACTTGTGATTGGCCGACGCTTGAGCTCTACTGGATTAATCTCGATTCTTTTATAAAAAAAATAAATTAATAAAAGCCCTTTGCAATTGTAAGTTTTACCAAATGGTATTTAAGCCAATGCTATTTTCCAATACACTTTAGAATTACAATTCGCCAAACACGAGAGCATTTCAGAAAATCTGTTTAGCCAAAGGTATTTGCATTCTCTCAAAGTCATTTTCTCAAAGCTGAATCAAACGGGGCCTATGTATACTCAATCACGAGCCCCTCCTTTGTATTGATATAATGCTAAAATGGAGACCCTTGATTAAATGTTGTTGAAAAGCATGAAGATAATTCAACAAAAAGAAGACAAGCTTGTGTGTCACATTAATTAATGCCCAATTTCGTGAAGTTCTTGACGACATGATGTTCACTTGAATGCCATAACTTTTTTTTTTATCACTTAACTACCATAATTTCAAAAAAAAAAAAACATTCATTTTAGTGCTATAATTTAGAATTGACCATTAAGTACTGTAACTTTTAAAAAAATTTCATCCAAGTATTGGAAATCTAACATGATATATCACTCGTGGGGAATTTTTTTTTTTAAATCATGGCCTTCAAGTGATTAATTGAAGAGTTATATAACCTTCAATTGATTGCAAAAAAAAAAAAAAAAAAAAAAAGTAATGGCATCAAGTGAGTGTTGTATGTAAGTTGTGACACTCAAGGAATCGAAAAAAAAAAAATTATGGCACTCAAGTGAGAGGCATACTTGTGGTATCCTTTTCCCTTACATGTTCAAACAAAATCAAAGAGCCAATTGAATTTTGTTTATTTGGTCAGACTCACTTTGGACCATATTTAATCAATAGACTCAAACTCGAGATACAATTTTTAACGGCACGTGCATTAATTGATAAGTGGACATGAGTAAAAAACAAATTCACGCCACATTAGCCAACCAATGAATATTTTCTTCTGTCGATAGCATTAGAATGGCAAGCCAAAAAATAAAAAGAATAAAGCTTAGCTGACCGTCCTTCGTAAAATGACAGAGTGACAGTCAAATATGGGCCATAAGAAATTTTTGAGGAAACCAAGGACTTCCTCACATGGTTTCATTTTTACTCTATTTTTCTTTTTTCTTTTTTTGAGATTTGTATAATTCTTTATTGCAAGCTCAAATTGGGAAACAACTCAAAATAATAATATTCACATGATAAGAATGACAACTGCCGCTTGAGACGTGACTTGTCCCTAGTGATCGCCACCAAGGGGTTGCACGACCTTAGACGACATCGCTTGGGTCACTCAACCGTAGGTGACTGTGGCCTGGCAACACTTGAGGTTGCGATACCTCAGGTGAGACAGCCTAATTGCCAGATCTGGCCGTTGGCAGTTGGCTGGTGACTAAGATCTGCCGGATTAATTTTGACTCTATTTTAAAAAAAGACTAATAAAAGCTATTTTCTAGTACATTTTAGAATTACAATTTGCCAGTAGCGTTTTGACAAATCCCTATGGCCTAAAGGTATTTGCATTTTCTCAAAGTCATTTCCCCAAAGTCAAACCAAACAAGGACAATGTCTACTCATCCACAAGCCCCTCCTTTGTATTGATACAATGCTAAGCTCTTCATTAAATGTTGTTGCAGAGCGTGAAGATAATCCAACAAAAAGAAGAGAAGCTTGTGTGTCCCATTAATTGATGCCCAATTTTGTGTAGTTCTTGACAACACGATGTTCACTTGAATACCGTAACTTGTTTTCGACCATTTAACTACTGTTGACACCTAATTTTGGAAAAATAAAATTGCATTTTGAACAAATAAAAGAAAAAAAATGAAAATGGGGGAAATTGATTTGATTGAATTATGCATGGAAGGTGGGAATTCGACTAATTATTCTTGCTTCAATTAGATCTTCAAGAAATCAAGAGAATAAAAGTCAAAATGGAAACCAAACCCAAAATTGGTGAGGATAATGGCCAGATTGATAAATCAATTGGAAAGTATGAAAGGATTATATTCATCAGGTGAACTGCTTGCAAAAATCAAAACGAACTTGGATGCGTTTCTGGTAACATGAGTGAAAAACCAAAATGTTAATTTGCGATGGCAAACCGGGGCTGAAATTCTGTAATTCCCGCAATCAAGGAAGCATAACTTTCTAAAAGACAATAGAGGTTTTCACTATAAAAAGGCAACGGTTCGTGAGAAACCAGGAGGAGGCGATTTTCAAAAAAATTCAGAGCAAAAGTGAGGAAGGTTTTCTCCTTCGTTTCTTTTGAGTTCAATTTTCTTTAGGGGAGTCGACGATCTTGAGAATTCTCCGATTGGTCTATTGGATGGTGTAGTCCTCTTGACGACGTCCCACATTCATCATGCGTCATGGATATTGACGACAAGCATAAAGCTAAGTCGAGCTTCCCTTTTTAAGTTTGATTGTGTGCGATTCCAATTTGCTATTCAAACTAAGGTGATTTTATTTTTGTTTCTTGCCTAGATTAAACTCCTACATCTCCGACGATAATTCCAACAGCGAGACATCGAAGTGGCCAACGTATCTAAGCGCTAATTGCCATCCAGTGATTTCACTGTGATAAAACCGGGTTGTTTCTCTCCCTATTAAAGTTGTTCACTCCATATTTTCGATATTTACTTTGTTTTGTTCTGATGTTGTGGTCACAGGCAATTCAATGCCGAACAGAAGACCACACAATTCCACCATAATTGACAAGAGCGAGACGACAAGAGAAAGGGGGCGTCCACTCAAAAAGTTCTCGGAGGAGACTAGCAAATGATCAAATCAAGAACTAGCCATATGCCCACCAACGTTGCCGCAATTCTCCTCCTTTAGTTTTATTTTTATTTCTTTCTTTTGCTTATTTTACGTTATTTTATTGTGTTTTAAATTTTGTTATTATTGTTTAAATTAGAATATGGTTTGTTAATGTTAATATTTGTGCATTTTGTAGGCATTATCCGCAGAAATTTTGTCCGGAATTATTATAATTATTAATTTGATCCGAGAGACATTGGATCATTTTTTAAAATTATTTTAATCGTTGGGCTTTTTAGTGAGATTTCAATTGTTAAATCACAATAATTATTTAATTTGGTCCGTAAGACTTCGGATCAGATTTGTAATTATTTTGATCTCCTTGTTGTGATAATTAGGGTTAGAATAACCGTTAATTTGACCTGTGAGACAATAGGTTATTTTTTCGATTATTTTAATCCTTTCTTACTTCATTTTTTTGATAGTTTAGATTTAATATTTATTTAATAATTAATTATTTAAAAAAAAATCAAAATTATGCCCGAGCATATAGGTTTAGTAAATCGACATGTAGGATTAGGTTTATGAAATTTTCGTCATCTAGTGATTGTTGCTAAGTTCATTGCTCGTCATTAGAACTAGGTCATTTGATTAAATTGCATATTTAATTGTTGCATTTCCTTAATTTCGAATTTCATGGAAAATACAAAAATTAGAATAAATTCATTTCATGCTTTAAGATGGATTGCATGCTTATTCATGTTATATAGTTTAGGTCATATTGCCACGTCATATCATTTCATGTTAAATTAGTGGCATGCATTGCACGACTTTCATTAAATAAAGTGAAAACAAAAAATTGAGTGATTGCTTATTAATTAAAAATCATATCTAGGATTATTGATATGAATTCTGACCTAACAACACAGTTGCTTTCGTTGCTTTGAGGTAAGTCCTGCATTATTTTATTCGCTTTCTCGGGTGTTAAATTGGTGGTTTGTGCACTCGCATGATCGCCTCACACGTTAGGAAAATGAATTAAAATCAAATCAAGTTGCCTGCAAAACATTTTTTAAAATTAAAAAGAAATGGTACCGAAAGGGCACTAGGATAGTCTAGTGTAACCAAGTCCCCGTACCCTTAGTCTCTGGTTCGTAGGAGTAAAATAATTCTCTCATTGTTTTACTTAGGTGTCTAATCGACCTACCAAAAACAGATTAGTGGCGACTCCTAGGTAGTATTTTGCATGTTTAAAAAGTTTGGACTCAAGTCGCGATTTGGTATGGGCTTGAGAGAGCCCGAGCTAAGTTTAAAAAACTTAGCAGTCCATTAATCTAGTTTTAGGCGGTGAACCCAAAAAAAATTGGGTCGCGACAACTTGGCGACTCCGCTGGGGACTTGTGTTAAAACACTTAGTGGACTTAGGCCAATTTTTCTTTTTACTTTAAAAATGTTTTTGTTTGGCAGCGAGGATCCTAGGTACGTCCCTAACATTTTTAAGGTGTTAAATGTTCTTGCAGGTGGGAGGTATAAGGGGAGTAGTCTTTGCTAACCTTTGTCTTGCAGGTTGGAGTGTGGGATGAATGATTTATTTTTCCCAATTAAAAGTGTTGTTTGCATTTAAATTGTTGTGCATGCTTTATTGCTTTAGCACCACACTATTTGCACACACAACCTGCGGTCCGACCTGGGCTGTGATAGGATTTCTAGGATGGTGTTGAGAAATATCCTTCCTCCAAAGCGAGACTGCTATGTAGAGGTTGACCTTCTCTTCCCCGAAAGTTCTTCATGGTGTCGAAATGTGTTTTGTCCATATCCACGAGACTGCGTGACTATTGGACATTCCATTCGACTGAGCCCGGAGTTAAGGGGACCTGACGTTAATGCGAGACTGCAACGGTCAGATCACCCTCTTAGCTCCACTTTGTTAAGCCATTTAGATAGAAATCGAGCCTCACGTTTCATGCGCGTGTCTATGTGATTGCCATTGATTTTCTTTGGTAAAGTGATCAAGAGCTAGAATGGCCGACCAAACTGAAATGTGTGATCGTATCTCCGCTATGGAAGACCAACTCCGACAGTTGCTCACCTCTATGCAATTCATGACGGCTCAAATCCAATCCCTCCGAGCGGATTTGACTCCTGCACCTGCTCTCCCTAAGACAGTAGTCTTGAAGCAGTCAGGTAAGACCCAAATGAGCAATGGCGACATGCTTGACTTGGAAGATGGCCCACTGTTGGCCACTGTCGAAAAAACTAAGCCTGACAATATCCCTAAGATGGGGCAAGAAGATGTGGAAGTGATGGACACTCTGGGGAGCCTAGTGGCAAGTTTGATTACCTGGTGAAGTATTTGGCTCCTCCCAGCTTTTACTTTGACTCCCGCAACATAGTTCCAAGTGGATGGGATGACATGGACGATCTGACGCCTCCAGAGACAGAGAACTCTGATGATGCCCTAGGAGGAATCGAAAGCTTATTCGACAATCTCATCATAGGAGCTATCAATGAAGGACCCCCAGAAGAGATGAGCTTTGGCCCACAAGAGTAACTCTTTTACTGTTTTTGCATATTCCCCTGCGTGGGAATTTTTATTGTTTTCTGAGAGATGCTTCCACTTTCCTTTTAATTCTTGAATGTTGCATTTTTTTCATTTAATAAATGTAATTTATTGATGAATTTCAATAAAATTACAAATTTTATTTTGAGGGCATGATGAGGTACTCCAAACCAGCCCGGTGATGATATCCAGCCGATAAAAGAAAAGAAAAATCCAAGAAGAATTCTGAGGCCTGGGCTTCATTATGCTTTCTTGTGTCAAAATGTTTCAAAAAAAAAGTTTTGCCAAAGAATTTAAAAAAAAAAAAAAAAAAAAACAAAACAAAAGATGTAGTTTACTATGTTTGTCTTTCTGATTTATCTACTTCATGTTTCAAGGACGGTCTTATAGCATGCAAATATGTGAAAATAGTCCAATCCAATTCTAGATTCTGGGGGCAAGTTTGCTTCAAATTGCAGCGGCCCATATGTGGTGAAGAAGGTACTCCCTGGAGACGCCTTGATCCAATAGAAAATGGATGGTCGTGATTTTTTCACTCTTGTTAGTTCTAATGCTGTCAAAAAGTATCATTCATGATAAAATTTACCATGTCATGTTTTGAACTGCGAGCATTTTTATGTTGAATAAATTTCTTCAATGAGTTGAATTATTCAAATTTGCTGCAAAACTTGCATTTTTCTTGCTTGATGAATTGTGTGAGATGAATTGAATGTGTCAAATGGGATACTTTGGAATGATGAAAGGCAGCCTTACTCCATACACTGTCCCGTACACTAATCTTCAGTGAGTTGTATAAAAATTTCCATGCCTACAAGGACAAAGGTGATCTTGCAAAGGGTACTGTAACCAAAGTGATGAGAGGCAGTTCTTTCCTCTACTCGAAACACTACAGGTACACCATTTGTTTAGCCCTTCGAACCCATACACGTGAAGAGTTTTTAAATCATCCCTATGAAGGATCATCCCACATTGGGACAAAATTTGAGATGAGTGATAGGAATTTTCTTACTCACACTTGCATCAATCTTCGAGTATTGCTTTCGCATCGTAACTCGTATGATAATTCAAAGTGCCCTAGGATGATGAAGAGCAGTCATTTCTCTATCCTATACACTTTTATCCATTGCTTAGCCCACTTGAGCTTATAAATTCATTTCATATTAAACCTAGTTGGTGATCATCCCCCATGCTGGGGCAAGACAAAAAGCATTCGAGTAGCATGAACTAGAATGCTGACCAAATGGAGCTTCTGTTAAAAGAAAATAAGTGCTAAAAAATGGGGCATGAAAAGCAGTGTGCCTGGTAAAAGCAAGGCCGATGCCCATGAAAAGAAGTAAAGATAATGTATAAGAACTAAGGGGCATGAAAAAGCAGTGTGCCTGGTAAAAGCAAAGCTAATGCCCAGAAAAAAGAAGAAGAAAAAATCAAACTTTTGATATGATAAGTCGTATCCCCAAAAGGCAGTACTAAACTCAAATGATGTTGCAATCAATGGAGATTTGATGAAGAAAAAATCTTCGACAGTGGAAAGGAAAATGTTGGAAATGTCAAGATGATCACCAACTTTAATCCCTTAAACACTTTTTTGAGCCTAATGATCCATTCATTTCTCAACCCGTGAACCAAACCTACGTTACGTCCCTTGCAAAGTCTCTTCAGATTAGGGCACTTGAATTAACGTAAGAGTTCGTATGCTTGAAAGCATCGCTTGAAGAAGTGCGAGTAAGATAAATTCTGCCTCATTTCGCGTGTTTCTTGACTTGTAAATCCAAAGACAATTGTGAAATGTCATTTTTGAATAGCCTCGACTCAAAGAGTCGTCTTTGTTAAGTCATTGACCAAGCTCACATTACAATCCCTGTTAAAGACCTCTCAAATTGGTAAAGTCGTACCACTTGCAAGATTGCCCAGATTCTTGTTTGGCGTGATGACGGTGAGATAAAGTGATTGTCAAAATCCTACATCAAAGGTCAGGATAAAACAGCCCATTTTAATGAGGATAAGTGGAAAGTCCTTTCAGACTAAATGATCCCTCATTTGACACATCCATGACACTTATGTGTTCGGATTGGAATCTTCTCTTGAAATCCTTTCCATTGGAATTAGGTGATGCATGGTTGATAGAAATCATTATGCATAAACCTTGCTTGTATTAATGCATGTTTATTTGTAATCACAAACACATGTTGCATCTCCTACAATCATGTTTTACAAGAGACATATCCCTAATGAGCAGAGATGTCACCAAGTAAGTATATCTCTATCTATACCTTAAATACTTGTCGTTGTACAGGTATTTTCACTTTTGAGTAATTTGACACTCGATGGAGTTGTCCCTAAAGATTTTTCCCCAGATTGCGACACCGGGCGATCGAAGAATGGTTCAGGTCCTAGCCAAGCAAAACCTCGTTTAGGCGACTGTAGAATGGTACGGGTCCTAGAGAAAAAATTATTTCCTTATTCAGGCGACCGTAGAATGGTACGGGTCTTGGAAGGCGAAACCTCGTTTAGGCGACCGTAGAATGGTATGGGTCATAGACAAACTTATTTCCCTATTCAGGGGACCGTAGAATGGTACGGGTCCTGGAAGGTAACCCCCGTTTAGGCGACCGTAGAATGGTACGGGTCCTAGACAAAACTTATTTCCCTATTCGGGCGACCGTAGAATGGTACGGGTCCTAGACAAAACTTATTTCCCTATTCGGGCGACCATAGAATGGTACGGGTCCTGGAAGGTAAATCCTCGTTTAGGCGACCGTAGAATGGTACGGGTCCTAGACACAACCAGCTTTGTCATACTAGGCGACCGTAGAATGGTATGGGTCCTAGGAAAGCAGTTTTCTTTACAAAGTCATGTTACTATTCTGGGCGACCGTAGAATGGTATGGGTCCTGGACGTGTAACACCAATCTATCTTGATTCACTCTACCCTCCTTGGAGGTAAGTTATTCCAGGTAAGTTCATTTATCATTTGTATTAGCATTTCCACGCATCATATATATTGCATTCAAAAAAGGGAATTCATTTTCCAACAAAAAGTCATTTAGTGCATGTGCATAATTAAAATTAGGTCTCAATTTGTCTTTGAAGGCAACCTCTACGAGCTCACCTTCAAAGAGGGGCAGCTGTTGACACCTAATTTTGGAAAAATAAAATTGCATTTTGAACAAATAAAAGAAAAAAAATGAAAATGGGGGAAATTGATTTGATTGAATTATGCATGGAAGGTGGGAATTCTGACTAATTATTCTTGCTTCAATTAGATCTTCAAGAAATCAAGAGAATAAAAGTCAAAATGGAAACCAAACCCAAAATTGGTGAGGATAATGGCCAGATTGATAAATCAATTGGAAAGTATGAAAGGATTATATTCATCGTGTGAACGCTTGCAAAAATCAAAACGAACTTGGATGCGTTTCTGGTAACATGAGTGAAAAACCAAAATGTTAATTTGCGATGGCAAACCGGGGCTGAAATTCTGTAATTCCCGCAATCAAGGAAGCATAACTTTCTAAAAGACAATAGAGGTTTTCACTATAAAAAGGCAACGGTTCGTGAGAAACCAGGAGGAGGCGATTTTCAAAAAAATTCAGAGCAAAAGTGAGGAAGGTTTTCTCCTTCGTTTCTTTTGAGTTCAATTTTCTTTAGGGAGTCGACGATCTTGAGAATTCTCCGATTGGTCTATTGGATGGTGTAGTCCTCTTGACGACGTCCCACATTCATCATGCGTCATGGATATTGACGACAAGCATAAAGCTAAGTCGAGCTTCCTTTTTTAAGTTTGATTGTGTGCGATTCCAATTTGCTATTCAAACTAAGGTGATTTTATTTTTGTTTCTTGCCTAGATTAAACTCCTACATCTCCGACGATAATTCCAACAGCGAGACATCGAAGTGGCCAACGTATCTAAGCGCTAATTGCCATCCAGTGATTTCACTGTGATAAAACCGGGTTGTTTCTCTCCCTATTAAAGTTGTTCACTCCATATTTTCGATATTTACTTTGTTTTGTTCTGATGTTGTGGTCACAGGCAATTCAATGCCGAACAGAAGACCACACAATTCCACCATAATTGACAAGAGCGAGACGACAAGAGAAGGGGGGCGTCCACTCAAAAAGTTCTCGGAGGAGACTAGCAAATGATCAAATCAAGAACTAGCCATATGCCCACCAACGTTGCCGCAATTCCCCTCCTTTAGTTTTATTTTTATTTCTTTCTTTTGCTTATTTTACGTTATTTTATTGTGTTTTAAATTTTGTTATTATTGTTTAAATTAGAATATGGTTTGTCAATGTTAATATTTGTGCATTTTGTAGGCATTATCCGCAGAAATTTTGTCCGGAATTATTATAATAATTAATTTGATCCAAGAGACATTGGATCATTTTTTTAAATTATTTTAATCGTTGGGTTTTCTAGTGAGATTTCAATTGTTAAATCACAATAATTATTTAATTTGTCCGTAAGACTTCGGATCAGATTTGTAATTATTTTGATCTCCTTGTTGTGATAATTAGGGTTAGAATAACCGTTAATTTGTCCTGTGAGACAATAGGTTATTTTTTCGATTATTTTAATCCTTTCTTACTTTATTTTGTTGATAGTTTAGATTTAATATTTATTTAATAATTAATTATTTAAAAAAATCAAAATTCTGCCTGAGCATATAGGTTTAGTAAATCAGACATGTAGTATTTTTTTTTCCCCTTGCGGGTTCAAACAAAATCAAAGAACAAGTTGAATTTTGTTTATTTGGCCTGACTCACGTAGGATCGTGTTTAATCAATGGACTCAAACTCAAGACACAATTTTTAATAGGACTAATTCATGAGTGGACATGAGTAAAAAAGAAATTCACGCCACATTAGCCAACTAGTGAATACTTTCTTTTTGTCAATAGCATGACCGTCCTCCGTAAAATGACGGAGTGGCAATCAAATAAGGGCCATAGGAAATTTTTTAGGAAACCATGGACTTCCTTAAACGGTTTCAATTTTACTCTATTTTTCTTTTTTCTTTTTTCTTTTTTGAGATTTGTATTATTCTTTATTGCGAGCTCAAATGGAGAAACAAATCAAAGTAATACTATTCACACAATAAGAATAGTGACCACATCTTGAGGGGTCGCTTGTGTTCGGAGATCGCCGCTTGAGGGTTGTGCATCTTGAGCAACTGCCGCCTAGGTTGCTCCACCTTAGGCGATTGCGCCCGGGTTGTGACCTTAGGCGAGGCTATCCTTTGCTGGATTAATTTTGATTCTCTTTTAAAAAATTAATAAAGGGCCTTTACAAATGTAAGTTTTATCAAATGGCACTTAAGCCAAAGCTATTTTCTAATGCATTTTAGAATTAGAATTTGCCAAACACGATAGCTTTTTCGGAAAATATTTTTAGCCCAAAGATATTTGCATTTTCTCAAAGTCATTTCCCCAACCAAACAACCGTATGTATACTCAATCACAAGCCCCTCCTTTGTACTATATAATGAAATGGAGGCTCTTCATTAAATGTTGTTGCAAAGCGTGCCGATAATTCAACAAAAATAAAACAAGCTTGTGTCCCATTAATTAATCCCCAATTTTGTGAAGTTCTTAACGACACGATGTCCACTTGAATATCATAACCTTTTTTTACCACTTAACTACCATAACTTCTAAAAAACATTCATATGAGTGCTATAATTTTGAATTGATGACTAAGAACTGTAACTTTCAGAAAATGTTCATCTAAGTGTCGGAAATCTAACATGACATAGCATTTGTTGTGATCATTTTGAAAATGACGTGACCTTGAAGTGATTAATTGAAAAGTTATACAACCTTCAAGTGATTGGGAAAAAAAAAGTAATGGCATCAAGTGAGTGCCATACAGGTTATGATACTCAAGGAATTGAAAAAAAAAAATTAGGGCACTTAACTGAATAGCATATGAAAATTATGGTACTTATGGTATCTCTTCCCTTACAGGTTCAAACAAAATCAAAGAGGCAGTTGAATTTTGTTTATTTGGTCTAACTCACTTTGGATCGTGTTTAATCAATGGATTTTAACTCGAGATACAATTTTTGACAGGACAATGCATTAACTGATAAGTGGACATGAGTAAGAGAAAAAAAAAATTAATGCCGCCTTAGCCAACCAGTGAATATTTTCTTTTGTCAATAGCATTAGAAAGGTAAGCCAAAAAAAAAAAAAAAAAACAAATCTTAGCTGACCATCCTACGTAAAATGATGAAGTGACGGTCAAATATGGGCCACAATAAATTTTTTAGGAAACTGTGGACTTCCTCAAACGGTTTCATTTGTACTCTTTTTTTTCTTTTTTGAGATTTGTATAATTCTTTATTGCAAGCTCAGATTGAAAAAAAAATCAAAGTAATAATATTCGCACAATAAGAAACAAATCCTACAATACTACTTAAATGATAAAAATATATGAAGAACTCGGTTGCAACTTTTAAAATAGTAGACTAACCGAAAAAAAAAATAGTGGATATTATTCTCTAGTGAAAGAAGATTTTGTGAATATTGTTCCCAAATAAAAAAAAAAACTATATAACTTGAAAAAAAAGGAATGTAATTATCTTTTTTGTTTATAGCAGAATGTGTAATTATCTTGTATGCTTTGAATTTCCGATTATTGTAGCATTTTGTAATTGAATAAGTCATAACTGTAAAGAAAGGTTCATTAATTTCTACTTTTCTTATTTTCAAAAAGTAAGAGGTATTCGTAGTTGTTGAATTTTAGTTTGTATCCATATTTTTTAGACATATAATCCTTAGTTTTTTCTTCTGATCTCATTCAGATGGATGGAGTTCATTTTGATAGCAACTTCCCTAATGAAAATAATGATGGTGATGAAGATAAGATGAACAATGCAACCGAAGATGCTACTCATGAAAGTGTCACAATACCAAAGAACGTAAAAATCGCACCTTGCATAGGTATGGAGTTTAATTCTTATAATAAGGCTTATGCATTTTATAAAAATTGTGCTAAAGAAGCGGGATTTTAAATTAGAGTGAACTCTCATAAAAGGAAAAGGCAGCAAGGAAAAATGTGATGCAGTACTCTGTTGTAGTTGTCAAGGGTACAACATCGAAAAAGAGTCGGTTAAGTCAAGATCGAGAAAAAGCTGTGGTTGTCTAGCAATGGTAAGAGTACATCTAGTTGAGCCTCAAAAGTGGAAAATAGCAAAAGTTGTTACAGAAGGAAGACATGAGAACTTAAATTTTGAAGAAAAAGATGTTAGAAATCATGTTGCGAAATACAAAAGGCTGAATTTGTAAGAAGGAGATGGGCAAGTACTTTTCAATCATTTTTCAACCATGTAGTTGAAAATTTCCATTTTTTATTATGTGCTTGATTTGGATGATGAGCAGAGATTATATAATCTTTTGGGCAGAAGTACAATCAAGAGACGCATATACATATTTTGGAGATGTAGTCACATTTGATATCACTTATTTAAAAGCAATTTTTGAGACATAGAAAATAGAGTAAAAAATAAAATCGGTTGCCTCCAAAACTTTTTGTGATCCACTTTTGACAGTCATTGTCACACCCCGATTCGCAAGAAAAAGGGGCATGACACGGCCGTCCCTTTACCAAAGGACGCAGCCTCAACATAACCAAAATTCAACCCACAAACAATATATATACATATATATATATATAACAAAAAGGGTATTTGGTTACAATATCAGAGTATATCTATAATCCACAAAAGATCAAAACATAAACCTTATAACTATGCACAAGTCATACCCAAAAATTTGCACCAAAAAAAGTCCTCCCCGAACGAACGCTCACGCCTACTAGCGACTCGCTGAAGAACCTGAAAAGCAAGTAGATGAGAGGAGTGAGCTACCATGGCTCAGTGAGTAACACATTTCTTCTAAGCGGATCGAGAAATCACTATGCACATTTTAAAACACAAATACAACTCAAATACCGAAAGTACCAATGGTTGAGTCCATTAGTCAATCTCATAAAACACGTATCAATGGTCTATTCCATTGATTAATCTCATCAAATCACATCGATGGTCCATTCCATCGACTAAACTCAAATCACACGTCAATGGTCTACTCCATTGACCAATTCATGCTCAAATGTCTAACCATGGTCACACGTAACGCCCGTGACAAAACGACCAAGATTCCCCCCTTGGCAAGGTCTCCACCTATTATTAGCCGGTGGCTCGGCCCACAAGGATATCCTAGATTAAGTATGCGCATACCCACACCCCTCAGGGTCCACAGAGACATTGAGCACCAACCACAAATCACAATATCCAGTAATCCAACATCGAAAGGAAGTCATGTCACAACTCGAAATTTGATAAATAAATATCAAAGCATTTTTCGATTCTTTCATAAAGAATTTCACAAACTATTTTCAAACAACCATTTCAATAGAAATCGAAATATAACTCATTTCAAACAACAAATATGGCAGTAATAGCTCGATCCTATTTTATGCAATAAGATATGCTTTTTATCAACTCATGGATTATATAATCCATCATGTTTCTCAAACTATAAGTTTAAAATACAAAGAAGAAATAGTGTCACTCACCGGGGAAAAGCCAAAAATCAAATACGACGCTCACTCGAACCACGCACTCGGATCCCTAACAATTAACGGAAAAACAATATCAAAAGGCCGAGTAAAAAGGAATATTCTTACAACGACTCGCCTAAACTAGGCCTATTAGTCAATAAAACGACACCTACGCGCCACAAAAGCACACAAAAAGCAGAAACCCAACAATTTCAGCTAGGCGCGGTCCATGCGCCAACTTCGTCACGCCATAACTCCCTCCACAAATTTCCGTTTCAAGCCATCTTGCAGTCTTTAGAAAGCTCTTTTAATGTACAACAACAACCCCAACTCAGCTGTCCCAAAACAGAACCGAAAACGACAAAAAAAGAGGCTCGAAGCTACTGCCGCTACAGTACCAGATTGCGTCCCCAACTTCAAAATTCCGTTCCGGACAAACCACAAGCTCAAATCACGATCCGTAAGATGCTATAGCTTCACAACGTCCCAAAGTACCATTTCTATAAAAATATACAGCTTAACGACTCAAAAATCGGGCTTCGCCACACAAATATCCAAGAAAACCGAATTTCGAGCCCTAATTGCGGCGATTGCTTGAAGTAGGTGATTAAAAGCTTCGATTCCTTACCGGCGTTGCAAAACACACTTGAGTCGGCTTGATGAGGCGTTCGGATCACGAGCGCGCCAAATTTTTTCCCTTTTTTCCTTTTTCTTTTCTTTTCTTTATCTCTTCTCCCCGTTTTTCGTTTCGCCCGCTTTCGCCGATCTCCTCTTTCTCTCCCTCTTTCTCTCTTTTTAAAACCCACGAAGGTTCCACAGTTCTCTCCCTCAACCTCCCTTTTTTGACTTCAAAATTCCGTTCCGGACAAACCACAAGCTCAGATCACGATCCGTAAGATGCTATAGCTTCACAACGTCCCAAAGTACCATTTCTATAAAAATATACAGCTTAACGACTCAAAAATCGGGCTTTGCCACACAAATATCCAAGAAAACCGAATTTCGAGCCCTAATTGCGGTGATTGCTTGAAGTAGGTGATTAAAAGCTTCGATTCCTTACCGGCGTTGCAAAACACACTTGAGTCGGCTTGATGAGGTGTTCGGATCACGAGCGCGCCAAATTTTTTCCCTTTTTTCCTTTTTCTTTTCTTTTCTTTCTCTCTTCTCCCCTGTTTTTCGTTTCTGCCCTGCTTCTGCCGATCTCCTCTTTCTCTCCCTCTTTCTCTCTTTTTAAAACCCACGAAGGTTCCACAGTTCTCTCCCTCAGCCTCCCTTTTTTGACTTTTCAACCCTTTCTTTTTTCTTTTCTTTTATTAAAGAGCCCATATATTACAGTCATTTCGGCATTTTATGAAGGACGGTCATCTAAGCGGATCTGGCCACCCACCGCTGGTGTCAACTCTCCTCCTCTCGTCCAAATTTTGATCCGCAGGACTCCAGATCTGGCCTCCTCCATCTCAATCTTGAACTAGCCAAATGAAGTCGACGACGGCCATGGACTAGCGTTGATGTTGCTGGCTCGTCCATGGCTAGCCGATGACATGATGCTACTATCCATGGCCGATGGAAAAAGAAGACACATTTTCACTTATTTCACTCCATGTCATCGACTACTAGAATTTGCTCCACTGGCCACACTTCTCACATGAGGAAAGTGAAGAGTTCGAATCCCTACTTTTTCAGAAGGTTAAAATGAGGTAATTTAACTTTAGGTGTGAGTTTCGACTCTTATGCACTACAATGAGTTAAGGAAAAAGTCTGAAAGTGAGAGTTAGAATAGGAATAAAGTAGGATCAATAAAAAAAGAAAAAACTCCATGTCATCCGTCATGTTACAAAACGGACCGGATACAAATATATTGAGACATGAAATTATCAGAGAAAGTTAAAAATAATAAGCAATAAATGATGCGATGGATTTACATGGTTTGGTTCGAATATTAGAACCTATTGTTATAATATTTAAATAATAAATCACGCTTTCATCTAACAGTTTAAGCTTTTAGAACAGTTGGCAATGGTCCCACAAAATTCTCACATCCCTGCTCACTTATAATCACGGAAAGAGCTAGGCATCAATAATCAACTAATAAATGGAAGAAGACACGATTGCAATCGATCGCAAACACTCTAGTATTACCTAACCCTGGAATCAAACCCAATACCCCGATGGTTACATCACAAATCTCACAAGATACACCAAAGAGAGAGAGGATGTCCCAAATAAAACAGAACAAAAGAGAATAATAAGGGACGACCAGACACAAACTCTCTCTCTTCTTTTGTTTTTTCTTCCTGTGGTCGTAAGAGCTTCCAACGATCTCCCCTATTAGTATTCAATCATAAACCCGTCCTCTACAGTGACTAATGCTAAAAAGGAGGCTCTTCATTAAATGTTGTTGCGGCGTGTGGAGAGAATTCTGCTACAAAGAGACAAGCTTGTGGGCTCCGTTAATTAACGCCCAATCCTGTGAAGTTCTCCATATATACGAGCTGGACGAGTGAATCAATATAAGTCTCCAGCACGCGTAGTCTTAAGGTCGTGAGAAGCTTCAATGGCATTGATAGGTTTCATGGAGATATTCTTGGCCGCGATTTGCTTCACGGTCTTCCATCTCCTCGGCAAGAGCCATGATGGGCTCCCCAAGAACTGGCCGCTCGTGGGGATGCTCCCGGCTCTCTTCCTCAACCTGGGCCATGGCCACGACTGGGCCACCAGCGTTCTGGAGCAGAGCCGCTGCAACTTCCTCTTCCGGTTCCACTGGTTTTCCGGCATGGACGTGCTGGTCACTGCTGATCCCGCCAACGTCCACTACATCATGAGCACCAACTTTGAGAACTTCCCGAAAGGGCCCGAGTTCAAGAGGGTGTTCGACATTTTGGGTGATGGGATCCTCAACTCTGACTCAGATATGTGGAGGATGCAGAGAAGGGTCGCTCAGGTGTTTATGAACGACCAACGGTTCTGTCGGTTCTTGGCGAAGACGACCAGGGACAAGGTGGAGAATGGCCTGCTCAGGGTGCTGGACGAATTGTCTCAGAGAGTTGTCGAGGTGGATTTGCAGGATTTGTTCCAGAGATTCACCTTAGATTCTGCTTGCAGATTCGTCACGGGGTTCGACCTCGGCAGCTTCTCCATCGAATTCCCAGAAGTCCCATTTTCCAAGGCATTGGATGATGCCGAGGAGGCGATTTTCTATCGCCATTTGTACCCCCACGTGGTTCGGGACTCTGCAGAGGTGGTTGGGGTTGGGAATGGAGGAGAAACTGAAAAGAGCTAGGGAAGTAATGGACCAAATTATAGGGAGTTACATAGAGATGAAGAGAGTTGAACTCAGAGAAGGAACCAGCAAAGTGAAGGGAGATGAGAATGGTGCCGATTTATTGACATTGTATATGGTGGAAAATGAGACCTTGGGTGTTTTAGAATGCAACGACGTGTTCCTTAGGGACACAATTTTGACTTTCATGATCGCTGGGAATAATACTACTAGTTTAGCGCTCACGTGGCTTTTCTGGGCTCTATCCACAAACCCATATGTTGAAATGAAAATCAGGGAGGAGATCAAATCTGTAATCCCAGAGGAGGAACAAAATCTTAGGCTACGTTTGGTTGTCTAGATTTCAAATCGGGATAGGATTGGATATGATAGAATATGAAATCATTGGATTTTTTTTATATCCTATTCATTGTTTGGTAAATCGCAATATTAAAGTCGGATATATTTACATCATATCACGTACATTTTTTTTTAATATAAATGACATATCATTATAAATGGTGAAAATATCTCGTGACACTATTCCTTAATTTATTTTTATTTTATTTTTCCTCTTTTTATATTATTTTATATTATTTTATTTATTATTTCTTTTTTCCCCTTTCATCATTCTTTAATAAAAATTTATCAAATAGTAAACTGTACTAACATTCCTAAAATACAAAAATACCTAAAATATATAATAAATATAAATATTTAATTTATAGATTGAATGTTTATTATAAGATAGAATTAAAGTTGAATATATAAATTAAAATAAGATTAATTAAAAATATATTTTTTATTTTTTATTTTTAATTTCTTAAATTAGAATTCAAATATTATTTATATTGAAATATAATTTCAATTTTATTAATTTAATAATTTTGTTATTCGAGAAAATAACTTTCCTATTATAGACTTTAGAAATCCTATCCACCTTTATCCCACCTCCCTCATGGAATAATTTTATCCTATCTATATCCCCCTTTATATCTGACTTTATCCTGTCATGAGCGAGCACCAAACGTAGGATAGGATAAATCATATCATATCCCGAATTTTATCCTGACTGCCAAACGTAGCCTTAGGGTCTTTAAAATGGATGAATATGCACAAGATGGTTTACTTACATGGCGCATTGTGTGAATCATTGAGGTTGTATCCTCCAATTCCATTCGAACTTAAGTGCCCTGTAAAGCCCGACGTCCTTCCAAGTGGACACAAAGTCGATCCTAGCAAAAGAATACTCTTCAATTTGTATGCGATAGAGAGGATGAAATCAATATGGGGAGAGGATTGCTTTGAATTTAGACCAGGGAGGTGGATTTCGGAGGGAGGAGTTAGGCATGAGCTGTCGTACAAGTTCTTGGCATTTAATGTGGGACCGAGAACTTGTTTGGGAAAACAAGTGGCTTTCACTCAAATGAAAATGATCGCAGCCATTGTAGTACTGTTGACACCTAAATTTTGGGCAACCCATTTAGTCATTTATTGCATAAAAAAATTAGGGATTAATTTTTAACTCCTAAGAAAAAATATTATAATTCAATTGCATAGCATATAATTTTTAGGTGCATTTATTTTAATTTTACATGTTTTGCATTTTATTTTTAGGACTGGTGGTGGATGGGTTTGAATTAATATTTCTGAGCTCTAACTTGGCAGGCCGGATTAGGCCCGCGAAAGGAGTAAATTAGCCCAAGCCCGTTGTTTTTTTTAATTAATTATCTCGTGGGAAATTGAGATTTGATGTGATATTATGGTGGCTTTTGGAATTGGGTTGCGATCTCATCTTTAGCCTTTAGGTGATAAAATCGGTTAGAATATTAAGGAGATAAGGAAAATAAGAGGATTTTTGGTGATCGGGAGGTTATATACTATCTTCGTGCATGTTAAAAAAAGGAAGATCAAATATTCTATGAAGATCACCTATTTTTACCTATAAAAGCAACGTGTACGGAGAGAGAGGAGGGGGGCTTTTTCGGAGGGTTTCTTTTGGTTGATGAAAGAAGAAAAACAAAAGTGAAAAAGTACAGAGGAGAAAGTGACGTGAGGGAGGGAGAAAAAAAAAGGGGGAAAAAGACTGTTCATCTTCTTCCCCAAAATTCATTACCCCCATCTCTGCAACAAAACGCTCTTGCTTCGCCGTGTCCCGGACCCACGAAGCCGTTGCCGTCCTGAGCCATGCCACAACCAAGCCGCCCTCTCCGCGCCAACGCAGCCGTTGGTCTTCGTCCGCGAGCCCCGACGACCCACGTTGCCACGACGCCAAGCCCCGCCACGCCTCGCCTGCAGCCCGTGAAGTTGTCTCTGTGCGCCACAGCCACGACGTCGCACCACCGCACCGGCCCTCTTGCGACTCCAGCAGTGACGCCACAACAACCCGTGAGCCTAGCGCCCGAGCTTCGCTCCTGCAACTAGATCTGACGCCCAGCCGCGACCCGCTTCGCTCGCCACACTGCGTCTGAGCGACCCATAGGAGCTCAGCCGCGACCCACTTCTACTCCCCCTCGCCTGCGTTCGAGCGACCCACAGGAGCCTAGCCGCGACCCGCTGCTGCCCCGCCGAACACCGCACCACGCCATCGCCGCCCTCTACTCAGTCCCACATGCTCGAGTGACGACCGACCGCACTCACATCTCCACCCGACGGCCTCCTCCTCTGCCCAGCTCCAGCTGCGACGCCTCTACCCGCCAGTCTGCTCGCCGCCAATTCCCCTTGCCAGACCTTCGTCGGAGCTCTGACTGCGACGCCCTCCGACGATCGGAACTCGCTACCCGGAGATCAGCCGCACGAGCAAGCCGTGTTTGGGAAGAAAAAAGAAGAAAGGAAAAAACAAAATGAAAAAAAAGAAAAAAGAAAAAGAAATTAGGTAGTTTTATTTTCTTTTTCTAGTTACTTTATTTTCTCTATTTCTTTTAAGTTTAGTTGTTATTGTGTAAATTTGAAGTGATTTTCATTTCATGAATTTTGAAGGCATTATTCGCAGGGTCCTCCCCAAAATTATCGTAATTACTAATTTGATCCGTAAGATGTCGATTATTTTTTTAATTATATTAATTTTTGGGGTTTGTTGATAGTAATTTAATTGCTGAATCAATATGATTAATAATTTGATCTGTAAGATTTCGGATCAGATTTTTAGTTATTTTGAACCCTTTGTCGTGATGTTTAGGGTTAGATAATCGTTAATTTGACCTATGAGACAACAGGTTATTTTTTCGATTATTTTAATCATTTATTTGTTGAAATAATATGGCATGAACTAGGATTCGATTTGTTTTGGGAATATTTCTTGTTATCTTGCATATCTAGAATAGGGATTTTATTTCGAATTTAGAAAAATATAAAAACAAAAAAGTGCATTCGTTTAGGTTGTTAGTTTTTTTTATTTGAATTGCATGTTTAATTATGTGTTTGTTTTAATTTCGAATTTCATAAAGAAAAAACACACAAAAAATCGCCGTGCATAGTAGGTTAAGTTTGCATGTTTCATTTTAAATTTAGATCATTTTTAGATAGATTGCATATTAGATTAAGATAATGTCTTAGTTTAAATTAGGATTTAATATGACTTAATCCTTAGTTTAAGTTAGATAGAATTTTAATCTAGCTAGATCATTTTTGCATTTTTCTTAAATTTCGAATTTCATAAAAAAATACAAAATTTGTCTTTGCATAAATTAGTTCCAATTTTTAGGATAGATTGCATTTTTAAAAATAGAAATATCAAATGCACGTCATTTAGTTTTTATTAGGTTAATTTAATTAGAACTTTCTCGTCATTAGACTAGTTCATTTAATATAACTCGCATATGAAATTGCATGTTGTGTGTCATTTAGTTGAAATAATTTTGTATGTCATTGCATTGCATTGCATGTCATTAGAATTAGGTCATTTAGATTGCACGTAATTATTGCATTTCTTCAGGTCATATAGTTTAGGTCGTATTGCCATGTCATATTAGATTATTAGCATGCATCGCATGACTTTCATTAAATAAAGTGAAAAAAAAAATTAAAATTGCGTGTTAATTAGAAATCATATCTAGGATTATCGATGTGAATTCTAATCTAACATTGCAGATGCTTTCGTTACTATGAGGTAAGTTTTATATTATTTAATTGCTTTATTGAGTGTTAAATTGGTTAAATTGGTGGTATGCACACCCACATAATCACCTCACATATTAGGAAAGTGAATTAAAATCAATTTAAGCTGTCTGCAAAATATTTTTTCGAAATTAAAAGAGAAAGGTACCGAAAAGGCACTAGGATAGTCTAGTGTAACCAAGTCCCCGTACCCAAAATCTCTGGTTCGTAGGAGTAAGATAATTATCCCATTATTTTATTTATGTATCTAATCGACCTATCCTAAACCGATTAGTGGCGACTCCTAGATAATAATCTTTTGCATGTTAAAAATTTAAGTCGCGATTTGGTATAGGCTTGGAAGAACCCGAGCTAAGCTTAAAGACTTAGTAGTCCATTAACCTAGTTTTAGGTGGCGCACCCGAAAATTAGGTCGCGACAAATACATAACTACGAAGTTCTTGTTGTGGAAGGTCACCTGTGAGACCTTCTAATTCTATCATACTTCACATGAAACATGGATTGAGGGTGAAGCTCGCTAGGCGAAGGCTCTAAACAGACAAATGACGGGGAACATTACCTAGAAACTTTAAATCTATGTATACCGAACATATGCGTGTATGTGCCTTCTGGTTGTTTGAAACTTCAAATCTATGTTAACCGAACGTATGTGTGTACGTGTCTTCTGCTTTTTTTATGTTTCCTTTCGTATCCTGTTGTTTACAATACAACAAAAGTTACAGCTTTAGCAAGTCATGCAGCATACATGAGCCTTTGTTTCATTCTTTGCCTGAGAAATTCGTGATCAAAATCAATCACCCTAGAGATGAAACATGGAACTGTAATATATGCTTGTATATGACCCTGGCACACTTTGATGTCTCCTCGCAAATCTTATAGCAGGATCAGTCAAAAATAAGCATTCAAAGATAATTGTGCACCCAAACATGAGCAAAGGAGTTTCCTTTTCAGAGAGCTTTTTTGCACGTTGTAGTTTTATGAAGTGTATTTAATATATATCTCTCAATTCATCTCCTTCTAAGAATTTCTAATGTACCCACCACAATCTTCTCTTCAGAAATATTTCTATTCATTTTTACGGTACCACTATTGAGACCTCCATATTAGAGAGAACCCCGAACTTACACAGACAGTATTTAAATGATTACTGTTACAAAAATTAATTCATTTAATCTAGACACCCAGAATTTGCTCCATGAGAAAAGGGCCACGCAATGGCACGGCTGTGTAATGAGATATATAATCAAGTACGGCTTGCTTCAATGATTTCTCGCATCTTACTAACATAGCTTCCTCAGCAACAATCCAGTCCCCACTTATGAACTATTCGTTTTGTGAGTCATAATAGCTCTGAGGAATGCAACAAGCAAAAATTATATATATGCACTTTATATATGAGCTTAATGAGTACACCAAAACTTGCAAGAGTGATTATGCTCGTAAGACTTTGTTATATATCCACAGCGGAGCAGTATGGAACCTGTTGGGAATTACCGATTCCCCGAAACCGGATTCGACACTAAATCGAACCCCTAAAAATGAATGCGGAAGACAAGCCCGGGAAAAAATCACGTATCACCGATCGTAAAGCACACCACGGATTCGAGCATACCTCGTTAGCCACAGATTAGACACCGACGCCGAAAAGAGAAAGAGAATTTAGCCCTGTTCTATCCGATGACGACAATTCACTTGGTAGGAAGACGGCGTCGCTTCTTTTTTGCTTACTGTTCTTTTTGGAGAGAGAGAACGTTGGAAAGAGAGAGAGACGTACGTACCGATTTCCAAAAAAGGTGCGTTCTCCCTTTCTCTCATCCCTTTTATACGTCCCTCCATCCACAGGCCTTATTCCTGTGGGCAGGGCTTTTAGGCCCAACATGGGCGGACGGGCCTGAAGCCCATCACTAATAAAACCATCATCTCCCACTCGCTCATGGTAGGCCAAACAGGATTCTCTTTACCTCTCTTCAACATTCAAACCGGTGAATAATCCGTGCGACCAGCATACTTTGAGAGCTCGTTGCCATACATCTGTTAGGAATATATAGCAGCTCATAATGGGCATCACATTTCGAGTAAATTTAGTATGCAGTACCCTAGATCGGTCGATCACATTTATATCTCTCTTAATCTCATTTAAACAATGATATATATATATATATATATATATATATATTGTATTCACAATTATGATTATCCCAAAGACAGTCATAATTGGTCGACCAGTGAATACAAAAGTACAATGTGATTCTCCAAAATCCGATCTTCCTCTTTCCTTCAAATTCTCAATTTTAGTTCAGCTTGCTTTTCTAGAAATGTCCCATTAGATCGAATCAACTCATGACCATTGGCAACATTCTAAGATAGCAAACACTAAATAGAAATCTTGAGAATAAGTAAAAGTCATGAGGGCACTAAAATTGAGGAACTCTATTCCTCAAGAGTCTCACACGTCATAAAAGTTGAGATCAAACTTTTGCCACTCTTATTGGTCGTCTCATGCATACGTAGTATGAAATACGTATTACGGTATTAACTCATTTCCCATTGAGCGTATGTCTACATTTTTCAATACCGTACAGATGATAGTTCAGACATACCCAATGTCTAACTTGAGTTCACGTATCTACTTATTTACAAAATTCATCAGAACTCACATCTGGCATTTTAGACAGATAAAGTAAATATATGTGGGTTATTTTACTTTCGGACATCGTAAGTATTATGTCCTCATCTTAACACTCAGTTAAGGTGACATATGTATTTTAAGCTTGAGCTCTCGATTATCACCTAGATAATAAGCTTAAAAAACAGTTTCATCTCTATTTATCACACATTAAATAGAGGCGATTACCCGTGTGAGTGGGCTAATCTTTTATCTGTCTGACATACTTCCTTAACTTAAAATAATGCACTGAGCATTAAGATGCATAAAGATCAAACAAAGATTCATAGGCATTAATAATAAAACAACACTAGTTCATAAATGTGAACAACTTAGGGAAATTACAATCCAGTACATCAGACTCTACGCAATCCTAGAGATTTTACATGACCACAAAACACATCTCTAGGTATTGGCTTTGTCATAGGATCTGCTACCATTCTATGCGTAGATATGTACTATAAGTTCACATCCTTTCGTGCAACCATATCCTTGACAAAGTTATACTTGGTTTCTATATGTTTGGTCTTTCCATGATATTTTGGATCTTTGGTGTATGCTATAGCTACTTGGCTATCACAGTTAACCAATAATGGATTTGCAGCTTTCTCAATAATACTTAAATGATCCAAAAATCTCTTAAGCCAAACTCCTTCTTGTACCGCTGCTGATAATGCCACGAACTCAGCTTCCATCGTGGACAAGGCTATACACGTTTGCTTCTTACTGCTCCATGATATGGCGCCATTGTTCAGTAAGAAAGCAAAGCCTGATGTAGATTTTCTTTCATCTAAATCTCCTCCCCAATCAGCATCTGAATAGCCTTCAAGTCGCAGATCCTTTCCTTGATAATTCAACTTGAAATCAGCAATTCCCTTCAGATACCTCAATATTCTCTTAATGGCTTTCTAATGTGCTGGACCTGGATTGGATTGGTATCTACTCACCATTCCAACTGCAAAACATATGTCGGGTCTTGTACACATCATAGCGTACATCAAGCTCCCAACTGCACTAGCATAAGGAACATGTTTCATTTGTTTCTTCTCTTGTGGAGTCATCGGACACAGTCTATGGCTCAATCCTTCACCTTTCGCAATAGGAGTGTTTATGGGTTTACAATTTTGCATACGAAATCGTTCAAGAACTTTATTTATATATGTTTCTTGCGAAAGAGACAACGATCTCTTCGAACGATCTCTTGAAATCTTAACTCCAATAGTGTATGCAGCCTCACCCATATCCTTCATCTCAAAGTTGGAAGACAACCAACTCTTGACAGTATTAACAAACTCCATATTGCTTCCGACAATTAGTATATCATCAACATATAATGATATGATCACAAATTGATCCTTGGATCTTTTGATATATACGCAATGATCCTCATCAATCATTGTAAAATCATATGCCATTATGGCATTATGAAAACGTATATACCATTGTCTCGATGATCGTTAAGGCCGTATATCGATCTCAAAAGTCGATATACCTTTTCTTCTTGGCCTTTCACTATGAAATCAGTAGGTTGTTCCATGTATATTTCTTCCTCTAATTCTCCATTGAAGAAAGCAGTCTTTACATCCATTTGATGTAACTCAAGATCCATATTAGCTACTATTGCCAGAATAATGCGAATCGAGGTAAATCTCACTATAGGAGAAAACGTATCTTCATAATCAATTCCTTCCTATTGATTATACCCCTTCGCCACAAGGCGAGCCTTATGCCTTTCTATCGAGCCATCAGTCTTTCGCTTTATTTTGAGAACCCACTTGTTCCCAATAGTTCTGAGTCCTTTTGGAAGATCAACCAGTTCCTAGACTTGGTTTGATTTCATTGACTCAATTTCCTCTTCCATTGCATGAATCCATTTTTCCTTACTAGGGCAATTCAGAGCTTCATTAATATTTCTTGGCTCATCCTCATATTGTGGAGTAACCATAAAAGTTTCTCCTTCAATGTCAAAACGTCGACGGGGAATACTTTGGCGACTTGTTCGCCGTATGGGAGATTGTACACTTTGCACATCATTTCCCATTATGCTCCCACTTGGATTAGATAATGATGATGTCGTCTCATTATGTGGTTGCAATTGAGAATGAGTTGAATTCAATTCATCACTTCTCATATTACTCCCACTTGGACGAACTCCACTAAGATCATTATCTTGATCCAATGTTTCAAATAGGGAGTAGTCTTCCCCTATTTCGCCCTTTTTAGGAAATTCATCTTCTAAGAATGTGACATCCCGTGATTCAAATTCAGTTATACTCCAACTTTCCTGCTCACCTATGAACACATACTCTTTTGAGTGTTCCGAGTATCTTATGAAAATACTCTTCTTTCCTCTGGGACCCAATTTCCCAAACTTGTGAGAGGACTCATGTGTATAGGCAGCACAACCCCATGGCTTAAGAAAACTTAAGTCCGGTTTTCTACCTGTCCATAACTCATATGGAGTGGAAGTAACTGATTTGGAAGGCACACGGTTAAGTATATAAGCAGCAGTTAACAACGCATCACTCCAAAAGGTAATAGGTAAGTTAGCTTGCGCCATCATGGACCTAACTATTTCCAGTAGGGTTCTATTTCTTCTCTCCGTAACACTATTTTGTTGAGGAGTATATAGAATAGACAACTATCTTTCTATTCCTTTTTCATCATATAATTTTATGAACTCATCAGATAAATATTCTCGACCTCAATCAGATCTTAATACTTTTATTTTCTTGTCTAATTGATTCTCTACCAGGTTCATAAACCTTTTGAAACAACTTATTACTTCAGATTTATGAGAAATCAAATAGACATATCCGAATTGAGTATAATCATCTATAAAAGTGATGAAATAAACAGCCTCATGCCTTCCTCTCACATTCATTGGACCACAGACATCAGAATGGATTAAATGCAGAGGAAATTCAGCTCTTTTACCTTTTCCAAATGGTTTCCTTGTCGTTTTCCCTTCTAGGCAATGCTTACATATGGGCAAATCGACTTTTTCAATGTTGCCCAACAAGCCCTCTTTGGCTAGTCTATTCATACGCTGTTGGCCAATGTGACCAAGTCTAGCATGCCATACATTCACATCATCATCATATGAATTAGGAGACGTGAGAAGGGAATAACAAACATTTGCATTAACATATTTAATATCTAATACAATGAAACCATCCAGAAAATAACCACAACCATAGTAATTTGTATTCAAAAACAAATCCACACCTCTATTATAGAAGTTCATATTAAAACCTAATTTAACCAATACTAAAACAGACACTAAATTCCGACGAATTTCCGGAGCATACAACACATCATGTAGGAACAAAGTGCGTCCACCACGCATATTCGGTTGGCATGTGCCAATTCCTTTCACTTCAGCTCGGAGTTGTTTCCCACATAGATCCACTTAGTTCCAGTTGGTACTCGTCGGAATTCCACGAATGATCCTCTATCCTTCGCTACATGGTCTGTCACTCCTGAATCCACAGTCCACAAAGGATTAGACTCAGTTAAGAATACAGGACTCGACACAAAAGCAAAGTTCTGAAAAATACAAGGGGTGCATACCTTCTTTGGCTCACGACAATCGCGAGCATAGTGACCCTTCTTGTCATAGTTGTAACATTTCACCCTTGCAAGCTTTTTCATGCGAGGACGATTTCCTCTTTCATGTTGGTTAAACTTGGGTTTCTTCCCTGAAGGACCTGCTTCCTTGCCTTTCCCTTTATCAAACCAATTAGGGCGCTTGCGCTTGGAGCTCGAAGCTCCATTTGAGCTAGAACTAGCATGATATAGTTCAGCATCCGGCTTAGCCGCCAACAGGCGGTCCTCTTCCAGCTCAAGATGACGTATTGCATCCTCGAAGGTTTTGATATTTTCATTATGAGTCAGGTGCACCTTCATATGCTCCCAACTCTGAGGCAAGGAACGAATCACTGCTTGCACTTGCTACTCATCTGTCAGGACATGGCCAGCATCTTTAAGCTCATTTATCATGTTTGACATCTTTCTAAGATATTGCTTCATGGCTGACCATGAGGCTTCTTATAAGAGTCAAACCTAATAGTGAGCTGCCTCAGTCTGGTCACCGAAGTATGACCAAATCTTGCCGCTAATGCTTCCCACATTTCTTTGGCATTGTCAAAACGCCTAAACTCTCGCATGACGTCATTTTCCATGCTGCTCAGCAACGTGATGCGAGCAAAAGAGTTCTTTCTTTTCCACGCAGCAAAAGCTTCCTTGTCTCTCTTGTGCTGTGCGGTGTTTCCTTCTTCGGTTCTACCATGGTCGGGTTAAGAGCCTCAAGTGCTTCTTGCTCTTCCAAAGACATACTTGGATTTTCATTTGCCAAATTTCATAGTTGTCACCATTGAGCTTTTCACCTTCGTTCAGCTTGGCAACAATGCTCTTTGTGGCTGAAGCCATTGATCTGAACACATCAGACATATATGCACGAGTTATTAATGCCTATCATTTATGCATCCCTTTTGCACAGACTCATCATATTAATGAATAATTTCAAGTAAGGTTTTAGAATCAAAGGGTCACTACGTTTCCAATCATCCTCCAAAAATCCTAACTTAAAACTATCATTAATATGATTGTCATATGCAAAATCAATTCTATGAAGCTGCAAAAACTTCTATAACTACCCATAGCTAACTACCCACAGCAACCAGCAATAACATAAAGCAACAGATAATTGACATACAATATAATAATAATGCTTTCACATAATACAACTAACATATAGGTTGCTACATCAACAACAATCAGGTAGTAAACATTACATAAGATGTCCACAAAGCACACTTAACAAAAAACAACCAATACATCTAACACCAAGCCAGCACACGAACTGAGAAAGATCCTCTTTTGTTCAATTTCTTGATATTTTCCCTTGTAACAATGCAGTAATATTCTTTTACAAAATCCATCACAATTTTCTTATATAAATCAGCTCCGTTGACATCCCATATGCGATTCAACACATCTTGCCATTCAGGTGGAAGAGTGTTAATGAAAAATCGCACCATCTCTGACTGTGGCATGGGACAACCATTCCATATGACCTTTTGTATCTTCCCGTTGACTTCAAGAAAATGATCAATTAAGTCACCATTCTCCCATCGATAATCAGTTAGCTCAGCTATCAACTTAGAAAGCCTTTCCTTTTGTTTATCGGTAATTATGCGAATAGGCGTACGTAACAAAAGGGGAGGCATTGTTCCTGCAACAAATGTAGAACAAATAAGGGATTACATATAATCCACATAGACTTAATTGAAAAAGAAACACATTTTTTTTTTGTCAACAGTTAACGGTCAACGGTCAACGGGTCAACGGTCGTCGGTCAACCGTCAACGGGTCAACGGTCAACGTTCGTCGGTCAACGGTCAACGGGTCAACGGTCAATCGTCAGGTCGTCGGACCGATCGGACCGGACGGGCCAGTCGAACCAACCGACCGCACGTGCTGCGCGCGTGCGTGGGCTGACGTCACGCAGACGTTAGCTGGCACATGCCGCGCGTGTGCCAGGCGTCCGCGGGTCGGGTCGGGTCGGGTTGGGTCGCCAGTCGGGTCGCCGGCCGGTGACCACCCGGCCAACCGACGTCGGCGCTGACGTCATCGATGATGTCATCCCAGCGGTTACCGACCGTTGGCTGACGTCAACACGCGTTAGTCCATGGACCGGCGCGTGCCGGTTCGCCGGCCGGCGGTGCGCACGTGCCGGTTCGCCGACCGGCGCGTGTGCCGCACTCGCTGGGCGAGCCAGCGATTCCGTGCGCGTCGCGCCCACGCGCAGCGGCTTCTGGCCGCGCGTGTGGGCGCGTGCAGCATCGCCCGGCGACGTTCGACATATCGCCAGACTCGACTCGACGACCCCTTTCTCCCTATGCCATCAGAATTCGATTTCGACTTACGAAAACTCGGAAAAATGGGCGAACAACGCTCGAGTGTCGGGATTTTTCGCCCCGATCCGTACGGCCAAATTACTTTCGCGAAAAAACAATCAAAAACATCAATCAGGTCGGGAAAAATGTGAACTAGGGCTCTGATACCAATGTTGGGAATTACCGATTCCCCGAAACCGGATTCGACACTAAATCGAACCCCTAAAAACGAATGCGGAAGACAAGCCCGGGAAAAAATCACGTATCACCAATCGTAAAGCACACCACGGATTCGAGCATACCTTATTAGCCACAGATTAGACATCGACGCCGAAAAGAGGAAGAGAATTTAGCCCTGTTCTATCCGATGACGACAATTTGCTTGGTAGGAAGACGGCGTCGCTTCTTTTTTGCTTACTGTTCTTTTTGGAGAGAGAGAACGTTGGAAAGAGAGGGAGACGTACGTACTGATTTCCAAAAAAGGTATGTTCTCCCTTTCTCTCATCCCTTTTATACGTCCCTCCATCCACGGGCCTTATTCCTGTGGGCCGGGCTTTTAGGCCCAACATGGGCGAACGGCCCTTAAGCCCATCACTAATAAAACCATCAAAACCAAAAATCGAAATGAGAAGGGCCAAACCTTTTTCACCTTAAGACTTGAAAGCAGGAGTTTCTTAAGAGCAATTAGTCTTATAATAATTATAGTGATAGCGAACAAAACATGGGGTGTGAAAAAGGGTTCCACGAAAGAAATCCAAAACCAGAAGAAATCCACAAACTTCATCCAACCAAAATAGCAAATCTAGAAAAGTGGTTCTTTCTTTTATAAGTAAAAGCACGAATACCCCAAAGTCTTCTTTTTTATTGACCAGATTCTAGAAAAGAGTGTAAAACCGATATCTATCACAAGGAGTTTCACAGACTGCCACCGCTCTAAGTCATTGTGCTTACAGAACAGCATCCAGAAAAACAGCATCCATTGAAGAACAATATGAGGAGGTTGTTTGTACCTTGGAACAAGAATATATAATTGCTGTCATCCAGTTCCAATTCTCCAATGCGTCTTTCTGAGAATTATCAGCAGCTTCATGCAGAAAATATTACAATGGCAGCATGAGCTGCATCTCAAATTGTCTCGGGCCACCACAGAATTTGCATCTCCTAGGATCTCCTATCTCTTTAGTCGCCAACAGTGGCTTCCCTCCATTTGAATATCTAAACATTCAGTCACAGCAAGGGTATGGCATATCATTTACTTGGACTTTAGATGGAAAAGGGTACAGTCTTTCCACAAATTTTGAATCCCAAATATACAACAATTCTATTGACTGTATTTATGTTTCGCTGCTTATTGCAAAATGTTTGATCATCTTTTCTCCAAGAAGCATCAACTTCTAAAGATGTGGAAAAAAATCCTCAAAAACTCAAGTGGTATTTGGGTTATATGCAGACCTATTTCTGCTATCGATCAACATGAATTATTTTTATGTCTGCAAAAATAAAAGAAATTAAACCTCTTGCTCAGCAAGACCTCACTGTATCTGTGCTACATAGTCTTCATATTGAAGATGGATTACGCCTTTCCAAGTAAATTGTGACATCCCGATTTTTGGGTTCTGATTTCGATTAGATAAATTGGGCATTTCATCAACGTGGCTACAGTGTTTTTCTCTAAGTTGGCCACTCAAGAGATAATTAGACTAGTTGGGTAAGCTATTAAGGACTTTAAGGCAAATAGACTTGAGAATTCGACCAGGAATCGACTGCTCGACAATGCTCATCTTTAGAGGTCATTACGACACAGTATAAAATCTATTTGAAATCAGAGATAGGCTGGTTTGACAGAGATGTTTGGCCAATTGTGGGTGACACCACTAAATTGGAAAATTCTCGTCGACCAGCACTAGACTAATTTTCTTATTGCTTTGGTACCTTGTGTCCATATTTGAATCCTCGAGATTTTCACGACAATCGAGAGTCGCCAATGTGTCGAGTGGGTTCATCGTGGCTTGAAGAAAATCGACCACGGGTCATTTGTCTTAAAAAGTTCTAAAAACTACCCGATAGCTTAGGTCATGCTCAAAACACATCTGAGTGAAATTAACCACCAATCTAATTCCGATTTCAGAAATTAAAGAGTCTGTCATATCACAATAAATTTTAGGAACGTCGATTCAGTCTCAGAAGATTTTCCTGACAATCGAGACTTTTTGGGAAAAAGTTGAGATATGGCCGTTTTTAATCGGAATTTGTAGAGGGCCATTTTTATTGTGCTTTTGGGATTCAAGATGGTTCTATGGACAAGTAAATATGTGAATTGAAGTGTGATGACATTTGATTAATTTATGGACTTCAATTTGGTTCAATTAGAGGAGAATTGAATGAAATTGAAAGAATTGATGTACAAATAAGTGAAATTCGTATGCCATGGTGGACTAAGCAAAATGGACCCATTAGAAGCTTGTCTTGGAAGCTTAGAGGTGAGTGGAAAGTGACTTCATATGAGGTCATGGTGGGCCAAGTTGTGATGACCTAAGAGAGAGAAAGAGTGTGAGAGGAAAAGGGGAAATTGGTTTCTTCTTCCTCCCTTCTCTCCTCCGTCGGGTATCTCCATCTTCTTCCCCTTTCTTTGGGTTTCTTCTTCAGCAACAACCGAAGACCAATGAAGCAAAAGCAGCTACCGTCGCCGCCTCTTGCCACCGTCGTCGCCCACCGAAGTCGCAGTTGCCGCTCGCGCCTCACCGCGCACCCTCCACCTCTCCCCCTCCTACTGCCGTCGGTGTCTTCTTTTCCTCCTTCTTCAGTGGTTGCTCGAAAACCAGCGGATTTGAGGACGCCGGAGTAGCCAACGACCGCATGCTGCACGCCACCCTCACCCCGCATCGCCTCGCTGCCATGCTGCCATCCTCGTGCGCCACTACTAGCCGCTCGCCTTGGTCGTCTTCTTGCCCAGCTCGTCGTCCCGAGCTGCTGTCCAGCTTGTGCAGGAGCCACCAGAGCTCCCTCCGACCACCTCTGACCACCGTGAAGCCTCGCCTAGGTTCGATTCAACCCCTTCGTCCATTTCCGACCCAAACCGGCTCCGGATCCGCCTTCCTTCGCCCCCAACCAACAGCGCACGGAGAGTGCAAAAATGGGTATCGCAGCAAGGGTTTGGCCCGTTTTGGCCGCCTTCCCGAGCTTGAATGCTCGGCCCGCCTTGAGGAAAGTCGATCCTCGCGTCGATGTCGTCGTTTTAAGTGAGTTTTATTCACTAATGCCTTCTTAGTTTGCTAATTACACTTAAAAGGTTGATTAGTGTTAATTAAGTGTAATTAGGTTGTTAGATTAGAATGGATTAGTGATTATTAGTTAATTTCATTGCATATTAGTTAGATGACTTGTATAATTAACTAAAGAATTGCCTATAGTATTTATTGGATGCTCCTTGGGATTTTTCCTGACCCTTATCAGGTGCTAATTTGGCAATTCGAGCCTAAGTGGAATTTTTAGTAATTAAATATTATTTTTCGAAATTAAATTAATTAATTATTTTCCGGAAATTCAACTGGGATGGCCAGTGACCGCGATTTTATGCTGATGATCGTGGTGCAGTCCGTTTATTTAATTGAGCTTTCTATTGTGTTAAATTGAATTTATTGTATTTATTAAATATTAATTTTCGAAATTAATTATTTAATTATTTATTTTCCGGAAATTCAACCGGGATGGCCAGTGATTGGAATTTCGTGCTAATTGTTGTGGCGCAGTCCGTTTAGTTATTTGAACTCTACGTTGCATGGAATTAATTTAATTGTGATATTTTAGGGATTTACCCTAAATTGAATGATTGATTGGTAGACGGCCAAGTATGGCTATTTAACATTTATAATGCCTTAATGAGGTGTAAAGTGGAGAGAGACGTGAGAGTGAACTGAGAACTCTATTGGCTGAGACCGATCAAGTATGAAGTATAGACAGGCGTGGTTCGGTGATTAAGGATATCACTGTGCGAAAATGGTGCCTTAAAGAACGCACGTAGACTGCCTATGAATTGTGACAGGCGTGGTTCGGTAATGAAGGACATCACTGTGCGAAAATGGCGCCTTAAAGAACGCACGTAGACTGTCTGTGATCTATGACGGGCGTGGTTCGGTGATAAGGAATATCACTGTGTGAAAACGACGCCTTAAAGAACGCACGTAGACCGCATGTTACTTATGTCACCTTCGCAAAAACGACGCCCGAGAGCATTGATGGAGCTCTGTGACTAAGTGTACTATTAGAGGTTATATGGGATGGAATGAATGATCGAGAGATGGTCCGATTGATTGATGATCCGATCTAAGTGTGATTTAATGTGATTGATCATTGCTTGAGTCTGATGTTGTAAATTGATTGATTGAATGGAAATGACCGTGAGTGGTCTTGTTGGTGTGAAATCGACTAAGTCGATTTGATCGATGCTTTGATCAGTGATGTGATTGCTTGAATGCCTATGTGATCTGTGCTAATATGCAGGTGGAATCTAAGGCTAAGGTAAGTCATCTGACTCGTATTGTGCATAGGCAACCCTAAGGTGTATTGGTTTACTAATTGGGTCTTAGGGGGTAGAACTTGCTGAGACGTAGTCTCATTGGTTATTGAATAACCATTTCGGGTCCTTAGATTCAGTAGACTTGGATTTTGAAGATCTCAGAAGTCCGGGGTAGTCTGCTGAAGGCTCCAGTGGGAGTGTGGAGGATGATGAAGAGGAGGACGTGGACCTGAACCCCACTTCTGTTTATAGACCTTGTTTTTAACTGGCTTAATGTGAATTGGATTTAATAGTTGACTTTGTATATATATGTGCACTGTTTTGCAATGTATATAAGAGTGAAGGTTTGAAATTTAATCCTACTGTTCTATCCCAATGTTTTATTGTCTGGGGATTTATAACTGCTTCCGCATGTACTATTAAAAAGGAAAGGGTCGGCAATATGTAGTCCTAGGATATTGCATTTTAAAATCGACCAAGGTAAGGGATGTGCGCGTGCCTAAGGATCAAGACGTGACATAAATTGTTCATCATTATACAAGATTGATTCATTATTTGCCACCTAAGCCAAATCTTCCAAACAGTAAGACTTTGAAAAGATGAGATGTAATTAATTTGCAAAATCCAAGATTCAAGAAGCTCCAAGAGTCCTCTATTTTGGCTAGCTTTATATAATACATAGATTGTCAAAACCCAATGCTATGTATCATAACTTATATGCAACTATAGTTGTTTCTGGCAAGGCCAAAACAACTTGAATCTTACTTGTGTTTAGCCATGTCTCACTTAGTAGAGATAAGCAACTTAAACATTGCTCCGGATAAGCATCCAACCATTTCTTAAACTTGAAGTAAGTCCGGTCAGCCATTAGAGCTCTATCATACTCATTGAATTCCTCGTCCAATACTTCTTCCTGAACATGATTGTCGACATTAATGGAAAGAGATGAATAGTTCAAGCAAGCAGATTCCCCTTTCGATTACTTGTCCTCCTAAAAATTTCAATGGGATAAGTTCGCTAAAAATCCTAAACTTTTCACGAAAATGCAATTGAATCCTAAAACTTGCAAAAAGTGCAATCAAATCTTAAAAGTTATCAAATTAGTTCAATTTAAGTACTTCCTATGACTTTGTCCATTTTAGCTAACAGAAAATGCGAACAAGTCTTATTTTATTACTTTCTTAAGACATGCGGCAATGATGTGGGACAAAAAAAATCAAACAATTAAATAATTAGAACTAAATTACTATAAAAAACTAAACGTTAAAAAGAAAAGAAAAAGACAAACTCACCCCACAACTTGGCCAAGCATGTCACGCCCCGAACCTCAAACGTGCGCACATCCCTCGGTGGTCGATAAAATTGCGACGTCCTAGGACGCGTTGCCAACGCTTTTGTTTTATGCACATGTGGAAGCGAACTCATAAACTCCAGACAACACAAACATAGGATAGAAAAGCAGGACAATCACATCAAACCAAAACACTTTTATAAACAAGCTAAGTTTATATACAACACCAGTCTATCTGTCACACCCCGATCCTCCGAGCGCGTGCTCATCCCTCCTCGGTCAATTAAATGCGACGTCCCAGGACGCGTCGCCAATCCATTCATTTTAATGCACAGACAGAAGCAAATAAATAAATCCCCAAAGAACAATCAAATGGGATAGAAAAGTAGGGTCACAATTTTTGAAACCAAAACAAACATTTTATAAACAAACAGGTTTATTTATAAGACTAGGTGGTTTACAAAAATATCGGCTCATCCAAAAGGGAACTGTCCTATGACCTACTAGTCAGATCCATTCGCCGATTCTAGTCTCTCCACCTTCCTAAACTCCAGGACTTCAAGTCTTCCATGACTGTCAACTAGGGACCTGAAAAAGTTATCCAACAACGGGGTGAGACAAAGTCTTAGAAAGTTCAACTACCCAATTAGAAAGGAAATATGCCCTAAGGGCTGCCTACTCACAGACACGAGTTAAAGGACTTACCTTAGTCTCAATTCCTCATTGCAAGTCAATTTAATATGCACTATCATCGAATCACATTATCACATCAATCAGCACTCAGATCAAATCATCGATCAATCGACCCAGTCGATTACATGTCAACGAGACCTTTCTCCGGTCATCTCACTTACTCAACCCCAACGCTGAATTACGGCTCAACGAGCACGGCCTGCTAAATCTTGGCAGTAATGCTGAATTACAACTCAATGGGCACAACCGATTCCAAATTCGGTGATAGATTACAATCCAGTGGACACAACCATACTTTGATGGTAATGCTGAATTACAGCTTATCGAGCATAACCGATTGCGAATTCAGTGGTAAATTACTCCCCGATGGGCACAACCTCTATAAGGTGGTTAATTACGGCCCAAAAAGCACAACCTCTATAAGGTGGTTAATTACGGCCCAACAGGCACAACCAATTCCAAATTCGGCGATAGATTACGACCTAATGGGCACAATCGATTCTAAGGTCGGTGGTTTCCATGCCCTATTCCACACTGTCACACACCCAACATACATCATTTTATCTTTCAATAGTCTTCTCAATGCGACTAATAACCATCACACGATTAATTACTCTCGGCCATGGATTGTGTGCTTCACACTTAGAATCCTCAATCAAAGTAATATTTTGGCCTATTTTCCTTGAGTTATGGATACCCGATAAAAATTTTCGTGTGTGAGTATATGGTCGATCTAAGCCAAATTACGATTTTCTCCCTCTTGAAAATCCCACTGTGTTCTAAACCGACGACCGATGATTTTCCAATAAAATCCTGAAATTAAATAATTTTGGGATAAATTCTCAAAAATGCAAATCACCCACAATTGGCACAAATTAAACCTCGATTAAATAAAAATATTGCACCACAATAATCAATATAAAATTTTGGTCATCGGCTATCCCGATCTAATTTCCGAAAAATAAACAAATAAATAATTAATTACGAAAAATAATAATTAAATGCCAATAAATCCAACTTAGACTTGTAATGTAATTGAACACCGAAATGGACCCAGAAAATTTTTGAATCACTCTAGATAAATACTATAGCGTGTCTAGGCCCTAATTGCACTAACTATTCACCTAACATGCAACGGTAATTAATTAAATTCACTAATCTAATCTAACTAACCACTTAATCCATGCTTAACCTAAACTAATCAACCCTTAAACGTCATTAACCTACTCAGCGAGGATTAGTGAGTTAAACTCAATTATTTAGCTTTCCGGCGAGTTCACGGTGATGGCGACACGAAGGCGAGCGACAATCCTCCTAACGGCAACACTAAGCAAGGCCGGGATTGGCTTGAAAACGGGCCATGAAGTCTGAAAACCCTTGTTGGTTTCTGCTTCTGTTCTGGGCTAAACTTCATAGAGGAAGCCAGTAGCTTCAACAGCGAAAATGGACTAATCAAAGCTCCGGCGAGCGGGTGGTCGACAACTAGAGGTTCTCGGGGGTCAAGGAGGACTTGTCGGTGGTTGGGATGAGCAAAGGAAGGGTCAAAATGGGAGAAAAGTGAAGAAAAACACAAAACAGTGCAGGCAGGCAGCAAACCACCGGACCAGCGACCGGCGGCTTGAGGCGGCTGAACGAGACGGTCGGCGGCTCCATTCGGGGCATGGTTGGGCTCATTCAGACGGGCTCTCTCTCCTGGTCATGGTGGTAGGTGGAGCGTAAGCTAATTTGTTTGGGAATGCAACTTTTAACTCAAATCTTTGGTGAAATGTCAGCTGGAGCAGAAACTGGAACGTGGAGAAAATAGAGGGAAAAAGAGGTCGACGGCCAAAGGGGATGGGTTGTTTCAGTTTTCTGGTCCTCTTGAGCTTTCCTACCACCTTAGCAATGGAGAAAGGAGGAGGATAGAGGAAGAAGATGGATGATGAAGAGGGGGACAAGATTGGGTTGAAGGGGGCCACCACTTGGTCTCACTTATCCTCTTTGGTCCCCTTGACCACTCCTCTCCACCAGCTGGGTTCCATGGCTGAAAATCAGCCACCCATGCCCTTCTAGAAGTTCATTTGAAGTGGTCCATAAGTCATGGATGGGGGGCATACGAATTTCACAAGTTTTCTCTTCAATTGGACCTTAATTCCTCTTTGAATCCATCAAATTTGGCTTCTCAAAATTCAACCAACACCTCATTGATCCAATAGGTATTTTTCCTCACCAATTGATCCCACTTGCATCCCAATTGCACAATCAAAAAGGGTCCCCGACATTTTCTGGATAAAAACGTCCCTACCTTGACTTTTTCCCAAAAAGTCTCAATTTGCAGAAAAATCTTCAGAAACTAAGTCGACGTTCCTAAAATGATTTGTGACATGAAAAAACCTTCAATTTCTGAAATCGAATTCAAATTTGCAGTTAATTTCGATCTAGCGCGATTTTAGCGTGACCTAGGCGACCCGGTAGTTTTCAGAAATTTTTAGTGCAATTGACCCGTGATCGATTTTTTTCGAACCATAATGAACCCCTTCGACACATTGGCGACTCTCGGTGGTCGTGAAAATCTCGAAATTTCAAATACGGACATAGGGTACTAAAACGATAGAAAAATTAGTCTAATGCCGATTGACGAGAATTTTGCAATTTAGTGAAATCACTCACGTTTAACCATATATCTCAGTCGAACTGACTTATCTCTGATTTCGAATCGATCTT
This sequence comes from Eucalyptus cloeziana, assembly GCA_014182715.1. Lineage (NCBI taxonomy): Eukaryota > Viridiplantae > Streptophyta > Magnoliopsida > Myrtales > Myrtaceae > Eucalyptus > Eucalyptus cloeziana. The sequence goes on along the minus strand of CM024641.1, from coordinate 54,359,093 downwards.
ACTGTGCCATAATGATCTTGGTAGATGAACACGATCGAGGAGTCGATTCCTGATCGAATTCTCAAGTCTATTACATTAAAATCCCTTAATGGCTTCCCTAAACCGTCTAGTTATCTCGTGAGTAGCCATCTCAAAGAAAAGCATTATAGTTGCGTCGATGAAAAGCCCAATTTATCCGATCAAAATCAGAACCTAAAAATCAAGATGTCATACTATCAACAAAAGCCTAACTTCAAAAAGAAGAGCTACTAGGCTATCTAAGCAGTAGACTCCTCGTCCATGAGCTCAAGGGGCTCCGGGTCTATCACGACACCATTAGGAGTGTCAAGATCCATCGAGTGTGCTACTTCCCACTGTCCGATCCCAACGAGAGGCTTGTCGAAACCCGACAGGAGACCCTCCCAACCCCCTTGTCAAAAGCCAATGAACCATGCTATGAATCGGTGAGATACTAACTACGGTAGTCCCTTATCGACCCATACCACAAGACTCGACTAGCTCCCGAGTCAGGGTGGTCCCGGGAATAAGAATGTAGGTGAACTCAAAATCCATCGTCTACGGAACCCCATACCACACTTGGCGCTCCTCCATCTAAAGACTTGAAAAGTTAAGCCCACGACGGGGTGAGACAACGTCTCAACAAGTCTACTCCCTAAACTCCGATTAGGAAGGAAATACGCTTAGAGGTAGTCTAACCACACATCACAGAAAACTCACCTCGCCTCAGTTCTTTCCTACACGTCAGTACAGTTCAAATCACAAATGCATATAATAAATGCACACATCAATTGGAACGTCTCACTCTCAAGCCAATCAATCACAGGAGTCCTGATTATAAGGCCAAATTGTTATGACACGTCTCATACCATGCCACACAATTTTGTCCCATAATCAGGCGCGGTTAAAACACTCATTCAAGTGTTCCAATTTTATCATGGCCCAATAGGCATGGTCTACTCGACGTTCAGCAGTCTTCTGGCGTAACCAGGCATCGTCTTACCCCATTGAGTACGGCAACATCTACATCTAGACGGCAATCCCAAAAGAGCATCGGTCCAGCATCTACTGTGATCGGCATCCGTTGTCTACGGGCATCCCATATAGGGGCAACGTCCACCCAACGCTCATCGGGGACGAGTTCTCATAACCATCACATGATTATTCAATTCCGACCAAGGACACCATGCTTTGCACTCAAATGTTTCAATTAAGATAATGTGCTTGACCTGTTTTCTTCGTATTAAAAACACCCGGTAAAATAATCGTGTGTGAGTCGAACCTTAAAAAGTGATATCCTTCCTTTTAAAAATCCCACTATTTGATATAGTACCTAAAAAAATTTTGGCATAAAAAACTAACACCCGGTATTTTCTGATTAAATACCAAAATTTCATAATTTTGAAATAATAATTGAAAATCAACAATCATCACTCAATTACACAATCTAGCAATCATTTACACAAACTAATTACACCACGATAATCAGAACGAAATTCCGACGACTGGCTATCCCGATATAATTTTCGGAAAATATTAAATAATTAAATAAATTACAAAATTAATTAAATAAATGCAATTTAATTACATAAATGACTAATTAAGCTAAATATGCTAATCTAACCACCTAATTGGACCTAGAAAAATAATGTACCATACTAATTAAATACTACAATCTAATTAACCCTTAACTAATCTAATCTAACCACCTAATTATCCTAATTAACTAACTAAATCACTAATTAAACTAAACTAACCCCCTAATCCAATCTTAGGCTAAGCTAATTACCTACTAAGCATCATTAACTCCCTAAGTAGAGTTTAGCAAGTAAACTCATTGGATTAGCGAGCCAGTGAATTCACGGCGTTGGCAATGCCAAGTCGAGCGAGACTCAAGCCTAGAACGACGCCAAGGGAGGCCTAGAAGAGGTCGAAAACGGGCCATGAAGTCTTAGCTGTGGGCTGAGATTTTGGTTCTGTCCAAGGCTGGAAAGGATGGCCTAGCTTGACTACAGCGGCTAGAAACAGCAAGGTGGGATGGTGACGGGTCCAGGTAGAGGTGGCTAGCAGTTCGAGGGCCTCAGGACAACGGCTCGGGAGCTTCGGGACAACGTGCGAGGCGGACGAAGCTGCGACGGCACAAGCTGGAGGTGTGGACACGAGGGACGTGCGGACTCGGCTCGTGGGCGGTAGCGACGATGCACGACGAGCGTGGGGGAGCTTGGGCAGGCGTGCGGCTTGGTTGGTCGACTTCCTCTGGTTTCTTTGGTTTCTCTGGTTTCTTGAGCTCTCAAAACTACAACAATGAAGAAAGGAGCAACAAGGAAGAGGAAGAAGGGAGCTGCAGCTGGAGGGGACCACAAATGCCTCAAAAGTCTTGGAAAATATCCCAAAACACTCAATGCTTGCCCCCAAAGTCCATGGCTATTATCCTCAGCCATTTTCCTCCCTTAAGCTTCCCAAACAAGCCTCCTAAGGTGTCCCAAATGTTGCACACCACCATAGCTACGAATTTTGAACCTCCTTCAATTTCACTTCAATTCTCCTCTAAATCAATCCAATTCAAGTGCCACAATGCCAAGGTAAGTGCCCACACTCCATTCCTGAATTTTCCCCTCAATTGGACCAACTTGAATGCCAAAAATTCACACGAAAATGGCCCTCTAATTTTCCCGATCCAAAAAGCCCAAACATGAATTTTCGCTGAAAACTTGAGTTTTCTGAAAAATCTTCAGAGGATAAGTCGACGTTCCTAAAATAAATCGTGACATGACAAAACTTAAATTTCTAAAATCGGGTTCAATTTCGTGGTTAATTTCAACCGAACGCGATTTTAGCATGACCTAACCTATCGGGTAGCTTTTAGGAATTTTTAGCGTATTTGACCCGTGGTCGATTATTTTCGAGCCACATTATACATCTTCGACTCATTGGCGGCTCTCGATTATCGTGAAAATTTCGAGATTTCAAATACGGGCACATGGTACAGAAATGACAGAAAAATCGGTTTAATGCCGTTCGATAGAAATTTTGCAATTATGTGAAATCATCCACACTTTAATCACATACTTCTATCGAATTGACCTATTTCCGGTCTCTGATCAATTTTGACGGTGCCGTATTGATCCTTGCAGATTAGCACGGTCAAGTAGTTGATTTCTGGTTGAATTCCTAAGTCAGTCGCATTTAGATTCCTTAACAGCTTCACCTAATAGATTAGTTATCTTGTGAGTGATCACCTTAGAGAAAAAAACTATAGGCGCGTCGATGAAAAGCCCAATCCATTCAATCAAAAATAGACTCGAAAATCAGGCTGTCACAAAACCCTTGTCAGTGGCCATCACCATAGCCGCCAAGAAGGGCCAGCAAAGGACACTTGAGCCTTCCCAAAGCCTAACAACCTTCCCAGCCCCAAGTTAGGCCTTGGCAGCCCTCCGCGAGGGCCTATCGGCCTAAATCTTTTGGAGGGCGTGATCATCACCCAGATTTGAGTGAGAGCCGCCGATTGTCACTTAGGGCCACTAAGGCCTCGTTTGAGACCGGCAAGGGTTGCCAAGCGTCGGGGAGGCCTGAGCGATGTTTGCTGACCCTTCTTGATCAATGTGGCGATAGCCACCAACAAGAGCTAGGAAGCCATGTGGTGAATTTATTTATCTCTTTTCTTTTTAAACTTCAGCTTTTTTATTTTTTTTGTACTCTAATTTAGTTTATTTTTTATTTTTTAGATAAATGGCACTTGATGGGCACCACATTTCTTAAGAAAACAATTAAATAAGACACCTCAACATTTTCTATTAGCTGAATTAGACAAAATTAACAAAAGGACTCGATTGAATTAATTCGATAAGTTTTAAAATTTGATTGCACTTTTTATAAATTTTATGACTCAATTATATTTTAGTAACAAGTTTTAAGATTTCTAATGCATATATCCCCAATTTATTAGTGTCACTGTGGCATGTATGAGCATGGCCACTGAGTGCTTGTCCAAAGTTGCCAATTATGGCAAGGTTTCTTATATATCTCGGAAAGCCATATCTAAGGTACAATAAAGCCGTACTAATGTCATCCAAGAAATGATAATTGTCGAAGTAATTCATGCTAAAAAGTTGAATTTTAGTAGTCAGATTAAATGAAAAGCTTACTATTTACAGTGAGAATTTACTTGTAGCGACTCTTCAATTGGAAATTCAATCTTGAATATCTCTACTCTTCTTATCCAGTCACCATTTCAGTAGCTTTTCATATTGAAGTAATATTCACGATCCAATACCGGTATTGCACTGCCAGTTTCATGATCGTTAGACACTCAGACAGGGGATTATCGTCATCTTGTATCCTAAGAAAATGGCAATTGCAAAGCCTCCATCACATTGATAACCACCAATTGAACAGCCTCGCCAAGACAATTTACAAACTTGAGCTAAGCCTCCATCACATTGATAACCACCAATTCAACAACCTCGCCAAGACAATTTACAAACTTAAGCTAATAGATAGGAAGGAGGACATCACGTTAAGTATAAAGCTAGCTCAAGTTGAACTAATCGACCACTCAAAATTGCATGCGTTACACTGTTTTCCAGTCCGACGGAACTAGTTCAAGACAGACATCAGATCAGCATCAGCTGCTACTCCGCACCGAATCAACTGTTTGGGGTCCCAAAAGGTTCCCCTACTGTGAAAGTTACACCTTCTTGATGATCTGAACGACGTCTTCATCTTCAAGTTCATGTTCCTAATCCATGGAAAGCATCATCAAGCATTTAAATTAGCCGCAGCAACTAACTCCTTTGAAACGATAAAAAAGAAAGGGTGAATAAAGTAAAAGATTCACAATTGAGTTGAGAAGTAAAGATTTGATTCACCTTGCCAACTCTTTGAGGCTTGTGTTTGACGCTTGAACCCCAGACTAGAGCGCTGCGTATTTAAGCAAAGTAAAAACTCACATAAGCAGTAGCAAGAAGGCCGAGAAAATCAAATTAAATTTTGTTCCATAATCATGAAAAATGTGGGAATCGTCAGAATTAGTACCTAATAAATTCATTCCAAAAAACAAAAACAAAAAAATTCACATATCAACAAAAAGACTAAAGATGAAGCTGAAGTCTCAGTTTCTACATGAATTGTTTGACCATATCCTTGTGTATGCGGGTGCAGATAGAATCACGGGGTCTTCATAGTCTGGATTCATTCCTTTTGGCTTCGTATATGTATGAGTTAAATTCAAGTACTCCCATATTTTCTCCAACAGACCATCAAGATTCCATTCAAGGTGAGCACTGCCATGTCAACCATGGAGCAGTATTTGATCAATTGAAGGAACAAACTAATTTCCTATCGGGCAACCTATAGACTGACATCAGACGACAGGAGGAAGGGACATACAATAAACAAAGAAATAGCTTACAACCATCCAAGCGATTACTATAATCTCCAGAAACTACCCCTTCGGAACTAAATTGAACAACTAATCCTTGGTCGGTAAAGTATGAATTGAGCATAAAATACAAGAGTGAAGAAGGACGGCCATAAGAAAATATTTGAGTTACCTGACCAGACAGTAATGAGGAAGTTTGTCCAAAATCTTTAGCTCTTCTTGTGTGATCTGATCGATCTTGTTTATGACATAGATGCATGAAATATATTTCCTACTGCCCTCAATAACATCTATAAGGTCATCTGCAGTCGCATCGCATCTAAGAGCAATATCAGCATTAATGTATCCGATATTCGCTGCAGATGGCCTTCACATTATCAAGGTCCAGATGAGTGTTTGCCACTGTTGATTTGAAATTAATGCCACCTTTATCTTTCTTCCTAAATGTTAGATTAGGTGGCTCCTTGTTCAGCCTGTAAAGAAGAATTAAGAAAGTAATTCTCATGTCTAGTTACGAACACATAAAAGTCAAGACTGAAACAGCAGAAATATTTGTGTGATCATCCACAGTTCTAATTATTTATGCAGGTCGAATTATCTCTGCAGTAAAAATAAATGCAGGATGTTCTAACCATACATTGGAGGACATATATCAATTATTCATCTAAATTAGTGAGAATGCTCCTCAAATTTCGTTTTGCAACACTGACATAAGATAAAGCGTTTCAAAGCTTAAGTTCATGCAATTCAGTTCTTATATCACCATAAGGGCCAATATTTGTGTGATTATGTTATCATGCAAACCCCAAATAATTCCACAAGATGTATTTCCTTTTAGACTGGACTCTACAAACGTGAAATTATGGAATAAATCCCCACTCATCATACTATAGACTCAACCTCACCAGTGATGTAGGTTCCACCATTTTTCCTAGTGAAACCAATTTCAAGTCCAAGTGACCTTGGTTGTTGATCTCCATAGATAGGAAAATTTGTTAACTCACACGATCTGATCGTAAACCAATTTCATATGGTTCAACTATAAGTTGACTATCCACATAGATTTCATTTCTACGGGAAGATGACTTGATTATGACCTTGCAGCCCACGGACCAATCCACGTCCAGCTCGGGCCACAGGGGCCCATAGCTTTAGGTCTTGCCCCAATCTGATTATGACCTTGCAGCCCACATATTTATCATGTATATTTTTGTTTGCCGATCAATCTAAACTACTAAACGGGCCTACCCATGGTTCGCCTCTAATATATGAGTTCAAGTCTGTTCACTAATCGTGAAGGAAATATTCAGTGGTTACATAGCACCACGTCAAGGAGAAAGGACACCACAAGTGTCATAACTTTTATATTACACTCATTTGAGTGCTATACATTGCTTTTGGAGCACTTAAGCACTGCAACCTCTAAAAAACTATTAACTCGAGTGCCATAACTTTTAATCGATTATTTAAATGTCAATTTTTTTTTTAAAACCCTCAATTAAGTGTTGAAAATCCGACATGCGTAGCACTTTTGATGAACATCTTTAAAAAGTTTTGATACTTAAGTAATCGATTGAAAAGTTATATAACATTCAAACAGTTAAAAGAAAAAAAAATTATAGCACTCAAATGAGCACTTGGGTGTCTTTTTCCCCACATCGATGTGATGCACATTTGTGTACTCAAGTTAAATTATAGGTTGACCTGTGGACATTGACTTTAAATTTAAAAAAAAAAAAAATCGGGTTTTTCTCTCTCTCCTTTCAACATCGATAGAGCATTGTTTGTCCATCCATCTGGGCTATGTTTGTTGGTGATGCACCAATGACATAACTAATTGATCGAACAGGCCAAGCCACGTTAGACGCCTCATATGGACAAGTAGCGGTTGTCGATCTAGACCAGCAGCAGATCGTGAATGACAAAGACAGAACCTAAAGAAAGCGGATGGTCTAGCTTTGGGCAATGGCTACAGATCTCGACAGTAGTGTTGCCTAGCCAATCCTGTCGAGCAATCTCTGGCGCTACTCATGGTGGCCCGAGCCACCTCTCTGCCGTTGCTTGCAGTCGGCTCTGCCTTTGCTCGTCCAAATTTTGTTTTGCAGGATTGCAGATTTGGCCTTGCCCATCTCAATCTTCAACTGGCCGAATGAAGCCGACCACAACCATGGACCAGCGTCGGTGTTGCTGATTCCCCCTTGGCTGGCCAGTGATGCTGCTATCCATGGCCGATGCAAGAAGAAGACACATTTTCACTAAATGGGAGAAAGTTATCAGAGAAAGTTAAAACAATGGATAATAAATATCCCGAGGGATTTATATGATCTGCTCACAAAGTTGAAACCAACATCCATGGAAAAAAATTAAGCATCAATAATCCACTAATAAATGGGAGAAAAAATTATTACAATCGATTGCACGCTCTAGTATTACCTAACCCTGGGTGGAATTACACCCATTACCCACTTGTCTACGTCTGAAATCTCACAATAGACACCAAAGAGAAAGTAAGGGACCACCAGACACAAACTCTCTCTTCTTTTGTTTTTTCTTCCTGTGGTCGTAAGAGCTTCCGACGAGCTCCCTATTAGTACTCAATCATAGCCCGTGCTGTACGATGAGATAAGCTTGTGGGTTTCGTTAGTTAATGCCCAATCCTGTGAAGTTCTCCATATATACGAGCTGGACGAGTGAATCAATATAAGTCTCCAGCACGCCTAAATATTAAGGTCGTGAGAAGCTTCAATGGCATTGATAGGTTTCTTGGAGATATTCTTGGCCGCGATCTGCTTCGCGTTCCTTCGTCTCCTCGGCAAGAGCCATGATGGACTCCCCAAGAACTGGCCGCTCGTGGGGATGCTCCCGGCGCTCTTCCTCAACCTGGGCCGCGTCCACGACTGGGTCACCGGCTTTCTGGAGCGGAGCCGCGGCAACTTTTTCTTCCGGTTCCACTGGTTTTCCGGCATGGACATGCTGATCACCGCCGATCCTGCCAACGTCCACTACATCATGAGCACCAACTTTGAGAACTTCCCGAAAGGGCCCGAGTTCAAGAGGGTGTTCGACGTTTTGGGTGACGGGATCTTCAACTCCGACTCGGATATGTGGAGGATGCAGAGAAGGGTCGCTCAGGTGTTTATGAACGACCAACGGTTCCATCGGTTCTTGGCGAAGACGACCACGGACAAGGTGGAGAATGGCCTCCTCAGGGTGTTGGACGAATTGTCTCAGAGAGGTGTCGCGGTGGATTTGCAGGATTTGTTCCAGAGGTTCACTTTTGATTCTGCTTGCAGATTCGTCACGGGGTTCGACCCCGGCAGCTTATCCGTCGAATTCCCAGAAGTCCCATTTTCCAAGGCATTGGATGATGCCGAGGAGGTGATTTTCTATCGCCATTTGTATCCCGCGTGGTTCGGGACTCTGCAGAGGTGGTTGGGGTTGGGAGTGGAGGAGAAACTGAGAAGAGCTTGGGAAGTAATGGACCAAGTTGTAGGGAGTTACATAGAGATGAAGAGAGCTGAACTGAGAGAAGGAACCAGCAAAGCGGAGAGAGATGAAAATGGTGCAGATTTATTGACATCGTACATGGTGGAAAAAGAGACATTGGGTGCTTTAGAATGCAATGACAAGTTCCTTAGGGACACGATTTTGAATCTCATGATCGCCGGGAAAGATACAACTAGTTTGGCGCTCACATGGTTTTTTTGGGCTCTTTCCACGAACCCGTCTGTTGAAATGAAAATCAGAGAGGAGATTAGATCTGTAATCCCGGAGGAAGAACAAAACCTAAAGGTCTTTAAGATTGGTGAGCATGCGCACAACTTGGTTTACTTACATGGCGCGCTATGCGAATCATTAAGGCTGTATCCACCAATTCCATTCGAACACAAATGCCCTGTAAAGCCCGACGTCCTTCCCAGTGGACACAAAGTCGATCCCAGCACGAAAATACTCATCCATTTGTATGCAATGGGGAGGATGAAATCAGTATGGGGAGACGATTGCTTTGAATTTAGACCAGAGAGGTGGATTTCGAAGAGCAGAGGAATCAGGCACAAGTCATCATACAAGTTCTTGGCATTTAATGCGGGACCAAGAACTTGTTTGGGAAAAGAAGTGGCTTTCACTCAGATGAAAATGATGGCAACTGCTATAATACATAACTACGAAGTTCATGTTGTGGAAGGTCACCCTGTGAGACCTTCTAATTCTATCATACTTCACATGAAACATGGATTGAGGGTGAAGCTCGCTAGACGAAGGCGTTAAATGGACAAATGATAGGGAACATTACCTAGAAACTTTAAATCTATGTAAACCGAACACATGCGTGTATGTGTCTTCTGCTTGTTTTTACGTTTCCTATCGTATCCTGTTATTTACAATACAACAAAAGTTACAGCTTTAGCGAGTCATGCAGCATACATGAGCCTTTGTTTCATTCTCTGCCGGAGAAATTCTTGATCAAAATCAATCACCCTAGACATGAAACATGGAACCATAATATATGCTTGGATATGACTGGCACAACGTCTCCTCGCAAATTTTATAGCAGGATCAGTCAAAAATAAGCTTTCAAAAGATAATTGTGCACCCAAACATGAGCAAAGGAGTTTCCTTTACAGAAAGCTTTCTTGCACATTGTGGTTATATCAAGTGTATTTAACATATATCTCTCAATTCATCTCCTTCTAAGAATTTCTGAGGTACCCACCACCATCTTCTCTTCAGTCAAACGTTTCTATTCATTTTTATGGTACCACTATTGAGACCTCCATATCGGAGAGATCCCAGAACTTACCCAGACAGTATTTAAATGCATTACCATTACAAAATTACTTATTTAATCTGGACACCTGGAATTTACTCCATGAGAAAAGGGGCCACGCGATGGCACAGCCGTGTAATGAAATACATAATCAAGTACAACTTGCTTCAATGATTTCTCGCATTGTACCAACACAGCTTCCTCAGCAACAATCCAGTCCCCACCTCTGAACTCTTCGTTTTGTGAGTCATAACAGCTCTGAGGAATGCAACAAGCAACAATTATGTATATGCACTTTATATGTGAGCTTAATGAGTATACCAAAACATGCAAGAGTGATTATGCTCGTAAGACTTTGTTATATATCCATAGCCGAGCAGTATGAAACTAAAAATTGAAATGAGAAGGGCCACACCTTTTTCACCTGAAGACTTGAAAGCAGGAGTTTCTTAAGAGCCGCTAGTCTTATAATAATTATAGTGACAGCGAACAAAACATAGGGTGTCAAAAAGGGTTCCACGAAATAAATCCAAAACCAAAAGAAATCCACAAACCTCATCCAACCAAAATAGCAAATCTAGAAAAGAGGTTCTTTCTTTTATAAGGAAAACCACAAATCCCCCAAAGTCTTCTTTTTTATTGACCAGATTCTAGAGAAGAGTGTAAAACCGATATCAATCACTAAAAGTATCACCGACTGCCACCGCTCTAAGTCATTGTGCTTGCAAAACAGCATCCACAAAAACAGCATCCATTGAAAAACAATATGAGGAGGTTGTTTGTACCTTGGAACAAGTATATATAATTGCTGTCATCCAGTTCCAGTTCTCCAGTGCATCTTTCTGAGCATCATCAGCAGCTTCATGCAGAAAATATAACAACGGCAGCATAAGCTGCATCTCAAATTGTCTTGGGCCACCACAGAGTTTGCATCTCCCAGGATCTCCTATCTCTTTAGTCGCCAACAGTGGCTTCCCTCCATTTGAATATCTAAACATTCAGTCACAGAAAGGGTATGCCATATCATTTACTTGGACTTTAGATGGAAAAGGGTACAGTCTTTCCACAAATTCTGAATCCCAAATACACAACAATTCTATTGACAGTATTTATGTTTCTCTGCTTATTGCAAAATGTTAGATCATCTTTTCTCCAAGAAGCATCAACTTCTAAAGACGTGGAATAAAAAAAAAATCCTCAAAAACTCAAGTTGTGTTTGGGTTATATACAGGCCTATTTCTGCTATCAATCAACATGAATTAGACTTAAGTCTACTAAAATAAAAACACTAAACCTCTTGTTCAGCAAGACTTCACTGTATCTGTGCTACAGAGTCTTCATATTGAAGATGGATTACGCCTTTCCAGGTAAATTGTTCATCATCATACAAGATTGATTCCTTATCTGCCACCTAAGCCAAATCTTCCAAAACAGCAAGACCCTAAAAAATATGACATGTAATTGGTCTGCAAAATCCAAGATTCAAGAAGCTCCAAGAGTCCCCTATTTTGGCTAGCTTTATATAATACATAGATTGTCAAAACCCAATCCGATGTATCATATCTTATATGCAACTACAGTTGTTTCTGCCATGACCAAAACAACAACTTGAATTTTACTTGTGTTAGCCATGTCTCACTTAGTAGAGATAAGCACCTTAAACATTGCTCTGGATAAGCATCCAGCCGTGTCTTAAACTTGAAGTAAGTCTGGTCAGCCATTAGACTTTGTCATACTCATAGGATTCCTCGTCCAATACTTCTTTCCATACATGATTGTCAACATTAATGGAAAGAGATGAATAGTTCAAGCAAGCAGATGTGGCATCCTTCAAATAAGGCTCTTCCAAGGTATAAATATAAAAGCAAGGCATCACTGCAATCAGCAGATAGGTTATTTCGATTAAGCCACCTGGTGGATAACCATAGCATCAAAGTTGGCACCATTATAGACTTCTTTCATAGGAAATCTGTACCAGGTAGAGAATCATTTACTTGTCTTGGTGTTGGCCTTGAAGGTGACAATTTTGCTACTTCCTCAGAATTCTCCTCTATTCAGTTTCTTCGAGTTGGAAGTAACAGTTGCAGCTTCTGCGAGTGCCCGTCCTAGCTCCTCTAAGTCCACGTCTTCATCATTCTCATCCAAATCATTCCAACAGTCGTTTTTCCCAGCTGAAACAGAGGGCGTGGCAGCTATTCCCACATCGCAACAAATGGAGTTTGGTTCTTTTTCTTCACAAGATCTCTGAATACGAATCGCTCGCCAGCTACAAGTCATCATGCTTACCGTTGAGAACCACTTAAAAGAGTTTTTCTTGAAATCAATAATCAAGCAAAGAAATTGCCAGAAATTTAGAGGAGACCTCAAGGGACTGCTCCCACATTTCGGAGCTATGCAACCGTAGATGTAAAGCACACGCTCTTCGACTTTCAAATTTCCACTGGATATGGGAGCAGGAACCTACAAGCACACATGATCTCTCGTTCATAGCACACTTCCTCAGCATCATTGTCCCCATACATGACAGAAAAAAAATGAGACCTGTCCGACGAGACAAAGTTTATTTCCACATATGCTGCAATTAAGAAAATCTGATCCCCAGTCCATTAATGGAGAAGGCCAGTCCTGCGAAAAACGAAAAGAATCATACACTTCGAACAGAACATCATGTGACAAACAACAACACCGTAAGAGAAAATCAGAAGTCACTAACGGGCAGTCCACCGATCTTCGTCGTATAATGGTCGGATGCCTCGCGATTTTCATCGGCCCATGGTCCCGGCCTGCCAAGAAAGACTCTGCCCATCGCTCACTACAGCACCAAAAACAAAACAACAAAAAAATAAAATAAACAAACAATTCCCCGGAAAAACACATCCCCCATGCTACACCCTAATAGTAACAAGGTGATGCATTTGAACTTTCAATGTCCCCCATAGAAACAAGATTCGAGAGCCAGGACAACCCAAGAAACAAAATCTCTTTTCTCCTCCACCACAAGACTCTGTCAAGAGCAGCCTAACCACACGAGAAACAAGCTCAAGCATCAAATATCCCATTACCGAAGAACCCATCAAAGGGAACATTGTGGGCGCGCAGTAAGTTGCTTCTTGCTTTTGCTGGGTCTGTCTTCCTGCGCTGGGAAGTTTTCCAGCGGCAGAGCGAAGACGGCGAAGGAATCGACCGTGTTCTCTCGTAGGAACCCCCCGATGTCGGGTGTCCAGATAGACGTAAAATTTATATTTGTTACTGAAGATAAAAAGAATTATATTTTTCGATATATAGCAAAATCTAATATCTATATTGATATCTTTACACATGTGAAGGAACATTTGGGGAGAGACCTTGCAGGATATTTGACCATCTCACCCCTTATTAACTGGGATAAGAATCTTACTTATGAGATCGGCCGATACATTAATAAAGATTTATATACATGAAATGATATTAACTGAAGTGTAAATACAATTGTTATAATTACCGGAATTTACTTTTGGATATGAAAATTTACGAAGCTCAAGAAGAGTATGGTAACTAGTAATAAGCAAAAAGTTACTCATCCTCCTTAAAATTTATTAGTATCACTATCACTTGTGTGTGACCATAGTCAGCGAGTTGAGTGCTTGTTGAAATTGTTGCTACGAAAATTACTTAAAAAGTCATAAAGATATTATAATTGTGTTAATTCAGTCTTTAACCATTTATGAAACCTACGTAGGCCTTGTTTGGTACGACTTTAGAAAAATGACTTTGAGAAAATGCAAATACCTTTGGGCTAAAGGAATTTTCTAAAATGCTATCGTGTATGGCGAATTGTAATTTTAAAGTGCAATGAAAAATAGCTTTGGCTTACATACCGTTTGATAAAACTTACATTCGTAAAGGATTTTTATAAAATAAAAATAAAAATAAAAAAGAATTAAAATTAATTTGATAAAACTCAGCTGCCGACCAATCGCGTTTGGCCACTAGCCGAAGGGCAACCTTGCCTAAGGTCACAAGACCTCAGGTGACGCCCTAGGTCGCACGACCCAAGCGGCGGTCACTTGAGGTAAAGCGACCCAAGTGGTGCTACCTGAGGTCACATGACCCAGGCAACAATTACCGTTCTTATCGTGTGAATAAAATTTCTTTGATTTCTTTCTCAATTTGAGGAAGTCCATGGTTTCCTCAAAAATTGCTCATGGCCCATATTTAACTGTCACTCTGTCATTTTACAAAGGATGGTCATCTAAGTTTTATTCTTTTTTTTAGGCTTGCCAGTTTGATGTGTCACGATCAAATTTTTGGATGTACCACTTAGGATTTGACTAATGGTTCTCCCAAACCCATACCAATTCACAATTTAGGTTCAAATATATTGTATGCAAAAGGGAGTCACCACTAATCAATTTATGAAAGGTCAATTAGACACCTACGTAAAATAACGGGAGAATTATTTTACTTTTACGAACTAGAGATTTATGAGTTCGGGAACTTGATTACGCTAGATTTCTCTAACGCCCTTTTGGTACATTTCTCTTTTATTTTAAAAAATGTTTGGTAAGCAGTTTGAATTGATTTTAATTATCTCCCTAACATGTGAGGTTATAATGTAGGTGCGCAAACCACCAATTAAACACCTAGATAAAGCAATGAATAAATTGCAAGACTTACCTCATAGCAACGAAAACATCTGCAATGTTAAATCAAAATTTACATCGACAATCCTAGATATGATTTCTAATTAACCCGCAAATCATTCAATTTTTGTTTTCATTTATTTAATGAGAACCATGCAATGCAATGTTACTAATCTAACATGCAAATGATATGGCATGGAAATATGACATAAACTATATGACATAAGTAAAGTAATTTCCAAATAAATGCAATAATTAAATGTATAATCTAAATTCATCAAATGACCTAACTCTAATGACAAGGAAATTTAAATGAACCTAGTAATCACTAAATGACATGCATTTCATGAACCTAATCCTATAAGACGTGCACATGATCTTTTATTATCCTAAAAATGCAATCTATTCTAGAGAATGAAATGAATTTATTATTCTAAGACAATTTTTTTTTGTATTTTTCATGAAATTCGAAATTAAGAAAAATGCAAAAATCATCTATCTAGATTAAGATTTTATCCAGCTTATATTAAGGATCAGGTCAAACTAAATCCTAATTTAAACTAAGATATTATCTTAACCTAGCAATCTCTAACCTAAGATACAACCTATCTAGAAAATCAATCTAAACTTAAAATGAAACATGTAATTTTATCATAATATGCCATGACGTACAAAGAATGCCCTAATTTTACATGATATATCCATGATGATTTTTTTGTGTTTTTTTTTTATAAAATTCGAAATTAAAATTGCCAAATAATTAAACATGCAATTCAAATTTTAAAAAACTAACATCCTAAATGAACGCATTTTTTTGGATTTTTATATTTTTAAAAATTCGAAATAGATAAATTTCCTATTCTAGATATGCAATTTAATTCAAAGATATCATCTAACCTAGATGTCATCTAATCATGCATTTAAAAAAAAAATGACTCACTAACTTATCATGCAATCAATCCTAATCTACATGGGATGCAAATGTAATTTTTTTGTATTTTCGGAATAAATAGAACAATTAAAAGATAAATATCAAACCATCCATAGTCATCAAAAATGCTATCCACCATTCGATTGAAATTCAAACTTAATTACTTCGCTAATAAAATCGATAAATTGATCTTAAGTCTTAAAGATCAAGATATCAATTTTACTCCCGCGTGAATAATTATCCAAACTAAAGCCTTATAGATAGAATAAAAATTCGTGCAGTTGCAAATTGGATTCTACATCATGGAATTTCAATCATGCATTGGAAAATACTTCAAACAAAGAGATAAAATATCAAACTAAAATAAGATAAAGTAAATTTACCTAATAAATTAAATCTACCTAAAAAAAAAAATAAACCTATCAAATAAAATAAAACAATTTCCTACCTAAATTTGAATTTTCTTTCAAAAATCCGAACGGTGAGGTGGATCGCGATAGAAGCTCGGCACGGCTAATGACAAGGCAAGGGCAAATTACGAACGGCGGTGCTCACGATGGGTAGTTCATCGGCTCAGACTAGCGTTGATGAGGTCTTGGCTTAATGCTGGCATGTACAACTAGCAAGGAAGCTCGTGGTGGTACTTGGTAAGGGCTCTTCGTGGTGGTGCTTCTCGACAAAGGATGGCGAGGCACCAGTAAGAAGACTGATGGCGAGAGAATTCTCCAGTGATGGGAAATCCGCGGCAAGAACATATAAAAATGTAGGCCTTCTTAAACACCAAGTAACCTGTACATGAAGAATCCCTGCACTAGTATAAGAGGAAGCTTGAGAGAATTACATGTCCGTTGCTTGAGGTGGTCTCATCGCCAATAAGAAGCTGTAATACGGCTAGATGTGCAGGGAACACCAAGAACGGCACCAAGGACATCGCAACAAGACAAACACGCCAGGAGGAACGTAGGGATTGGACTGAGAACTTGGTGGCTTGACCAATGCAAGGCTGGATTGGAGATTCGATGACAACGGTGCTAGACTGGAATGCGCCGGGATTGCTGAGTTCTTCCATGGGCTGAGAAATTGCGGCAAGTGGCGTACAAGCATGAGCAGCCGCTGGGGACAGATGTGAAGCGTCGAAGTGCCGCCGGGACTGCTGAACGTTGCTTGCTGGACGTCGGCATTACTGGGCATTCGCTGAGCAGGTTCTCGTGAATCAGCGTCGAGAAAAACACACAATGGACAGTGACGTTGCTGGTACAGGAATTTGGGCACGGCTGTTGAAAGTGACCAGCCCTGACAATTAAAAGACGAAATCTCTGCTCTCTCCTGTGCTCCTCTACATTCTGGCCGTGTATTCAATGTGTGGCCTCTGAACCCTACGCGAACAAATCTATTTATAGGTCACCGATTATGGTTTCAATTTTTTCCAAATCGATATCCCAAAAAATTTCAAATTCTTATTTTCTCACGAGATAATTTTCAATCACTTAAAAAAAAAGGGGCTTGGACCAATTTACTCGCTTCATGGGCTTAGTTCGGCTTGTCAATTTAAAGCTTAGAACTACTAATTCAAATCCATCAGTCACCGGTCCAATAAATAAATGCAAAACATGTAAAATTAAAAATAAATGCACATACATCTTTATGCTGTGTAATTAATATTTTTTCAGGGATAAAATTAACCCATAATTTTCTATGCAATAAATAAATAACCAGATCGCCAAAATTTAGGTGTCAACATGATGCTATCAACAAAAGGAAATATTCACCAGTTGGCTAATGTTGCATGAACTTCTTTTTTACTTATGTCCCCTTATGAATTAACGCATGTCTGGTTAAAAATTGTATCTCGAGTTTGAGTTCGTTGATTAAACATGATCCAAAGTGAGTCCGACCAAATAAACGAAGTTCAATTGCCTCTTTGATTTGGTTTGAACCTACAAGGGAAAAGTGCACTATAAGTGTCTTAACTTTCATATGCCACTCACTTGAGTGCCATAATTTTTTTTTGATTCCTCGAATGTCATACTTATGTATAGTGCTCACTTGATGCCATCACTTTTTTTCCAATCACTTGAAGGTTATATAACTTTTCAATTAATAATTTGAAGGTTGCAATGTGACAGCCCGAATTTTCAAATTTCGTTTTCGATTAAATAAACCGGGCCTTTCGTCGACCGCCGATAGTGTTATTCTCTGAACTGATCACTTACGAGATAACTGGTCTATCTGGGAAAGCAATTAAGGAAGCTAAATGCAATGGACTTGAGAATTCGACCAGGAATTGATTTCTCGACCGTGTTGATCTGCAAGGGTCATTATGACATTGTCGAAATCAATTAGAGATCGGAGATAGGTCCACTTGACTGAGATGTGTGATCATAGTGTGGGTGATTCCACCAGATTGTAGATTCTCGTCGATCGGCACTAAACCGATTTTTCTGTCGTTTTGGTACCCAGTGCTTGTATTTGAAATCGCGAGATTTTCACGACAACCGAGAGTCGTCAATGAGTCGAAGATGTACAATGTGACTCGAGATAAATCGATCACGGGTCAATTGCACCAAACATTCTTAAAAGTTACCTGGTAGATTAGATCACGCTAAAAGCGCGCCGGATTGAAATTAACTGCGAATTTGAACTCAATTTCAGAAATTAAAAGTTCTGTGGATCACGAGCTATATTAAGAATGTTGACTCATCCTCCGAAAAATTTTCAGAGGTTCCGGGGTTTTTGCGGAAAATCGTTCGGACGTCGTGGAAAGTTAGCAGAAATTCAAATGGGCTAAGTCGATGAAAATTTGGACTTCCAAGCCAAGCTTTTGAGTGTCAGGGACTTACAGAAAATTATATGAGATTTTTCTTCATTGAAATTGGACCTCAATTTGGAAATTGAGTGAAGAAATTGATCATAAAATTGGGAAATTCGGAATTGAAAAAGGGCAGCAATTTTGGACTTTAAAATTTGGATTATTGATGGATTTTATGCAAGAAAGTAATAAGAGATGTTGAGGTAAGTTTAAGGGATAAGCTTGGGAGACTTTTAGGCATCCAATGAAGAAGTAAGATATTTTAATTGGACTTTTCCCTTCCCTTTTCTTCAAGCTCTCTCGTAGCCGACTCTCTCTCTCTCTCTCCCTGCTTCCTTTCATTTTTCACGATCCACCGAATTCACCAAACAAATAGCCGCCCCTCAGTTTTCTTTTCATTTTCTCTCCCACGAGCTCTCACCCACACGCCCATACCTCCACCCGTCTGCATGCCACGTATTCTTTGGTCAATCAAAGAAAACCTCCAGCAAATTTCGGTTCCTCGGTCATCAAGCGAAGCCCTCTCTCCTTCGACTTCTTTCCTGCACGCACATCTGTCCGCAGAGTCAACGTCCGGCCTGACCCTCACAAGCAAAGACCACCGAAGCTACAGCACCAAACGTCCTCAGTGTCATTGCCCTCGGTCAACAAACGAACCACCAGAAGCCCTCCGTTGACCCGCGCTTCTCCATCACACTGGCAGCACCGAACGAAGCAGCTCTCCACGGTTCTTCGTCGACAGCTGCCTCAGATCCACCTGCTTCTTCTCGGTCAGTCCACACTCGAGCAGCGAAGCCTGAAGCCCAACGTTTGGCCCATCCTTTCAGCAGCAACTCAATCAGTCCATCTCAACTTGAAGCCCACGTTCAATCTTGGTTCAGCCCAGTGAAGCCCGCAAGCTTCAGCCCATCCAACCTATCTTCAGCCTTGCGAATTGAGGCCCAATCCTAGCTCACTTGAAGTCGGCCCAAGAAACTAGCGAAGCTCGTTTAGTTCGGCCCAATTCAGTAGCCCAAGCCCGCGAGATCAGCCCGCTTCAAGCCCAGCCTGTTTCAAAAACAAATCTCAGATTTGGGCTGAGATTTGTTGGGCCCGTTCTAGGCCCGGTCCGAGCTTCGTCGACACCACCGAAAATTCAAGTTTCGACCGCCGTCGCGGTGAATTGGTCTTCGTTTTACACCGGTGAGTTTATGAACTAAACTCTTCTTAGTAGGCTAGTGACGTCTAAGGGATATTTAGTTTAATTTAATTAGGAATTAGGTGATTAGTTAGATTAAATTAGAAATTTAATTATGCAATTATACATGTTAGGTGGTTAGATTAGATTAAGTGAAGCCTAGATAAATTGTGCTATTTATCTAGAAGGGTTCGGGAATTTTCCGGGTCCGTATTGGTATTTAATTTAGCAATTTTGGCCTAGGTTGATATTTTTAGTATTTAAATTGAATTATTTAATTAATTTTCGAAATTAATTATTTATTAATTATTTTTTCGGAAATTAGGCTGGGATAACCGATGATCGAATTTTGTGCTGATTGCAATGGTGTGGTTAAATTTTGCAATTAAGTGATAATTTCTACAAATTGAGTGCTGATTGGATTTTCGGTATTTAATTCCAAAATTTGTAAAATATTGGTATTTTAATTGGAAAATACCGGGTGTCGGGTGTTGACACCGAAAGTGGTCTTTGAGTACCAAATCAACTTAGGTTAGCAAAGCTTCGGGGAGCATTAATACCATTATAGATCTTTAGCAGCTTCGGTGAGCAATGCCAACGAATAATGCTTTAGCAGCTTCGGTGAGTACTTTAGATATCAGCTTCAGCGAGCATTGTAGTGATCTAGCAACTTTGGTGAGCAAATGTTATTAGCAGCTTCAGTGAGCAACAATTGATCTAGCAACTTCGGTGAGCAAAGTTTAGACATCAACTTTGGGGAGCAATGATATATGAATATATCTATTTCAGCTTAGGTGAGCAATGTTCGAATCGATAAAGTTTATGGATGGTATCGATGACATGGAGTCGAATGAGTCGACTAATTGATGGTTGAATTAAATGGGATTGAATTGAATTGTTTGGTCGAGTATTTGATTGTACTGACCTGTAAGGTGGAACTGAGGCGAGGTAAGTCATCTGTACTAAATGCGTGATTGTGTGGTTAGGGCGCCCTTGGGCGTATTTCCCCCCTAATCGAGGTTTAAAGTATGGACTTGCTTAGACATTGTCTCACTGGTTATTGAATAACCATTTGTAGGTCCTTAGAAGGTGGTCGTGGAGGACCAACGCCCCGAAGTCTGAGGAGGTGGAGTATGGAGGATCGGCGGATATGTCCTATTAGTATGTCATAGGACAGCCTCTTTTGAGAGTCGACCTTTTTGTAGGCTTTCAACTAAACTCGTTTTGTACCTGAATCTCGTTATTTATAAAAGTGTGCTTTTGTGAATTGATGTCCTTCTTTTCTATCCCAAGATGGTTACTGTCAAGGGATATATATTCGCTTCCGCATGTGCAATAAAATGAAAGGGTCGGCGACTCGTCCTGAGAAGTCGCAAAATTTTATCGACTAAAGAGGGATGGGCACCCGTTCAAGGTTCAAGGTATGACATGCAATTTTTTAAAAACGTTCTCTACAGGTGCTATATCATGTCAAATTTCTAACACTTGGATGAACATGTTTTAAAAGTTATAGTGCTTAGTGATCAATTCAAAATTATAGCATTTAAATGAAGTTTTTTTAGAAGTTATGGTAGTTAAGTGATAGAAAAAATATTATGATATTATCGTCGAGAACTTCACAAAATTTGGCATTAATTAGTGGGACACGCAAGCTTATCTTCTTTTTGTTGAATTATCTTCGCTCTCTGCAACAGCATGGGCCTCCTTTTTGGGATACTCCTTTTTGGGATAGTATCCCAAAAAGATCATATCTTCACGCTTTGGCAACAACATTTAATCAAGGGCCTCCTTTTTGGGATGGTATCCCAAAAATTAAATGTTGTTGTCAAGACCGAGAAAAATCTGTGGTTGTCAGCCTTAGAAGTGGAAAATAACAAAAGTTGTTAAAGAATGAGGACATGAGAATTTAAATTTTGAAAAAAAAAAAAAAAAGATGTTAAAAATCATGTTGCAAAGTACAAAAGGCTGAAATTTACAAGAAGGAGATAGGCAAGTACTTTTCAATTATTTTTTAATCATGTAGTTGAAAAATTTCAAGTTTTATTATGTGCTTGATTTGGATGATGAGCAAGAGACTGTATGATGAGCAAGAGACTGTATGATATCTTTTGAGCCGATGCACAATCAAGAAATGCATATAAATATTTTGGAGATGTAGTCACATTTAATATCACTTAGTTGAAAGCAATTTTCGAGACATAAATCGTCCTTGCACTTTCAACGCCAGTCGACCTCCCGCCACCCACTGTCGGTGTCATCTCTCCTCCTCTCTTCTATATATTACTAGACTTCCAAAACCTTCTCACAGAGCGAGAGTGAGAGAGAGTGGGAAGCTTCAATGGCATTGATAGGTTTCTTGGAGATATTCTTGGCCGGGATTTGCTATGCGGTCCTTCGTCTCCTCAGCAAAAGCAATGATGGGTTCCCCAGGAACTGGCCGCTCGTGGGGATGCTACCGGCGCTCTTCCTCAACCTGAGCCGCGTTCACGACTGGGCCACCGGCGTTGTTGAGCGGAGCCACGGCAACTTCTTCTTCCGGTTCCTCTGGTTTTCCGGCATGGACATGCTGGTCACTGCTGATCCTGCCAACTTCCACTACATCATGAGCGCCAACTTTGGGAACTTCCCGAAAGGGCCCGAGTTCAAGAGGGTGTTCGACATTCTCGGCGACGGGATCTTCAACTCCGACTCCAATCTGTGGATTACGCAGAGAAGGGTCGCTCAGGTGTTTATGAAAGACCAACGGTTCCATCGGTTCTTGTCGTCGACCACTAGGGACAAGGCGGAGAATGGTCTGCTCAGGGTGCTCGACGAATTCTCTCAGAGAGGTGTTACGGTGGATTTGCAGGATTTGTTCCACAGGTTCACCTTTGATTCTGCTTGCAGATTCGTCACGGGGTTCGACCCCGGCAGCTTGTCCGTCGAATTCCCAGAAGTCCCAATTTCCAAGGCATTGGGTGATGCCGAGGAGGTGATTTTCTATCGCCACTTGTACCCCGAGTGGTTCGGCACTCTGCAGAGGTTGTTGGGGATTGGAGTGGAGGAGAAACTGAGAAGAGCTTGGGAAGATATAGACCAAATTCTAGGGAATTACATAGCGATGAAGAGAGTTGAACTGAGAGAAGGAACCAGCAAAGTGAAGGGAGATGAAAATGGTGCAGATTTATTGACATTGTATATGCTGGAAAATGAGACATTGGGCGCTTTAGAATGCAATGACAAGTTCCTTAGGGACACGATTTTGAATTTCATGAGCGCGGGGATAGAAACTACCGGTTCAACTCTCACGTGGTTTTTCTGGGCTCTTTCCATGAACCCGTCTGTTGAAATGAGAATCAGAGAGGAGATAAGATCTGTTATCCCGAAGGAAGAACAAAATCTTAGGGTTTTCAATATTAGCGAGCATATGCACAAGATGGTTTATTTACATGGTGCAATCTGCGAATCTTTGAGGCTATACCCACCGGTTCCATTTCAACACAAGTGCCCTGCAAATCCCGACGTCCTTCCTAGTGGACACAAAGTTGATCCCGGTGTGAAGATACTTGTCCATATGTATGCAATGGGGAGGATGAAATCAATATGGGGAGAGGATTGTTTGGAATTTAGACCGGAGAGGTGGATTTTGGAGAGAGGAGGAATTAGGCACCAGCCGTCTTACAAGTTCGTTGCATTTAATGCCGGACCAAGAACTTGTTTGGGAAAAGATGTGGCTTTCACTCAGATAAAAATGGTCGCGGCCACTGTAATACATAACTACGAGGTTCATGTTGTGGAAGATCACCCTGTGAGACCTTCTAATTCTATCATACTTCACATGAAACATGGATTGAAGGTAAAGCTCACTAGGCGAAGGCTTCAAGGGGACAAATGACAAGGAATGTTATGGCTAGAAACTGTGTATCTATGTATGCAGAACATATCCGAGTATATGTCTACTGCTTGTTTTTACATTTCCTGTCGTGTACTGTTATTTATATATGCACTAGAAGTTACAGCTTTAACAAGTCATGCAGCGTGCGTGAGCCTTCATTTCTTTCTTTGTCGGAGAAATTTGTGATATGAAACATGCAACTATAATATATGCTTGTCTATACTTGGGGCACACAATGTCTCCTTGCAAAATTTATAAAAGGATCAGTAAAAAATAAGCTTTCAAAAGATAATTTTGCACCCAAAAATGAGCAAAAGAGTTTGCTTTCCAAAGAGCTCTCTCCAACATTGTAATAACATCAAGTGTATTTCACATATATCTCTCAATTCATCTCCTGAGAATTTTTAGGATGGCCACCACAATCTTCTCTTCAATCAAATCTTTCTATTCACTTTTATGATAGCACTATCAAGAGCTCCATGTCAGAGGGATACTGGAACTTACCCAATCAGTATTTAAATGCATTACTATTGTAAAAATCAATTCTTCTGATTTGGACACTCAAAATTTACTCTTCGAGAAAAGGGGCCACACGATGGCAAGGCCGTGTAATGAGATATATTATCAATTACGGCTTGCTTCAATGATTTCGTGGGTTGTACTAACATAGCTTCCTCGGCAACAATCTAGTCCCCACTTCTAAAACCTTCGTTTAGTGAGTCATACCAGTTCTGAGGAATGCAACGAGCAACAATTATATATACACACACAAAGACACGCATTTTATATATGAGTGTAATGAGTACATAAAAACTTGCAGAAGTATCATGCTCATAAGACTTAGTTAGGGGCTGTTTGTTTAAATTTGTTTCTATTCCCCGGAACACAAATTTTTGTTCTTTTGTTCCGGGGAACAACAAAAGAACAGAAATGCGTTTGTTTACACATTTGTTTCCGGGAACAAAAGATCTATTTTTTTGTTCCCGAGAACAGATTTGGAACATAAACAAGAAGTAGAAAAAACTTGTTTCTTGTTCTCGGGAACAATTCCGAGAAACACTTCTTTTTCTCCTTTTTCTTCTTCTTTTTTCATCTTCATTTTTCTTTGGCTGGTGACCTCGCCAAAGCGTCATCGGCCCCTAGCGAGGCTCGGCCTCGCCTTGGCTGGGCAACGCCGACCTGGTGGTGGCCCGGTGGGGCCGTCGGCCCTCATCGGGCGGTCGTCGGCCATGGCCAAGGCCGGCGACCGGCCAAAAGGAAGAAAGAAAAAAAAAAAAAAAAAGAAGAAAAAGGAAAAATAAAATAAAAATATTAAAACATTAAAAGAAACAAAAATATTATACAAGTTTATCAAACGTGTTTCTGTTCTTTTTTTATTTCAGGAATAGAAATTTTGTGCAGTTACCAAATGCATTCTTCTGTTCAAAAATTGTTCCCTTTTTTCTATTTATGTTCCCGGGAACAATTTTTGAACAAAAACATTACCAAACACGCCCTAAAAGTGTACGAGACGGAATGGAAGTATGCGATCTCTACCTCTACGCGGGAATCAAGCACCCAAAAGAACCTAAAAACGTCGGGTTAAGGGCTAGGCAGTGATCTCAAGAACCGTGCTATATTTGATAAAACACTTAAATACTTTCTCAATATTCACCAAGCACAGTTAATTCATACTAAAAAATTAAATTTTACTAGTCACGATAAATGAAAAGCTAAGGGACTCTTCATATGGAAATGCAACCTTGAATATCTCTCAACTGCTCTTATCCAGTTACCATTTTAGTAGCTTTTCATATTGAAGTAATATTCAGGATCCAATACCAGTACCGTACTGCCAGTTTCATGATCGTTAGACACTCACACGGGATTATCATCAACTTGTATCCTCAGAAAATGGCAATGGCAAAGCCTCCATCACGCTGATAACCACTGAATGAACAGCCTCGCCAAGACAATTAACAAACTTAAACTAATAGATAGGAAGGAGGACATCACGTAAGTAAATAGCTAATTTAAGTTGAACTAATACCACTCAAAATTGCATGCGTTACACTGTTTTCCAGTCCAACGGAACTAGTTCGCAACAGACATCAGATCAGCACCAGCTGCTACTCCGCACCGAATCAACTGTTTGGGGTTCCCAAAGTTTCCCCTACCGTGAAAGTTACACCTTCTTGATGATCTGAACGACGTCTTCATCTTCAAGTTCATGTTCCTAATCCATGGAAAGCATCATCAAGCATCTAAATTAGCCGCAGCAACTAACTCCTTTGAAATGATAAAAAAAAGGAAGGATAAATAAAGTAAAAGATTCACAATTGAGTTGAGAAGTGAAGATTCACCTTGCCAACTCTTTGAGGCTTGTGTTTGACGCTTGAACCCCAGACTAGAGCGCTGCGTATTTAAAAAAAGTAAAAACTCACATAAGCAGTAGCAAGAAGGCCGAGAAAATCAAATTAAATTTTATTCCATAATCATGACAAATGTGGAAATCGTCAGAATTAGCACCTGATAAATTCACATACCAAAAAACAAAAACAAAAAAAATTCACATATCAACGAAAAGACTAAAGATGAAGCTGAAGTCTCAGTTTCTAATTACTACTCGAATTGTTTGACCATATTCTTGTGTATCCGGGTGCAGAAATCCTCGGCTGTCCTCTTCCTTGATGATAGAATCACGGGGTCTTCAAAGTCTGGATTCATTCCTTTTGGGTTTGTATATATACGAGTTAAATTCAAGTAATCCCATATTTTCTCCAACAGACCATCAAGAGTCCATTCAAGGTGAGCACTGCAATGTCAACCATGAAGCAGTATTTGATCAATTGAAAGAACAAACTAATTTCCTATCGGGCAACCTATAGACTGACATCAGACGACAGGAGGAAGGGACATAGAATAAACAAAGAAATAGCTTACAACCATCCAAGCGATTACTATAATCTCCAGAAACTACCCCTTCGGAACTAAATTGAACAACTAATCCTTGGTTGGTAAAGTATGAATTGAGCATAAAATACAAGAGTCAAAAAGGACCGCCATAAGAAAATATTTGAGTTACCTGACCGGACAGTAATGAGGAAGTTTGTCCAAAATCTCTAGCTCTTCTAGTTTTTTTTTTTTTTTTGGTGAAAGGTAATTAATATATTGAAAAGGAACGAGTGAACAGGAAAGAAAAGAAGAAAATAAAAAGAACACGGCATCAGAACCCATACTCAAAATGACGGATCATAATGAGTGAAGAGGAGCCGGACAAGCCACAGATGTGGCAGCCCACTTCCAACTAAGAAGAGAAGCACGGCATGAACAACCGACAAACAGAAACAGAGACAACTGCCTACCGCCTACAAGTAGGGAATGAACCATCGTCTGGATTAAGTGAGAATTGCTGCACCAGCTGGACCAGCACCAACTGCATCAACTGCACCAACTTCCTTAATCAAGTTGCATCTAACACTCCTCAGAAAAGATTATCGGGTCAATGCCCCATCTTAGCTGCACCCTTCTATTCCTAAAGTTATCGTCCACATTCCTAACAGTGATCGCCTTATCTCTGACCACTTTAAAGAAATGATTCTTCATGGCCGGAACAGAAAGAGCTTGTTCTCGGAAGAGAATAATGTTCATGTTGTTCCAGATAATGTGACACAGTGCTCCAAAGGAGAAGCGGGCTATGCACTTATAAAACTCATTTCCCGTAAGCATGGTGATGGCCCACCGAAGATTATCCTCCCACGCCCTATTACGCCAAGGTAGATTGCATTTGGTCGCCCAAAAGAAGGCAACCCTGGCTGTGACACGACACCCAAAAAACAGATGGTCAATAGAATTCGGTACATCATTGCAGAAGGCACAAGCACCACTATCTATTCTACCATGTGACAATAAGAGTGTCTGGGTGGGTAGCCTGCATTTAGTTATAAGCCAAAGGTTTACTTGATACCGAGGTGTAATTTCGTTGTTCCAGACGAACTTATGCCAAAAAATCTAAATCCTCTTCCGCCTGAAGGTCTCCCAAGCCGTCGCAATAGTGAAGCGTCCCGAAGAATTCTCCCTCCAGCCAAAACAATCCAAATTCTGATAAAGACTCGAGAGGGGATTATCCCAAGACTCAAGCACCACCTTGAGAGGTTGCCCAGCATCAAAGAAGAGATCAGCCACTATTGCCTACGTAGAAAGCCCTGAACTGTATATGAACGAGTCCGAAAAAATTAAGTTCAAGAGGCCCCTAGGGTGCCAGTTGTCAAACCATAAGGAGGTAGATAGGCCGTCTCCAATCCTCCAATAGAAGGCTTTACGGACCTCGCTTATGAGGGATAGGATTTTTTTTCCAAGCCCAAGAACAGCATGTGGGTTTCTCTAGCTCTTCTAGTGTGATCTGATCAATTTGTTTATGACATAGATGCATGGAATGTATTTCCCGCTGCCCTCAATAACATGTATAAGGTCATCTACAGTCACATCACATCGGAGAGTAATATCAGCATTATGTATTCGATATTCGCTACAGATGGCCTTCACAGTGTCAAGATCCAGATGAGTGTTTGCCACTGTTGATGTGTGAAAGACGCAAGGAAGAAATCGAAGCTTTTGGGAAATTTTTGGGAGATATTGTATTTCTTCAACTTGAGAATATTACATGTACAATGTTCTGTAAATATAATACAAAAGGTAAACAGAGAAAAGGAAAGAAAGTATTCTAAGAAATCACATCTAATCCCGAAATGATTCATTCTAAACCCTGATTGATTTTATGCATTGATCTCAATTTGAATGGATTTTCTTAATTTCGAGCATATCTTCCAATACTCCCCCTCAAGTTAGTGGCTTGTAGATGTCCAAGACACTTAGCTTGCGTAATAGTTCGAACACAAAGGTTTGGTGAAGTCATCCGCAGGCTGCTTTGCAGTTCTGATTCCCCTTGTTTCGATTATCCCTTCATGGATTTTATCTCGAACGAAACGACAATCCACTTCAATGTGTTTTGTTCTTTCATGTATTATGGGATTCGTTGCAAGTTTAAGAGCTGCATCATTTTCATAGAACAGTTTTGTTGGTCCCTTTATTTGTACCCCGAGGTCCTAAAGTAGGCCTCGTATCCATACTATCTCACTGGTGGTTTTCGCTATGGCTCTATATTCTGCTTCAGCTGAGGATAATGAGACAGTTGGTTGTTTCTTTGTCTTCCACGAAAGTAAAGATTCTCCCAACTTGATATAGAAGCTAGTGATGGACCTTCGACTCATGGACAAGTTGCATAATCCGCATAACAATATGCCATCATTTCCATGTTGCATTTTCTTTAAAGAAGTACCCTAGACTCCCCCTGTCTTTGTAATCCTTGAGAAATATCCATATAGATTTCTTCATCCAAATCACCATGTAGAAAAGTGTTGTGCAAATCCATTTGATGCAATGACCAATCACGAAAAGCCGTAACTGATAAAAAAGATCTAACCATGACGTATTTGGCTACTGGGGAAAAAGTCTCGTGGTAATCAAAGCCTTCCCGTTGTGTAAAACCTTTGGCGACCAAGCGAGCCTTGTATCTCTCAATGGAGCCATTTGCTCAATATTTAATTCTGTATAGCCACTTGCAACCAATCGATTTACGATGAGGAGATAATGTCACAATCTCCTAAGTCTTGTTTTCAATCAACGCCTTTTAATTCTGCTTCCATGGCTTTCTACCAGCGAGGGTCAGTAACTACCTCATCATAGCATGATGGTTCTCATTCCTCTGATATTCGACTAATACAACACATATGTTCCGAGAAAGACAGTCGAAAAAAACATAAGATAAGACTGGGTAGTGAGTACCTAGTGAGTTGAGTGTTGTACGGACATAATCCTTAGTCCACATGGGTGGACAAACAGCATGACCACATCATCATGGTGGATTGCACTGGGAAGGTGATGGTACGATTATAGTATCCTTAGTGGTGGGCACTGTGCTTGGTGATGAGCCCGATTCTTCTCCATTTTGTAAATCAAAATGTTCAATCGTATGGTCAAGCACTGTTGGAGGAGTAGAAATCTGTTTCGATATTTGGGGCGATCTTGAGGATGAAACCCAATTAGCTGGAGGTGCAGCCATAAAGTATAGAGGACTTGGAGTCAATTCCTTGTCAGATAAAAGAGAGCAGAGGTCGGCTGTCTTCCTTGGATCATCATTGGAAGAACCTTCTTCCTGGAATTGAAAAATATCTTCATGAAAGACCACATCCCTATTGACGAAGAAATCACCTGTGGAGGGTTCATAAACGCGATATCCCTTTTGCAGATTTGGATATCCCATGAATATACAACGATGAGTGCAAGACCCATTTTGTCCCACGGACCCACTATCGTTGCGTAACACAAATTCTTAAATGACGTAACTCAGGTTTCTTCCCAAAAAGTAGCTCAAAAGGAGTTCATCTGCCAAGAATTTGGTTCGGCATTCGATTGATTAGGTAGGCTACTATAGTCATGCAGTCTCCCCAAAAGTTCTCTAGAATAGAAGCCTAGAACTTTAATGCACGAGCTACCTCCAAAAGATGGTGATGTTTACATTCTACGACCCCATTCTATTGAGGGAGTAAGTGCAAGAACTCTCATGCAAGACACCATGGGAAGAAAAAAAGAGAGCACATTCATTGTTGAAAAATTCTTTTCCATTATTAGTGCAAATGTGCAGAATAGATTTCCCAAATTGATTCGTCGACAAAGAGAAAAACATTTTCAAGTGGGAAAGAACCTAGCCCTTTGATTGCATTAGAAAAACCCACATCACACGGGAATAGTCATCTACAATCGTGAGGAAGAATCTAGATCTATCACGATTTGTGGTGTGGTATGGTCCCCATACATCAACATGGATTAAAGAAAAAATATTGTCTGCACAATTATTGCTAGATGGAAATGGAGCATGGGATTGTTTTGCAAGAGGACAAACATGACAATGGGAGTAAGGAAAAAAGGCACTGTGACCTATTCTTGAATGCTTAAGGAAATTTTTGTCATCGGTAGTCATGTCACATAATGATAGTTTATTTAGTGGAATGCAATATAAATCAAGGTCATTTGGAAAGCTAGTCCAAAAAAATAGCCCTTCGAAGACTCTACCCAAGCCCATCAGTGTGCCAATCGAAAGAGCATGAAAGAAATAGGTATTAGAATTTTCTTTGCGAGCTCTGGATACGGAGATAAGATTAAACTAAAAAATTAGGGACATAAAGGACATTTTGGAGAGTAATATGGGGGCTAAGATTAATAATGTTAGTCATTGTGACGTAAGTGATGTTGCCATTGGGCAACCGTATTGAAACGGGAAGGGTCAATCCTTTGTGGATGATGGAAAAAAGACTTTTGTTGCAAATAATATGATCACTAGTGCCGGAATCGATTATCCAAGCATTTCTTGAAACTGAGTTAATTAGGCAATGAGAAATACTTGAAAAGCTCTCCCCTTTACTCGAAGTATCCAATTTTTGTAGAGTCTGCATAAGATGCTAATATTGTCCATAAGTGATGGGCTGATTAAGTTTATCAGCATTTGCACTAGTTGGGCCAGTGACTTGATAAGCTGTTGAAATTTCCTTTTCCTTCTTCTCCTTTTTCACTAGGTTTCCCATATAATTTTCAGCAATTATCATTGGTGTGATAAGGACGTTTGCAATAATCACAAATTAATTTTCCTTTCCCTTTAGAATTTTGTCCACAACCCTTTGATGATGTGGCAAAAATTTGGCCATTGGATTGTTTGTTCCTCGCTTCATGCCCATCGTCGGATGTAGGGTTAGATATGCCCAATTGTGAGCCGTCCGATTGCTGCATATAATCCTAGCCGTCCATTCCTTGCTCCTTATAAGCCTTCTATTCAGCAAACCCTAGCACAGTTCGCCTCTTTTCTTGGTTGTGAGACTCCATCGGTGACTCCCTGTGTTTGCCGCGAATGGCAAGCAAAACGCCCTCTCCTCCTCTGGCAAACCATGGCGAGGTAAGTCTTTGACTCTCCTCTTCAATAGCTAGCTGGTAGATCCGGCCAAGTGACAGCATAGGATCCATGGCCAATATTTGGGATCGAAATGGAAGGTAGGTCTCGTTTAAAATTAGGAGGAATGGAGTTGCCTTCTCTCTTTCCTTCATCACCTTCTATTGAAGCAAGGTTGACTCCGATCCCTCGAGCCTCTCCTCCGCTGCCTCTAGCTCATTCCAAAGTGCGGAAAGCCTGTTGAAGCATGCCATAATTGACACATTTCCTTACTTCAGTTATGCGTGTGCTTGAGAAAGTGAGAAAATCTTTGCCCGATCTAACTTTCCGTACATCTCCTTTATAATTGCCCACATGGTCTTCGAATCTTCTGTTGGGGGTAGTCCAGCCGCGACGTCTAGGGCTATACAATTTCATATTCAAGTTCAAACAAGTTGATTACACTTTTTCCACTGTCATCGTTCGTTCGTCGGTTGGAATTGGAACAGTGTCATCCAAAAAACCATCTTTGTATTTCGTAACTAAGGCTCGATGAAATTCTTGTGCCCATGCGAAATAGTTCTTTGGTCCTGTAAGTTGGTGGGCGATGAGCCGTATTTCTGGTCCGTTGGCCGTGGAGACGAACAGTGGGTTGCCGGGCTTCGAGTGACCACTAGCGGCCGTGAAAGGATACAATAGAAATCTAGTTGGAGGAATCGAGTAGGTTTTGCTCACGTTTGAACAAGTCCAATGACAGGTTACTCATCTGTTTCTCTAACTAGCAGCGTACTATCAATCAAAAAATACTAGAGGTGAGCATGGTCCGGATGGGTGATTCTCATCTTAAAATCAGGAACTGCCCACTAAGGACCAATTCTAAAAAATTAAAACCGAGACCTATCCTGTAACATCCTGATTTTCAACCGATGAGAAATAAATGTGAATCAGGTGTGCCAGTGGCAAGGATAGCTTGTGGATCGTGCCAATGATCAGCCATTTATTGATCATGGATCGATCAAGGGATCGGTGATGGACTAATCCAACGACCAGGTTAATGGACCCGAGTAGTTCGGTCGACAGACGACTGTTCGACCATAAGGGTTGATCAAGGGATGGTCACGTCCACCACGGATTGACCGACAATCATGAATCAATCCAAACAGTCATGTTCCAGTTGCGGGTGATTCCGCTCAGTAATGCACCAATCGTGACGACCATGACTCGACTCAGTACAACTGTGTGTTGGGCACGAACCTGACCAATCTCCAACAACTACATCAAAATCGAGAGTCGGCCTGGATGAGGCCTACGGCTAATCCAGGACCCAAGCTGTTCGACCAAGATTGATCTTAGGGCTAGTCATTGAACTATTGCCCTAAACCACCAATCAAGCCGAAAAGGCAAACTTTGCCTACGACAACCACATCGAGGATGGCTTCGTCACGAATCTCAGGTGTGTCGAAATGGTCGTTAAGAGATGTATACAAAAAACCTTTGCTCGGTCCCGGTTAAACTTCCAATGGCTTATTTCCCATGGTTGCCATATTATGTAAATGTGGATAAAATGGAACTCTCTTGAACACCCTAGGTTCTTCAAGAAAGAGGGTGACTCACCATTCCATGTAGATTTTTCTAGATTTGGCCATAATTACCGAGGATTCACCTTGGGGATTAAGCAAGGAATCCAGGCCAAATGTCCCAATAAAAATTAGACATCTTTCGACAAATTATAGCTACTCTATGACCTAGGTGCCACCTAACCTCCCTTAGAGTGCCACCTAATTAAAGTGGCTTATTCTCCAAGAATGAACCAAGTACTTATGTGGACCAATCAAGAGAAGACATGATAGAATATTCTATAATGCTTAGTGAGCAAGTTCTTGAATTTAGGTATGTGGTAAATTTCTAAATCTCATGAATGCCTTGGATGAGTCATCAGACAAATGACAAGATATGATAGGGGTTCTAGAACATTCCATGACTTTGACTATAGTCCATCCTTATCCACCAAGTGCCACACGCCAATTGCAAGGGAAAATCAGGAAACTTGCTTTCTAAGTTGCTTGGCAAAAATATCAAGGCCTCATTAAATGACTTTGGAATTTAGTTCATTAATGAGGATGATGAATCACCAAGCTTAAGTGTCCCCTAAATTGTTAGATCATAATGACCCTAAATTATAGCCTTGGTGAACAAGGCAAAAGCCAACCAATTAGAAGAGGACATTAGGCATCAAAGGGGCCTATGTGTCCCTTAGGACCATAGGCACATCATGAGCCTAAATTGAGCCTTGGAGAGCAAGCCAATAGATGGATCAATAAGAAAATGGCAAGTGTTCTCTTATGACCCTAGGCGTGCCACCTTGCAAACTAGGCTTACCACTTTGATGCCATGGCCATGCCACTTAAAGAAATGTGATTGGGCCACTTGGATGAGTAATGATAAGCTTGGTGCCTGTAAATAGGAGGATCTCCCATTCATTTCCATCATCTTAAGCTCTCTTGCTGTTCACGCCTATTTTCCCCTTCCATTCCTTTCTGTCGACCTCACACCATCGCCCTCATCAAGTCATTCAAGCTAATCTTGAGGTTTGCCCAAGTAAGTAAGATCCCTATTTCTCCTCTAGGGCGGTAGTCTCCGTTGCTGAGTCAAGTTAAGTGCTCACTCGTTAAGTCGAGGGTAGGATGCTGGATCTTTTGCATGGTTTTACTCATGATTATGTTTGAATGTGTGCTTGAGTCATTCACATCCAGAATAAAGCCGAGGTTCACTCAGGTTGAGTTTATCGCAAGACAAGGCCGCCCAAGTCATAAGGCCGCGAATCGGCATAAATAGTGTATTGGTTCCAAGTCTCACTTGGAGCGAGGATCACCCAAGCCCGCAAGGTCTTAAATCGACATTGAGGTATGTCGATTCTATGCCTTGTTCGGTATGGAGATTGCCCAAATCCA
This sequence comes from Eucalyptus cloeziana, assembly GCA_014182715.1. Classification (NCBI taxonomy): domain Eukaryota; kingdom Viridiplantae; phylum Streptophyta; class Magnoliopsida; order Myrtales; family Myrtaceae; genus Eucalyptus; species Eucalyptus cloeziana. The sequence continues at coordinate 54,324,627 of CM024641.1, read as the reverse complement.
TGATATCTTGGTAAGGCACTAAATGGTGCCAATTCAAGGGATTTGATTTGGCACAGAGACTTTGTGCTTGACATTAAACCAAGCCATGAGCCGAGGGTTATTCACGACACATGGTATGTTCACATCAAGTCGAATCTAAGGTCCATCAAGCTTAGGATCTTCACTAAGGCGAGGTTTACCCAAGCCTCAAGGTCTTGGATCGGCATTGAGACGTGCCGTTTCCGAGCCTTGTCCAATGCGGGGATCGGCGCTAAGTGATCAGTTTAAGTCATGGACCAAAGGTCATTCCCGACATGTTACTAGGATTCATGGCACACACGTATTAATGAGCACACCTTCGGGCCATGTATGAGTCGGCTAAGAAGAAAAGATAAGGACTAACTTGTATGATGCATATATGTGTGCCACACAACGTTAGCAGCGATGCCTTGTTCATTGAACGGGATGCCTCGGTTGAGCGAGGATGCCTTGGTTGAGCTAGGATGCCTATGTCTTGAACCCAGAAGCCTCAAGAAGCTAACCTCGAGAAGCCCCTATCGAGCCGAGATGCCCTGATCAAGCTAGGAAGCCTGAATCGAGTCGAGAGGGCCTAGTCGAGCCAGGACGACAATAAATAAATTTGCATGAATGCCGGTTATGCATGTGATATGTTGGTATGGTAATTGATAAGTAGATGGTAGTTTTGGCATGGATGGCATGTGTTTAGATAAAGCATGACATATGATTTGTGATTGATCTACCATCGACACTGTTTGCGAGTCTTGTACTTGCTAGGTTTTGATGATGAGATGCTTTCCTAATAGAGAACTAGGAATTTTACTTACTGAGTTCCCAAGACTCACTTCCTCATCTTACAGTCTTGTAGGCATGGAAGTCTTATGTCAGTTTTGGGAGCTGCAGTCACGCTAGAGGAGATAGGAATTCCCCTATTCTATGTGGAAAACTTGTACTATAATGTAAAAAGAAAAGAGGACCTATAGTGAAAGGGCTTATAAAAATACTGTTATAATATAAATTAGTGTGTTCTATGTGATGTATATCTAGTCTTCCAGCTGTTATTTGTCCAAGAAGTTGTTTGTTCACGTTTCCACATGTGCATGACAATAAGATAAAAAGAATTGAGACAGCAACGAGCCTAGGACATCGCGAAAATAACCCCTGCCGCTTATAACCCTGAAGATAGAGTTGGGGTTGTTACATGTCCATTGGTTCCATGGATCCATCCGAGAATTGGACCACATGTCCAGTCTGATTCCCAAGTGGGTCCATAGAACCGATCTCCAAACCCTACAAAATTACATTCATCGATGAATATCACAATGGACCTATTTTTTATTTAGAGCATCAAAGCTTATTCGGCCTTATATTTGGGTAGAATTGCGAGCCAATGGTTTTGATTAAGGATTAAAAACTATAGAGTGTAACAAATAAATAATATTCGTTAGCTAAAAACTTAATTTCTTCTAAGGTCATGGTGTGGTCCTCCTACGATTTCCGACACCAGAAACATGTGGAGAATTAGATTCCTAAAACATTAATTGCTTCATTAATCTTTTTCAACATCGAGATAATTTAATCATGAGAATGGCGAAAGAGTAACCTAATTATATTCTTAAAATAAGCAGTTGGCTCTTAATTTTGTATCATGACAACAAAGCAAGCCAACATTTATGGACTTCTCAAATTAGTTCTCTCCTTCCTCTATAGTTGTTTATTTTGTTTTGATTGAGAAAGCAAGTAAATGGATTATAAGAATGAAAAGAAAATATATATATATAGGGGAGTTAATCCCATTACACACCTAAGAGACAAAATTAATCAATAATGTCCAATAACTACAAATATACATATATATTCATATATATTTGGTCAAAAAACTACAAAATAATTGAGATGGAATTTTTTTTTTTCAAATATAAATATACCAATCCGGTCCAGGCGAGTGAGCGAGCGGGTGGTTCCACGCTTAGAACCGAGAATCGGACCAGTATTCATTGGTTCCATTATATTGGAACCAGGAACTAGACCGGCCCTAATGGGAACCGCTGGTTCCAGTCCAGTCCGATCTGATTCTGGTCAGTCCGAGCATTTCTCAATTCTTTTGCACACCCCTAAAAGATACCATCGTGCTAAACTCTGTAAGTGTGTATTTTGTGACCTTCATTCTAGTAGTCGCATCATCTATCTTCGTTGGAAATTGTTAATTTAACCCAGAAAAGGAATCTTGGATTTGTTTCTATTTTCCCTATCCTCTTGCTCAAACTTGCTCTAAAAAAATAGTTATCGAAGAACAAGAAATAAAATGATGATAATGGATTAAGGACGAGTACCATTTGAGGTCGGTCAATCAACGAATTGATTAATGTAAGGGCATTATATATACAACTTTAATCCAATTCTCATGTCATCAAGTGCTAACAATTTCACATGGTTCAACTATAACTTGACTATCTACATAGATTTCATTTCCATAGGAAGATGACTTGATTATGACCTTGGCAGCCCATGGAGCAACCCACGTCCAGCTTGGGCCACGAGGGCAAATAGCTTTAGGTGTTGGCCTAATCTAATTGGGCCCGAGGTACGCACGGGTAGCCCACATATTTATCATGTATATTTTTGTTTACCAATCAATCTTAAACTAGGAGTGATCGATTCCCAGTCTAGTCCAATTCCTGAGAGGACTAGTTCCCAAATTTGGGAACCGTGGATCGAACCATTTGGTCCTTGGAATGGGATCGGACCATTCGGTCCTCGGAACAGGAACCGGACTAGACCATCAGTTCCGGTCCGATCTGGTCCAATGAAACCAACCATTTTTTTTTCACTAAAGAGTGGTCGTGCTCCGAACCAATCAATCCAATTCGATTCCTAGGCAACCCAATAGAACTAATCGCACATGTTTCCAAGTGCAAAACATTCAAGCTCCACTTGTGTGAGCATCAATTACACTTTGTGTATTTCATGTTCAATCTTAACCACAAAGGCCATAAATGATATGACTAGAAGTTGTGCTTGGCCTGAGTTTTATAGACAATCTCTCTTATGCTCTTTAAGTATGTGCTCGATGTGGGACTCTTGGAGGCTTGGAGTGACTTGTCTCTTACAAGTGAAGGGAGCAAGAGAGAGAGAGAGAGAGGGAGTGAGTGTGAGCCTTGGGGAATGAGGGTCTCTTGGAGCCTTAGTCCCACATTAGATAGAAGAAGAAACTAACAAGTAGGCATTGTCTTTAAATAAAGAGGAACAAGAAGAGTTTTTGTGGCCTCTTGGCCACATGTGAGGTTGCTACCTCAATTGTAATTTTGGTTGCAATAAGTTCTATTATATATATATATATATATATATATATATATATTATATATATAAAGTTGGTCCAGCCGGTCTGGTTCCCACCTTGGAACCGGCAACCGGATTGATTGGCCACTGGTTCCAAGAGTAGGAATCAAGAATTAGACCCATTGTGGAACCTGCCCAAAATCAGCTAATTCCGTCTAGTCCAGGCGGTTCCTATTGCACACCCCTACTTTGAACTACAAAATGGACCTACCCATGGTTCGCCTCTAATACATGAGTTCAAGTCTATTTACTATTTGGAGGAAATATTCAGTGGTTACATAGCGCCTTCAGAGAGAAAGGACACCACAAATGTCACAACTTTTATACTACGCTCACTTAAATGCTATACTTTGCTTTTGGAGCACTTAAGCGTTGTAAATTCTAAAAAAAACGTTAACTCGAGTGCCATAACTTTTAATCGATCACTTAAATGTCAAATTTTTTAAAAACTTTCAGTTAAGTTCGGAAATCAAACATGCCTAGAACTTGTGATAAACATCTTTAAAAAGTTTTGGTACTCAAGTAATTGATTGAAAAGTTATATGGTACTCAAATAATTAAGAAAATGATATTATAACACTCAAGTGAGCACCATACATAAGTCATGGTGTTCAAACAATTGAAAAGAAAAAGAATTATAATACTCAAACGAGCACTTGGGTGTCCTTTTCCCCACCTGGATGTGGTGCACATTTGTGTACTCAAGTTAAATTATAGGCTGACATGTGGACATTGACTTTAAATTTAAAAAAAAAAAAAAAAAATCCGGCTTTTTTCTCTCTTCTTTCAACATCCATAGAGCATTGCTTGTCCAGCCATCTGGGCGTGAGTTTGTCGTCGGTCATGCACCAGCGACGTTACTAATTGATCGATCAGGCCAAGCCCCGTTAGGCGCCTTATATGGACAAGTAACGGTTGTAGATCTAGACCAGCAGCAAGTCGTGAATGACAAAGAGGGAACCTAAAGAAAGGGGGTGGTCTAGCTTTGGACAATGACTGCAGATCTTGACAGTAGTGTTGCCTAGCCAATCCCGTCGAGTAATGTCCGGCGCTACTCATGGTGGCCCGAAGCCAACTCTCTGCCATTGCTTGCAGTCGGCTCTGCCTTTGCTCGTCCAGATTTTGATCCGCAGGATTGCAGATTTGGCCTTGCCCATCTCAATCTTCAACTGGCCAAATGAAGCCGATGACGACAATGGACCAGCGTCGGTGTTGCTAGCTCCTCCATGGCTGGCCGGTGACACCGCTACCCATGGCCGATGCAAGAATAAGGCGCATTTTCACTAAATTAACTCCATGTCATTGGCCATTTTACACAACATACCGGATCTTCGCAAATATATTAAGACTTGAAATTATCAGAGAAAGTTAAAGACAATGAACAAGAAATGACGTAAGAGATTTATGTAATTTGGTTCGAATGTTGAAACCTACATTCACAGAGTGAGTTAGCCATCAATAATCAACTACCCCAAGATTATAATAGATCGCACCCTCTAGTTTTTCCTAACCCTAGAATTACACCCATTACCCACGTGTTTACATCACAAATCTCACACAATACACGAGAGAGAGAGAGAGAGAGAGAGAGAGAGAGAGAGTCCCAAATAAAACAGAAGAAAAGAGACTAATAACAGACCACCAGACACAAACTCTCTCTTGTTTTTTCTTCCTGTGGTCGTAAGAGCTTCCAACGAGCGCCCCTAGTAATACTCAATCATAAGCTCATCCTCTACAATGACATAATGCTAAAAAGGAGGCTCTTCATTAAATGTTGCTGTGGCGTGTGGAGAGAATTCTGCTTAAAAGGAGACAAGCTTGTGGGCTCCGTTAATTAATGCCCAATCCTGTGAAGTTATCCATATATACGAGCTGGACGAGTGAATCAATACAAGTCTCCAGCACGCCTAGTCTTAAGGTCGTGAGAAGCTTCAATGGCATTGATAGGTTTCTTGGAGATATTCTTGGCCGTGATTTGCTTCGCGGTCCTCTGTCTCCTCGGCAAAAGCGACGATGGGCTCCCCAACAACTGGCCGTTCGTGGGGATGCTACCGGCGCTCTGCCTCAACCTGAGCCACGTCCACGACTGGGCCACCGGCATCCTTGAGCGGAGCCGCTGCAACTTCCTCTTCCGGTTCCACTGGTTCTCCGGCATGGACATGCTGGTCACCGCCGATCCTGCCAACGTCCACTACATCATGAGCACCAACTTTGAGAACTTCCCGAAAGGGCCCGAGTTCAAGAGGGTGTTCGACGTTTTGGGTGACGGGATCTTCAACTCCGACTCGGATATGTGGAGGATGCAGAGAAGGGTCGCTCAGGTGTTTATGAACGACCAACGGTTCCATCGGTTCTTGGCGAAGACGACCACGGACAAGGTGGAGAATGGCCTGCTCAGGGTGTTGGACGAATTGTCTCAGAGAGGTGTCGCGGTGGATTTGCAGGATTTGTTCCAGAGGTTCACTTTTGATTCTGCTTGCAGATTCGTCACGGGGTTCGACCCCGGCAGCTTATCCGTCGAATTCCCAGAAGTCCCATTTTCCAAGGCATTGGATGATGCCGAGGAGGTGATTTTCTATCGCCATTTGTACCCCGCGTGGTTCGGAACTCTGCAGAGGTGGTTGGGGTTGGGAGTGGAGGAGAAACTGAAAAGAGCTTGGGAAGTAATGGACCAAGTTGTAGGGAGTTACATAGAGATGAAGAGAGCTGAACTGAGAGAAGGATCCAGCAAAGTGGAGAGAGATGAAAATGGTGCAGATTTATTGACATCGTACATGGTGGAAAAAGAGACACTGGGTGCTTTAGAATGCAACGACAAGTTCCTTAGGGACACGATTTTGAATCTCATGATCGCCGGGAAAGATACAACTAGTTTAGCGCTCACATGGTTTTTCTGGGCTCTTTCCACGAACCCGTCTGTTGAAATGAAAATCAGAGAGGAGATTAGATCTGTAATCCCGGAGGAGGAACAAAACCTAAAGGTCTTTAAGATTGGTGAGCATGCGCACAACATGGTTTACTTACATGGCGCGCTGTGCGAATCATTAAGGCTGTATCCACCGATTCCATTCGAACACAAATGCCCTGTAAAGCCCGACGTCCTTCCCAGTGGACACAAAGTCAATCCCAGTACGAAAATACTCATCCTTTTGTATGCTATGGGGAGGATGAAATCAGTCTGGAGAGAGGATTGTTTTGAATTTAGACCAGAGAGATGGATTTCAGAGAGAGGAGGAATAAGGCATGAGCCGTCGTACAAGTTCTTGGCATTTAATGCGGGACCGAGAACTTGTCTGGGAAAAGAAGTGGCTTTCACTCAGATGAAAATGATCGCAGCTGCTATGATACATAACTACGAAGTTCATGTTGTGGAAAGTCACCTTGTGAGACCTTCAAATTCTATCATACTTCACATGAAACATGGATTGAAGGTGAAGCTCGCTAGGCAAAGGCTTTAAATGGACAAATCACTGGGAGTATTACCTAGAAACTGTATAATCTATTTACACCGAACATATGTGTGTATGTCTTCTCCTTGTTTTCACATTTCCTATCGTTTATTGTTATTTACAATACAATAAAAGTTACAGCTTTACCAAGTCACACAGCATACATGAGCCTTTGTTTCTTTCTTTGCCGGAGAAATTCGTGATCAAAATCAATCCCCACTAGAGATGAAACCTAGAACTGTGATATATGCTTGTGTATGCCTGTGGCACCCTTTGATGTCTCCTCGCAAAATTTATAGCAGGATCAGTTAAAAATAAGCTTTCAAAAGATAATTGTGTTATGACCAAAAAAAGGAAAAAGAAAATTCTGCACCAAACATGGGCAAACGAGTTTCCTTTTCAGAGAGCTTTCTTGCATATTCTAGTTATATCAGATGTATTTAACATATATCGCTCAATTCATCTCCTTCTAAGAATTTCTAAGGTACACTGCCACAATCTTGTCTTCGGTCAAATCTTTCTAATCACTTTTACGGTACCACTATCGAGGGCCCCATATCAGAGAGATCCCAAAACTTACCCAATCAGTATTTAAATGCATTACTGTTACAAAAATTAATTCATTTAATCTGGACACCCAGTATTTACTCCATGAGAGGGGCCACACTATGGCACGGCCTTGTAATGAGATATATAATCAAGTACAGCTTGCTTCAATGATTTCTCACATTGTACTAACACAGCTTCCTCAGCAACAATCCAGTCCCCACTTCGGAACTCTTCGTTTTGTGAGTCATAACAGCTCTGAGGAATGCAACAAGCAACAATTATATATATGCACTTTATATAAGAGTTTAATGAGTATACCAAAACTTGCAAGAGTGATTATGCTAGTAAGACTCAGTTATGTATCCACAGCAGAGCAGTATGGAACCAAAAATCAAAATGAGAAGGGCCAAAACTTTTTCAACTGAAGACTTGAAAGCAGAGTTTCCTAAGAGCAGCTAGCCTTATAATAATTATAGTGATAGTGAACAAAACATGGGGTGTCAAAAAGGGTTCCACGAAAAAAATCCAAATCCAAAAGAAATCCACAAACCTCATCCAACCAAAATAGCAAATCTAGAAAAGAGGTTCTTTCTTTTATAAGGAAAACCATGAATCCCCGAAGTCTTCTTTTTGATTGACCAGATTCTAGAAAAGAGTGTAAAACTGATATCTATCACTAAGAGTTTCACTGACTGCCACCGCTCTGAGTCATTGTGCTTACAAAACAGCATCCAGAAAAACAGCATCCATTGAAAAACAATATGGGAAGGTTGTTTGTACCTTGGAACAAGTATATATAATTGCTGTCATCCAGTTCCAATTCTCCAATGCATCTTTCTGAGAATCATCAGCAGCTTCATGCAGAAAATATAACAACGGCGGCATAAGCTGCATCTCAAATTGTCTTGGGCCACCACAGAAATTGCATCTCCCAGGATCTCCTATCTCTTTAGTCGCCAACAGTGGCTTCCCTCCATTTGAATATCTAAACATTCAGTCACAGCAAGGGTATGTCATATCATTTACTTGGACTTTAGATGGAAAAGGGTACAGTCTTTCGACAAATTTTGAATCCCAAATACACAACAATTCTATTGACTGTATTTATGTTTCTCTGCTTATTGCAAAATGTAAGATCATCATGAATTAAATCTCAAAAACTCAAAACTTCTAAAGACGTGGAAAAAAAAATCTCAAAAACTCAAGTGGTGTTTGGGTTATATACAGGCCTAATTCCGCTATCAATCAACATGAATTAAATTTATGTCTACTAAAATAAAAAAACTAAACCTTGTAATCTAAAATAAAAAAAAACTAAACTCGTGTTCAGCAAGACTTCACTGTATCTGTGCTACAGAGTCTTCATATTGAAGATGGATTACACCTTTCCAGGTAAATCGTTCATCATCATGCAAGATTGATTCATTATCTGTCACCTATGCCAAATCTTCCAAGACAATAAGAATCTAAAAAAGATGAGATGTAATTGGTCTGCAAAATCCAAGATCCAAGAAGCTCCAAGAGTCCTCTATTTTGGCTAGCTTTATATAATAAATAGATTGTCAAAACCCTATCCTATGTATTGCATCTTCTATGCAACTACAGTTGTTTCTGGCAAGACCAAAACAACAACTTGAATTTTACTCGCGTTAGCCATGTCTCACTTAGTAGAGATAAGCACCTTAAACATTGTTCTGGATAAGCATCCAACCGTTTCTTAAACTTGAAGTAAGTCCGGTCAACCATTAGAGCTCTATCATACTCATAGGATTCCTCTTCCAATACTTCTTCCCGTACGTGATTGTCAACATTAATGGAAAGAGATGAATAGTTCAAGCAAGCAGATGTGGCATCCTTCGAATTAGGCTCTTCCAAGGTATAAACATAAAAGCAAGGCATCACTGCAATCAGCAGATAGGTTATTTCAATTAAGCCACCAGGCGGATAACTCTAGCATCAAAGTTGGTACCATTACAGACTACATTCATGAGAAATCTGTACCAGGTATAGAATCGTCAACTTGTCTTGATATTGGCCTTGAAAGTGACAATTTTGCTACTTCCTCAGAATTCTCTTGTCTATTCAGTTTCTTCGAGTTGGAAGTAACAGTTGCAGCTTCTGCAAGTGCCCTTCCTAGCTCCTCTAAGTCCACATCTTCATCATTCTCATCCAAATCATTCCACCAGGTGTTTTCCCCGGCTGAAACAGAGGGTGTGGCAGCCATTCCCATGTCGCAACAAGTGGAGTTTGATTCTTTTTCTTCACAAGATCTCTGAATACGAATTGCTCGCCAGCTACAAGTCATTATGCTTACCGTTGAGAACCATTTAAGATTTTTTCTTAAAATCAATGATCAAGCAAAGACATCGCCAGAAATTTAGAGGAGACCTCAAGGGACTGCTCCCACATTTCGGAGCTATGCAACCGAAGATGTAAAGCACACGGTCTTCAACTTTCAAATTTCCACTGGTTATGGGAGCAGGAACCTACAAGCACAAATGATCTCTCACTCATAACACACTTCCTCAGCATAATTGTTCCCATACATGACAGATAAAAACGAAACCTGTCCGACGAGACAAAGTTTATTTCCACATATGCTGCACTTGAGAAAATCTGATCCCCAGTCCATTAATGGAGAAGGCCAGTCCTGCGACAAACAAAAAGAATCATACACTTCAGACAGAACATCCTGTGACAAACAACAACACCGCGAGAGAAGATCAGAAGTCACTAACGGGCAGTCCACCGATCTTCGCCGTATAATGGTCGGATGCCTCGCGATTGTCATCGGCCCATGGTCCCGGCATGCCAAGAAAGACTCTGCCCATCGCTCACTACAGCACCAAAAACAAAAACAAAAATTAAATAAACAAACATTTCCCCGGAAAAACACATCCCCCATGCTGCACTCTAATAGTAACATGGTGATGCATTTGAATTTTCAATGTCTCCCATAGAAACAAGATTCGAGAGCCAGGACAACCCAAGAACCAAATTTCTTTTCTGCGCCACCACAAGACTCTGTCAAGAACAGCCTAACACAAGAAACGCTGCCGAACATCAAATATTCCATTACAGGAGAATTCATCAAAGGGAACATTAAAGATGGAAAAAAGAAGAGAAAATTTCCTCGGTGGGTTCAGAAGAAGCGGGGCAGAACAGCACAGGCACACACACCCCACACAAAGTCGATGACTTCGGTCGAATAGCAAGGGCCACACAGCATGACACGATTCAAGAAAGCCATAAACCGAGACGAATCAGACGGATACCTGCTGGGATGATTGTGGGTGCGTAGTAAGTTGCTTCTTGCTTTCGCTGGGTCAGTCTGCGTACGCAGGGAAGTTCTCCAGCGGCAGAGCAAAGACGGTGAAGGAATCGTCGGTGTTCTCTCGTGGGAACCCTTCGATGTCGGGTGCCAAGATAGATGTAAAATCTTATTTTTTGTTTCGCTAACTAAAGATAAAAAGAATTATCTTTATCTTATATATCAAAATCTAATAATCTATATTGATATATCATATCTTTACAGGTGAAGGAAAATTTGGGGAGTGACCTCACAAGATATTTCACCATTTGACCCCTTATTAACTGGAATGAGAATCTTACCTATGATAATGGTCGATCCATTTTTATAAATTTATTTAACATGAAATGTTATTATTTAAAGTGCAAATATAATTGTTATAATTATCGGGATTTATTATTGCGTTTGAAAACATTTTTTTTTTTTGTCAGTCCTATTCTATTCCTATTCTACATTCTCTCTCGTACTTTCGCCCGCCTCAGGGCATTTGTAGGGCGTAAACCCACTCTCAAACTTACGCGTCCCCACCCCATTCCCGAAAGGTGGGGATTTGAGCCTTCACCTCCCCCTTCCACGGAAGGGTGGGCGCCAGGCGAACCCCAGTGGTTCGTTTGAAAACTTACCGGGCGCAAGAAGAGTATTGTAATTTTGAATAAGCAAAAAGTTATTCATCCTCCTCAAAATTTATTAGTATCACTTCTATGACCGTAACATCAATAGTCACCAAGTCAAGTACTTGTTGGAATCATTATTGGAAAAATTATCGAAAAAATTTCTAGATCTATTATAATTGCGCTAATTAAATCCTAAATATCAATTCAATCTATCCGATCAATTTTAACCCACTAACACTGACATCAATTGTTCTACATGATGCCATTAGCACTAATGTAAATAATTATTAACAATAATTTTCAATTTTTCAATTTTTTTATTTACTTCTTTTTCGTTTTGTCTTTTATTACACTTTCTTTGCTTTTCCTTTTTCTTCCTTCCCTTCTTTCTTCCTTCAATCGATTGCGGAACAACCGGGTCAAGCCTTGTCTATGGCTGATAAGACTCAATCCTCAACAAATCCAATGAAGTGCACCTAGTTAACCTTGGGCAACCTAAGTAAGGCCACCCCTGTAGCCTCTGGCGAGGGCTCAAGCCCCTACTAGGCTGGTAAGGTCAAGCCTCACCCATAGCCCAGGAGCCTCAAATCTCACTAGATCTAGTGAGGATGAGCCTTGCCAACCCAGCAAACAACATAGGCAAGGCCACCCTCACAACCTCTAGCAAGGGCTTGAGCCTTATCGAGCCATGGTGAGGCTTACCTCAAGCCGATGAGTGTTTCTAGCCGATTGCTAGGCTGACGATCAACTAGAGGAAGAATGAAGGAAAGAAAAGAAAAAGAATAAGGAAAATATTAAAATATTATTAAAATACAGGAGATGTCACATAACACGATTAATGTTTATATCAATACTAGCCAAATGAACTAAACTAACATAAATATAAAAATTTTAAAACCCACTTGACAAAAAAAGAATTTTATGGACTAAATTGATACAAATATAATAAATTTAAAATTTCTTTTATATTTTTTCCATTGTTTATGGCAAAGCTTTGAAATATTTCTAAGAATGATAATTATCCAATCAAATCAATTTTCTATTAATTAGAGTCATCAGAAGACCTGACAGTTAAAAGCGTGAGATACAAAATGAAAGTATCCGATCTCCACCTCTATCGGGGAATCAAGCACCCAAAAGAACCTAAAAGCGTCGAGTTTAGGGCCAAGTAGTGATCTCAAAAACCATGCTATATTTGATAAAATACTTAAAATCTTCCTCAATATTGACCAAGCACAGTTAATTCACACTAGAAAATTTTATTTTACTAGTCACAATAAATGAAAAGCTAGCTATTTACGGCGAAAATTTACTTGTAGTGACTCTTCACGTGGAATTTCACCCTTGAATATCTTAACTCCTCTTTATCTAGTTACCTAATTAGAAGCCTTCCATATTGAAAAAATATTCAGAATCCAATACCGGTACTGTACCACCAGTTTCATTATCCTTAGACCCTCGGCCAGGGGATTATCATCACATCTTGTATCCTAAAAAATTGGCAATGGCAAATCCTCCATCACATTGATAACCACCGAATGAATGGCCTCGCCAAGACAATTTACAAACTTAAGCTAATAGATAGGGGGAGGACATCACGTAAGTAAAAAGCTAACTCAAGTTGAACTAATCGACCACTCAAAATTGCACGCGTTACACTGTTTTCCAGTCCAATGGAACTAGCTAGCAACAGACATCAGATCAGCACCAGCTCCTACTCTGCACCGAATCAACCGTTCGGGGTTCCCGTAGGTTCCTGTACTGCGAAAGTTACACCTTCTTGATGATCTGAACAACGTCTTCATCTTCAAGTTCATGTTCCTAATCCATGGAAAGCATCATCAGGCATTTAAATTAGCCGCAGCAACTAACTCTTTTGAAATGATAAAAGGGAAAGGGGGAATGAAGTAAAAGATTCACGACTTAGTTGAGAAGTGAAGATTCACCTTGCCAACTCTTTGAGGCTTGTGTTTGGCACTCGAACCCCAGACTAGGGCGCTGCGTATTTAAGCAAAGTAAAAACTCACATAAGCAGTAGCAAGAAGGCTGAGAAAATTAAATTGAAGTTTATTCCATAATGATGACAAATGTGTGAATCGTAAGTTCACATATCAAAAAAAAAAAAAGGTTCACATATCAACAAAAAGACTAAAGATGAAGCTGAAGTCTCGGTTTCTACTTACTACTTGAACTGTTTGAGCATATCCTTGTGTATCCGGGTGCAGAAATCCTCAACTGTCCTCTTCCTTGATGATAGAATCACGGGGTCTTCATAGTCTGGATTCATTCCTTTTGGCTTTGTATATATACGAGTTAAATTCAAATACTCCCAAATTTTCTCCAACAGACCATCAAGATTCCATTCAAGGTGAGCACTGCAATGTCAACCATGAAGCAGTATATGATCAGTTGGAAGAACAAACTAATTTACTATCGGGCACCCTATAGACTGACATCAGATGACAGGAGGAAGGGACATAGCATAAACAAAGAATTAGCTTACAACCATCTAAGCAATTACTATAATCTCCAGAAACTACCCCGTCTGGAACTAAATTGAACAACTAATCCTTGGTTGGTAAAGTATGAATTGAGCATAAAAAACAAGAGTCAAGAAGGACCACCATCAGAGAATATTTGAGTTACCTGACTGGACAGTAATGAGGAAGTTTGTCCAAAATCTCTAGTTCTTCTAGTGTGATCTGATCAATCTTGTTTATGGCATAGATGCATGGAATATATTTCCTACTGCCCTCAATAACATCTATAAGGTCATCTGCAGTCGCATCACATCTAAGAGTAATATCAGCATTATGTATCCGATATTCGCTGCAGATGGCCTTCACAGTATCAAGATCCAGATGAGTGTTTGCCACTGTTGATGTGAAATTAATGCCACCTTTATCTTTCTTCCTAAATGTTAAATTAGGTGGCTCCTTGTTCAGCCTGTAAAGAAGAATGAAAAAAGTAATTATCATTTCTAGTTATGAACACATAAAAGTCAAGACCAAAACAGCAAAAATATTTGTGTGATCATCCACAGTTTAAATTATTTATGCAGGTTGAATCATCTCTGTAGTAAAAATAAATGCAGGATATTCAAACCATAAATTGAAGGACATATATCGACTATCCATCTAAAATTAGCGAGAATACTCCTGGAAATTTCAATTTGCAACACTGACATAACATAAAGCGTTCCAAAGCATAAGTTTATGCAATTCAGTTCTTATATCAGCATAAGGGCCAATATTCATGTGATTATGTTATCATGCAAACCCAAATAAATCCACAAAAAGTCTGTTCATTTTAGACTGGACTTCACAGACACCTGAATGTGACATTACAGAATAAATTCCCACTTGTCATACTATAAACTCAACCTCACTAGTGATGTAGGTTCCACTGTTTTTCCTAGTGAAACCAATTTCAAGTCCAAGTAACCTTGATTGTCAATCTCCATAGATGGAAAATTTATTAATTCACACAATCTGGTCGTTCAACACATATTCTTGAGAGGCATTCCAGTTAGTCCACCAAATCACATAGATGTACCAACGACAAAAGCTAAACATAAATCATGTGTCTGATACACATGCTAATTGCCAAAGCGTTAATGCATGTCATGCCACAAGTTTTACTTGCCTTGCGGGAGATGCAGGGCGGGATGGCAAAAGTAGATCCCCTGCAGGCCAGGGAAGGGGAATGCAACCCCTGGTACCGTCCCGCCCCTTGGATGTCCCCAATTATAATGACTATAAATGATATGAGAGAGACTTACCATAGGAGAAGGAAGTATGCTCACACATTAAGTACACCTAATAATCTCTATATGGCTACCATGATGGAGGAAATAACTGTAGCAACCACACTAAAGAACAGGACACCAGCTACTGTACCCTCCAAAGATTTGAAAGCTTCTAATTTTACTGTTACTTGTGTGGTTATTGTCAAGCACACATATTTTAACCACACACATACCTGATTCCAAATCCCTCGAGCTCTTTTTCTATCAGACGCTTGTGAGTAATTGGCTTTATCGCATCAAGAACAATCAAGATGCAGTTGCATGTTCTCGCAGTGCTGATAACCTGGAAAGACAAAAGAGCAACTTATAGTCAAAAACCTAGAAAAGGAAATATAACAAGTGATATCTAAAGTTCCTGTGGGCCTCAAGGTTCCCAACTTTAAGAAAACCTCAAAATGGTTATACACCATTCACTGTTTTTATAAGGCAATCACTAATGTGCCAAATAAAATTGCCATTTTTCAATATAGCGAATGCCAAGGGAAACATACAGCTCCTAAACTTTATAAAAAGTGTCAGCAACTGTTCATTGGTCTTCCGTCAACACAAACAGTTACTGAATCTGTCAAAATTGATTTTCCTCATCTGACTGTCAGGGTCAATAATTCCAGCAAAGTACCCAAGCAGTTTCAAGATGTGGCGTATCGGTAGATTAAATTCTAGTGTGTCTATATAGAATAAACGACGAGTACCATTAAATTTCTTTTCTTCGCTATTCTCCTTTGGAATATTTATAGTACTCCATTGACTGGTTAAAGCAATAACTGACATTTGACAAGTGATGCTCTGAATAACACAGTAAGCCACCTGAGAAACCTTTCTTCCCTAATTAATTATCACCTAACAATGAAAACAGAAACAAGAAGTTGAACTAGTTGTATTGTTAACTTTTTTTTTCCAGATTATCAGACTCTGTCATAGACATGCACCACGTTTCTTATGCCACTACAAACATCCCCTTCCAGTAAATTCGGAAGTACTAATATTGACAATCTTATTTTCAATCAACTTGATTATAAATGTCTTAATTATGAATCTATTAGACTCAAGGCCCAAAAAGTACCTTGGAAATAGTTCAAACATGGCATCAGAAAATTCTGACCGATTGGGCAAATAACAACTACAAATTTGTAGTAGTTGAGTAAGGGTCGTCTATAGCCAGACAGCCCAGATTGTCCTTTATTATACATATGCATTCATGAATTATTAGAAGGATGCTGCATGAGTACAATTATAACAAGGCAAACTAAAGATAGGAAGATAGACCAGCTTTTCTCATTAAACAAAGAGAAAGCCTTCACAGCAAACAACTAGCCCAGTTTAGGAATTATAACTAACAAATTAAATGCATTGCCAGCAAAAGGAAGACTTATGTAACCATGCTTTACCTGTCTGCCTCTACCCTTTCCATCCTTGGCACCCTCAATAATACCAGGAAGATCTAGTAACTGCCAATTACAGTAAAACACAAGTATTTAGCATCATGATAGACCATCTCTATGAGAAATCAAGATGATTTCACTGATTCTCAGAAAGGGGAATCTTAATGATCCATTGAAAGAAAATGAGTTAACAACAAAATGAGCATAACAGGTGACCTACATACAGATATCCATGGCTCATATACATTTTGCAACACCCCAAAATGGGGACTAGCGTTGTTTAAACACCTAATTTAAAGTACAATTTACTACAAGCTAAAGTATTGCAATATCTTGACACGATAAACCAAGAAGAGAGATGCCTTCTGAAACACGCCTCGCTATGTTTGAGTTCTCATAGTTTTGGTTGTGCAACACCTTATTGTAGAGAAACTCCTAAATATGAACAGGAAAGAAGTTTACCTGAATTTTAGCTCCACGGTAAGTGATCACCCCAGGGATACAAGTCAGAGTAGTAAATTCATATGAAGCAACCTTCAAACCAGAAAGAGTATAAACTCAGCAGGGATGTCACTGTAATTGCTAGCACCATTGGCTATAGCAAAAGTTGTAGGGGAAAAAACAACCGCTCTAAGGACAAACCAAAATATTAACTCAGATGATAACCAAATCTATGTAGAGACAACTCATTTAATAAGTCTTTATGCACAATCCCTCGAGTAGAGAGACAATGTAACTGCAAAAGCTCACAGCTATAATGCTAAGTGTTGTAACTGCAAAAGCTCACAGCTATAATGCTAAGTGTATGATTAAAATCATATTCAGCATAGAAACAGTCATAAAGAAGACTAAAAAATATATAGGTGCATATTCCCCTAGTCCAAACACATAACAAAAGAATTATTTAGTGCAAGCCTACTTGGTTTTAACATATACTCTAGCAGATTGGGAGATAGCAATTAAGAATTTCAGCTTACAAGCTGTTCTTATCCTGCTATCAGATCATTCCCATAATTCACAGCTTTGCTAGAGGCGGTGATTTGGTCAAACTGGTAGAATTAAAATTGCAATCAGTAAAAGATGGTAATGAACCCATGATTCACAGCTTATTATGATAACGGTAATAAGGGTACAGGAAAATAAGGCTAAATAGTAGGATGATTGAACAAGCTAGTCCACCCTTCCTTTAGTTCTGAGAATTACACTGCAAGCTCATGAGTAGTTTGACTATTCGCTAGATGAGATGTCAAGCAAATGCATGCGCAAGCACCCACAAGAGAAACGCTCCTCAGCCTCTTGAGGTTCACTTGCCTGCAAACAGCTGTGTACCTGTCCATGCGCGTTTGTGTGTGTGTGAGTGTGCGTGTGAGAGAGAGAGGTTGGGGTAATTATCATGTATATGGTCCCTCAGAGCATACAACTGCCAAAGAAACATCTAAAATAAAAAATGAAATATAAAAAACCCATTATCTAAGACTCCTTGTTTCTTTGAATTTCAAATAACGTATTACAAACCCTGGTCCATCCCATTAAACTAGGAGGGAAAAATCAAGCTAACAACTCTTCTTCTAATGTAAAACAGTCAACCAGAGATCGGCACCTCTAGATTCTTTGGAACATATACCATCGTTATCTGTAGATCTTTCAATTACTGAGAGAAACTGGAACAAAAGCAATTAAAGTGATTGTACAGAACTACCATATCAAAAAAAAAAATCCTCTTTGAGGACCATGCAGACTGCAACAATAGCAATAGCACTTAACAAATAAGCAAATTTACATCAAGTAGAAACGAGGCACTAAAAAACTTTACATACCTCTGAGAACGTCCCTGTCAGCTTATTCAACAGAGTAGACTTCCCAACTGAGGGGAAACCCACCAAACCAACTCTAGCATCTCCACTTTTGGTGACATCAAAACCTTCGCCGGCACCCCCGCCTCCCTTGGAAGAAGGTTCAAGCAGTTCCCTCCGTAGCTTTGCAAGTTTAGCCTAACAAAACATACTCTCGGAGTTAGCTGTCTCAAAAGATTTAATTACATAGATAATTAATGCAGTTAAAAAGAAAAATGCCCCATGAGACCTATACTGTATTCAACTGGCTATCTTTCAGAAATATATTCCCAGAAATGATGTGCTGAATCAAGCAATTAAGGGTCATATACAATTGGAAAAGAAAAGTGTACCTTAAGCAAACCCAAATGATGGGCAGTAGCCTTGTTCTTTTGAGTCCTAGCCATCTGCAGGAAACGAAAGCAATGTCCACACTGTCAGTTGGTTCAAGCTATTCACACGAAACGTCTTTAACTACAAAGATTCTGCAGAGGGCATCCTCTCAGAATATATCCATAATGAAAACAGCAGTATAATTTGTACGCAATATCAACCAAAATCTTTGACTGTTCAGTTCAGAAGCAGGCGAAAGTCACATCACTATAGATCACACCATCTTCTCAGAAGCAAATCCAAGAAAGGTATCAAAAGTCATTATTCAATTGCAATTTTCAATTGATCTACACCTACACAAATAAAAGGGAGAGAATTTGCAGTGGCACAGAGAATTTTGAGAAATCGTTCATATTCGAGACTTTATCAATAACAATTTTAAAATTTAAACAAATCCTTTTTTTAATAAAGGACTAAGAAGTACTAGGTATTTAAATCGTTTTTCATTAATTCCTAGTTTATAATGAACTGGAGAAATATTAAGGTGAAAATTATCAAGACCAGAATCAATTTAAATTACCCGAAATTAATTCAAATCACCCAAGTTACAGATTTTCTTTTTGTTTTAATACTTTTGTTCAGTTACAGTTTTATAAAGACCTAATGAATGTAATCAAATTCAATGAAATCGGTGACAACTAATAATTCTAATCCCATTCCAACAAGAGGAAAGAGAACTCCTAATCAGACATAATGGAAGTGGCAACCTTTATGCATGTACGGACTCAATATCAATCTATTATTTCAAATACTTACTGAAAAGTGTCCAACCATCTATTCTGCCATTCTTCCTTCATTATTTCGATAGACCGTTTCAATATTGCGCAAAACAACACTAGGAAGCCTCTCACATTCCAACTTGCAGAGTAGACTTTGTGGAACCGATAGAATATATCAAACCAATCCCCATTTGTTGACAACTAATAAGCAAAGGATTCTAAAGTCTAAACCAAGAACCAGCGTGAGTGAGGAAGTAGCCAAATAGTTAGCATCCCCGTTTGATCATTCAATTCACTACTCCAAACTTAAATCAAGAAGTAATCCAACCAAAAGGCACTTCAGTTGAGAACCCTCCGCAAGGAGGATACGACAACCCCTAGCTGAGGAGATGAAAGGCAAAGCACGACAAACAACAATAGGGCTCTGGTTTGATCAGTATTGCTTTCATCTTACAGACAAGGAAAAGACTCCCCTTCACCAAAACCAGCCCTATTGCCAGATGGATTGTGCTGAAAGCACTGAAGGGCACGAACAACCAAAAGATATCATGGAAACCTCATATATACAAAATGCCGCCACTCCACAATAACAGGAAGGTTTCCCGCTCGCACTCTCTCGGTCCGTTCGACTCTATTCAACAGGAGACTCTACATATATCCATTGAAACTCGCGCGACACAAGCAAGGACGATAACAATTTCTATTCCAAAGTTTAGAAGCCATGGCAAATCAAAGATTTTTACCAAACAACGTCCGCAAATCCAACCCAAAAGGGCCAAAAAAACTAAAAAAAGAAGAAAACTTCAAACTCCATCGCTACGTGCTAACTCAAAGAAAGCATCCGATTGCCAAATAAGCGCGAGGCCTAAATCGCACGAAAACGCAATATTCCTGTTCACACAACCGCCACGGCTAGCCGCGATTCCCGAGACAAAGATGCCCCATCCGATTCGATCGGCAGTCATCTCCGATCAACTAGAAATCCTACGCGTTCTCGAACCCGAAAACAGGAAAACTGGCTCAACGGCAGCCGCGATTGAGGGCGCCGATGCTAATCGAAGTACCTCATCTTCGATGTCCTTGATCTTCTGCATCACGGTCGCCATTGTTGCTACGAGATTACAGGGCAGACGGAGACGGAGCTCGAGCTATCGCTGGTATGCGCGATTGCGAAGAAGAAGAAGAAGAAGAGTGTAGAACGCAGGGAGAAAGGAGAGGGGAGAGAGGGGTTTTGCGTCATTGCGCGAGGTCTTAATGGGCTTTCCTGATGGGCTTTATCGTTCTCTGGGCCTACGGCCCATCATTGCACTCAGGAGAATTATGCTTTCTCTTGTATGGGCCGGGTCCAGGCCCGCCCCAATATGGGCCGGCAGATAAGCGTCCGATCAGCTCAACTCCGGGTAGAAGAACCACGGAAGTCGTCCCTCGATCAATTTTGATGCGGATCCACTCGATGCTTCCGCCCTCTGATCGTTAGTGTCTACTTACTAATGATGAAAGATTTCGACGTAAATCCACAGCATATTCTTGCTTTGCCATGTGCCCACACTCTCCGGATACAATTCTACATGTACTCAGAGATTGTAAGTACGCAACGGCAGTTTGTACCTACAAGATTTCAAAGTGGGTTCTTTGCTCAAGATCTACACCCATGATTGATGACAAAGCTATCCGATTCATTAAATATGGTTCAAGATAATTGGTCACTTTTTCTTTGCTGTGGCACTTCCGAAATTGTAGGAATAAACGATAATTTGAGAACTTTTGTCTTACCAGAGAACCTTTATGCATGGTTTTATATCGTGTTAAGGACATTGTATCCGCTCTCGACTGACTAAACATAGGTTGTCTCCTAATAAGGAGAAGAGAGAAGCTTGTGGGCTGGACTACCCCTCCAACTCGTTGGGTCAAACTCAATACCAATGGGGTCTCTAAAGGCAACCCAAGCCATGTTTGAGAATGTCTGCTTCTGCGTAATGAATCAGGCAACTAGCTCGTTGGATTTGCTCAGAATTATGGGAGAGTGCTCTTTGCTAAAAAATAGGGCATCATTTTGGGTCTTAAAATGGCAATTTCTTTGGCCATCCCTTCACTTATCATGGAGGTGGGCTCGCAAGCTACTATTTCATTACTCCAGAAATCAACCTCCCCTCTCAACTTTGGTGACATGATCATTATTCGGATTCAAAATCTTTAAATTTATTTCTAGCATGTCAAAATTATGCATAATTTTTGGGAAAGAAACTCATGTGTTGACTAGTTAGTAAATTGGGACACCTTGATTATATATAGGCCGCCAAGAGGTTTGATTCCTTTTTTTTTATAGGAGATTAGGTTAGGTGAGTTCCGGCATTCTAAGTAGGACTGATATGGACTTATGACATGCAATACGACACAACATGACGTACCGCATGTCTCAAAAACTAGAGAATGTTGACACATTTGGACATATTATATATTAAATGAATATTTTTATATATACATGATAAATTGTCATTTTTATGATTATTTCAATCAAATTAATTTGATTGAAATTCACAAATAAATAAACATTAGAAAAAGAGCGTATAATGAGTTTACACTAAAAACATTAACTCACCATTTGTTAATTTCATTTATTGTTTTAATTTGACAAATTCAACCACATTCTATTCCAATAATCCATAAAACTTAAAGGAAAAAAAAAAGTAATCTACATTATATAAGACTAGGTTTTTCTTCTTTCCTTCTTCATTATGTTTATTATTTTTAATTTTTAACGTATTTACATTTTGATATCTCATTTATTGAAAATTTTTAAAGTTGACTCCGTATATGTTGAAATTCCGAATTCACATGTTGAAGCGTGTCGGAAGAGTTGACCACATGTCGAATTTTCAAACATCTATTGACCGTGTGTCGTAACATGTTGTAACGTGTCGAAGTGTCCAATATAATACGAAGGTTCTCGAAAAGTCTCGATACTTCCTAACCGGCATTCGACCTTGATTTTAGGATTACATGAATCCACGCATTCTTTAAGATAAAGAGAAAGCGAGGATTGCTTATTGTGAGATTTCGTTTGCACCCACAGCATATGCTGTAATTACTCGTAACTTTACAAGCTCTAGATTCGAAAATATTTGTTATAGCGATTTCTCATACTTGTTTCACGCGAAGGCGCGGGAAAGGGTAAAAGGGAATTGGCTTTTGAAGACCAGTCTCTTTCGCAGCTAGTTGACATGCCATTTCACGACAGTGCCGCCAAAATCCCTTTCCGACGGGCGGCAGTCTCGTAGATGCTAACCTCTTTTCGGATCTTGTCAATAATTGACGCATTAATCGTATCTAACAAATAATATTTCAATCTTCAATGTACCAAATACATGTAATATGAAGAGATTAAATATCGAAAATATCACGCTCTCTTTTTATTTCGATGTTTAACCGGTGCTCCAAAGGTAGATCCGTCTCTTCATTGATTCAGTCAAATCAATAGAAAATAAAAAATAAAATAAAATTGTAGTAGGTCATCGCATGTTAATTTACGAAAATAACAAGAGGAAACATGGTCATCTAGGCCCACGTGCTCAACTGATCCCCTGTCCGTGCGATGCATGCATGTCAAGAGATAGCCATGAATCCCAATCCAATATATACATATATTTAATATATATAATATATAATAATGCAGAGGAAAGCCTTGCATAAGTTGTAGACACATAAAACATAAAACAAAATCCCATTATTTGGCAATTAATAGGTGCCTCTAGTTTTTTTTTTTTTTTTTTTTTTTTGTCGTCACTCTCTTTCTATTCCTATTCTACACTCTCTCTCGGACTTTTGTCCCGCCTCTTGCGGGCGTGGGAATCGAAACCCACTCTTGAAACTTACGCGTTCCCACCCCATCCCCCGAGAAAATTTGGAATCTTTTTAAGTATTTTTTCGAGATCCATCATATCATACGGGGTCATCTGGCAATGGATCGAGTAATTTCAACGATTTTCATGAGGATGATTGATGTTTGGTGAATAAATCACTCCTAGGTTATAATCGGGTCGTATCCAATAATTGTAATCTCTTTTGATGAAAGCACACACAATGCAAGGAAAATAATGTTCTTGCCAATTCCAAAATTTTGTAAGAAAAAGGAAATATCAAGACTTCTTGAGATAAAATCCTAGTTTTTCACTTGTTTTGGTCCCCGTTGTTGACACCTAAATTTTTGCCCAAAAATTATTTTCGAAAAATAGGAACTTATTTTTTCCACAAAAATATTTCATGTCAAATTCTTGCATATAGATTATCTAGGTGTTTAGTATAGTTTTTCTAAATGGAAGATATTTTTCCTTAAAAAAAACAATAATAAATTTAAAAATATAAAAAAGATTTTAAAAAAAAGATTAAGAAAAAAAGAAGAAGAAAAAATTGGAGCTGATGATCTGAATGTGACTAGCCAAGCCCAAGAAGTCAAATTGTATAAAATGGCAAGTTGAGGCTAAAATGCAATTTCCAAAAGTTGAGGGACCAATTCGCAAATTTTGTAAAATTTCACCCAAACCCTTAAATCATCATCTTGGCCACCAATTAAGTTGAAATTGAACTTAGGCCAGGTCGAATCAATCAAATTGGGCCAAAATGACCAAATTTGCAATGAATTTGGTATTTTCGGATAAGAAAATGGCCAATTTTAAGGGATTTTCTTGCAAAATTGAGTGGGCACAATTACAAAAGCTGGTCGAGATCTTAAATTACCATACATAAGCTTGCTAACTGATCAAAAACCGTAGCCAAATTGATGGATTAAAGTACTCAAACTAGCTACCAAAACCCAACCCACTGTTCGGTCTCAATTCGGAGTTGCTAAGTAAGCAACTTTATGACCCCACCATATCTTACTCAGAAACCCAATCAACTTAATCTCTGTACGTGATGAAAGACCATTATTGTTAGTGCAAGTGGACAAAAATTGGTTAGGGATAAGCTGCTGAAAGCACGAGAAAATCACAGCAAAATCCCCCACACTCAACAGCTGCAAAAATTGAAAATTTGGCTAACTCAAAAGGTGGGTAAACTAGCTCAGTTGACAAGCTTGGTAGGTGGACAAAAGACCGACCAAAAATCCCTTAATTTAGGGGATAAGATCATTGAAGCAAGCTCTTTCAGGGGATGAAAGGTAGGAGACAAGAAGGAGAAGGGAGCTCACAATGGTCCCCAAAAAAACCCTCAGAAGCAACTCTAGAAAAGGAAAAACCTAGAAATTCCAAATCAACCTTTAGAGAGAAAAGTGAAATTTTCATAAACTTTCGGCCAAAATTAGCCAAAACCTTCAACTATAAAGTGAAACTTTACTCAATAGCTTTCCAACCATAGGTCGCATGTCCCAACTGAAGATCGAAAAGGCCTCCTAAAGCCCCCCGAAACAATACCCTCCAAGTGGGCCAAGAAATTCCGAAACTTTTTCCAAGTGTTGAGTCCGGTTGGTTACGAGTGAGGGAAAGCGAGTATTTTTTAAAACATTTAGAGACAAATGAGGAAGTCCATGACTTATAACCCAAATTAGAATACATATAGTTTGGTTTTGTGTTAATATTTCTAATAAAAGATGTCCTAAAGTCTAATTTTGGAGGTCAACTAAAACCTTCATTATCAGTTCTTTTTTCTGCAGATCTCATTTCCAGTTTAAAGGAACCAACTTCCATGTGCTTTCGGAGGACAATGTCTTGATTTCCTTGGCCAAGAGTCACTTGCAAAAGAAACTAGGAAGTAAGGTAAGCATCATAGATGTATCGTTCTTAGAGTTTGAACATGTTTTGATCATAAAAATCAAGAGGAAAATCAGTCCGGAAAACTAATTTCTGATGTTAGGAATTTTTCTAAGTGTTTAAAACCTCTTCAATAGCCCTACATGCTTGACTTGCTACTCCTCTTTGCATACGTTTTTTTTTTTTCATAAGTTTTATGAATGTTTGGTCTTTAAATTCCTGTGTGAACTATGATATCGTCTAAAATTTTGGCCAAAAACCAAGCCTATCAACATTAATTCATGGCTGGTTAGTGTGGACTTTGCATGTATGCTTCTTAGAGAGGTCGTTTTGATGTGTTCGATTGGTCATTCTCTATGATTTTTGTTGCATTTGAAAGCTCATGTTACCTACTTTCACTCGGATCAAGTAATGTTTCCCTTAGATCTCGTATGTGATGAATGTCGGGGCTCGAATATGGGCATGCAACCTATTTGCTTGACTTGGGTTCAAACCCATATTTGCAAAATCAGCTCCAACCTGCATATTGGAGGCCGTTTTCAGTTTGGTTCTTGTGTGTTCTAGGCTGTGATTTCTAGCTAAACATGTTCTTTGCATGTAATAGTATATCATTGATACTTTTCTTCCACGTGAGATTGCTTATGAGTCAAGATTAAAGGCCATGAACATGGCTCGAGGAAGCTGTTTTGAGGTGATTTGATGCGAGTTAAGTATTCGATAAAATGTCGGAACCAAGCTTCGATTTTGAAAGGGTCAATTTAAGCTCAATTATTGTGATATTCATGTGCTGTGTTGTTCAATGTTAGCATATATAGGTTTAGGGAATTATTATTTTAAAAAAATAAAAAAAAATCCTCAAATCCTAAAATCCTAAAATTTCAAAAAAAATATAAAAGTGATAGATGGTATCAAATTAAGGCAAAAATGACATCTATGAAATTTTATTAATTTTATAAGGTCATTTTTCCTAATTTAATGCTATTTTGATATTTTATAATCACTTTTGTAAATAATCCATTTTGCGTAAATTAAAATTATTTAGAGTAATTTCATGCACATTTAAATTCTCATTTTTCTCATGGGAGTCCTATCCCGGGGTGTGATAACAAGGCCATGTAATATTATTTGCTCGACTTGTATCAGGTTTTTCTTTCCTCATTTATTTTCAAGTCATTTCAATTTCTTGGATGTTTACTTACGCACTGCTTTTCATTAATTTAAGTGTAAATTTCTCTTCTAAATTATGTTAGGATTAGACATTAAGGAAAACAAACCTACAAAAACATTTGCATGGCCGCTTAGCGGTTTTGTAAGAATTATAATTGATAATCAAGATTGTGTGGCCATTTAGATAAACAACCTTCCAAGTTAGTGGTACCGTAAGGGCGCTAATAGAAACATTAGCGTAAACAAGTTTCTGTTCCTAGAAATCTCTGATTGCGAGGGAATCGAGACAACACTCCCACGTCTTGATTGGTTTCTAGCCGACCCCAATAGGCTAGTGGGGACTTCTAGAAATACATAGGTTGTTAAGAATTAAAATACAAAATCAAAAGTCACGTGAGGTATGGGCTTGGGAGAGCCCACACATGATCTAAGGCCGTTGATCCGCCTCTTTAGGCAAATACCCCTAAACCTCCTCCTTTTACCCTGGACGAAAAAAGAGAGGTTGCAACATCCGTAAAAAACAATTCACCAAACGCTACGTTTTGGTTTTATTATAAAAGGCTCAAATTCTGTATTAAACTTGAATAGAGAATATGAAATGCGAGAGAAATTTTATTTTCAACTTGTTTATATAACCCCTGACAATCAATGCTAGGGCGACTCAAAGACTAATCACTACTAAGTGTAAATCATACCATAATCTAATGAATAATATAATATGGACACTAGGAATTGGATAGTCTATGCTTTTGAACTCAAACTATGTCACCATTTAATCAACAACACAGCCTGTTTTAGGCGTAAGGCTGTAATCTAATCAACAGCAATACCCCTTGATAGAAAACACAACACCAAAATTTAATCAACGACATTGGGCTTATGAAACAACACCAAAATTCAATCGATTATGCTAGATCGAATAGAGATAACTGCAAGAATTTAATCAACGAAGGGAATCCTGGAAACTATAGCTAAAATGCAATAAAGTAAAGATAATTAATGTCTTATTCGAGGGGCTTTTCAATGGTAGGGCTGCGGTATTTATAGAGTGGACTGATGTTCTTCAATCGATTGCTCTTCCTTGGGCACTACTCTTCGCATTCTCTACATTATCTATTCTTTCTTGACGACCTTATCCTTTAACAACTACATCCTAATCCGTCAACAATGTTCGTGTATTTTGCTCATCAAGCAAATAACTACTACTGCACTTTTCGTAGCAATTATTCTCGCTCAAGTCCTAATGCTAATTTCACTTTATCTTCAAATTTGATGTACTATGCCCATAGCCTAACACTTGGCAATCAGTCACCTAGCCATCGACTCTAGAGTTGGCTTCTAGAATTCCATCGATGCTCCGTTTAAGTAATCTCCACGAAAATTGTTTAACCCTTAACTTTGTGAACCAAAACAGAGTGTTTTATCCAGTATTCTCTCATGATCAACATGTGTTTCTGAGGGTAATTTTGGGTGTCAACACTAGTTAATAGTAAGGTCATTTAATACTCATTGTGTTGACCAATCATGCTTGTCCGTTTCTCTCATTGCAATCTTCTTTCACATTTTGCACACCCATTGACGTGTACCCTTGTGGACAAAGGAAAAGAAAAGGTTAAAATCTAAGAATTAGGGAGTTTGGACAAGATCTCAAATTATATTGGACCTCTGTCATCTCCGACTAGAATATTTATACCTAATGGGTTGAAAAGTCAAATTGACATAATGTCTTTGATTACTAGACATGTATCATTAATCATATTTAGCCAAAATCAATTTGGAAATTATTGATTTGTTACTTCATATCGGAAATTCTTATTCGTAAACCAGTTCTTTGCCTTAGGAGGGTGGATGGTTGAATGGGTGGAAAAATGCGATCCTTAGTCTTGACTTGGCACCACCCCATGGCCACCCCTAAGGATGAAGAACAAATATTTGGATAGTTCATTGCTTAACCGCACTATTAGGGTATGGTTTATACTCCCCATAAACAATAAGACACGAGAGTCCCGCTCTTTGGTGAGCAAGTAGTGGTCAGGGGGTCACAAGGGATAGCCTCTTTGAACCGCCAAAAGGTTTTTATAGTTTAGACCTATATTTTATTGATAATTCGAGCTTAAGCCCATAAATAATTACTAAATTGCGCTACCTCTATATAATTTGTTTCTCTTGAAATTGAAAATTGTAATAGGGAGGTGCAAATGCTAATTATAGTGGAATTCTTTGTTAGATATAACCCTGGATGAATTAGGATAAATTATGTATCTTGATATCTCTTTCCTGCCTTACTCTCTGTTTTGTTGTGTTTGTGTGTCTAATCTTAACACCAACAAAAATGTGTGTGTGTGTGGGTGGCCATGAAATTGATACTAGGAGAAACAAACTCAATATCATCCATTATCTATTTAAACTAACACATATCTCTCTTGACATCTTGTATGTGTGAAGTCGATAGACAAATCATGACTCCAACATGTTCCCCTTAACCTTTAAGATTTACGTCATTCATCGCGGCATCATGAGATTTCCAACCTCATGGACTAGCAGTGTCCTTTTCAAGTTGGCCCAAAATTACACACAAACTTCTCAGTGTCACGGCGCCTTGACTAGTTCAAGGGAATTGCGATAATCTATGCCTTCAAGCAATTAAGTTTGCGTGGTCTCATCTATGATTTATCGAAAAGAAGTCAATACATGGAAAAACAGACTTACTGAAGCATTTTGTAAGATGTGTATATTTGAGATTAGGTTTATAATTTACATCAACTGTAGTTAAACCTAATAGACTTCTCACCCTATTTATAAGAGAGGGCTTGAGCCTAGTTTTGTAAGATGTATATATTTGAGATTAGGTTTATAATTTATATCAACTGTAGTTAAACCTAATAGACTTCTCACCCTATTTATAAGAGAGGGCTTGAGGCTAGTTGCTCAAACAATAAGATCAGGAGAGTGACCTACACACACGGTAACTCTATAACAAAATCCAGAAATTTCTATTTTATGCTAGCTCAAGAAAATGAGTATAACTTTGTCGATTCATATCAAAATGACCTGATTCCAAACCCAAAAGAATGGAGACGTTTAGATCTACAACTTTTATGTTTTGAGTTTTCTCATATAAGCACTATAGACTTGTCAATTTTGGGAGGAAGTGGGCGAATCGAGTTTAGACGAAATGAAGAAAATGATAGGAACTTCAATGGTTGCCCGTCTAAGCCTCCAAGGAAGTTGAAATGGCATTAATTATTCGAGATTGATGGCTGCAACTCTTCAAGGATGCAGACTTTAAAAGCTCTTACTCTTTAAGAACGAAGTGAAAACTCTTCTAGGTTTTCAAGGGGTTTAAACTCTTTAAGGTTCAAGGAAATTGGACTAAGCAAATTTTCATTAATCAAATTCACCGTGTATTTTACAAAGGCACGATAACCTTTTATAGCAAAACAAAAGAAGAGCAAAAGACTAGACTCTAATAGTCATTTATGTACATAGAAACTAGAAACATTTAGAAACTAAGAGCTATTAAATGTACAATATTTTCAATGCTTGTGACCATCGCAAAATATATTGATGCAAGCTTCGATGCATGAGAAATGACAAAGTCAAAGATGACGCCTTATCGATGAGGGACTTTTCAATAAGAATGCCATCGATCTTGAATGCGTGTTAACCTTCTTGATTGAACGAGTCTTGAATATGGGTAATCATTTTCCCTTTCTTTAAAAGAATTCGTCCCCAAATTTGAATCAACGGTATTGGAAGAATCACCCACATAACATGTTAGATGCCAAACACTGAACACATCATGTATCTTCATATGAGAAAGAAGCTTTAGTCAATATGCATTAGGAGAAGCTTTAGTCAATTTGCATTAGGATTAATGCGCTCAAGAACTTCAAGTGGACCAAGCTTTTGATCACTAAGCTTATTGTAGCTTCCAACAAAACGACGCTTGATGGCAAAAAAGCCCTAACAAATCTCTAGGTTCAAAGATAATTTCACACCATCACTTATCACCATCTTTTTAATAGGACTCAATTTTGCTCTCCAACCTTTGGCACTTCCTCATGAACTATCCTTATTTGAGATACAATATCGGTCACCTTATCGATCGACTTTGTAGCAAAAGGAATGGGTGCAAGATTGAGAGCAATCTTTGGTTAACGTCTATACACGATCATAAGGGAACTGTATCTAATGGTATAGTTCACCAAATAATTATGTGCAAATTCCCCAAGTGAAAACCAAGTTTCCTAAGAATGGGAGTTATCATCGATCAAAGTTCTTAATAGATTTCCCAGGACCAATTGACAACTTCAGTTTGTCAATCCATTTGGGGAGGAGACACCGCACTAGCTTCCTTCATGGCAACCTTTACTTCTCATGAGTAAAGTAGGGGATAAGGAATTCTCAACCAAAGGGTTCTTAGAAGATTCCTTGCTAGGCACCAAAGTAATTTTTTTCCTCGATACTCAAAAGAATATATATCACAATAACTATCATAGATTGTCTTTCTATCAAATTGCCACGGTCGTCTAAGAATAATATGACTAGCATCCATGGTAGAACATCACATCATATCTTGTCAAATAGATAAAACCAATGAAAAGATTAATAAGGCATCGTTTGTAAACAGTTACCTCGGTACCTCTCTTCAACTGAGACATTTTGTAAGATGTGGGGTGTGCCTTCAACTCTAATTTTAGCCTGCTTGCCGCCACTTGAGAAATCACATTTTCACAACAACCTAAGTCAATAATTAATTGACATACATTCCCCGAAATAATGCAAGCTGGGTGAAAGATATTGGTGCACAACCACCTATCTCCAATGTTATCTTTAGGAGTGAGAAAAATTTTCTCATTATGAGAAGCTTGCTGGAATCGGCATGAATTATTTGTTCATCTTCCGTAGCAACTTCATCATCTTTCGATCTTCTTTAGGTGGCTCTGCTGTGTCCTCATCAAATTCATTCTCCGCCAAGAAAGATTCACCAACTGGCTGGTTCTTATTGATTCGACAATTAGTAGCACAACAACCCATCTATTCACAAGAATAACAACATATATTGTAGTAATTGATTTTTTGAAATGTTGGACTTAGTAGAAAGCTTACTAGTAGGTTGTACCATGGCTTTAGTGATTTTGACGGTATTGGTGGTACTCCTAGTTGCTTGGTTTGGCAATGTAGAGGGTTGTTGTCTCTTAAAGGGAGAACGCTCCACTTTGACTACCCGCTGATGTGTATCTTCCAATTTCCAAATGTCAAGGACTTCTAAGGCATCCTGGGTATAAAGTTGAAGACCACTCAATACTTGTTCACGAACACCTCTTCCAAATCTAAATGTTGTTGTGAATCACCAATTCATTGAATTCATTAGTGTATTAATATACCGTTCATGTACTTTGTCTTAAATTTTGGTATCTTTGGTAGAGCTCTCTCTTGTATCCTTGGGGAAGGAAATACTTTCGAATCTTGTTCTCCATTTTTCTCCATGAAGTGACTGGAGCCTTACCAATGGATTTGGCAAGTTTGCTTCTCATGTCTCCACCAAGCTATGGCCTTGTCTTGGAATTGCATAGCAATGATGCTAGCTCAGTAGTTTTCCAGGTTATTCCTATGCTCAAAATTTATTCGTAAGTGTCAACCCATTAACAATTTCATCAATAGAATTGGTACTTGAAAACTCTAGAATGACTCTCTTGATTTTCCTTTCCCAATCCAATTCACAAACTTCTAATATGGGGCATTCCTCCTTTGGGGAAATGATTGAACACTTTCTGAGAATGAGGAATCGCCATTGGATTCTTCGATTCTGGAATGGGGTGGAGGGTTGTTTGCTTTAGCCCTCAAACACTAGACTTCTCGGGCCAAATCATCAATTTTTTGCTACATATGTTGTTGTAAATTCTCTACAAATGTTTGTACTTCGTTTATGGAATGGTTCTACCATCAGGAAAAGTACCAAAAAAGTCCTAAACCTTTTGCATCGGTACCAATTCAGTCCTAAACTTTCCAATTGGACCAATTTAGTCCTAAACCTTTTGCGTTTGGTACCGATTTAGTTCATCCGGCCATTCTCTACCGGAAAAGGCTGATGTGGACTCCAAGTCAGCGCCGGCCGACGTTGCTAGCGCTGACATGGACGCCGGAGTGCGAAACTTCGTCGTTTTGCTTAAATTTTAAAAAAAAAAAACTTTTAAATGCCCAAAACGCAGCACAGCATTTCGTTTACCCTAAAAGTGAAGACGTCTGCTCACAATCTTCGCCCAAAATACGACGAAGCCCTATCTGATCTCCCCTCCGAAATTCTTAGCAACTTGCTCTAGATTTAATCTCGTTGTTCCGATTTCTTGAAGCCAAGTCGTTCTTCCACCAATCGCCTTCATTAATCGAGCCCCTTTCAACTGAGGGCTTGATCCATCACAACCCTAGACTCGCCCATCTTTATGGGCGAAGACCCGATTCGGCCACAAATCCAGTTGAGACCCGACTCATCAGTCACAATCCGAAGCAAACATGAGTAGGCGTTGTGGTCCCGATTTGATTGTTTTGTCAGCAGCGTTGAGCAACAACTTGGCGTGGCATCTTGAAGTTAGCGGAAAACGTGAAAAGTATGTTGTCATGCTCCCAAATTGAGTGTGTTGTCCTCTTTTATTTTATATAATCAATTTGCCTTGATTTCTCCACATGTGTCGTTGTTGATTGGAAGAGAGAAAGTCTTCGCATTTACTGTCAAGTACCTGTGTGTAGTAGGGAATATAACACTCAAGTATGGCCAAATCAATTTCTAATAAAGCACAATATGAAGAGAAAGCTTCTGTATGCTCGCATCTGGCCAAATTCTTCGCGTGTACAATCATATGGTTGCTGGATTCCTGTGTTTTTATGCACAAT
This sequence comes from Eucalyptus cloeziana, assembly GCA_014182715.1. Taxonomy (NCBI): domain Eukaryota; kingdom Viridiplantae; phylum Streptophyta; class Magnoliopsida; order Myrtales; family Myrtaceae; genus Eucalyptus; species Eucalyptus cloeziana. The sequence goes on along the minus strand of CM024641.1, from coordinate 54,291,430 downwards.
ATGAAGAGAAAGCCTTTGTTTCCGTGCACTTTTTCCTATTCTTGTACAAGCTTTTTATTACTTGAGGCATGCACATCACAATTAAGTAATTGACTTGAGCGCACATGTATTCGGTTTCTCGATTCATTGAGGATCTCTTTTGTGGAGTAGCCATAGAAATATCAGCTGGGGCACTTGCAAACCCCATTGTCAGTTGTGTCCAAATGATTATTATTTTACCAAATAAGTAAAGGTTCAGGGTGGTTTTGTCAACAAAAGAAAAATAAATAAAGAGGGGTTCATAGTTTGGCTTTGAGTTCTAATGTTTGATAATAAAGAGAGAGACTGCAATTCCACATATTGTAAAAGTTAGTTTTATTGATCAAGTCCACATTGTTGATTGTACTCTAATTTTTTGGAATCCATTAACACTTTTGCTTTGGAAGTTTTGGTTTTGAATCTTTGGATGTTTTTTATTTTGAATTTTTAGATGTTGATCACCTCTGAATTTGAGTAGATGATCACTAATTTTCCTTCTAGAAACATGATGTATAGAGTGCTACATAATATAGGACTTACAGGTTCTATGTGTTGCCTTGCTTATAACATACGTTACTTTTTTTCTTTTCTTTTTTCGTGTAGGGTCAAGATGAGCGAAAAATCAGCATGGATCTGCCTTTTCCATGGCGGAACTTTATCTCGTCGTCCAATGCTTGAATACATTGGAGGCAAGTTTGACTTGGTAAAAGTTGATATTAGTTCAACGAGCTACGAAAGCTTCATTAGAGACATCGAGAATGGGGTAAATAGTACATTTGAAAAGCTTTATTTTAAGATTCCTGGAAAGTCATTAGAAGAGGGGTTGACATACATATGGAACGAAAATAAAGTAGTCGATTTAATTTTTAGTTATTTGCATCGTGGGTTAATTGAGGTATATGGAGAAAATTTTATGACCAATGAGGCGGCTGAGGGTGATGGTTAAGGTGCCGATGTGGGTGTGGATGCGGGTATTGGTCAAAGGGTCGGTGAGGATGCTGGTCAAAGGGTTGGTGAGGGCGCTGGCACTAGTGTTGGTTTAAGTAATGAGACCATGATTGAGCACGAGAGTGATTTAGATCCTAACGATTTAGTTGATGAAGATGATTATATCGTGGATGATGACAATGACGATGAGGCAGACTTCCTTGTCGATGTAAGATTCTTGACTGATAATGATGATTATGATAATGAGGAGCTTCTAGAAGCAAGGAGGAACATGACAAAGTTCCATGGGAGGGCCATAAATGATTTCATTACAGGGGAATCATCCACGGGGTTGGTGTCATCCCAAGGATTGGATGTGAATAATGTTATTAATGCTAAAACTGGTTATGAAACAGAGTACTATGAAACGGATGGAAATGAGAGTTTGGAGTCTAATGAAGGAGAAGAAGATGATGATTTGACTAGAAGGAGAAGTAGGTTTCCAAAGCATGATCCTAATTGTGCTGTGCCTATGTTTATTGTGTCTATGGCATTTGAAAGTAGTAGGCAATTCAAAGATGCTCTAATAAAGTATTCGGTGGCTGAGCATAGAGAGATAAAATTTGTAAAGAATGACAAAAAATTTGTTAGAGCAAAATGTGCACATGAAAATTGTCCTTGGAAGATTTCTGGATCTGTCGATAGTCGTACCGGATCATTTCATGTGAAGACTTATCATTCAGAACATACCTGTAGCATAAGTTTCAAGAATCGGAGGGTGACAGGTTCTTGGTTGGCCAAGTACTATCTTCCTACAATAAGAGCAATGCCAACTATCAAGACTATTACTTTCAAGGAGCTTATCAAGGAGCAACTGGGCATAGATGTGGGTATAATACAATGCAAGAAGGCTAAGTTGTTGGCTTATCAAGTATTGATGGGAAACTATAAGGAGGAATATGCAAAGTTGTGGGATTATGCAGAGGAGCTTAGGGAGAAAAATGCTGGGAGTACTATTATATTGAAGGTTGAAAAGTCTGATATGCAATCTAAGGCGTTATTTGAGAAAATGTACATATGTTTTGCTGCTTGTAAGAAAGGATTCATTGATGGATGTAGGAAAGTTGTGGGATTAGATGGTTGCTTCTTAAAAGGAATTTGTCAAGGCCAAATCTTATGCGTTGTTGGAAGAGATGCAAATGATCATATGTTCCCAATTGTTTGGGCGGTTGTCCGAGTCGAGAATAGTGACACCTGGACGTGGTTCTTGACAAATTTGATGTATGACCTCGACATTTCATCCTCATATGGACAAGGTTGGGTCATAATCAGTGATAAACAAAAAGTAAGTTCCTTATTTATTTTTTATTTTGTTTGTTATGCTACTATAGTCATGCTTGTACTATATGTTTCACATTATGATCATCTTTTGCAGGGCCTTGTACAAGCTGTGACTCATTTGTTGCCTGCAGCTGAGCATAGAATGTGTGCGGGACACATTTATGCCAATTGGGGCAAGAAGTATAAAGGGATACAAATGCAAAGATTATTTTGGAAGTGTGTGAAAAGTAGTTCGATGATAGAGTTTGATGAACACTCTCAAGCATTGAAGAAAATTAGTCCTACCGCATATCATGACTTTGTTCAAACAGAGCCAAAGCACTGGTCTAGAGCCTTTTTTACCACTGATGTAAAATGTGACATCGTTGACAACAATTTATGCGAGGCATTCAATGGAAGAATTATACATGCTAGGTGTAAGTCCATTTACAATATGTTGGAGGAAATTCGGATAATAATAATGATAAGGATGCATACACAGAGGGATGCATGTGCTAGATGGAGAAAGGACTGTGGTCCAATAATTGTAAGAAAGTTAGAAGAAAATAGAGCTAGTGCGACATATTGCCAAGTGATCTGGAATGGTGAGACCGGATATGAGGTAATGGATAAGGGTGAGAAATATGTGGTGGATGTGTTTAAGAGAGATTGTTCTTGTCGAAGATGGCAGCTTACTAGCATCCCTTGTCCTCATGCCATTTCTGCTTTAAATCATAGGCAAGATGATGCATATGATTATCTTGATGAATGTTACAGGAAGGCTAAGTTTTTAGATGCATATAAAAATATGATGATGCCAATTCGAGGGCAGAAATTTTGGAAACAAACTCATAGAGAGCCACCTGAACCACTTCCAACCAAGGTCAAACCCGGTAGACTTAAACTGAAAAGATCGAGGGAGGAAGGTGAGGTGGCAATTGGAACTAAGATGTCAAGGATCGGAATGAAAATGACATGTCAAACTTGCTTGAAGACAGGACACAACCGTTTGACATGTCCAGCTAAGAAGACTAGGTCTACATCATCACAAACACGATTTTCAAGGCAAACATTTTGGTTAGTATCTCCATTTTCATTGTGTTATGCTTGTTTTGTCAATAAAACTTTAAGCGAATATACTTTTTGTAGGTACAGAGATGTACAAGGACAGTGACAAGTGGTAGTGGTGGCGGCCCTACCGGTGTGAATCCTACAGTCAAAGGCGCAAAAGCCAAAAGTCGCTCAAAGAGGCAGAAGTGACAAGATGTTGGGGTGGATTTAGTAGTAATATGTTTTAGCTGTAACTTTTTGTGAAGATATGTCAAGTGAAGATTTTATTTTAATGTAACTTTTTGATCGGCACACTCTCAGTTCTTGCCTTTTGAAGACAAAAAACGCCCATGTTGCACTATCTTCTAGACTTGATTGAGTTCAACTAAGACAGTAATATTTAAAACAGCAGCAAATATTCACATTTTGATGCCATGAACTGTTAATGAATATCATCTCTTGTTTCAATATACTTGTTGTAAGTTCTAGGCATGAGTTTTGCATTGGTGTTTTTTTTTTCCTTTGTACTTCCTTAATAACCACATAGCAACTTGGATAATGATGTCCCACATGTAACAGGTTGTTTGAACTTTCTTTTACTTTTTGGTAGCCATTTGGACATAAGATTGTGTGAATGTTGTTTGCTTGTTTGGTAGCCATTTGGACGTAAGATTGTGTGTATGTTGTTTGCTTGTTTATTATTTTTTGGTTATTTGTTCATGAAGTAGTGAGATTCATTAATTATAATAGTAAGTCGTGACATCAAGAACGATATGTCTTTGGTGTTGAGATTGAAAAACAAATTACATATGACACAAGAGGGTGCAAACAACTTTCACTTTGTTTATGTTCATATTCCAACATGTGGACAAATACAAAATACATTGCAAAAATGTACAAAAATAGATTATATAACAAGATCGAGTACATCATTCATCTTCGAATTTCCAAATAACATGTTTCCTAGAATTACTATAAAGACCCACGACACAATCAACATGGCCTTCAATGTCGACACTTGTTTTTCTTCAATATTGCTCCGGTGAAATTTTGTTGACACACTTCTTGTTGATGGACACGTTTCTGCATCAATCCAAATAAAAAAACCGCAACTTTCTCCGATTTTATATTTTGGACAGCCGTGATATCTTCTTCCTCGATTCTTCTTCGTCTTTGTTGTTTGTAAAGAACATTTGAGGCCACAGTAGCAAAACATAAATGTATCGTTGTTGATTAAAGGAATCGATGTCCTCGATTGTGATGAATTCATCGATATCTTCATCAATTGTAATGATTGTAGAGTAATTGTTATGTATGCTTTTAGAATCAACACGAGCATTTTCAACCTGTAAAAAAGTTGAACAACAACACCTTAGCATATGTCTACATGGCTTAACCTCAATAGCAACAACATAACTCATTCCATCTTGAAATCAGTCTCAATAGCAAGAAATCAGGTCCTAAATGTAGCTCATAATGTTGACCTAAAATTCATGTCCCCATTAGGATGCAACAAGCTTACCAAAAGAAAAATGCAAATAAGAACTTCAAAAATTTGTTTCATGCTTCTAAGACAAATGCTGAACAGACTACATTAGAGCATATATATTCATGCTTGGCCAAAGCCAACATCAAAGTAATTTTCCTCCCAAATTATATGCATGATATGGATCTCGATTTCCCAAAAACTAAGCAAATGTCAGCATCGACTACAAAGTTTAGGCAAATGGGATTTCAACTCCAATTAAGCCAACAGTTCTTGGGGAGATCAGAATCCGCAAACGCAGCATGCAAGCAACGTCGCCATTTCAGCCATCCGCAAACTATGGTACCATATTTGGAACATGAAGACCCCCCCTCTAAAATTAGGATTTTTCTCTCGAGTATATGTCAAAATCCTCTTCCCACAACAGAAAATCTCTATTGGCAGAAAATCTTACCTCGGCCAGCATGCCCAACATGCCCAATCTGAGATCAAGAAGCAGAATCAGTGGAACATCTATTCTTGCTTTGTCCATGGACCAACTCAATTTGGTCGAATCTTGAAGTAAAAATCCAAATTTCGCAACAAAACCTTTCGCGAATTGAGGTTTGGCTCCAATGCATAATTGAACAGCCAGGAAATTCATTAACTTTCGAAGAAATTGCCTCAGCAATTTCAGCAAGTGGAACTAAGCAAAGTTCGAAACTTTACATGGAAATGACTCAATTGACTCAAAAATTGGATCCCACCGAAGCCTCTTACCTTCAAAAATCAACATCGACGGAGCGTTTATGGAAGGAGCAACGGCAGGGGCCAGCTCGGGAGTTCTTCGAGACGCGTCGGGAACCCTTCTCGACAGTTTCGCAAAGACGATTCCAGCTTCAACAGCGATCCAGACGGAGTACTTGGCCTTGATCGAAGCTCTGAAATTTTTGGGCGGAGATCAGAATAGGGCTTCGGCGTATTTTGGGTGGGGGGAGATCAGAATAGGGCTTCGGCATATTTTGGGCGAAGATCGTGGGCAGACGTCTTCACTTTTAGGGTAAACGAAATGCTATTCTGTGTTTTGGGCGTTAAAAGGTTTTTTTTTTTTTTAATTTTAGCGATTTCTTTTTTTAAAATTTAAGCAAAACGACGTAGTTTCGCACTCCAGCGTCCATGTCAGCCTTTTCCGGTCGAGAATGGCCGGATGAACTAAATCGGTACCAAATGCAAAAGGTTTAGGACTAAATTGGTCCAATTGAAAAGTTTAGGACTGAATTGGTACCGATGCAAAAGGTTTAGGACTTTTTTGGTACTTTTCCCTTCTACCATCTCAATGCCTTGCTTGTTTTGAAGGCATTGTCTTCTCCTCCAAAGCTTTGATACCAAATGATGTAGCCCAAGGTTAACTACTCAAACAATGGGATTGGAAGAGTTACTTACACACATGAAAACTCAGTCATAAAATCGAGCAGAAATTTATGTTCCACGCTAACTTGGGAAAATGGGCATAACTTTGTTGATTGAGATCAGAATGACTTGATTCCATGACCAAAAGAACAAGGACTCTAATATCTACAACTTTTCTATTGTGAGTTTTCTCAGATAAGAACTATGGGCTTATCAATTTTTTATGGAAGTGGGCGAAACGGGATTGGACAAAATGAAGAAAGTAGAGGAACTTCAATGGTTGCTCTTCTAGGCCCTTGAGAAAGTTGAAATGGTATCAGTTCTTCAAGATTGACGGCTGTAACTCTTCAAGGATGCAGGCTTTAAAAGCCCCAACTCTTCAAAGATGGAGTAAAAACTTTTATAGGTTTTCAAGGGGTTTGAACCATTCAAGGTTCAAGGAAATTGCACTAATTTCATTAATCAAATTCGATCTGTACTTTACAGAGGCTCAATGACCTTTTATAGAAAAACAAAAGAAGAGCAAAAGACTAGACTCAAACCTAGAATCTAACGGTTATTTATGTACATAGAAACTAGAAACATTTAGAAACTAGGAGCTATTATATGTACAACATTTTCAATGCTTGTCGCCATCCCAAAGCGCCTTAGTGTAAGCTTCAATGCATAGAAAATGACAGTCTTTATGACAAAGTCAAAGATGAGGCCTTATCAATGAGGGATTTTTCGATGAGAGCGTCGTCAATCTTGAATGCGCACTGATCTTCTTGATCAAACGAGTTGGTCTTGAATACAGGTTGCATCTAGGCTTGTACTCTTTGTTTGGTTATGTGAACATATTACACTTTCCTCTCTTCTATTACAAACCACAATCTCAAGTTAGTATCAAACCCATTGTTACCCAAGGAGAGCCTATCGAATCTACTAAAAGGCTGGCATGACGCTAGCTGCACCGACAGCATTGCACGCTAGCTGCACCGACAGCATTGCACTCGATTCTCCACCAAGACCGAAACCTTTAGTTGCTATTTGACATATTTATGCTGCTCATTTCGAAAAATCAACACCACCATCACCCTCGCTGCTCTCAAAAAAGCCAAAACCTGAAATTCCGTGGCCAATGGATGCCCAATGCCACCACACGCACCACTGCGTCTCGAACCTAGGGAATTGCCGCTGTTCAGTAGTGATCTGGACATCTCTGCCGCATATTTCAAAAAACAAACACCAATCCATGACTTGCTGCCCTCTGCACTAGGCTACTCATGAATTCTCATCACAAACCACCGCCGAACGCACCACCAACAGGTTCGACAAGTGAGATCCAGCGCCTGCACTTGGCAAAGGTCCTCCAAGCTGCTGACATCATTGCTACATCATCCGCTACGTTAGCGCCACGTCATCTAACAGATGCCAACCTCTTTTTGGATCGCATAGATGATGCATGCATTAATCATATCTAATAAATAATATTTCAATTTTCAATGTGCTAATCTCCCATAATATGAAAGAGATTGACTATTGAAATTATGGCGCTCTCTTTTTTTTTTTTTTTTTTTTTTTTTATGTTTAATGAGTGCTCTAAAGGTACCAGTTAACAAAATTTGTCTCTTTATTGGTTCAATTAAATTAATAAAATATAAAAATGAAAGAACATCTTAATTTGTTACCGCAAATTAATTTAGGAAAATAACGAGAGGAAACATGGTCATTTGGGCCCCCGTGCTCAACTGAGCCCCCCTCCGCGCGATGCACGCATGTCGAGAGCTAGCCATGAATCCAAATATATACGTTCCAATCAAAAGCCGCCTTCAACTATTCTCACCCTTTTTGTCCCAACATCTCATTTAGAAATTTTCAAATCTTATACATTTCTTTATCAACTTCACAGTCTCTTAGGTTTCGAGTTGGGAAATTGATTGCAATCGTCCAACCCATCACTCCCATGTCCCACAACTCATCAAAAGATACAAAATCAAATGTTAGAATAATTTCAATTTTACCAAGTAAATTTTTGAAAAGTCGGTGTTAAACTAGCTAAACCTCTGAAACACTCAAATTACCACCACACCACACACACACATATATATAATATAGAGGCAAGCTTTCACATGAGTTGTAGACACATAAAAATAGAATTCATCCATTTGGCAATTAATGTGTGCCTCTCACTAAAGCACAAAATAGATCACAAATTATTAATTAGGACTCATTTTATCGAAGAATTGGGAAAAATTGGATTCTTTTTTTGTATCTTTCGAGATCCACCTTACTATACAGGGTTGTTTGGCAACGGATCAAGTAATTATGGTGAGTTTTGTGAGGACGATTGATGTTTAGTGAACAAATCACTCTCGGGTTATAATGGGACCATGTCCAGTAATTATAATTTCTTTTGATGAAAACACACAAAATGCGAGGAAATCAACGTCGGGCCAATTCCAAACTTCTGCAGGAAAAAGGAAATATCAATACTTTTTGAAATAAAGATAAATCCTAGTCAATCGTAAGGTCATTTGATACTCATTGTGCCGACCAATCATGCTTGTCCCTTTCCCTCATAGCAATCTTCTTCCACATTTTGCACACCCCTTCACGCGTACCCTTTTGGACAAAGAAAAAGAAAAGGTTAAAAGCTAGGTGTGGGGAGTTTGGACAATATCTCAAATTATATTCTACCTTTGTCGTCTCCGACTAGGATATTTATAGCTGATGGATTGAAAAGTCAAATTGACATCAAGTCTTTGACTACTAGACATGTATCATTAGTCATATTTAGTCTAACTCATTTTGAAAATTATTGATTTGTTGCTTGAAGTTGGAAATTCTGATTCACAGAGCAGTTCTTTGCCTCAGAAGGGTGGATGGTGGGATGGGCGGAAAAAATGCAATCCTCGATCCCAACTCGGCACCACTCCATAGCCATTCCTTTGAGATGAAGAACAAAGATATGGAAGGTTCATTTCCTATTACTTAACCGTAATGTTAGGATGTGGTTTATACTCCCCATCGATAGGAATATACAAGGGGTCTAGCTCTCCGATGAGCAGGCAGGGGTCCAGGGGGTCCTTTCCAGTGAGCAGGCAGGAGTCCAGGGGTCCAAGGCAATACCCTCGAGTTCCCAAGGGGCATTTATAGTTCGGACTTGTATTTTATTGATAGTTTGAGCTTGAGCTAATAAATAGCTATTGATTTGTGCCACATATATATAATATCTTTCTCTTGTAAGTGAGAATTGTAACAGAGATGTGGAAGATACTAATCATAGCAAAAATCCTCTACTAAATGTAATCTTAATCTAATGGTGAATCAAAATAAATATTGTGTCTCAATTTCTCTCTCATATCACTCTTGTTTCATTGTGTTTGTGCATCTAATCCTATCACCAAAAATATATATACGTAGCCATGAAATGGATACTAAGAGAAACAAAATCGATATCATCCACTATCTACTTTATCTAACACATATCTCTCTTGACATCTCGTATGTGTGAAGCCGATAAACAAAACATATTTCCGACGTGTCCCTCCTAACCTTTAAGGTTGATGTTGTCCGTCGCGGCGTCATGAGATTTCCAAACCCATGAACTAGATGTGGCCTTTTCGAGTCCTCCCAAAGTTGCACACAAACTTTTCTGTGTCAAGACGCTTTAACTAGTTCAAGGGATTTGCGAGGATTTATGGGTCTTCAAGCAGTTGAGTTTGCGCATTCACATCGAGTTATCGAAAAGAAGTCAATACACAGAAAACGGACCTAGTAAAGGTTTTTTAAGATGTATATATTTGAGATTAGGCAAATTATAATTTACATCAATTGTAATTAAACCTAATTGCCTTCTCAACTTATATATAAGGAAGGACTTGAACTCTTCATTTGGTGATGTGAATATTGTGAATATTTTATCACTTTCCTCTCCTTTATTACAAATCTCAAGTTGGTATCAAAGCTATTATAACCTGAGAAGGACCCACCAAATCTGCTACACGTCCGCCACAACATTAGTTGCACCGACTGCGTTGCCCCCGGTTCTCCGCCAAGATCGAAGCTTTTAGATGCTGTTTGTCATACTCCTGTTACTCATTCCGGAAAACTAACACCACCATCCCACTCGTCGCTCTCAAACGAGCCAAATCCTAAATCTTCTCGCCAACGAATGCCGATTGCTACCGCACGCACCGCTTCGTCTCTACCATGTATTTCGAAACAAACACCAACCCACGGCTCGCCGCCCTCCGCTAGGGCAGCTCATGAAATTTTACCAGCAATCGCCGTCGACCGCGCAAGTTCGACGCTTGAGATCCATTCACCTCCATAACGACATGCGCCTGCACCATCAAAGATCTTCCGAGCAGCTAACATCAATACCACGTCATCCGCTACGTCAGCACCACGTCATCGGGCAGATGCCAACCTCTTTCTAGATCGCGTCAATAATGTACGCATTAATCATATCTGATAAATATATATTTCAATTTTCAAAGTATTAATCACACACAGTATGAATGAGATTGAATACCGAAAATATGGTGGTCTCCTTATTTTGATGTTTCACAAGTACTCTAGAGGTGCTTGTTAATAAAATCCGTCTCTTTATTGTTTCAATTAAATTATTAAGAAATAAACATCTTACTGGGTTACCGTATCTTAATCTAGGAAAATAACGGGAGGAAACATGGTCGTCTGGGCCTGCGTGCTCAACTGAGCCCCCTGCGTGCGATGCATGCATGTCAAGAGCTAGCCATGAATCCAACTATTTTTTATATACATAATTATGTATGTATGTATATTCAATCCAATCAAAAATAGCCTTAAATTATTCCACACACATTTTGTCCCAACATCTCATGAAATGAAAGTTTCAAATTTTGTACATTTCTTTATATACCTCAGAATTCAGCTTGGGAATTCGATTACAATTGTCCAACTCATCACTCCTATGTCCCACATCTCGTCAGAAACTACAAATCAAATGGTGGGATAATTTCAATTTTACCGAACAAATTTTGAAAAGTCAATCTCAAACCGGCTAAACCTCCGAAACACCCAAATTACCACCACACCATCGATGTATATAAAATGCAAAAGCAAGCTTTCACATAAGGTGTGGACACATGAAAACAGAATTCCTCCATTTGGCAATTAATGTGTGCCTCTCATTAAAGCACGAAATACATCACAAAAATACTAAATAAGATTCATTTTATCAAAAGGTTGGGAAAAATTGGGTTTTTCTTTCATACCTTTCGAGATCCACCCTACTTTATGGGGTCGTTAATGTTTGGTGAATAAATCACTCTCGGGATATAATTGAGCCATATACTATAATTTAATCTCTTCCCAAGAAAACACGTGAGGAATAGAATGTGTGGAAATCAACTTTCATGCCAAATCCAAATTTTTGGTAAAAGAAGGAAATATTAAGGCTCCATTTGTCTAGCGGTAGCCAAACGATTTAGAAAATATTTTCCAAAAAATGATTGTTTGTATTGTCTGCCAAAGAAAATGAATGAAAAATATTTTTATCATCTATGAAAAAAGTTATTGTTGATAACGAAAACATTTTCCAATAACTAACTAGTTAAAGCGATATAAGCTATCATCCTCAGAAAAATATTTTTCATGTCATTTATTTTTTGTGAAATAAATGGATTCTAAGTTTTTTTCAAATGAATCTTAGTTAATCAAAAGGTCATCTGTTTACTCATGATGTAAACCAACCATGCTTGTCCTTTCCTTTATTGCAATGTTTTTCAAGATCTTGCTGGTCCAAATGAATTCTCAAGCCAAGTCCTTCTAAGCAGTCGCAGTTGTTTACCTTCCGATAGGGGTGAGCATAATCCGGGTTGGGCCGATCCACCCCCTAACCCTAGGACCAACTCACACAGTACTAATCCTCAATTTTTGGGACCGAGGACCGACCCTATTAAGCTTGGGACCGAGGGCCGAACCGACCCAATGGGTTTGGTCCGGTTCTAGGGTCAACCCGAGATTAACTGATAATTTTTTATTTCATTTTTTGTACTCTTTAAAAAAGTGATTGAGGAGAAGACAGACCCAATGAGTTCAATCCGATTTCAATGTTAACTCAGAACCAACCAATAATTTTTATTTCATTTTTTGTACTCCTTGAAAGGGCAACTAAGGACCATACCAACCCAATGGGTTCGATGATAAGTGAGGTCAGCTAAGAAAGGCAAAAGATGAGGGTCAAGTGGGATGAGCGTCGAACATAATGAGCATCGAATGTTGAGCAGGAAGCAACAAGCCAAGCGAGCATCAAGCGATGAGTGGCATAAGTGACCCAAAGCGAGCGAGGTGAGTGTCGAGTGACAAGTAGAGAAGTTGTTTCTTTTGATTTTGGCAAATTGAAGACTAAGAAGACAAATGAGACAGAAAAGAAAGAATACTAGAGGAAGATGCTATAAGAAGTTGTTTATACCTTTTTGGACATCGTGAGGACTTTTCACAAAAACATTTTCCTCATTCATAAATTATGACTATTGACATCTTAAAATACATTAAAAGTCTAAGTTATTAAAGAATAATGTAAAATTACTTGAACTCATCACTAAAGAGCTATTTAATATTGTTGACATCGTTTATTTTAAGGTTTTCTCTATATAAAAAATTTATAAATTATATATATTATATATATTTATATATTTATATATATAGTTAGAGTTGGTCCGGGTTGGATCGATCCGAAACTCTCAAGATCAAGGACCAACCCGCACAGTGCTGGTCCAGGAATTCTAAGACCAAGGATTGACTCAGTCTCCTTGGGAACGGTACTAGGACTGACAGGGTTGAGCCGGTCCAAGGTTAACCCTGGACCAATGCTCACCCCTACCTTCCGATGATGGATGGTCGGACTGGCAGGAGATATTCATATGAAGAAACCATAATGCAGGGAAGAGAATGCGACCCTCAATCCTAACTCGGCACCGCCCTGTGGCTATCCCTATGGACGGAGAAGAAAGAGCCAGATGGTTATCTCCTATTGCTTAACCGGAAAAATATGCATGTGGCCATGAAATGGATGCTAAGAGAGACGAAGTTGATAGCGTCCATTATTTAAACTAACATATCACTCTTTTAACATCTCAAATGTACAAAATTGATAAACAAATCACGACTTCAACATGTTCTCCCTTCTATCCCTTAAGGTTGATGTAGTTGACTGCGATGTCATGGGATTTTCAGCCCCACAGAGTAGATGTGCCCTTTCAAGTCCAGCCAAAATTGCAAACAAATTATCCTATGTCAAGGTGCTTCGATCGTTTCAGGAGATTTATAGAGAATTCAAGTACCTACAATAAGTCGAATTTGCAAATTTACGTGTACAAATTATCGAAAAAGAGTCAATACATTGAAAAATAAAAAAGCAGATCTAATAAAGGGCTCACGACACGGACTGCCCTCGTCGTTAGATCAATCGTATTCGATAAATTGACGTAAATCTTCTAGCGCACGGAAAAGGTGTATGATCCAACGACTCACGGAAAGCGAAATGGAGAGGTCGTACGAAGGAGAAAATAGGATGAGGATGGTCGAGTCAACTTGAACGTGATACACAACCGGAACAATTGCATATGGTTGATCGATAATGATGGATGATGGGGACGTAACTTGCGACAACAACTTGAGAGGCACATGGATGATTGCCATTTTCACATGGCTTTGCTCTCCCTCTCCCAACTACGGTCTGTCCTCCTTTTCCATGCGCCAAGAAATCTGACACAAAGGCGACACAACATCGACCCTACAAGCAAGTCCTCCGCACGGTACACCAGGTGGTACACAATCCACAGTATTGGCAAAAACAAGCCATTTTTAACACGGACAGAATCGATGCCAAAACGGGGAGAGTTCCATGATTCGGAAACCGCGCGTAGATCCCGTGTTCACGTCACGACGTTGTTTTCATAGGGTCATGCGTAACGCGAGCCGGACAAAAACAGCAGATTACGTGATTAGAGCAAACCTCACATTGGCCAAGGACTCGAGTCAGGTTGCCTTCGATTCGGTATTATTTAGAGTCGAAATGGACTTGCTACTTATTAGATGTGTCCTCGATCGCACATTAGTCGGCTTTTGATTATTGCTCTCTCAAATTATGGCACGATGCCTTTTGAATCCATGCGGATGCGGGCGAGCCACGACTGCAGCAGACATTCTCGCACGTTGATGGCAGGACTAGGTGGGGCTACCTTCAAGGAGTATAGATATTCACTAGTGAAAATTCGGAGTATTAACCTCTCAACACCCAACCTTTCAAGTAAACCTCACATGTTCTACACACTCCAAATTATTATAAGGTGAGTACAACTTTATCTCAAGCCCCCTTGGAAAGGTCATGGCCTAAAAGTGCTTTTCAAAATGAAGTAATGTTCGGTAAATTATAATTAAAAAATGCATTTGGAAGTAATTGTTATTTAAATAATATTTGGTAAAACCACATTTTATAAAAGGACTTTTGCAATTTATAAATATATATCTATATTAAAATTGGCAAAGGGTTCAACAGTCAATGAGGCCCAATCTGGTATTAATAATCTCAACCAAGTAACTTGAGTTGTGTACCCCAAGGCAATGGTCCCCCTTGCCTAAGGTCAACCTAGCTTGCTAGGTAACTAGATCTGGCCTCTCCAATGGCTCGTCAATAGTTGAGCCCTTCGCTGATGACGTATCACAACTTGATACTTAAGATCATAAGCCATGCAACACTTAGTCTCCCTTTGGCTCTTGCTTGGATGCCCACTCGATTCGTAGAAAAAGAAGGTATTTAGAGATAGAAGATTAAATCTGTTTCTATTACTCAAATGTTCAATCATACAAATGAGGGAAGAGATACCTCTATTTATATAAGTTTCTCTCGAATTATAACGGTCAATCTCACCTCCCATCTAACAATAAAGATCATTCTCACTACCTAATCTCACCTATTAAGCTAACGGTGGAGATTCACTCCCACTTATTGATCAAACAATAGAGACATTCAATCTTCATCTCAGCCAATTTGATGACAAAGATATATCATGGTGTATACCAATCTTGTCTTGGGATTCGATAGTGTAGATTGAGTCCCACCCGCCAATTCAACAATTCTTGTCTATTTGGATTGATGCGTGGCCATACCTCCGTTACAAATGTCATGCGAGGTGATAACATTTTTGAAATTATGAAAGTTTAACTATAGCAAAGTTGGACAGAAAAAAATGTGTTAGCATTCCGAAAATGCTCAAAAACCTACCTTGATCTAAAGGCCTTTGGAAATAAAATTGCATTTCTCCAAGACTCTCTAAAAAATTCATCAACTGGTTCTTGCATTTACATAAGGAGTTTTAGGGCTCAAAACCCGTCGGGAAACATCATTAGCTTAGGCAAAGTGGAAAAGTATGATGACTTGCTTTGGTTTCCAAATGCACCGACATGAACCTCATTAAAAATTTCTCAGGTCATCAATAGTCAACGCCTCAAAAATTCGGGTCATAAAGCGGCAATGGCCCAGGCCATGTGAACATATAAAAGAAACGGGCGATCTTAGACGCGGTTTCTCACATGCACTTTTTGCTATTCTCGAGTGTTCTTAACAAGGCTTTGAATTTTTTTTTAAGTCACGAGGACCTTACTCTTGAAGTGCTTGAAGAGAAGGTATGGGATATATCATATACTTGACACGTTAGGAATAAGCCAAAAAAGAAAAAGAAGAAAAGAGAGAGAAAAGGCGATTGGGGGAAGTCACGGTCAGGGAGGCCTAGGTTAGTAGGGCGAGTGGTTCAAAAAGACACCAGGAGCAGTCACATCAGGCAGGATTGCGATCATACGGTCTTTCTGCTTCTTGAACTGTGTCGGCCAGAAGAGACCTGCCGTCCACCCCCAGCCACACACGCCCACGCCCGCCACCATACCACAGTAACTGAGATCCCACTGCCAAGCCACGAGATACGAGGCATCTCTCTCTCTCTCTCTCTCTCTCTCTCTCTCTTCTCTCTCTCAAGAAGCTCCTTTTTTGTCCAGGCTTTTCCCTCGAGCTCCTTGTCGTTGGTCAGCCTTCTCTCCCTCTCTCTCTCTCTCAATCTTTAGCTAGAGCTTGTTCGATACATCTTGTCTGTCAGTGCCTCAGTTCAAATTAGTAATGACCAGCTACATGACTCAGAAAATGCAAGACGGTGGAGGCATCGAACGAAACATGTTGTTTCTTCTTTTACGTATTGATTGAACTTATAACACATTCAACAACTCTCCCAAGAGAATCTAATACGAAGGTGATTTGAAGTGGAGTATTGCCAATGTTCAATATCTCTTTAATATAAAATTATTGATATTTCCTGATGACAGAAGAAAAATATCTACTGCCAATTTGGGGTATGAGGTATTTGTTAAAATAAAGAATGTAATTCTATTAAATGCCTCTCTAGAAATTTTTTTAGGATGGCCCTCACTAGTGGAAACACCCCTCTTCTCTTTGCACGGGACAAATCAACTGCCCGGACTACTTATAAGAACAACTTCCATACACCTAGGCCTCGACTACCTTATTACATTTCCACTCTAATTCCTGCAGCCATAAGCACGTTCGTGAGTGAGAGAAGGATGTTCAAGCTCATGTGGTCACCTCTAGATGATGAGCGGTACCCTAGTAATGACTAGTATGCTCGACCAAATTCCTCCTCTTTTCACTTTAAGAAGAATATCTCCACTTTATCCTCTATGTTTTGAATAAATTACTCAAAATTTGTAGAAGAAATCACGGTGTGTTAGTCACTCTCTTTTTATCCGATGTGTTTTGATCATTTAGGCGACGGATATATGGAAGTAGTTACGACACGAAAAAGGTGTGAACGTTTTCTTATTGTATATCAAAACGGTGAGGGACATGAAAGATCATGCTCTTTGTCTAGATATTACAAATTGAAGTTAGGGTAGAGACAGACTTATGTTGGTACAGGGCCCTAGAAAACGTCAACCTCGTCCAATTGGATGTACAGTCGCCTGGGGGGTGTGGTCTATTACGCACGCATTCGATGTCGGTTGAGATGGACAATCGCCCTTTAGCCTCGTCGAAGTAATTATTCCCGGTAAAAAGCTACCTCGCTTGATTATTTGTGCGGTAAATCTTAGGGGTGTTTTGGACATTTTCCTTATGGCACTATTTTTCTAAAATTCCTCGTTTTATATAATATATGTAGTAAAATGGAGTAAATAATCCACCAAATTACCAAGGAAAATTATTAATGGGGTGTATTGCGAGCTCATTTGTACTTCATCGTTAAATTCGGTGAACTTCTCTCCTTCCTTTATTACTGAGTTTATTTAGGATTTTGTCGGACTTGTATATCTCTTAGATATTTGTGGGTGTTCGGGATTCGTTTTTTTATTGCTTCTTTTCTTCTTACTATTGATATTGCCTGTTTGTTGACTAAAGACTCCAGTTTAGGGATGTCTGCGTAAAGGATCCTATTATTCCCTGCATGCTTTATGAATTATAATAAAGCTAAAATATTATTTGGATTATGACTGTCAAATTACTATTTTTACCCAAAAATCAATATCTGAATAATCCTCGAATGCTAAAAAAGAATTTCCAGCCAAGCACCAAAATTGATACCAAAATTGATATACCCCAACATTCAAATCCCAAAAACAGGAACGAAAGAGGTAATAAAAACATAAATCCCGTACACCCACAAATAGCAAAAGACATACACAAGTCCGACAAAATCCTAAATAAACCCGGGAAATAAAGAGAGAAAGGAAAACCCTAGAAGAAGACTCTACTACTACTTGTATTGCGTAGCGAAAGAAAGTGCCTTGTCTCAGCCCTAATTTTTTTTTTTTTTTTGACAAGTCTCAGTCCTAATTAGGACTGAAGCATTTGCTCAATTTCTCACCACCGCCACGGCGTGCAACGGATGCTTCATCTCGCAGGACAGCTTCAAGACCTCGCTCAGGTCGACCGGGCACGCTGCATGCTCGGCCCACTCGAACCGGCGCACCAGCTCGGCCACCCACATGGTCACCGTGGCCAGGCCGAGGTTCTTCCCGGGGCAGACCCGGCGCCCGGACCCAAACGGGGCGAGCCTCAGGTCGCCGCCCCGGACATCCACGTCGCGCTCCAGGAACCTCTCGGGCCTGAACGTGTCCGGATCCTCCCACACGCTCGGGTCGTGGCCGATGGCCCACATGTTGACCATCGCCGTCGTGCCGGCCGGGACCAGCATCCCGTTGCTGAGCTGGACATCCGACGTGGAGAGTCGGGCCCACGAGAGGAGAGGGCCCGGGGGGTGCATCCTCAGGCCTTCCTTGACCACGGCCTGCAGGTAGGGCAGCCTGGCCAGGTCAGCATCGGTCAGGCCTCCCACGCTGCCGCGGGAGGCGGCGCCGGCAACCTCTCTCCGGAGCGTCTCCTGGACTCGCGGGTGCAACACCAGCTCGGCCATGATCCACTCGGTTAACAGAGCCGTCGTGTCCGTGCCCCTGAAAATCATTTCCTGCGCAAACGGACATTTCCTCACCTAATCAATTATAGCAAAAACGATAATACGACAAAACGGCGGCGGTAAATTGGCCTTTCCCCATCCCATGCGTAGCGGACAGCGACCCGATGTTATTACCACCTTGAGACGTTACGATCAAAGTAGGCTTGTCGCACTTCAATTTCAAACCAATCAAAAAGAACAACGGACATAAACAATCGAATGACCGCAGTACAACAAACTAATCCCAAGATTATTTTCAAATCTCTTCGTTTCTTGGCTTTTTCGTACGATGAATAAGGTTTGATCACGATGGAAAAGTATCATTATTTCATCCGACATGGTCGGCGGCCCCCATGAAGAAAAGGACCATGCTAATAAAAATTGCCATTGGGAATGGCATGTCATGATTATTAAAATGAATTTGTCAAATGAAGTCACGAATTGTAAGAAACTAGGTGGAGCATGCGTAGAAAGTTCAGAGCAAGTACGTACCCATAAGACGGCTACCATGTCATCCTCATCGAGCTTCTCGTCACCATCCAGGGAGAGCAAGACATCGACGAAATCAGCTTCGTCGGCGGCGACCTTGTTGCTGCCCTCGTCGTTCTTCCGCCGATGCTCTGCGATGATGCCGCGGACGAAGCGTTTCACCCTCGGGACGAGCCTCGCGCAGCGTTCGTCCACGCGAGCCGGGTCGTGCACGTAGCTCAGCCACGGCACGTAGTCGGACCAGTTGAACGCCCCCAGCAGCTCGAACCCTTCCCTCACCATCGACCCCAGGTCCTCCAGCTCCTCGGCGTCGCGGCCGACGTCGTATCGCTTCCCGAACACGCTCCCCATGATGCTGTTCAGCGAGGCCAGCTGGAGGTGATCCCGGAGCGCCACGAAGCCGCGGACCCTTTGCTCGGCGGCTATGCGGCTCAACATCGCGGCGCAGTCGAGCAGGCGGGCCGGCCCGTGGGCCGAGACGCGGCGCGGGGCGAAGAGGTGGGACGCCGCGACGCGGCGGAGGAGCCGCCAGTAGGCGCCGGCGGGGGCGAACCCGATGGCCCGTTCGAACATGAGGCTGCGGGCGGAGCGCTTGAGCGGGCGGTCGGCGAAGCCCGGGGAGGCGAGGATCTCACGGGCGGTGCACGGGTCGGAGGACACGACGGCCGGGGCCGAGCCGAGGCTGAAGGCCATGAGCTGGGCCCCGGCCGGGGTGCGGGCGGCGGCGGCGGCGAGGACGCGGTGGGGCAGGCAGTCTCGACCGGGGCGGCCGCGGAGGGCGAGGAGGCTGCCGAAGATGGGGAGGCCAAGGGGGCCGTGGATGGGGACGCGGCCCTTGCGGTTCCTGCCGTGGCGCCACGCGATCCCGCCGGGGGAGAGAGACCAAGTGAGGAGGGAGAGAGCGAGGAAGGCGAGGAAGATGGCGGGAACGACGACGTACGCATCTTCGAGGAGGCGGTCGGAGCCCAAGAAGGCAGGGAGGGCGAAGATCCACCAGTTGGCGTCCTTGCTGATCATCCCTTTTTCTCCCTTTTTAGATCTCGACTCCGCTTCTTTGTCGGGGAAGTATTTTAGCTGGTTAGAGAGAGAGAGAGAGAGAGAGAGAGAGAGAGAGGAGTGAAGTTCGAGTGAGGAGAGAAGGAAGTGGCGAGAGAGGTGATGATAAATAGAGAGCGCTTTGTTTAGGAAGGGCGATGCTTCAAGTCCAAAGGTCTTTTGTCAGAAGGGAGAGAGATGTGACGGGAAGGCTAGGGGGTGTTTTTCCATGGACAAGGTGCATCGTCGATGGTTATTTAAAAGGGATCGAGTAGGGAGTAGTAGTTTCACGTGGGAAGAGGAGCGGGAGAGTAGTTGGCGGCGGCTTTGCATGAATTCGAGAGAGAGAGAAGGAGACAGGGAGGGAGTAAATAAAGGATTGTAAAATGTGTGGTTGGGGTGTGTTGAGGGGGCGTTACGACAATGAGATACGCATGTTTTGAGTGTCCGCCGGAGCAGAGAGGACTCGTGAGAAGCTCCCAAGTTTTTGTAGGCACCCATGGCATGTCCTTTGTCCGAATTGAGTTCATGCGAAGGTTCATAGGAAGATGAGTCTTATGAAGTCCTTAGGTTGTGATAATATTTCCTTCTCATGAAATCGATGCCTCAACACAATTTTATAGATTTAAAGGAAATGTGTAGTATCGTTCACCACGTCGTTACATATCGATTTGTCCATGTAACGCGAAACTTCTTACTTCTCATTATTTAAGAAAACAGAAGGTGGCCTTGACATGAATATGGATATCCAATTATTACCGGTACTATGAACAAAACCCTCTCTCGACTAATTAGCATTTTGAGAAATCTTAATGTAGACTAATTGGATTTTGGCAGCACTCCCTTAACCCAATCAAAGTCAAACACAAATATATATAGGGGTCGAGTTGATACCTAATTCAACTTATGGGTCAAACTAAAAACTTGCGAGAGAACAAGGGTATTAAAATCATGAATTCCAATGTAAGTCACGTTTTCCTCCATTTTAACCTCAAATTAGTGAGTTGTAAAAACTGACATGGCTCACATTCATCTATATGCAGGATGTCCATTTTTATAACCCAGTAGTCTAAGACTAACTTAGAGGAAATATACACCAATTAGAGATTAAGGATAACATGACCGTTCCAATGTTATTTTCTAAATAAGACTATCCTAAGAGAGACAATGACAAAAACATAGTTTTTAGGGTTAGAAGGGTGCAAAATGCAAATTTAAATGCGAAGTGAAAGTGCTAGAGATATGGATGTGAGCTTCGGCCATGGAGAAACCGATGTAGAAGCTGCTCGAGTTAAGGCATCGGGAGACGCGAAGGTTTGAATTAAATGCTCCATTGGGGACTGACTTTTATTCATTGTGTCTTCTAGGGAGAAAAAAGAAATGGAAAGAAATCCATTTTTTTTATTTTTTTTATTTCAAGATAGATACCGAGGTAGGGAGACTGGCGAATGCTCGGTGGGGAGTAGCAAAATTGCTTGACATTGCATGGTATTGTCCAATCATGTTCTTGGGCTGTCTCTATGGAACGTGTCCTATAGTTGTCTCCCACCGTCGAAAGCGTTCACTTTAGCTGCGATAAGACCAGCACCTAAGTACTTCAGGCTATTAAATGTTCATCTCAGGCGGCATGCGGGAGATGGCGGTGCCAGAAAGCGGTCTCTCTGTCTGCGAAACGGTTTCGATGGAAACCCTAATTCGTGTCCCCTTCCCTTTGACGGTGCCGAAACCAGAACTGCCCATTGGATGTACGTATCGAAGGGCGAAAGACGTTCTGAAATAATTTCCTTGAAATTTTAACAATTATAATACGTGTCACGCGATATGAATATTTCGTGGTAAACTCTATAACAGCGAAAAGTTGATGTTAGGAATGTCAACTCTGTCCGTGATCCACCGAGTTTCGTTAATGGTCTAGATGATTTGATATTTTTAATTTTAAGAAAAATTTGCTCATTTTTTGGGTACGATGCATTGTAGTTACATGGTCGATGTAGAATATTCACGGGGTCCAACATTCTCAAAATTAAGACATTTCTATTGGAAGAGGGCGCTCATGGCCTGGATAAGGGTTTAGGTAGCTATTAAGTTTAATTTTAGTCTAGTTACATGAACAAAACATGCATGCAATCATTAACGTGTTGAGTGCTTTAACCAGCTCATACTCAGATAATTTAGCCCCTAATCACAGTTTATCGTTAATAACATTGATAATCCCAACATCTTTCTAATGTTTATAGATATTTTTTCATGGGAAACGAATATTTTTGGTAATGTAGAACTCTATGTAGTATGATTGGACAGGTTTTATGACAAAGCATAAGTTCCAAGGTTCCCCTAAAATAACATGGCCAATGCCAATTTGAGTCATACCAATAATTGAATCGTTGATTACTTAATTGGCATAAGAACCTAACTCCGCCTTCTTCTCCTCAATGATAAAGACAGAGTTTGGAAAATTGGTCAAAAGGTCCTAAACCTCAATTTTACTAATTCAGTTATAAATCTTGTAATTTTATTTTTCTAAAAATTTTCATGTTATCATCATCATCATCATCATCATCATCATAGTCAGGATTTACATCAGTAATTTCTGGTCAAAATTAAACGAATGAATTCAATTGGCAAAATATGAAGAAAAAAAATAGACTCAATTAGTAAATTTAAAAGATTTTAAACTAAATTGGCAAAATTGCAATAGGTTTACAACTTTTTGGACAATATTCTCGAAATAGTTTTTGTAGAAAAAAGCTAAGTGAACAAGATTAGATGAAATCTTCAACAAGATTCTCAAGCTTTGATGCGCCAAGCTTGCCGCTTTCATACCCGAGATTCCACTCCATAGTCCGACACCTCGGACGACATTCTGCATTTAGTTATGGTCGTTTGCTTCCTCGGACTGATTAATAAACTAAATACCTTCGATCTTACAAAGCCTCCACAATGTAGGGAAGCTCGCATTGGCTGTTACGGTCAAAAATGCGGCCCTTAGATAGCAACCACTTCATTTAATTACGAGTACTAATGTTCTATTGCCGTCTCGTGTCCCGACACGTCGGTACAATTAAGGTTTGGTTCTTGTGTACTATAGTTGATTCTTTCGTCTGTGTTCATTCCTAAAACGAGTGAGTTAAACTACGTTGGATTTATCCCAAACCCTATCGTGATTGTGCCGTGTCAGGTTTTTTGGGATTGATGGTTGTCCTTGGAGAGGTCAAGGTTCATGCATTCTTCGGGCGATGTTAAGATTGTTTAATGCTAATTGTCTCCGCTAAATTCACGGGAGCGTTTTGATACATGTGGAAAGCCAGAAAGTATGTGAGAAGAGGGGTGTGTTTGAGAACATTTTGGAAAAGCTTTTAGAAAAATGCAAAAGACTTTAGATAGAAGGTTTTTTCAAAATGCAAATCATATTCGATAAATGTGTAATTTGAAAACACATTAAAAAAGAACTTTGACTTGAATGCTAGTAGGGAAAAACCACAATTTGTAAAGGACTTTTGCCTCTTGTTTTTTTTTTTCTATTCTCAAACCTTAGCCGGTGGAACTCAGCCACCGTTGGCCAGATCTAGCCATAAGCTAGCCTTGTTTGAGGCGGCGTTGCTTGGGTAGCGCGACTCAAGTGAGATATGGCATCGCCGGCGGCCTAAAGCCTCACCTATGAAATTACTTGAGGTGGAGAAATTTTCAGAATTATGAAACTTTAGCAAGAGCAAACTTGGAAGAAGAAAATGTATTTGCATTTCCAAAATACTCAAAACATAAAGCATTCCTACCACGAGCCAAACAACGTTGACTTTTGAAAATGCAATTGCATCTCTTCAAAGCTCTCCAAAGAATTTGTCAAACAGTAATTACATTTACTCAAGGGGCTCTCAAAAAGTGATTCCTTAAAATGCCAAACTGTTCATATGTTTCAACTTTGAACAAGGCTTGTATTAATGCAAATTGCCTAAGTTGATGGTTAGATAGATTTCCATCGAAGATAAGTTGTAATGCCTGAAAGGTAGCATAGGATTAGACTTATGCCCCCACTAGGGTTGTGCAAAAGAATTGAGAATCGCCCAAAGTTATTTTGGCCTGGACCCAGAACCAAAATCAACACTTCCCAAGGGGACCGATCCGGTTCCTAGTTCTAATTGACTAGAATTAGAAGTATCGGTTCGATTCCTAGTTTCGGACATAGAACCACCCACCCAAACTAAACCGGTATATATATTAAAAAAGGAATTCCAACTCAATTACTTAATTAATTTGTAGTTTTTCGAGCAATATATATTTGTTGTATTAGATATTATTGAGTAATTTTGTCTCTTAGGTGCATAATAGGATTATCTCCCTTACGTTTTGTTTATTCTAATAATCCATTCACTTGCTTCCTCGATCAAAACAATATAAATAAACAAAGAGAATGGAGGAAACAGATTGGAGATGTCCATAAATGTCACAGCACTTTGTCATTATGATACGAAATTAAAAGTTAATGGCTTGTTTTAATAGTATAATTAGATTTCCCCTTAGCTATCCTATGGTTAAATTAAGTTAACATAGAAAAAAGATGGATAGCGATTAATATTTTGATTTCTATGGAAGTTAAGACTTCTAACGTAGAATCTAATTCTTAATAAGTTTTACTATATAGAAAGTAGGTTTGCCATAATATTAATTGATGAATGCAATTTTATAGGGATTAGGGACCGGTTCCACAAACCTACTTAGGAACCGGACTAGACCAGCGGTCCAGTTTCTAAATGGATCCATGGAACAAATGATCGACTTTCAATTCTAATTTTTCGAAATTGATCCTTAATGGACGGTTTCCAATTCTAAGGTGGAAATCGTCCACCCCAACTATTCTCACCCCTAATCCCCATAATAGCTATTTTGCATCGTGATGCTCTGCTTGGGTTCCAACATCACCTGCCAAGAGCTCGCGGCTTTCTCGCTCGGGGAGGCGAGGACGGCACACGATTCTCCACCTCGGTTATGGAAAAGAAGAGGGATTGATGTGCCAGTTCGGGAAATGACTTGTGCAATTTAAAAGTTGCAAATGGAGAAACTTCGTACTGCATACATTTTATGATTGCATTGTATGGATCAGACCATTAGAAACTTTTTCCGAGTTTACTCTATAGAATTGTGACTTTGTTAATACAATTCATTTTTCTTTTTTATCTAAATTATGCAAAAACTAAGGTCATGAGAGCAGTTGGTCGACTATACTGGCGGAAAGCGCAAAAATATGTCTCACATTCTACAACGTACCACGTATTCCTCCCCCCCGCGCCCCTTTTTTAGTTCTTGTATTTTCTAATTCCTGTTGATTTAGTTGGAATTAATAAAGAGATTTCCAAACATGTAAAATAACAAAAGGGATTGCCGCGGCACCATGCTCCTTCACGTGAAAAAAAAGGATATCAGGAATCTCTAAAATAATATTTTCAATCCCTCATTTAATGAAATCGCTCGAAAAAAATTCTTAGTTAAAGATCACCGTTTCGATGCTGGGCTCTCGCCCAATAGTTTCTAAAGATTGTTTTAGGAAAATGACACATATGTTCCTAAACTTTGGTCCAGTGTGCAATAATATCTCTAAACTTTTGCCTAATATACAATGTTATGCCTGAACTTTTAATTTGTTCAATAAGATCCCTGAAATTTTTGTATATATTCAATTTAATCATTCCATTATATGAAAATGTTCAATATTGTCTTTGAATTTGGATTGATAGAAGAATAGTATTGAATATTTACCTATAGTTTAGGAATCAAATTATATATAGGACCAAAGTTCATGACCATTTATGTCACTATCCCATTATTTTAAGGGAATAAGTTACAAAAAAACCACCCAAATTATAGCCGCTGTGACATGTTTACCCTTTTTTTTTTTTATGATATAAAAAACTTCAAACTATACCCATTGTGACATAATTACTTTAAACTTTTTTCTTGTGATATAAAAAAACCCAAACTTGTACCTATGCAACACATCTACTCTCCATCAAAATTCTATTAGATAATTTTTAGTTAAAACGACATCATTTTTATTTTACTTAAGTTACATGGACGCCATGTCAACGTTGTTTATTTTCTGACGTCCATATAGGTTGATTGTTAACAATTTTTATTGACAAAATTTTGATGGAAGGTATATGTCATACGAATACAAATTTGCGATATTTTCTGTTACAAAAAAAAATTAGAGTAAATGTGTTATAGTGGATATAGTTTAGAGTTTTTGATGGCTTTTTCTCCTATCGTAGTAGCTGTCGGTGTTCATTGAGGTTTATAGTTGTAGTTGAGCCAAAAAAATTGGTGATGAAGTCCACTACCTTTCACGCAAAGATTTAAAGATAGAAAAGAATCTAGATTGTCATGAATGAAATCAGGCTATTGCTGTGGACTAACTCTCATGCATACCGATGAATGTAGAATTACATTGCCCAAAATGAGCTTTCAACTCCACTTGTTAGATAGAGAGGTCCTTAAAAGCTTCCAGTTTTCCATTTGGCGCAAGAGAATCCATGTTTATGCCACCCGCAGGATGGTTGACTCCATTTTCAGGATTACTAGAAATCTGGCTGTACGAGGACTTTAGAACTGCAGAACTGCGACTTCCTTCAAAATACGTGGAGTGCAGGAAGTATTCGGCACAACGTAATTTCCATCCTGTTGAAGATGTATTTTACAAGTATCAGAGACACCATCTCAAAAGTCAAATCTAGCTTTATCCAATCATAATATCCCATCTTTGTATTCAGTAAAATGAGTAGGCCAATAAGGAAGTAGGGATAGAAGAATGGTCATCAGTAACGAAATTCGCCGACGAGATCCCTCCCTGACTCTCACACCCCAACACACACCCACCCAGCCACCCACTTGCTACCCTATACTGCTGCTACTCCAATTATTCGAACAGATACTTCACATTTTAAGCATAACTTTAACCAAAAACAGTTGACGAGATCAAAACTTACTTGATGCAGCATCCATATCAACTACTACTGAGGAGAGTAGCTTGTGAACCACAATACAATCCTTGAGTTTCCATTCCTTAACTGATCCGAGCGCTCCATTTCTATGCAACATAACGTGGACATGCTCAACAGATTATCAAGGGGATGGCAGCGTAAAACAGTCCAAAACAAATGAAATGAAGATGGTAGACCTTCGTTGCACCAAACAGTACCTCTGCACCAAGTTGTTGCTTGAATCCTCAATTAATTTCACAGCCTTGCCCTTATTGCTGGGTTCCAAAAGATACAGCATTTCTGCAGCAGCTGCCCTGTGCATCAAGGAATCTGCACATACAATAAAAAAAGACCAAGCACACTTAGAACATGTTATAACACACGTAAGAAAATTGTCTGATGTTGAGGATACCTTTATGCTTATCGAGGAATGACTCATTTGCCTCTAAAAGAGACTTCCCATGCAAATGACTGCAAGATGAACAATTGTATGTGTTAAAAGACTGTCATATTGAAAAAACAAACAAGAAAGATATAGCAAGTCCAAAAGACAGGTTGTAAAGAACCTGATTTCTGGTCGTTCAGCTTCTAATACAGTGCAAATAAGTTTCTCAGAGTCAGTAGCTGGGGCAGCCATGGAACTAACTATGTGGAAAAACTTTAACTGCAGCATAAGAAGCACCCATCAGGAACAACACCAAGCCGTCAAAGTCTCTAGCAACCAGGAAACAATATAGACCACCACTGAAAAGAGTTGAGGAAAAAGCAGCAGCAACACAGATCAACATACTATGACTTGCATCAAAATTTACAGACACCCAAAAGATGCGACAAATATATCAACAGCTCAACCCAAGGAGTTAAGAGGACATATGAGAATGATAAAATATCTCGAGTGCAAACTAGAGAGAAACTAACCAGGCACCTATGTGTGTCAGGGCTTTCCGCGTCCAACCAGAGCAGCTGCTTCACCGCCTGGGTTTATGAAAAGAGCAGCATATAAAGATGCATATATTAAAATGGAGTTAAGTAGAAAATTAAATTGCAAGCAGCACATATATAGGAAAAAGAAACAGAACATTTATCAGCTCGTCATTAAGTTACTCCGAACAATATGTTTCAAGAAGTTTCAAGAGTAAGAAAGTCACTGGACAAAAGAAAAAAGAAGCAAAGTAACCCCAGGCAAAATTACCTGAAAAGCAAGCAAAGTTTTTCGCTTTCTCATATTTACTTCAAACGAAAGAATGTGTGTTTCCAAAGAATCAGGTGAGCTCCTTTGAAGCCGCTTCAAGTACTTTGTAGCCTCTGATGGTGGATCCTTGACCTACCACCACATATACATAATGGAATCCAGGTCACAGCAGCAACTATTAATAAAAAGGAATTTACATAATATATGAAGCCAAAAAGAAGATTGCGCAGGAATATTACATACACTAATTTAGCAGGAAGAAGCTGCTCATTGGTACATATCACGCTCTCTCCAGAAACGATAAAGCACATTTTTTGGCAAAAGGAATGTAATCACCAATTCCAATATTAGTATTTTCATGTGCTATTCAGAATCAAAATGGGCAGGCATTCTCGTATATGACAGAATGCCTATCCCCCCTCCTTTACGAGACACTTTTTTTTTAATCGTAACCTAACTATTTCCCATTTCATAGATGGATATCTAGGGACTCAAGTCTAAATAAAATTGACTGTACACAATTGTAATTTGTACCGGACATATTTTACTTGAGTAATTATGAAAATTGAATCTGACAAGAAGATACCTGGTAAGTCCAGCTAACTTGGTGTGGAAGTCATTAAAGTTACTAGAAGGATTCTCATCACTAAGAAACTGGTGAAATTCCTTCTCTTCACACTGATGAAGCCTTTCCAATCCGGACTCTGCCTCACCTGGTAAAGAAACCATTTCATGTAAGTAAATAGGAAAACAAGAAGGATATGCATGATCACTACCACGGTTGCCAGAATGATAACGCCAGTAAAGAATAGGCAGCGTTGCCACACAACCAGATGCATAGCCTACAACCCATGCAAATAGTGGAGCCTCTGGATTTTCATGTCTTGACAATGACAAAACCACTATGGATGCTATAATTTGACCCACGGTGACAACTAACGCACCGAAATCCATAGTCCAGAATTCAATGGACTTGTTCGATGCTGGTGGTAATCATCACTCCTTCTCATGCTAGAGGAATTCATGGAGTTCAATCCATTTGATGAATTTACAGTTGTTTGATCCGCAGGGGCTGGCATGCTAGGCGAAAGTCCATCCTCATCCTCTGTCGAGAGTCTACCCTGCGTTGCTGATCACCAAGAGATGCTGTCAATAAGGCGTCCCCATTTCTCTCTACATCAATTATGTGCTGATGACCACTACTACTCTCCACTTGGTCCATTAGCAAAGGATACCGATCTATCTGACTATCTCTGTCGTTCGGGAGCTCCAACATCCATCTAAGTCGACCGAAAGACAAACGTATATGGCAGGAATGTCCAACATTGTAAATTAAAAGTCACGAGCTTCTGTCTTATTGAACTTGCTCCAATGAATAATAGCTCCAAAAACATATGAAAATTTTATCATCTTTCAACAGAACTCCTGACACTTGGCATTCGGCAAATGTCAACAAATAAACCGATCGTCAAGCTTCTCTTCTAAGAATCCTCTAGAATAGGAGCAATAGATATCATTATTATCATTACCACGAGCTCATTAAACTCAGGAAACAGCAATTAAAGAAGAACAGCGAAATTGCAGACGGCGTCAAGCGTGCTCTCAATCTATGCCTTCAGGAACCGGGCCGGCGCGAGTTCCGACTTCCGCAACCAGTAGTGCCCGACCATGCGGCCCTCGTCTGGGCCAGGTTCGCGATCGCGCCCTTCCCCAACTCCTCCATCGCCTTGAATGCGGCCTAGAACCGAGGCTCTATCTCCTCCACAAACTCGTCCATGAACCCAATTCAGCTCATGTCCAAGGAAAAGCCCTAGCTCCGGTGCTGGTGTAGCTAGTCCACGTACCTCGTCCACAGCGAGCGGGAATCCTTCTCCAGCCCTCTAGCCGGCGCCTCTCCTTCTTTGCCGTATCGTCGGCCCTGCCTAGGTCCACCGAGATCTCCCTCGCGACCGATTGGGCCAGGAACAGGGACAACACCCGGTCGATGGCGGGGAGCCTGGCGCCGCTCGAGAACGAGACTGAGGCCGCCTCCCTTCTGCCGGAGGCCGACGGCTTCGCGGCGGAGGCCAGCGGCGTCTTCGGCCTGAGGGAGGGGGAGGACGAGCAGATGCCAGAGACGGAGGACGCCATCGGCGGCGGCGGCGGCTCGGAGTTGATGACGAGTTCGTCGGAGGGAGGCAATCGGACAGAGGCCCAGAAGTTGCCGAGAGAGACCAACGCGAGCACAAACCTTATGCTCGATCTCCGCGTTGAAAATAGTCGGAGGCGAAGGTTTGAGGAACCAGCTGCGACTGGTGGGGCTCTTGGAGGAGGCGACGTGCCAGAGGTAGATGACCGGCGAGGCGTTTTGGAGAGGCGGAGGCGGAGGGGGTGGGATGCGCTGAGAAGGAAACAAAGGAAGTAAGTGCAGCTCGTTCGTTCTATGTCTGCTCTTCCACAAAAGAGAGACAAAACCTAGAAAATTCAAGTGAGGAGAGAGAAAATTTAAGCGGGAGCGCAACGCATTTATTACCCACTGATCCGTCTGTCCTTTCTTCTGCCAGCCCAGCCGAGCCGAGCCGCCAGCCGAGTTATTTGGGAGAGAGTGAGAAAGAAGCACTGAGTCGGGGATCTGACGCCGTCGCCTACGTGGAGCCACGTGTCGGATTCTGAATGGTCTTACCCTACGCTTACGTGGAGGGTAAGACCCAACCAATATTTTCTCCTACGTAAGGAGAAAATATTCAGTGGTTTCTAACCACGTCACTCGCTTACCTGGTGTGCATGCTTCATTCAAATTGCGCCACGTGCTCATGACGTGGAATTAAAAAATTTGAATCCTAGCGTGCCTTTCTCTCTCCTGCAGACTGAGTAAAGGACTGACACAGTAACAATTAATGCGTTGCCTTCTCTCTCTCCTCTTTCTACGGATGAGGTCCTCCACGACCTTTCTCTTCTGTAACAAAGGCCTCCACCTCCATCCTCTCTTCCTCTCCCTCCCTCCTTCTTCTTCGCCTTTTTGACTCCGACTCCAAAGACCACCAACTGGCCTCTCGAACTCTCCTTTGTCTTCTACACTTAGTTCGATCCCGATTTCTGACTTGTATATGTCGCCAAAGATTTTGAAGTGGAACTAGGCTGCAAGGAGGAGGTTGGATATTTTGGTAGTGGCGCCAAGCTTTGGAGTTCTAGCAACGGCTGTGAGGGATATTGTGGCGGAGGAGCCTCTCTCTCTCTCTTTCTTGTTTTTTTCTTCAGAGTATGGTAGAGCCATTAGCCTTCGACTATGTTCCGGTGTATTCCTTTCCTTGGCCGGACTGGTTGGTTTCTCTAGTTGTGGCGGAAGCTTATGTTTAGTGTGGCTCGGACTTGTCACGCTAGGATTCAATTTTTTTAATTCCACCTCATGGGCACGTGGCGCAATTTGAATGGAGCATGCACACCAGGTAGGCGAGTGACGTGGTGGTTAGAAACCACTGAATATTTTCTCCTGCGTAAGGGATCCTATAACAGTTGTTGCTAA
Source organism: Eucalyptus cloeziana (assembly GCA_014182715.1). Taxonomy (NCBI): domain Eukaryota; kingdom Viridiplantae; phylum Streptophyta; class Magnoliopsida; order Myrtales; family Myrtaceae; genus Eucalyptus; species Eucalyptus cloeziana. The sequence goes on along the minus strand of CM024641.1, from coordinate 54,259,566 downwards.
CCACCACGTCATTTGCACGCGTGACACGCATGATCCATTAAAATGGTGACACGTGTCGAGTGAGTTGGAAATTAAAAGAAGAAAAAATGAAAACTTTACAGGCAGCTTGTCAGCGCGATGCTCTTTCCTTGTTAATTATGCGGCGCTCTCTCTCCTCTTTGCGTCTTTCTCCCCCGCTCTCTCTCTCTCTCTCTCTCTCCTTTATTTCAAATTTCATTCGAGACCCCTCCCTCCTCTATTTCTCCTCTCCTCTCTGTCTCGCAAAACCCGACGACCACCTCCAGACGACCACCGCTAGACGCTCTCTTTCAGCTGTTGGGAAACGACGAGGCTTGGTGGCGTTGGGTCGGAGGGCTCTATGGCACGAGCTTCCCTCTGAAGAAGGGGTCGTCGGAGAGAAACAGACATGAATGTTGATGTCCCTGTCGACGTGGTCGTCGTCCTCCGTACTGGCATTGTCATCTTCTTCGTTGCCCACACGCCAATTTCGTCTCTCCCATTCCTCCTCCTCCTATGCGGATGCTACCTCCATCCATTGAGATGATTAGTTTGAGCATCACCCATCGATAAGTCCTTTATTCTTGCCTAGTGTTTAAAATTTGTTGCCCTTAATGTTGGGACGATTTGTTGCCCTTGATTCCGGGCATCTGTAAGAGAGAGAAGAATGCTTGAGTAGAAAAACGCGAACATTCCAGTTCTGGATCCTTTTTCCTCGCCGCCGTCGAACATCGCTCACCTTTGCTGGTTGCCATTAGCCTTCGGGTCTAGGAGGGTACAAAACCATCCCCGTTCTTCTCTATTTTGTGTCCGGAAACATTGACATGCTTGATTGTTGTTCATAGTTTGGATTAAAACATTACCTTCGGTTTGAATATGAGACCCGTGTTGATGGTGCACATGACCTGTTCGATAAATTGTTCATGAGATGAATTTGCAAAACAATACTTTCTATCGTTGAATCCAAAGGTTAATCGTTGTAGTTTGCATGTTATAAACTGATTAGTGGTCATTTGGAGTAATTTTCATGAAATTTTTGTCATGAGATTCTCTTCTCTTTTCCCCCCTTTTTGAGAACGGAGAAAACATTGACACCAGTTTAGCTTTAAGCATTTTCATGAGCATTTTATTTCATCATGTTTTTATGATCATGCGGAACTTCTATAACCTAACAAAAGATTGCAAGAATGGAATTAATGCATGCTAACCAGGTTGGAGAACACTCTTAGTGCTTCTTCTTTTTGTTGTTTCATATCTTTTGCTATGCCTTTCATCTTTCAATCCTTTCTTCTGAGAGAGAAGGTTGAGTTCATCTTAGCTCATCTTACATGTACCTGTTACTTCATATAGTTGCTGAAATTCAATACCATAAACTTGCTGAATCTGTTTGTACTATTCTTCGGCTTCATGCAATTTCCCTGTTCTTGGAAATTCCAAGTTGTTGAATGCTTGAAAGCACTTGCCTCTCTGTATCTATTATCTGTTCTTCATCTGAAGCATGTGCACTTTCTGACTTTTCCTGAGTGTACATCATGTACTCCAATTATGCTAATTTAGGTGAGAGAAGTAGAAACAGGATGTGCTAAAATCCAAGTAGGTTACAACGAAATTGATGTGGGAAGAGAGGGCTTTTTTCAACTGGAAGACTCGCCAAATGGGAAATTATCACCTCGTATTTGCCCTGATAATTTTATGTTAAATGCTGTATATGGGGTGCCTCAAAGGCCCCCCATCACAAATCTGGCAGTTCTAGAGAAGCATGTGGTGGCCGATAATGCCAAACTCAGCAAGATTGACTGTTCCCCGAGGGCTGAGTATAGCATGCAGCAATGCGAAGGCTATTGGGTGGGATGACGCATGGTTGAATAACGTTGATCCTTTTGGTAGGGCTGTAGTCGGGGTTCACCTTTCACCTTTTGACAAGCATGTGATGGCCAGTAATGCCGGAATGATGCATTCGGAAATTGGAGGGGACACAAAGAGTATGATGAAATTTAATGCTCCGGGACTGGCAATCCAGAATTAGTATTTGCTTTTCTATGGACGGCAGTACTACGCCACCTTCATTTTGCAAGATTTACTAGTCAACTCATGTCAACATTATGTAAATAGTTGTGTTCTAGTTTGGATGTGATGTATTGGAATTCCGGATTTATTAGAATTCAGTGAGTTATATTCTCTAGCTTCTTGACGTTAGTTTCGAAATCCTGTTAAGTTTGCTTTAAGCAGCGATAGATTTGTGTCATGGGATGATCAAAGCTTGTATCTGAACTTTAGTATAAACTATGTGCTCCTGTTTATGACAACTAGCTTGCCAAATCATTTTTTCTTCTTAGCCAACAATGTTCTTACCCTCCTGAACATGTAGGCTCCGTTTAGTTCAGCATTCCCAAGAGGCTTTCAGCCCTGAATGTCTATTGGGAAAAATTTTAGGTGTTTGGTTCAATATTTAGAGGTGTCCTTGGCCAAATGCTGGCCTTTGAAATGTCGAAAGCCCAAAGCAAGTGGGGACCTGCTTTGGTTTTCAGCATTTTGGAAATGCAAGTCCACCTCTACTATTCATCCGTTAACTTTTTTTTTAAATCGATCATCTTCCCCACACCCCAACCGCTGTTGATCGACGACGGAGTTTTATCAGATTTTATTTTTATTTTATTAAAAAATAATAAAAACCCTTTGCAAATGTTGGGGTCACATTTTTTTTTTTTTGTGGTCATTTTTATCTTTTGATGATCTATAGCCCAACTTTTTATCAATACACTAGAATGATCATTAATTAATGAAGATGATTAATACTACAATAATTAAAAAAAATTATTCAACGTTGAAAACAAACCTAAAAGAACCCTAGGCCAAAATTTGAGCTTTGCATCTAATCTATTATAAAAAAATTTTAATATAATTTTTAAATAAATTTACTTATATATATATTACATTACTCTCAACATGAAAATGTAAAAGGTTATATAGTCATTATTTATTTTTTGTAATTTTAAAAATACTAAAATTAAAAAAATTAATTTGGTCACACTAAAGAGCTTTTCAAATATATGTTTACCAAACAGTCTTGCATTTCCCTAAAACACTTTTCAGTTATAGTTTACCAAACAGTCTAGCATTTCAGAAAACTCCTTTACGTCAAAGGTATTTGCATTCTCCCAATGGCATTTCCTCAAAGTCGAACCAAACGGGCCCGTAGTTATGCATAATGATTTCACACTTAAGTTTTTCTTTCCAATCTTTACTTTAGTGATTTTTCCTATATATATGTGCGTGTGTGGTTATTGTTAAGCAAAATTAAGAGAAGAAACTAGATCCAGCTTGTACATTCCAGTCCTACCAAAATCATTAGGCTCAAAAGTCTCACACAATGAAATTGTGCAACAGAATATATGATTCTTTCATCATAAAAAGGATGATCTGCCAAAATCCAGCATAACCTAACTAGTTAACTAGGTGGATGCTATGGCAAAAAGGGAAAAAAAACTAGGTAAATGCTAAGTAGAAACGAGCCACCTTAGTTCCGAGCAAAAGCAATATGCTTTTAGTCGTCTTTACATGACAAAGGAGACATTTTCATATTCACTCTCCCATAGAATTGTCAAGGGAGGCAGAAGTAAATTGTTACAATTGCCAATAAGCGTACATTATAACAAGTGAAAAATTAGTAAAACAAAGCCCTGTAAAAAAGTTGGTTCCAAGTATTAGGCAAGCCGGGAGGGCGCCAATGGCTACAGTTAGCATAACGATCTGGGCAAGCTCTTTACTTTGGGCTCAATTTGCCGTAGTAGATAGAAGTGTGTCCGTCTTTCCGCAAAGCCAAGAGCATTGTTATGTCAAGAAGATATGCCGGCATTGATGGACTATGCATGTCTTAAGTACTTCACCTACAGGTCTCATCTGCTCTAGGTATTTGCCTAGATATGCAATTCTGTTCATCGGCATTGTCTCGCCATAATAGTTTTTGGTGACTGTGCTAGCTTTTGCTCCAGCACTCCATTCAGCCGAGCTGTAGATGTCATACAATCACTTGATCAATCATGTATGCTACTCAGAGAAAATCTCAGCATTATTTTAGTTTTCAAACTAAGTCTATCTAAAACCAACCCTTGGAGATAATAGTAGTGTAAAGTCACAATCATGCCTCCCCTTCTTATGCACCATGTGTATTACCACCAAAAGCAACATAGAGAACACAACAAGACACTATATGGCTATGGCAATTTTACCACCAGTAGACAAGTTGCCATTTGCCCAAAATAGAGGATAGCCAAAGAAGGTACAGCACATAGGATTGAAAGACAAAAGGCATAGCAAGAGATATGAAACAACAAAAAGAAGAAGCAATAAGAGTGTTCTCTAACCTGGTCAGCATGCATTAATTCCATTCTTGCAATCTTTAGTTAGGTTATAGAAGTTCCGCATGATCATAAAAACACGATGAAATAAAATGTTCATGAAAATGCTTAAAGCTAAACTAGTGTCGATGTTTTCTCCATTCTTAAAAAAGGGGGAAAAAGACAGAAGAGAATCTCGTGACAAAAATTTTATGAAAATTACCCCCAAATGACCACTAATCAGTTTATAACATGCAAACTACAACGATTAACCTTTGGATTCGACGATAGAAAGTATTGTTTTGCAAATACATCTCATGAACAATTTATCGAACAGGTCATGTGCACCATCAACACAGGTCTCACATTCAAACCGAAGGCAATGTTTTAATCCAAACTATGAACAACAATCAAGCACGGTATCGCCTCTTCAATGTTTCCAGACACAAAACAGAGAAGAACGGGGATGGTTTTGTACCCACCATAGACCCGATGGCTAACAACAATTGGCAAAGGCGAGCAATGTTCGACAGCGGCGACGAAAAAGGATCTGGAACTAGAATGTTTGTTTTTTTCTGCTCAAGCATTTTTCTCTCTCTAGGATGCCCAAAATCAAGGGCAACTAATCGTCCCAACAGTAAGGGCAACAAATTTTAAGCAGTAGGCAAGAGCAAAGGGCTTACTGATGGATGATGCTCAAACTAATCATCTTAATGGATGGAGGCAGCATCCGCATAGGAGGAGGAATAGGAGAGACGGAATTGGTGTGCGGGTTACGACGTGCCAATACGGAGGACGACAATGACGTCGACAGGGAGTTCAACTTCGTTCTCTTCTAGGTCGGCCGACTAGCGTAACGACTGCACAAACGCCAACATTCGTGTCTATTTCTCTCCGACGACCCCTTCTTCAGAGGGAAGCTCGTGCCATAGAGCTCTCCGACCCAATGCCACCAAGCCTCTGTCGTTTCCCAGCAATTGAAAGAGAGCGTTTGGCAGTGGTCGTCCGAAGGTGGTCGTCGGATTTTTCGACACAAAGAGGAGAGGAGAGGTAGAGGAGGGAGGGGTCTCGAACAAAATTTGAAATAAAGGAGGAGAGAGAGAGCAGGGGAGAAAGACGCAAAGAGGAGAGAGAGCGTCGTGTAATTAATGAGGAGAGAACATCTTGCTGACAAGCAGCCAGCAAAATTCTCATTTTTTCTTCTTTTAATTTCCAACTCACTCGACATATGTCATCATTTTAATGGATCACACGTGCCACGCGTGCAGATGACGTGGTAGTTAGCAACCACTGAATATTTTCTCCCAGTTTCGGGATGTCTGCGTAAGGGATCCTATTATTCCCTGCGTGCTTTATGAAATATAATAAGCTCAAATATAATTTGGATTATGACTATTAAATTACTATTTTTATCTAAAAATCAAAATCTGAATAATCCTCGAATGCTAAAAAAGAATTTCCAGCCAAGCATCAAAATTGATATAATATTCAAGCTATTATAATTCAACTTTGCTAACATAATAATGCTTGAGGTATTCTTGTGAAATATTATGAATTATAAATTTTGGAAGAAATGAATTCACGCTAATTTATAAAATTACAGAATAAATTTATTCTCACAGCAAAAAAATAGTACCAAAATTATTACATAATCATTTCTCATTATAATTCGCAAAGCATATACGGAATAACAGGACCCATCGCACCGAGGTATAAACGGAAGCATTTGCTCAATTTCACACCACCGCCACGGCGTGCAACGGATGCTTCATCTCGCAGCACAGCTTCAAGACCTCGCTCAGGTCGACCGGGTACGCTGCATGCTCGTACCACTCGAACCGGCGCACCAGCTCGGCCACCCACCTGGTCACCGTGGCCAGGCCGAGGTTCTTCCCGGGGCAGACCCGGCGTCCGGACCAAAACGGGGCGAGCCTCAGGTCGCCGCCCCGGACATCCACGTCGCGCTCCAGGAACCTCTCGGGCCTGAACGTGTCCGGATCCTCCCACACGCTCGGGTCGTGGCCGATGGCCCACATGTTGACCATCGCCGTCGTGCCGGCCGGGACCAGCATCCCGTTGCTGAGCTGGACATCCGACGTGGAGAGTCGGGCCCACGAGAGGAGAGGGCCCGGGGGGTGCATCCTCAGGCCTTCCTTGACCACGGCCTGCAGGTAGGGCAGCCTGGCCAGGTCAGCATCGGTCAGGCCTCCCACGCTGCCGCGGGAGGCGGCGCCGGCAACCTCTCTCCGGAGCGTCTCCTGGACTCGCGGGTGCAACACCAGCTCGGCCATGATCCACTCGGTTAACAGAGCCGTCGTGTCCGTGCCCCTGAAAATCATTTCCTGCGCAAACGGACATTTCCTCACCTAATCAATTATAGCAAAAACGATAATACGACAAAACGGCGGCGGTAAATTGGCCTTTCCCCATCCCATGCGTAGCGGACAGCGACCCGATGTTATTACCACCTTGAGACGTTACGATCAAAGTAGGCTTGTCGCACTTCAATTTCAAACCAATCAAAAAGAACAACGGACATAAACAATCGAATGACCGCAGTACAACAAACTAATCCCAAGATTATTTTCAAATCTCTTCGTTTCTTGGCTTTTTCGTACGATGAATAAGGTTTGATCACGATGGAAAAGTATCATTATTTCATCCGACATGGTCGGCGGCCCCCATGAAGAAAAGGACCATGCTAATAAAAATTGCCATTGGGAATGGCATGTCATGATTATTAAAATGAATTTGTCAAATGAAGTCACGAATTGTAAGAAACTAGGTGGAGCATGCGTAGAAAGTTCAGAGCAAGTACGTACCCATAAGACGGCTACCATGTCATCCCGAGGGTGAAACGCTTCGTCCGCGGCATCATCGCAGAGCATCCGCGGAAGAACGACGAGGGCAGCAACAAGGTCGCCGCCGACGAAGCTGATTTCGTCGGCGGCGACCTTGTTGCTGCCCTCGTCGTTCTTCCGCCGATGCTCTGCGATGATGCCGCGGACGAAGCGTTTCACCCTCGGGACGAGCCTCGCGCAGCGTTCGTCCACGCGAGCCGGGTCGTGCACGTAGCTCAGCCACGGCACGTAGTCGGACCAGTTGAACGCCCCCAGCAGCTCGAACGCTTCCCTCACCATCGACCCCAGGTCCTCCAGCTCCTCGGCGTCGCGGCCGACGTCGTATCGCTTCCCGAACACTCTCCCCATGATGCTGTTCAGCGAGGCCAGCTGGAGGTGATCCCGGAGCGCCACGAAGCCGCGGACCCTTTGCTCGGCGGCTATGCGGCTCAACATCGCGGCGCAGTCGAGCAGGCGGGCCGGCCCGTGGGCCGAGACGCGGCGCGGGGCGAAGAGGTGGGACGCCGCGACGCGGCGGAGGAGCCGCCAGTAGGCGCCGGCGGGGGCGAACCCGATGGCCCGTTCGAACATGAGGCTGCGGGCGGAGCGCTTGAGCGGGCGGTCGGCGAAGCCCGGGGAGGCGAGGATCTCACGGGCGGTGCACGGGTCGGAGGACACGACGGCCGGGGCCGAGCCGAGGCTGAAGGCCATGAGCTGGGCCCCGGCCGGGGTGCGGGCGGCGGCGGCGGTGAGGACGCGGTGGGGCAGGCAGTCTCGACCGGGGCGGCCGCGGAGGTCGAGGAGGCTGCCGAAGATGGGGAGGCCAAGGGGGCCGTGGATGGGGACGCGGCCCTTGCGGTTCCTGCCGTGGCGCCACGCGATCCCGCCGGGGGAGAGAGACCAAGTGAGGAGGGAGAGAGCGAGGAAGGCGAGGAAGATGGAGGGAACGACGACGTACGCATCTTCGAGGAGGCGGTCGGAGCCCAAGAAGGCAGGGAGGGCGAAGATCCACCAGTTGGTGTCCTTGCTGATCATCCCTTTTTCTCCCTTTTTAGATCTCGACTCCGCTTCTTTGTCGGGGAAGTATTTTAGCTGGTTAGAGAGAGAGAGAGAGAGAGGAGTGAAGTTCGAGTGAGGAGAGAAGGAATTGGCGAGAGAGGTGATGATATATAGAGAGCGCTTTGTTTAGGAAGGGCGATGCTTCAAGTCCAAAGGTCTTTTGTCAGAAGGGAGAGAGATGTGACGGGAAGGCTAGGGGGTGTTTTTCCATGGACAAGGTGCATCGTCGATGGTTATTTAAAAGGGATCGAGTAGGGAGTAGTAGTTTCACGTGGGAAGAGGAGCGGAGAGTAGTTGGCGGCGGCTTTGCATGAATTCGAGAGAGAGAGAAGGAGACAGGGAGGGAGTAAATACAGGATTGTAAAATGTGTGGTTGGGGTGTGTTGAGGGAGGCGTTACGACAATGAGATACGCATGTTTTGATTGTCCGCCGGAGCAGAGAGGACTCGTGAGAAGCTCCCAAGTTTTTTGTAGGCACCCATGGCATGTCCTTTGTCCGAATTGAGTTCATGCGAAGGTTCATAGGAAGATGAGTCTTATGAAGTCCTTAGGTTGTGATAATATTTCCTTCTCATGAAATCGATGCCTCAACACAATTTTATAGATTTAAAGGAAATGTGTAGTATCGTTCACCATGTCGTTATATATCGATTTGTCCGTGTAGCGCGAAACTTCTTACTTCTCATTATTTAAGGAAACAGAAGGTGGCCCTGACATGAATATGGATATCCAATTATTACCGGTACTACGAACAAAACCCTCTCTCGACTAATTAGCATTTTGAGAAATCTAAATGTAGACTAATTGGATTTTGGCAGCACTCCCCTAACCCGATCAGAGTCAAACACAAATATATATAGGGGTCGAGTTGATACCTAATTCAACTTATGGGTCAAACTAAAAACTTGCGAGAGAACAAGGGTATTAAAATCATGAATTCCGATGTAAGTCACGTTTTCCTCCATTTTAACCTCAAATTAGTGAGTTGTAAAAACTGACATGGCTCACATTCATCTATATGCAGGGATGTCCATTTTTATAACCCAGTAGTCTAAGACTAACTTAGAGGAAATATACACCAATTAGAGATTAAGGATAACATGACCGTTCCAATGTTATTTTCTAAATAAGACTATCCTAAGAGAGACAATGACAAAAACATAGTTTTTAGGGTTAGAAGGGTGCAAAATGCAAATTTAAATGCGAAGTGAAAGTGCTAGAGATATGGATGTGAGCTTCGGCCATGGAGAAACCGATGTAGAAGCTGCTCGAGTTAAGGCATCGGGAGACGCGAAGGTTTGAATTAAATGCTCCATTGGGGACTGACTTTTATTCATTGTGTCTTCTAGGGAGAAAAAAGAAATGGAAAGAAATCCATTTTTTTTATTTTTTTTATTTCAAGATAGATACCGAGGTAGGGAGACTGGCGAATGCTCGGTGGGGAGTAGCAAAATTGCTTGACATTGCATGGTATTGTCCAATCATGTTCTTGGGCTGTCTCTATGGAACGTGTCCTATAGTTGTCTCCCACCGTCGAAAGCGTTCACTTTAGCTGCGATAAGACCAGCACCTAAGTACTTCAGGCTATTAAATGTTCATCTCAGGCGGCATGCGGGAGATGGCGGTGCCAGAAAGCGGTCTCTCTGTCTGCGAAACGGTTTCGATGGAAACCCTAATTCGTGTCCCCTTCCCTTTGACGGTGCCGAAACCAGAACTGCCCATTGGATGTACGTATCGAAGGGCGAAAGACGTTCTGAAATAATTTCCTTGAAATTTTAACAATTATAATACGTGTCACGCGATATGAATATTTCGTGGTAAACTCTATAACAGCGAAAAGTTGATGTTAGGAATGTCAACTCTGTACGTGATCCACCGAGTTTCGTTAATGGTCTAGATGATTTGATATTTTTAATTTTAAGAAAAATTTGCTCATTTTTTGGGTACGATGCATTGTAGTTACATGGTCGATGTAGAATATTCACGGGGTCCAACATTCTCAAAATTAAGACATTTCTATTGGAAGAGGGCGCTCATGGCCTGGATAAGGGTTTAGGTAGCTATTAAGTTTAATTTTAGTCTAGTTACATGAACAAAACATGCATGCAATCATTAACGTGTTGAGTGCTTTAACCAGCTCATACTCAGATAATTTAGCCCCTAATCACAGTTTATCGTTAATAACATTGATAATCCCAACATCTTTCTAATGTTTATAGATATTTTTTCATGGGAAACGAATATTTTTGGTAATGTAGAACTCTATGTAGTATGATTGGACAGGTTTTATGACAAAGCATAAGTTCCAAGGTTCCCCTAAAATAACATGGCCAATGCCAATTTGAGTCATACCAATAATTGAATCGTTGATTACTTAATTGGCATAAGAACCTAACTCCGCCTTCTTCTCCTCAATGATAAAGACAGAGTTCGGAAAATTGGTCAAAAAGTCCTAAACCTCAATTTTACTAATTCAGTTATAAATCTTGTAATTTTATTTTTCTAAAAATTTTCATGTTATCATCATCATCATCATCATCATCATCATCGTCATCATCATCATAGCCAGGATTTACATCAGTAATTTCTGGTCAAAATTAAACGAATGAATTCAATTGGCGAAATATGAAGAAAAGAAATAGACTCAATTAGTAAATTTAAAAGATTTTAAACTAAATTGGCAAAATTGCAATAGGTTTACAACTTTTTGGACAATATTCTCGAAATAGTTTTTGTAGAAAAAAGCTAAGTGAACAAGATTAGATGAAATCTTCAACAAGATTCTCACGCTTTGATGCGCCAAGCTTGCCGCTTTCATACCCGAGATTCCACTCCATAGTCCGACACCTCGGACGACATTCTGCATTTATTTATGGTCGTTTGCTTCCTCGGACTGATTAATAAACTAAATACCTTCGATCTTACAAAGCCTCCACAATGTAGGGAAGCTCGCATTGGCTGTTACGGTCAAAAATGCGGCCCTTAGATAGCAACCACTTCATTTAATTACGAGTACTAATGTTCTATTGCCGTCTCGTGTCCCGACACGTCGGTACAATTAAGGTTTGGTTCTTGTGTACTATAGTTGATTCTTTCGTCTGTGTTCATTCCTAAAACGAGTGAGTTAAACTACGTTGGATTTATCCCAAACCCTATCGTGATTGTGCCGTGTCAGGTTTTTTGGGATTGATGGTTGTCCTTGGAGAGGTCAAGGTTCATGCATTCTTCGGGCGATGTTAAGATTGTTTAATGCTAATTGTCTCTCGCTAAATTCACGGGAGCGTTTTGATACATGTGGAAAGCCAGAAAGTATGTGAGAAGAGGGGTGTGTTTGAGAACATTTTGGAAAAGCTTTTAGAAAAATGCAAAAGACTTTAGATAGAAGGTTTTTTCAAAATGCAAATCATATTCGATAAATGTGTAATTTGAAAACACATTAAAAAAGAACTTTGACTTGAATGCTAGTAGCGAAAAACCACAATTTGTAAAGGACTTTTGCCTCTTGTTTTTTTTTTCTATTCTCAAACCTTAGCCGGTGGAACTCAGCCACCGTTGGCCAGATCTAGCCATAAGCTAGCCTTGTTTGAGGCGGCGTTGCTTGGGTAGCACGACTCAAGTGAGATATGGCATCGCCGGCGGCCTAAAGCCTCACCTATGAAATTACTTGAGGTGGAGAAATTTTCGGAATTATGAAACTTTAGCAAGAGCAAACTTGGAAGAAGAAAATGTATTTGCATTTCCAAAATACTCGAAACATAAAGCATTCCTACCACGAGCCAAACAACGTTGACTTTTGAAAATGCAATTGCATCTCTTCAAAGCTCTCCAAAGAATTTGTCAAACAGTAATTACATTTACTCAAGGGGCTCTCAAAAAGTGATTCCTTAAAATGCCAAACTGTTCATATGTTTCAACTTTGAACAAGGCTTGTATTAATGCAAATTGCCTAAGTTGATGGTTAGATAGATTTCCATCGAAGATAAGTTGTAATGCCTGAAAGGTAGCATAGGATTAGACTTATGCCCCCACTAGGGTTGTGCAAAAGAATTGAGAATCGCCCAAAGTTATTTTGGCCTGGACCCGGAACCAAAATCAACACTTCCCAAGGGGACCGATCCGGTTCCTAGTTCTAATTTACTAGAATTAGAAGTATCGGTTCGATTCCTAGTTTCGGACATAGAACCACCCACCCAAACTAAACCGGTATATATATTAAAAAAGGAATTCCAACTCAATTACTTAATTAATTTGTAGTTTTTCGAGCAATATATATTTGTTGTATTAGATATTATTGAGTAATTTTGTCTCTTAGGTGCATAATAGGATTATCTCCCTTACGTTTTGTTTATTCTAATAATCCATTCACTTGCTTCCTCGGTCAAAACAATATAAATAAACAAAGAGGATGGAGGAAACAGATTGGAGATGTCCATAAATGTCGCAGCACTTTGTCATTATGATACGAAATTAAAAGTTAATGGCTTGTTTTAATAGTATAATTAGATTTCCCCTTAGCTATCCTATGGTTAAATTAAGTTAACATAGAAAAAAAGATGGATAGCGATTAATATTTTGATTTCTATGGAAGTTAAGACTTCTAACGTAGAATCTAATTCTTAATAAGTTTTACTACATAGAAAGTAGGTTTGCCATAATATTAATTGATGAATGCAATTTTATAGGGATTAGGGACCGGTTCCACAAACCTACTCGGGAACCGGACTAGACCAGCGGTCCAGTTTCGAAATGGATCCATGGAACAAATGATCGACTTTCAGTTCTAATTTTTCGAAATTAATCCTTAATGGACGGTTTCCAATTCTAAGGTGGAAACCGTCCACCCGAACTATTCTCACCCCTAATCCCCATAATAGCTATTTTGCATCGTGATGCTTTGCTTGGGTTCCAACATCACCTGCCAAGAGCTCGCGGCTTTCTCGCTCGGGGAGGCGAGGACGGCACACGATTCTCCACCTCGGTTATGGAAAAGAAGAGGGATTGATGTGCCAGTTCGGGAAATGACTTGTGCAATTTAAAAGTTGCAAATGGAGAAACTTCGTACTGCATACATTTTATGATTGCATTGTATGGATCAGACCATTAGAAACTTTTTCCGAGTTTACTCTATAGAATTGTGACTTTGTTAATACAATTCATTTTTCTTTTTTATCTAAATTATGCAAAAACTAAGGTCATGAGAGCAGTTGGTCGACTATACTGGCGGAAAGCGCAAAAATATGTCTCACATTCTACTAATTGAAATGGAGAAGATGTCTCTCATTTCAACGTTTGATAACGTACCACGTATTCCCACCCCCCTTTTAGTTCTTGTATTTTCTAATTCCTGTTGATTTAGTTGGAATTAATAAAGAGATTTCCAAACATGTAAAATAACAAAAAGGGATTGCCGCGGCACCATGCTCCTTCACGTGAAAAAAAGGATATCAGGAATCTCTAAAATAATATTTTCAATCCCTCATTTAATGAAATCGCTCGAAAAAAAATCTTAGTTAAAGATCACCGTTTCGATGCTGGGCTCTCGCCCAATAGTTTCTAAAGATTGTTTTAGGAAAATGACACATATGTTCCTAAACTTTGGTCCAGTGTGCAATAATATTTCTAAACTTTAGCCTAATATACAATGTTATGCCTGAACTTTTAATTTGTTCAATAAGATCCCTGAAATTTTTGTATATATTCAATTTAATCATTCCATTATATGAAAATGTTCAATATTGTCTTTGAATTTGGATTGATAGAAGAATAGTACTGAATATTTACCTATAGTTTAGGAATCAAATTATATATAGGAGCAAAGTTCATGACCATTTATGTCACTATCCCATTATTTTAAGGGAATAAGTTACAAAAAACCACCCAAATTATAGCCGCTGTGACATATTTACCCTTTTTTTTTATGATATCAAAAACTTCAAACTATACCCATTGTAACACAATTACTTTAAACTTTTTTCTTGTGATATAAAAAACCCAAACTTGTACCTATGCGACACATCTACTCTCCATCAAAATTCTATTAGATAATTTTTAGTTAAAACGACATCATTTTTATTTTACTTAAGTTACATGGACGCCATGTCAACGTTGTTTATTTTCTGACGTCCATATAGGTTGATTGTTAACAATTTTTATTGACAAAATTTTGATGGAAGGTATATGTCATACGAATACAAATTTGCGATATTTTCTGTTAAAAAAAAAATTAGAGTAAATGTGTTATGGTGGGTATAGTTTAGAGTTTTTGATGGCTTTTTCCCCTATCGTAGTAGCTGTCGGTGTTCATTGAGGTTTATAGTCGTAGTTGAGCCAAAAAAATTGGTGATGAAGTCCACCACCTTTCACGCAAAGATTTAAAGATAGAAAAGAATCTAGATTGTCATGAATGAAATCAGGCCAAGCCCAACATTCCCGAATCATTTTCCAAGGCCCGCCCAGTTCGAGAAAGCCTATAAGCCGTTATAGAGAGAGAGAGGGAGAGAGAGAGAGAGAGAGAGAGGCATGGAGACTTCAGAAGAAGAGGAGAGAAGAGGAAGGAACGGAGCAGGGGGGATACTGGAGCTGCACAGCCCTTGCCATTGCCTTCAAACGTGCATCAATGCCCTCCTCAGGTGCTTGGGTTTCGAGTTCCACCCCGGCTCGACCGCCTGGAGATCGCCGGATGGTCCCGATTCGCAAGCGCCGCGCCACCAAACGCTACTAGTACTGCATCAGCCCGACTCTCTCTCTCTCTCTCTCTCTCTCTCTCTCTCTCTCTCTCTCTCTATATATATATATATATATATTCGAGTGTACAAGTGCCTGTGTTTGTGTTTACTTCCGTGTGGAGTTTGGAGGCGATGCATGCATGGGGCAAAAGTACGCTGCGTCTCATCATCTTTGTAGATCCATTAGTATACATCGATCTTCATATATATCGTGATCCTTTAATGCATGTAGGACGACGGAGGAGAAGAAGAATATTACGCAGAAGAGGGACGGTGGACGGCTCGGCAAGGGGGGCCGACAAGACCGCCCATAGGCACCGGCAGGGGAGGTCAAACCAACTAATCGTAGCCATGCCATCTCTCATCATCCTTTGCATTGTATGTTGATGGCTGCTTCCATTAGATATGCAGAGACATTTTTCTTTTTTTCTTCATTTTTTTTTTCCTCTTTTTCCAGCTTGAACGTACATATTCAAGTCTCTTCTATTGGATGCTAATCTAGCAACTGGAAATCCGCACATGTATTTAGTGATGCACCTCTAGGAATTTAATGCTGTGGGGTTTTTATTTATTACTTTGTCCATGATTTGAGTGTGTTTGGGTAATATTGTGAAAGAAGTTCATCAAGTGTTTCTTTACCTAGCGATAGAATCGAACAACATAAAGAACATTGGGTAGAACCAACTCATGCAACTTAGGAAAGCACAACAAATCATTTCTTGGCTCACTCAAATACCACTCGGCACGATAGTAAACGCTAAAGCGAGTAGCTGATATTATCGAATTTTGAAACAAAATTTCAAGATGCAGTTTGATTAAGTGTTCCTCAGGTATAAGTAATTTTAGTCGTCGAAACATGGATCATGTCCCGAGATAAAATTGAGTCCACGCACGCTGCAAAATGTTCGATCAGCCGGTTCCCCAACTGCAACTCATCGGAGCTCCCCTTTCGCACGGTGCCTGACTGATACATTACCATCGTGAGCAGATTCGAACTCGTGACGCAGAGGTGGCAAAACCTAACTTCACACCTCGAACCTGGCACGACGCTCAAATGGTTCAAACAATTCATCGATCCAATCGCCCAACATAATGGCAAGGAGATAGACATCACATTGCGCAGACTGCAATAATTTATTTCTAAAGTTGCACCGACTCAACAGAGCTGGCGGAATCGAGGAAAAGGGGTGCAGCTTCCGTCGTGTTTCGATTGTACGTAGCGGGATCTCGACGTTCGCACGAACATTAAGGCCTCGTACCGCTACCGCTGGCACTGACCCAGCAGCAATTAAAGGACTGTGGATTCCAAATTGAATGCTGATTTCAAGTTTCCTCTGCGCCCCCATCCCCATGTGTCCAAAACTTAATATCAGGCTCTTCACTGCTTTTGCCATCGACATTTGTTCGCATAAAATATTTTAGTTTTATGGTCAATCCCCGTGGACATTTATTTTACTCCATTTAATGCTACCCTGTGTCCATCTTCAGTATAAAGCTGCACATTGACACTCTTTTCTATTCTTTTGCTCCCCTCCTCTCTCTCTCTCTCTCTCTCTCTCTCTCTCTGTGAACAGGTCCAAACCCTAAGAACCGCTCAAAGAAATTCAACTAGACTTGCTTTCACTCCATTTTTAACCAACCGGACAATTTCAGCCAGTCCTTGAAGACCCTCTTTACGGCTCCAAGACACAATTTCATGCATCACCGAGCAATTATTTGAAATAGCCGATGATAAGCCGTGGCATTTTATTTGAACCCAAAAGGGCAATGTAAAACAATTCTGCAATTGTGATATATACAAACCATTCAGGAAAAAAGACCAAATCAGAGACAATTGCCACGCTTCTCTCTGTCCTAAAGCTTCTCAGAAGTCCCTTCTGAACAGAGAGTTGAGAGAGACCAGAATTTAACTCTGGGTAAGAGTTGAAGCAAGATTCTTCTTGCCCCCTTTACAACTCGATATTTACAAAAGGAAACGCCCCGCGATTTTTCTCTACAAAATTTCGACCAAATGACAGGTGCCGATCGCGATTCTGTGATATGACATATACACAGGTATAAATACTTGAATTGAATTAACTTTCCTAGGTAGTTCTTTCCCCTCTCTACCTAAGTGGATTCAGGAAAGTCTGGCATCAACACCAGGCACCATGCAACTATGTAATAGTCATCGGCCAGCTAAATCTGCACGACAACATATTATTCTTGTTGCCAGAAGAAAGAAGATACCTTTTTTTTCTTTTCTTTTTTTCTACCTTATCTAAATTAAGTGAGGATGCTATGGTCGCTACACTACTTATCGCATGTGTCCTCTCCAATCTGTATGACCTCCGAGATGCTTGCTTTGCAGAAGAAGCATCTCTGGCAATTGAGGAGATGTCTGGTTATGCAGCCATAGCAAGATTTGTGGCAGCAAGGAACTAATCGTGCATTTGCGACGGATTCGTAACAAATACAGCACATGTCATCAGAATCCTTCTCTTCCATGAGTTCAGCATACTCAGCTTCCTTCAACTCAGACTGGCAGATGAGCTGACTTACGAAACTCTCTAGCTGTGCTATCTGTGGTACGTAAGCATCGCTTCGGAAGGACTCGGCCTGCAAAATGAGTAGGAAGTACTCAGTGGGTAAAGTCAGAAGGACAGCCAAACCTAGATCAAAGCACAATTGGCAATGGCAACAGTGTGAATAATCAGTCAAAAAGAAAGGTGAAGATTTAAGCATCTTAATGGCAAAACATACCTTGATGTCATCCTAAAAACTCAATGAAGAAAATAAAACTATAGCATGAAAAAGACGACAAGGATACTTGGTTTATCATCGGAAGGGACACAATGCAGACACCTCCGCATGATGTCCACAAAGGCAGAAAAGAATGGAAAAGGGATAGTTCGAGTGGAATCCACAACTTAAATTAGTTATTACAAAACCCTGAATTTACATTATTTATTCCTAACTTGACAGCAAAGCAACCACTGTTTTGACAGCACAACCAAGCACTGAATTTGTAAGTTGGAGATCATGACCCCAGCAGTTAAATTATCTTGGCCCAACGTGCAGCAAAACAAGCACTGCTTTTGTAAGTGGAAGATCAGGTCTGATCAAACCAAAAGTGATTGGGCTGTTTAGATGACATGCCCACTCAATAATATTACCTTTTAACCTTCACAGGGTAAGACTCAAGATTAAGGAATATCTGCGTAATTCTTAGGTATAACAGAAACAAAAGTTAGACTTGCAAATTTACTCACCCAATTGTACTGCAAAAGAAATTGGAATCCATGATGAATTGTGTTGGAGCAGTCTGCGGTCGCAAACACACTCACTACATCGTTATGATCCCGGCAAGATTTCTCCCCACTAGCATCCAAGAGATTTAAGATAATCCCTACAAGAGGTGCCAAAAGCATCCCCCGGTTCACTTTCTCTGAAGATTGAACGTGTTTTTTCAATGACCTACAAAGGACAAATAAAAAGATGAGGAAACTCTTAATTTACCGAATTAACTATTTAGCCTTCAATTTTCAACTGAATTTTATGCCTGGCACTAAAATAAAATTTGTAAAGCCAATTAAAAGATTCACAGCCCTCAACACACAATCAAGGAGACATTACAAATAATGTAAATAAATGGCCTGAATCAGCGAACAAGGTGAATGAGACATTGATAGCACTAAAACTTACAGATCAAACTCAGCATATGCCCTAGAAGATATGTGGTTCAAGCTGAAAACAATTAACTCAGTCAGCCTTCGTAGATTTGTATCAGCTCCAGCCAGAAAAGCTTGAGGAACTTCATGAGTGCAGAACTCCAAAACCCTTGCAAGGTTGCAAGAAAGATCAAATATGACACTGCACTTTCGCTGATGGAAGTCCAATACCTGCACAATGTTCCCCAACAGTGAGTAATGAAGCTTCTCCAATCATTCTGCATGCGCACGTGCGCGAGAGAGAGCGAGAGAGAGAGAGAAAGGAGCAGTGCTACCCAGAAACACACAAAAACAACAAAGCTGGCAGTTCATTAAGAGCATTACTTGACATGAAACCTAAATATCTACTCACGATCCATTTTCATATCACCAAAAAGCTAGCACAAGAACTGAATCTGGAAAATTCATTTCAGTAGCAAAGTCAAATTACAAAATGCATGAACAGGGCCAAAATGAAGTTTGCACTAATGGTTCAACCATACTGATATTCTCCCCAAAATATGTCATAGTTGCTTTATAGATTTATTCATGGATTTATTACAGATCACACTCTATTCTGCTCACTGCTGTATCTTACAAGCTGCACCTCAAATGAAGAGGTGCCGAGTAGTAGCAGGGAAAACTGAACTAAAGGTTAGAGGAAGGGATAAAATTTATACTCAGATCTTGAAGATGAAATGAAAGTGCTGACAGTACCGCTTATATTTTGAGTCAAAAGTAAACAGTACAATAGGATTGTCCACAATAAGACACAAACAGCAGAAAGATCTGCAGAGTCTTGGATATGAATTGACCTTGGTAATCTGCTATCCACCAACATATACTCAAGAAATTCAGAACCTCCCGTGAAGAAGCAACAGACAAGTAGCGCCTACGAGATCCATCTGAAACTCTAGCGAGCTTAAATATAATAATTGAGAACATTTTCCACATACACCGGCAGAACTATTTGTCGCATTTAACAACATAAACACCTAGAATCTGAAAATTCTTAGTGATGTCCAGAAAGGGAACTCTATTTAAAACTGCAGCTCCCATGTCTAGCATATAGGATAGAATGTGGAAAGTTATTATGCAAAAGAATCCCACATAACTTACACCGAAGTGCACATGTAGGCAAAAGTGCTAATGTTGCATATAACTTGCTTTCAAACAACCAATGCAAGGAAGTATAAAATCTTGATTTCTCCCACAAAGAAGTGAGGTTTGCACTATGCCTCACAATTAAGAGAACAGGACTGGTGGATTTTGTAAAGTTGGGGACTGAAAGACAGCACAGATCCGACATATTATATGACACGATCGCACAATTCAGATTGCCAATTTACGAACCTGACTAATGCACTACAATAGAACACAATATGGTACTGCTAATCAAATTAAGTCTTTAATTAATGCTGTTTTATCTAATCCATTCAATAATCTAATTTGTAGTGTTTTATCTACTTCATCCACACATTACAATGTGGAACCAAGGTTGCCCAACATGTGGTTTCTCCCAGAACGTGGAACGGAAAAAGGGCCACAGAAATCAAGTTACCTAGGACACAGTAAGTTGTGGGTAGACTTCTTCAGAATCTTTCATTAGAACACAACACGTTTTTTCAGAACATGGAGCAATATAAAAGATCAAACGTAAGAAGATTAGAATACAAAACATATTTAAGTAGATTAGAATACAAAACATATTCTTACTATACATATTATTTAGATAGTATTCTCCGCTTTAGTTAAATTAACTTGTAATAAGTTTTTTCACATGTATTTACTTTTTGGGCCTTTTTGGGCCCAAGTTACAGAACCCGTTCTAAAAGATAATTTGCATAAAAGTCCTCTTATTCTATTGTAGGATCTAAAACCCAGGGTTTGGCTCTGAGTTGCACACCACTTCACCTCTTCCTATTCTGGTTGTCTAAACTTGAAAAAGTTGCTTCATCTCAATGGCAAGGACAACTCAAGTCCCTGCATCCCGACATAGTTCTCGACTCAACTTCCTTCTTCATTTATTGATGATCCACTCTGGGCTGACTGTTCATTTTTCTCTCGGTTGACTTTGCTGATTGTTCGAAATACCGCACTTGGCATTCTAAGTTGCTGGCGATCTGTATTCATGTCACGTTCCAGATTACAGTTCACCAGTAGACTACAATTCCTATTAAAGCTGGGTGAAAGATCCACATTCACACTTCAAACTGTAGACTTGAATGTCTACTCAAGTACCACTTGTTTGACTATAGGCATATACTGTCCCACACACCATGATATCCAACTTACTGCAATCAAATTTCATACTTCAAACTGTAGACTTGAATTAGTGATCTAAATTGTACTATGAAGGTGTACCCTCAAGTACCACTTCTTCAACTACAGGCATCCACCGTTCCACACACCATGATCTAAAACTTACCATAAACTCACCCTTTCCAAATTATAAACTACTACTTCTAAGATTCTCTGCAACTCCTAGCGTATTTTTTTCTTTAGATCCTGCGGTTCAACTGTTTCGCCTCTGCAGCACCGCATACTATAGGCATGTTATAAACAAGGCTGAAGAGATCTATCATATGTCTAAATTAGGATGAAAGATATCCGCTAGTACAGTTGTTAACTTAAGCATCCATATCAATATCCTGCATAGGCCAAACAAACAAAGCATAGATAATTAACAGTCAGAAGGAAATTTCTTCAAAGTACCTGATACTTTTCTTTGACTTCACGAATTGAGACAGAAAATTCTGTCATTGTCCAGCTCAAAGTATTAAATAGCTGATTAAGAAAAGTCGAGAATAGGACTTCATCATTGACACAAGCTTCTCGCAGCAATCTCTATCGAGCAAGAGGCAAGAATTTTAGTCAGAAAGAAGTCTCACAGGGGACAGAGGGAGGGATAGAGAGAATTTATCACTTACCAGGAAAATAACTGATGATGATGATGATGATTCTCCATTCTTTGAAGAACCAAAACCAGAGCCCTTGCATAACCTTAGAAGAATGTTTGTTACTGGGATCCAACATCTGTTGTCAAATGATGACAGCAATGCAGTGGGAAGGTTTTGGATGACAGCCTCATTGTTCTCAAAGTCATCCAAGAATTCCTTGTATTGTACCAAGACTGAAATAGACTGGAGAAGCAGATCCTTGAGATCTGCGCTCGATATTCTTGGATCGTTGAAATGCATGACAAGGAAAGTGACCTGATCAACACACGCAAACAACTTACTCCTACTTGATTAACAAAGATGGATATATAAAGCTCAAGAATAGCAGTCTCGCAATAATATTCTGCAGAATGCCATAGCTATTAAACAAAGATGCACACCAGTCAATTTCTGACATCCAAAAGTCCTCTTCAAGTCAAAATATTGAGAATACTCATCAAATGAGTGTGTGTTTGGCTTGGCTTAGCTTTTAACTTTTACTTATATGTTCATATGCATGACATTTTTCTTTTTTAAACAATAAACAACTATTATCTTTAAAAAATTATCGATAGTAGTGCTGTCAACCACTATTTTTTTTGTAACTTGTTATAAGTACAAAATTGTTCCCATCTTGGCAGAAAATTCATGTGCAGCTAATTGAATTGCTCAAAGCCACCCCAAAGCCCATCCAAACAGCTTCCTGACATTTGGACAGTCTGAGTCAAAAAAGTAACTGATCTAGAACTGCAGGAGAGGTTTTTATGAAATCCAAAGAGCACACTCAAATAGTATAGTTCAGAATATATATTTGTGACCTAATTCATCTCAGTCCCCCCATCACAACCTCTTATCTACATCCAATAATTGGGTTGTTCAGTTGATTCTTCTTGATAGATCCATGTTTTCTCATATCTTGGCTCTGACAAGCTATGAATTTACACACTTAAAATTATCTATATAAAGCTTTTTCGAATAACACCTCCTTTACCCCAATCTTATTATCATAAAAGTATTGAATTTACACCCAAACAAACCCTCCTTGATCACATAAAAGTATTATCATGTAACAATCTTATTAGAAGATTTCCACAGGACACAAAGGAGCTACACGCTCTAACTATAAATAGGTTAAAGGTAAAAATCAATTACTTCATGTGAAAAAGAAACAGCAATAAATAGAAAGCACTGTTCGACATTATTCTGTCCTAAGAGTAATTCTCTTAAAACATGACCATCCTCGCATTGTCCAAGGAATTTCGATAACTATGTGTTGGCATAAATACAATGATCATACATTTCATGGATAGTCTCTCTTGTCAACAAAGAAATGCATATGCACATGCACACTTCATGTGGACATCCCAATAGGGTGAAAGCAAACCATATAGCAAACCAAAGACCAGTCAATGAATAACTTTGCTCCAAATTTCCAAGGCTCTAGAGCCACGAGATTATGTCATTTACAGATAGCAATTTTCGAATGGTATGCACCTTGCAATATAACAACAGCAAATAATCAGGCTACAGTTTAAGCACGGCACATATATAATAACAGATGCAACCCTGGAAAACACTTATCATTAGTTAAATGAAACTTGGAGTGCACTAGAATGTGAAGGAGAAGTAGGAAAAAGTGGAGCAGAACATACAAATGAAGCCAGTCCTTGCTTAATAAATATAGCTGGAGGGACGAATGGTGTATCGCTCTTACGTAAGACATGAAAGCAGTCAACCTGCAACAACAGAGGCAACTGTTAGTGACTCAAAACATCTCAAAGGGCATAGTCAGAAACCATGAATCTGAATTTCGAATTAAATACTGTCTTTTCCAAGTTAGCTAACCAACACAGATCCTCACAAATCACTCCAAGAGAAAAATCAAAGAAATAAGTGACAAATCATGCGAGCACACACGCAATGATCGATTATTGATTAATCACAGCATCTAGAGGTTCACCTGCATTATTACAACAAAAGATAAGTGAAATAAATTGCCCATGTATTCACAAATTTCTAATCAAGACGTCAATCCTCATTTCTATTTTAAGCTTGCGCAGACATGACTGGGATGTCATGGATGCTCTAATGAAAATTGTCTCTGAAATGCTAGCAGGTCAGAATGTCCTTCCTCACAGGGCAGGAGCTCATGTCCTAAGATGTTCTTTTACTTTGTTTATTCATTAAGCGTGGATGAAAAGATGAAGATAACAGGTAAAAGTACTGCTAATAAAGGAAATGCATAATGCAAGAGATCAGAATGTCCTTCCTCACAGGGCAGGAGCTCGTGTCCTAAGATGTCCTTTTACTTTGTTTATTCATTAAGCGTAGATGAAAAGATGAAGATAACAGGTAAAAGTACTGCTAATAAAGGAAATGCATAATGCAAGAGACAAGTTAGTTCTAAAGTTGAAAAGATAATAAAAGGTCATTGAGAATGCAAGCTTCCTTTGTTAACATCCAAGTTTGAAGTACAAATCCAAGATTCTAATAAGATGCACATGAAATGTACCAGGGAAGTGGCAAACACCAAATTAACTGGACAGTGAACAGACCAAATAGAACACAAGCATTTGAGTTAAAAGAAATGAAAGACTCACAAGAGACTCAAGATAAAACTCGGGAACATATACAAACACAGAATCCACTTTGCTAAGAACTAGAAGCAGTTGTGCAGTCCACATGCAGGCAGCAAACATGCCTCTTTGCTTCCATCGTGAAAATAAAGAGATCCTGTACCTGTAGAAAAAAATTATAACAATCAGGAATTGATGACACCAGCATGGATGATGCATTCAAAAATTTCTGTTTGATTTACAGAACCGGCAAGTCAGGTAGGCTCAATCCAACCAAGAATCCCTAGGAAATCCTCTGACACTATACAGGTCAATCATAGAAAAAAGTGCAAGAATTTGAATTAGCCACAATGACAAAAGAAAAAAAATCACATTAGCTGCAATAACCAAAAAATACGTTTGAATAAACCAAAGCCTCAAAACTTTTTCTTTCACAATAAATAAAGCAGCTGACATGATAACTTTGTTTGGGATAGAAAAATCCATAGACCCAAACTTCTCTTGTTATGGAATGATAATGCCAATGCTAGAGCAATTACAAGAAAGATAAAATGTCTTGACAAATAGAATCAAATTCCCAACATTCTCAGATCATAATCGACAGTAAAAGCAACCACCTTAGAGGCAATCTAGTATCGAGGCAGTACAACCTTCATAAACTAAGTTATATAGACATTGCATGTTTCTCAATAGCGTGCGAAATTGTAGGATTTAGGACTCGATAGAGGATAAACAGTCAAGTCTTGTATGCACTTTCAAACTTGCCTATAAACAAGAATCAGTAGCTAGTCATCTCAAGCAACACCCGTCATATAGTTTAGAGCACAGTTACTTCGAAATGTATATGAGATTATGAAATCATTAATCTCCTTGTCCTCTTACCAAGCACAATGTCTAACGCAGTTAGCAACTTCCTCCCGATAGCCATTCCTAACTTCCTTTAAACGCTTCAACTTTTCACCATAGGCTTGCTCCCTTATTTGTTTGTCAGTGTCTTCCAAGAGAGAGATGAATTGGGACTGATGTGATGTGTAATATGATGCCTGAAAATAGAGCAACGAAAATTTTAGACCAAGAGATATTACCATATAGGCAGAGGCACCGGTCGATCATCTTGAAACATTCAATGCATTAAATTACTCCTTATCTTAAAATGAGTCTATCAAGTCCCATAAGCCATAAGGGGAAATCATAATATCCTTAATTGGTTGGCATCATGTCACTTATGTTTCCACCATTTAATTTGTACTACAAAGGAAGAGAAATTTCCTTAAAATTGGTTTTCCGCAAAAACACAATCCATCACTTTGGTGCTAGGAAAAACCAAACGTATTATACAAGCCATCATCTGAATGTAATTCAGAGCTTTCCTAGCCAGTGCATGAGTTGCCTCGCAATAAAAACTTTAGATGTTAAGGAGCCTACAAAGATCTAAATAGATAGAAAGGAACAAGGTACCAATGTATATCATTGCTATCTCCATTTAAGGCTCAAGAGAAGATTGCAACTTGATGCAGGAGCATAGGAGAATATTTTCTAAATTATTTATTTTTTGAATTCTTGTTCGCGGCTATGGTAGTTAAGTTTTATTTTCTTTTTTGGGTCTTTTTTGGTCATTTCTTATGTTTTATGAGTCCTAGTTTTACTTCCTTACATAGAATTCCTACTAATAAAGGGTCTTTATGCCTATTTATTAGTCTTGAAAGGTTGGTTTCAGATTAGGGACTATTATTCATTGTTGAGTATGGTTTCTCTCGAGAGACTTGTCCTTTCTTATTCCTGGATTTAAAGTCTAGAAGGCTATCTTTTAGACTGTGTTTCCGCTTGAATTGTTCTTTTGTGCTTCCTCAATTCTGTTCTTGGTGTTGAGTTGAGTACCTTGTAAGGTCTTTGCATTTCCCTACATCAATTTGGTATCAGAACTTTCTCCAATCAGGAGAGAATAATGCTCACTAAGAGATCAGACAAGATAATTGTGGGGCTCCTAACCCACAGATCCCAAGGTCGAAACCTGGCAGTTGATACCAAATTGATATATGAAAAGACCAAGAACATAATTGAAGAAGCACAAAGGAACAGTTCAAGCAGAAACAAACAACCTAAAAGATTGCCTTCTGGACTTCAAAGCCAGGAACAACAAAGAACAGATTCCTTGAAAGAAACTTTATTCAATAAAGAAAAATAATTACTAATCAGAAAACCACCCTCCAAGACTAATAAATAGGCATAAAGACCCATTAATAGAAGGATTCCTACCTAAGGAAGTAAAACTAGTACACTATGACTCTTAAAACTAAGAAAAGACCTGAAAAAGACCCCAAAAACAATATAGAACAGCTACTGCCGTAACTGTGAACAGTAATTCGAAAAATAAATAACTTAAAAATATTGTCCTATGCTCTTGCATCACAACCACTTGCACAGTAAAATGAAGAAGGACTTTGCACCATCCTTGGTCAATGGCACACTCTAAAATCATCTCCAAGCTTTTACTGTGTCAAAGCCCACCAATGATTATTGGTACTAATTAAACCTCCATGAGGATTCTAACCACAGAAAGACAACTTTACAAAGGTCCAGCCATTAGCTTTCAATCCTCAATGCAATAAAGTTTTAAGAGGTTGGAGATTCGAGGTGTTTAGATTAGACCTTAATTTAAAGGATGTCACAAACTTCTCTAACAAAGAACTCAACTTTCAAGCACCAAATTGTCCTTAGAAAACACAAAACCCAAGTCTGAAAAAACAAAAGCAAGATTCGCTAAACATTTTCTTAATCCATCTTTTTTTTATTTTTGATAGGTAAGAGAAAATTTTAATAAAAAGGGCACCAAGAGGGTGCAAAATATCCTAAAGATAGTAGACTATCTTATGGAAACTTGACAAAATCAGTATGTTCCAAGCATCAAATGTTGCTTTTGCGTGTATCTTTTCAGCTGTATCAGTTGTAGTTCAGGAGAAATAAAATGAGAACCAGCTACTTTGGTCAACCTATATCCATCTTTATGTAAAATTAATCTAAATAAAACAAATATTTTCCGCCAAAAAGGTAACAAAGCAGTATGTATAAGACCTGATCTTCTTAGATGAGCTAATTTCCTAAGCTACATACACAATCCGCCAAGTTAATTTCCTAAGCTCCATACACTATCCACATTCTTTGCAAAAACATTTGATCATTGTAGCTGTATATCCGACGCAGTATTAATGTCACAAAACTCAATTGGCTATGTGAGAATTCAGCATGCTAAAAGGTAATTGATTAAGATTTGCAAGTTTTCTATCAAGCAAGTAGCTGAGTCCTCACCTGCTTAAAGTTTGGCGCAAGACCTATATGATACAGCAGCAACAAAGCATCCAGAAGTTCTTCTTCTCTTACCATCGCTGAAGACATACTGCACTCTATTGGTAAACTCCTGATATTCTGAACTGGCCGATAACCAAATTCTGGTTCAGTTTGATCACTAGTGCTAGGCTTTTCAGCTATTTCATCATTTAAACTTCCCGCACTGCACTCAGCAGCAACATGAGCAGATCTCTCTGGAATAGAACTACAAGGGGCACGAGAACCTTTGATTCTATGTCTATTTGGACAATTGGACATTCTTCCACAATCAACATCATAACTGGAGCAACAACATGGTTTTTGGAGTGTTGAATGGGTTATCCTAGTTTCTTGGCCATCCATACATCCCTCCTCCCACTGAACTACTTCAGCTTCCTGATCATGTACAGGGTGAGATTTTGACAGATGACTGTAGGACCCTCCAAGCCTCGAAATGTCATATCGATGCGGATCGTCTTTAAGGAACAGACTGACAGGGAAGCTTTGTTGTCCCCCTCTATGAAGAAAAGCGACATCAGAACCACCAAACATTTCCCCTAAGGCAAACCCTTCTGACAAAAAGTGAAGGATGACGGTGTATAAAGAAACAACAACAGAATTGCTTGAAACTCCAGGTGGAGGAACATCTCGATCTGCTCCCCTGTTCTTTAATAAAAGATTCTGTATGAATGTCCTAAAAACTGAACCTGGCAACTGAGGAGGTGCTGCAGGAGGTATAAATTGTATTACCAGTCGACAGAGCTCCCTATGCTTTTCCTCAATCTGCCAAGATAGAAAATAAGCAAGCATTGGTTTCTACACTACCAATTGACCTTATATCAATAAGATCTATATCAGCATAAGGTTCAGAAATGAGATACCATTACCCAAACATTTCACAAAAATTGCTGAAGCATGTGCAAAGTTAGTCTAACACTGACATTATAAACCACTTCCATGGTCCAGGTCATGCCAATCAACAGTAGCCAGCACGAGAATGTGTGGCATGTTGCGAGAGTCAAAATCCATTCCTCTGCAGTTCCCTTAAATACTATGACCTAATTGACTAGAATAATCAGAAGCATGAATTTAAGACAGCACAAAGGTTATTTTGGACAGCAAACAAATAGTCATGGACAACAAAGCAGCAGACACCCTGACTTCGCTGTAGCTTCAGAATTCTTTGATGGAAGCAGTAGCATAAAATAAAGGCCCACAAGGTAAAACAGCCCATGAGAAATCTCAGTCCAAGATTATCAGACAAACTATACAGCAACACTGCCAAATCCTCGATCGTGTTTTTTAGGACTTTCTAGAGGGATTCTGATAAGTTAAGACATCCCTAAACTCGGAATAACCATACATCTGAGGAAAACAAATCAAAATAGCTCAAAACTAACAGTTGCAACTGTAATGCATACCTTACTTATAGCTTCGCAAAGGAACGTAGTTGTCAAAACCATGCTTCTTTCACTAGAAACATCTTCAAATGATCCTGGCCACCAAACAGAAGGCATTAAGCACTGAAGATCCTCTCTATTTGGAGGCTTGCGGGACAAAAAACCCTCGTATAGAAGTTCAAAATTCCGAGATTTCCACCAAAGCACCATTATTTCTTCTCGCCTAAAAAATTGACAGGCCAGGGCAAGGTAAGGGTAGGATCCTGAATATGGACATTCTGTTAGGACCAAACATGCCGTTTTACAACAGCGTGAAAGAGCATATATTATGTGCTCAAAAATCGAACGTGAGGCTTCAAATTCTAGAAAGATATCAAGAACTCTATCAAAGTTCAAATTGTCATGAGGGGCTTGCACCCTGAACACGTCCATCATAAAGGAAAGAAGTGGTCCACAGGCAATGTACTCAGGACTCCCATCATCTGCTTCAAGCTTAGAGAATAGTTCCTTACATATAGCTCGAGATACAGGCACAAAAAGATCTTCAAACGGAACAAATCTATTGAGCCTTCTCAATTTCTCAACTGAAGAACACTCAGCTCGCTCCATACGATACATGTCCAAAAGCCTTGAGAAGTAATGCAATAGACGGGAAGCCAATATATTGGTGGAGGGTGGTGCTTGAAGAGGAAGATAGCCTTCAATGGGGTATCTGAAGGGACGGGCACCAAAATTTATATCACAACGTTCGCCTTGAGATAGTGAAATGGCAGGATAATACCCAGCTCCAGGGCCCATTTTCCGAATCCCATGAAATGCAGCCCCCAGAGAAACTCCATTTCTGAAGAACAAAATCTGATCATCATCTAAATCTATGCAGCATCCAATGACATCACCAATAACCCACGACTGACCATATGGCTCCGCTTCCTTATTCCATTTTTTCACCCTTCTTCCATCAAATGCATATGAATCATCTGCATCTCCCACGCCCTTCTGGTCAGTAAAAGGGCAGGATACAGTTGCCCATCCAAGCTGCTGTATGCCAGAAGTTTCCAGAATAACTTCATACATCCATTTTCCTTTCCACACACAGGCATTAGCCCTCACGCTGCTGAACATTGCCAAGCTCTCAACAAGGAATGGTGGAACTAAGGTTGTAATTTCACCACAAATGCTGGAAACATCGAGAGCAACGATGTTTGGACCACGTCCACAACCAGTTATCAATATGCCATCTCTATTATGATCCTGCCATTTCAGATTTGCATCAAGTTTTGAAAGCTCACTCCTTATAATAGCATGAATCGAGTCATTCTTGACTGGACGACAAAGCGGACGGAGTGACTTGCACGGAAGATCGAATATCTGCTCCAAAGTGTTCTCAACAGATTGATTCCGGATCTCATCACGGTAAGAGACTAGATGGCCTTTCGACGAATTATCAGCCCTATCGTCCTCATTCAACAGCACCGCCAAACCAGAAGAAAGCCCACCGATCCGCAGGCCGTCTTCCGCCATCCGCGACAAGTGCCAGCTAGTGGTGGCCGGAGCCCTCGCTAGACCATACTAACTCCACGTATTCAAACTCCAACCAGATGCAGCTCCAAGCTTGTTCTACCCATACGATTTCGATCCTAAAAACACCAGACCAAGTCAAAAACAGAGATTCAAATCCCTACTGCAGCCCAATCCTTACGAAGCCATAAAAGGAAATCACCCAAGCGAACACTCGAAAACCTTCAAAGAAGCACAACAGACCACCCCCGACAGCAGCTCAACAACACGAATCTCCTAAAGCAGCATCCCTCCGCTGAAACGCAACGGCACGGACCATCTCAACCTCCTCCCGAAATGCTCTCAAATACTCACGCGCAAGGACTCTATCTCTCTCTTTCTCTCTCTCTCATATTCGACTCACGCACGCAAAGACTATGTGAAGCGAAATCGAACATCCGCGAAGGAAGAATCAGGCGGAACCGAATCGAAGACTTACAGCCCGCGGTCGACGAATTCCCCACACGACACCTCGCGAGGCGGCGGCGGCGGAGAGGCGGCGGCGAGCCGGCCGCTAGGGTTTGCGCGGGGGCGCCGCCGATAGAGCGAGGCCACAGCGACTCGACGGAGAGGGAATTGAATTCGACCGAGCTCCCTTAGAGAGAGAAAATGGAACTCTAGAGAGAGAAGGTGGCGTGGAGCTCTACGAAAGATGGTGAAGAAGAAGAAGAAGAAGAAGAAGAAGACGCTCTCTCTCTCTCTCTCTCTCTCCTCCCCCCCGGTTTTGGGAAATGGGGAGAAAAAAAAGGGGAAGGGGAAGCGAAAGCCACACAGCGAGCAGCCACGCGACAAGCCCAAACCGGTCGCAGCTACGTCCCAAAACGCACGCCCGTTTTGGATCCCCGCCCCACCATTTTCGGAATTTTTACCTTTTCCTCCCCCCGCCGAATATTCTGTTCTCCAATATGGATGGTCCTTCTTACTTTCATTTTTCCCGCCACCCTTTTTTTTTTAATTATATATTTTTACCATATCCTTCGCTTTTGATAATTTGGACCTTTATTCGTGTTTATAATTATTGGCCAAAAGGAATGAAATGTGAGCTACTTCCTAATTGCCAGCATCTTACTGAGGGTGTGAAGTCGTCCTGCATTGATACGAATATACCATGGTGGACAAATCACTTCTGAGATACTGTCTCGTGATGATTGATAACATAGGTCGCCTTTCTCAAACCCTTTACTTATTAAAAGAAAAGAATTCGGCATATTAATGATGCGATTGAATATTACCAGTGGAGGTCGTGTCTCTAGACCTTGTAAGATTTTGTCGCATGTCTCATATGCACGCATTCAATTCAATCAATGCCAACAGATACTCACAAATAGCTTTATGCTCTATTTATTTCATAGATAATAAATGATCTGGGAAATATTTTTTTAAAAATAACCACTCGAGAATACTAATCAATAAAAAGTATCTTCATCATCGTAAACAATAAAAATATTTGTCGTTCATTTATTTTCGTAAGCAATATGAACAATTACTTTTAAGGAAATATATATCATATTATTCATTTTTTTTAAAACAAATGAAGCAGCAAAATACATGGCTCTAAGCGCCAAGCGAGACAACAACGCCATGAGATGTATTTTTAAATATGTCAAATATTAATTTATTTAGTTTCATTCTCATTTAACTTAGTTTTTCTTCTTCTTTCTTTTATTTTTATTCGCAATAATCAATTTTTTTTTTTTTTTGGCAGGGGGTGAGGTGGCGTGGTCTACGGAGGCAAGGGAAGTGCGAGAGCTGAAAGCGCACTCCGACGATGGTGGCGTAAGCTGTTGCCGGGTCAATGGAATTTCGGGTAAAAAGCTGCGTTCGTTCAGGCCTCCACGTGGCGCTCGCTCATCATCTCTCATCTCGTGCGCTTTTTCTCAAAATTCAAAGCGCCAGTTGATGACGGTTTATCCAGCAAATTTCAAAAAGGTGCATGACATGGAAGACTGAAAATATCTAGATTTATTACGTCAGCTTCTTCTTCTTCTTCTTCTTCTTCTTCTTCTTCTTCTTCTTCTTCTTCTTCTTCTTCTTCTTCTTCTTCTTTCCTTCCATATATTGGATGTCTATATTTTATTAGAAAAATATATTAGTTATTGCATGGTCTTACACAACACGATCAATTTTAAGTTGGTGCGATTTAATTAGTAAATATGTACCGTCACACTAAGTTTTGATTTTTGGAATTCCAATTCGATTCAATAAGCATCGGATATATTTGAATATGGCAGGATTGCAATCAATACCCGAAATCTAATAGAACCTGAGTTAGATCAAGCTCAAACTCCAACTCAAAACCCAACCATTCAAAGTATCATGGCGATTTTTCGCATGCAAATGTAAAACATGCGTAAAAGAAGTACATTTTAATT
Organism: Eucalyptus cloeziana; assembly: GCA_014182715.1. NCBI lineage: Eukaryota > Viridiplantae > Streptophyta > Magnoliopsida > Myrtales > Myrtaceae > Eucalyptus > Eucalyptus cloeziana. The sequence continues at coordinate 54,226,751 of CM024641.1, read as the reverse complement.
GTGAATTGAGGAGGAAATTGCCAAAATGAAGGATTTGGAGAGACAAAGGCCCTGCATGGTTATGTTCTTTTTTTTGTTTTTAAACAATTTTTGTGTTTTTTTGTTCCGGGAGACAAAAAAGAATGCAAACGCGTTTGTTTGCGTTTTTGTTCCAAATCTATTTTTTTTTCGCAGGCACTTTTTTGGAACATAAACAAGAAAACAAGAAAAACTTGTTTCTTGTTTCAAAACAAAAATTAAAAACATATTTTCTCTCTCCTCTCTTTTCTTCTCTCTCTTTTTTTTTTTTTCTCTTTTTCTTTGGCCGGTCCCGGCCTCGGCCATGGCCGGCGACCGGCCAAAGAGGGCCGGCGACCTTGCCGGGGCATCGCCGGCCCCTGGCGAGGCTCGGCCTCGCCTTGGTTGGGCGAGCTCGGGCTCGCCGGATCTGGACGAGCCCGACCTCGCCCGGCCAAGGCGAGGCCGAGCCTCGCCGTGGCCGGGCGAGGCCGCGGCCCTCGTCGGCCGATCGCCAGCCATGGTGGAGCCACGACCACCAAAAGAAGAAAAAAAGAAAAAAGAAAAAAGAAAGAAAAAAAGAAATAAAAATATTAAAAAATTAAAAGAAATAAAAAAAAGAATACAAATTTACAAAACATGTTTTTGTTCATTTTTTATTCCCGGAACAAGTTTACCAAACGCGTTTTTATTCAAAAAATTGTTGTTCCGGAGCAAAACACTTTTTTCTATTTCATTCCAAACAATTTTTAAACAAGTGTTCTACTAAATGCACCCAAACTTGAAGCAACAAGAAATTTGCTTTTTGTTTATTATTATTGATTGAAACTGAAATGCAAATAAGGGAGGCCAACTTCCAAATTTTGAGCCATTGACCATTTAGAGCAAGAAAAGAATCCAAAATCGAGAATCCGTTTTTTTATTAAAAATAAATATTTTAAAAATAGTTTCTTGAAATAATCGTATGTATTGCTTGAAATAATTAATTAATGAAAAATTCGTTAATTTTATATCTAAATATTTCTATGGACGATGAAAATATTATTTATTCATTCATTTACGTGAGTAATACAAGTAATATTTATTGGAGAATGTTTTCTAAATTATTCATTTTCCGTGAATAAAGCCCAAGCGTAGGTTTGTTTCGCAGAACATATATGATTTGAAAATTATTTTCCTAAAAATGATTGCGTGTATCGTTTATTAAAATGAACAAATAAAAAAATTTCATCATCTATAAAAATGTTATCAATAATGACATATTTCATTAATTAATTATTTCAAGTGATATAAACATCCATTTTTAGTAAAAAAAATTAAATTATCCATTTTTTTGCGAAGTGAATATAGTCTAAAAATAACTAATTTTGTCGCACGTGAATGTGATGCAACGAAGTCGCGAAACACGTGATGATCATCTCACGGTTCACGGATGGCGGGATGCGATCCACACGATACCGGGCCACGCTACTGTGCGCCGGATGCGCTCCTATCGCCTTCAGGCTGGTCAACCCAATGCAAAACCGTATAAACAAAACGGCGTTATCATTTGTCCGGCTACGCCGTTTCGCTCGTCGTGTAGCTTTCATCCTTCGAAAGTGACGAAATCCATTGCTACTCTCCTTTTTTTAAAGCTCCTCGGAACGCAAGCACATTTAACTAGATTGAATTATACAATAACTAGCTAGTTGGACCTTTTTAATGCCTGCACATAGCATAATCACTGAAATTAAAATATGTATGACTACGTTGGTTGGGAGATTCGATTGGCTTTGTCTTCGTCAATTTTTATTTTTAACATATGTCGTGTTCATAAAATTATTATTATTTTTTTTTTAGTAACCTAAGGAACCTCGTAAGCCGATAGCCGGTGAACAAATCCTGAGATGATATCAGAGGACCCATCACCCTAACGACACGAATAAGAATCCCGTGCGACGCTTCTGGGATTCGAACTTAGCCCATTCGTGAGTAAGCGAGAGCTTGAGCCAATGGTGAGTCTAATGATTGCATGTGCCTATGTAACATCATGGCATCCTGAAGGTGGGTGCTCAAAGCAAATATTTGAGATGATATGTGGTTAGTTTAAGAATTTCAATGGTCATATCGAATGTATTATTTTAAAACTACCATTTTCATCTATTATGAGTAAGAATTAAGATTGATGTTTTTTGGAAGCGTTCAAGTGCCCTCTTAGGGTGTTTTTGGGAGAGCTTACATTTTCACTTAAGTAGTATTTGCCAAAAACAATTTGTGCTTGACAACTAGATGTGGTGTATTTTTCGTAAAATGAGGTTGGGAGGTAGGCAAGTGCCACGGCAAAAGATTAGAGGCAAGCATCCATGCTAGATGATCAAATAAAGGCGACCATCGGCAAAGCTCGACAACCCTTGATGAGGCTTGTCTGACTCTCGACAAGTTCTGCAACGAACAGATCTAGAGTAATCCCTGATCCCCAATGAGCCTCGCGACTCTCAAACGCTATCAATCCTTGCCAAATGAAGAACAAATTTAGAGCGATGAACAAAATCTATCGTAGTGAGATATTATGAATAGTAATTAAGGGCAACACAAGAGAACCAAAAAAAAATTAGGGCAAGATTGGAAGAGAAAATTCCACTAAATCCTAAAGGCAATATCTTTGCAATGCTAAAAGCCAATGCTGATCCCACGATGCATTAGGCTGTCATCATTTCAAGCTGAATTTGGTCTAAAGGCCTTCGGGTTTGTATTATCATATGCCTCAACTTTGGCACAAGTGGGGAAATTGTCAAATGAATTTTAAACTTATTGAATCAAATATATATTTTTCAATTTTGCCAATTAATTCTAAAACTTTTGCACGAAATTCCAATGAAGTCATTTTGGTCAATTTTCGCTTAAAATTAATGATGGGGGCAATGTGCCACCTAAGATGGCCAATAATAGCTAAACAACCACATAAGTGATTTTCGGCAAAAATTCCAATTCCACTTAAAGTATTACATTGGAATTTTGTTTAAAAATTCCCAACACAAGGGCCTTTGGAGGCCTAAAAGACTTTGGGAATGCTTAGACTTGAATCAAAAGGTCCTCAACAATCCAAAGTTTTTTTGCTATAGTTTTATTAATTAACCCTACTAATTAAGAATGACATGGAAATTTTTTAATAATATTTTGAATTTTTATGGTTTTTTTTTTTTTTTTTTTTTTGAGGGTCGATAAGGGTCACTAGCCAATCCTCATCAGCATTGGGTGAGGGCATCACAGTGGTGAGGGCCCGTGGCCTTTAGTGGCTAATGAGGGTGAGGCCCATGACATCCTTGTTGATGTTAGGCATAGAGGACTTGCAAGTCCTTTCCTACATTTTGTGAGAGCCGTAGCATTAGCTGTGACACCCTCGCCTAGTGCCAATGAGGGTTATTGGCCCTTGCCGATGGGCGACTTCCCTTGCTGACCCTTGAGCCATCCCCCTCCCCCACCAAAAAAAAGAAGAAGAAGAAGAAAGGAAAAGAAAAAAAAGAGGAAAAATCATAGAATTATAGAAATTATCTACATTAGAGTTGGTCGCGTTATGTAAATTAAATTGCATCTACGATAGCAATTTCCCACTAATTAGTCAGGTAGACTTAGTTGACATAAATACAAAATATTTAGTATTAATTTGTTACTAATATAATATATTTAAGACTTTTTTTGCACTTTTCCCACCTAAGAATTTCCTATAACAAATGAATTCGATCACCAGAGTTAATTCCGTGTCAATGTCTAATGCCAAAAGAACAAATGCAATTTTGCTTCTTCTCTTATCATATTTGAACGATCGACTTGACCAATTGGCCCGTCTGACAAATCCCATTCCTGCCATGCCAACTAATCGCGATGTTTCTTGTTCAATCAGCTAAAGAGACCCTAACATATCGAATTCGCCAATCAATGTAGAAAGAGACGTGTCGTGGATCGTGGACGACAATTGCAGCAAATCCGGTGGCAACGTCGTGCAGAAGATTCTAGTGCCAGCATCGAGCAGAGCTGAATCTTACCTGTAACTTTTAAGTGGACACGATCGTGTTGGCCAAGATAGGTAAACAAATATACCTCTAGAAGACAAATTCGAAGGGCCTGGACAAGGGCTTTTAGCTACGCGACTCGGCCGGCACGATTGGGACCCAAGTCGGGCCCCCTTACCCTAAAGATTATTATTATTTTTCATTCATATCGCCGTGGTGCAAGGGTAACAGAGGCTTGAGTTCTATATTGATATCTCCATGGATGGGCACCTTAGTGAGAGCGACACAGATTACTAGTAATCATCTTATTATTGCCAAATCATGTAATAATCAATCTTTAAATGAAAAAAAAGATTTCTTTTACTTACACTCGATTTAGACTTATATTGTGTAATTCGATTTTTAGCAAAAAAAAAAAAGAATTTGTGCGAACAAATAAAATAAATAGAACAGAGCAAATAAAGCAGTAGAGATATATAAGAAAATTGTACTTTTTTCTATTCTTTTGTTTCATAGCCGGAATTCTTTATGAAGAACAAATGTGCTATATCATTTCATAGTGGATCAGCGAATTCTTGGGCTGAGCTGGATTTGAACTAGTGTAGACATATTGCCAACGAATTTACAGTTCGTCCCCATTAACCGCTTGGGCATCGACCCAGGAAGAATCAATTCTAGGCTTATTGATAATCCACGATCAACTTCCTTTCGTAGTACCCTACCCCCAGGGGAAGTCGAATCCCCGCCGCCTCCTTGAAAGAGAGATGTCCTGAACCACTAGATGATGGGGGCATACTTGCCTGATCGCCATCATACTATATCATGCTCATGGTATAGTACGAATAGTTTTTTGAAATTGTCAATATAATGGAATGGTTTGACTAAACCCGAAAGATCTTTCTGTCTTTCAAAATTTCATAAAATTTTGGAATTCGTCATTTATATTCCTAAATCATTCATTCAAATCACCATTCTATAAATAAATCTATCTTGAATTCTATAAAATAGAATGAATATCTTATGGATTCATTATTCAATTTAAATATTAATTAAAACTGAAAATAAGAAAAAAAATAAGAATTTTTGAATGAAATGAAAATAAATAAAATAAAAAGAAACCAGGCAATAAGTTAGGTCCGACCCACCTGGGGATTACACCATTGATGACCTCAATTTCCAAGCTCATACTTCAAGAGCTATCCCAATTTAGGATCCAGTTCCCTTGCATATGCATCTCAACCTGTTAACATAAAAAAATGGGCCTAATGGGCCATGGGCAAATAACGATGCCCACCAAGTCCGATGTGCAAGAGAACAGGCCCATGATAATCTAAGCGAGGCCTGCTATCAAAGATATCAACAGTTCGGTACCGAGTATTTTACTTATTTATGTCATGCATTTACTCTCAATTGCATTAGATTTATCTTTTATTTTATCTTAAATGCATTAGAATTCGTAGCCGTTTCATGGGACCCTACACAAATAATAAATCTAAAGAAAAGCCTCTTCTTTGGTAAAAGATATTTGGTTCAAGAACCATCTTGGCCAAACAGAACCTTTGATTACGATGGATCTCACGTGAAATTTACATGATTTTAGGAAGTAGTTGTTTTTGTGAAATTTTGAGAAGTGTGGATTGGAAATGTTGAATTTGGAAATGCCTGAGACAGGCAGATGCTGTGATTTAATTCGCACGAGGAAAAAGAGTGTGGGAATTTCATGCCCCGCTACGTCCAACATAATTCTTTTTCATAGTCGAACTGATAAAAAAACCAGGAAAAAAAGATACAAAATCTCAAGTTTAGAAAAGAGAGGAATGCCGAGAACTTTTAAGGGGGGGTCACATTCCTCCAAATCGCTCCCATACGGTGGCGATGAACAATAGCAAGTGAGCGACGATGAGCAAGAGCGACATCAACACCAGGAACAGTCCCAGCCTCCACCACTTGTTCCTTATTACTTTCAAGAACCCATCCTCGCACGCCATGCAATCGTAGCACAGGACGTCCTCGTCGTTTTGCCACGTGTCACAGTCCTCGTCGTCCGCCCCGTCGGAGCCGACGCCGAGGTGGTCGTTCCTCCTCCAGTATGTGGCGTTCACGTATTCCATTTCACAGATCACCGGAGGTCTGCAGCAGCCGAACTTCGCGGCGGAAACATGAAACATTACATAGATTAAGCACTAAATGCAGAACATATGATTGAATGTGCAAAAACATAATCGTCAAACCTAGTGTTTGGCTGAAGTAAACGGAAATAACGACGCTGTACCTCGATCGGGGACAACTTCTTTGCGCTAAAGTCGTCCGACCTGAGGCTGAGAGATCGGGCTGCCAGATCGTCGCACATCCTCGAGTTGTAGATGCACGACTTGATTGAATTCCAGTAGTTGTCGTTGTAGACCTTGTCCTTGAGCCACGTCGGGGACCCTATCACAGACTTGCTCTCATTCTTGTAAGCACCCACCAAAGCAAGGCCCACGGTGAGCATCAAGATCAGAGGCACCATGACCACAAGGAGGCCTAGGGCATGCACCTTGGCCCTCAGGAACACCACAAGGTTGCTGATCAGGAACACGAAGAGCAGGGCAACGCCGATCCCGATTTGGAGCTTCGGCAGCCTCAGGAGGCTCTCGCAGTCATAGCCCTTCATGTAGAGAAGCCATATGATAGAGGCTAGGACGGGTAGAGAGAGAAGGAAGGTGAGGATGGCTATTGAGCCTACAATGATCCTCGCTAGCCTGCTCTTGTCCACCGTGTTTGGAGCTTCTTTAGAAGATTCTTGTGGCAGCTTCATCTCTTCTTGGACTGCGGCTACTATGCTGGTCACAGCTTCGGCATCGGTGGTGGCGGTGGTGGGGTTATTGGCGTTCTCAGCCATCTTATTAACGGAAAGAAGTTTGATTTTTCATGTGAGAAATTAGGCTTGTGCAGGAGATGCGTATAAGTTTGCGGTTTTTGTTGCATGTGTTGTTCATGCCTCTCTCTCTCTCTCCCTCTCTCTCCCCCCACTTTTACAAGTATTTACCAAGTCAAGTCCAAGAGCTGGAAGTTTGGTGAGAGAAAAATGGAAGGAATCAGAAATTCCAGGGAAGAAGTTGTCCCTCTTAGCTTGACATCATGAACATCTGTCATTCCCAAGTGGGAGTTCCAAACACCCATCTAAAGCTAATGAAAAATAATATTTTCCCCATGATTATGAAAGTTAAGAACATAGTAAATATGATGTTTTGATAGGATATTCTGAACACATTCAATTTAGGAGATGTGGCAACTGATATGTATAAAATTGTTTAATCAACATGTTCTAACATACAGTAACTTAGCTGAGGTGATATTTCCTTAAACGTCGGGAAAGCCGAGCGACTCTCAATGAGAAAAGTTCACCAAAGTTTAGCTTACCATAAGAATGTACCATATAGTGCTTACCTGGATTCAAGAGATAACAGGACATGCTTCTTTATGCAACTCCAGCTCTAAAGTTTCGAAAAATAATATCCTATGTAACCCGATCTTATTATAACTAGGAGTATGCAAACCTTTTGGCTCAGCTAATATGTATATGAAGGGACAACATCGATGGTTACACATATGGATTCTGATCAAATGTAGGGCCTGGTAATATACAAGACAATTTGTGTAAATCAAACTCCAACTCGGACCGTGTACAGAGTAAAAGTCGTAAAGAATCTAAACACATGGGGCGGTGAATATTGCGATGACCGAACCAGAAGAAACTCCATTTTGCTGCTTTGTTTATGCCAGACTGCACGCATTTTACTGCAGAAACACCAGGGCGGAGCCAGCCGATGGTCTTGAAGATAGCGCTACGTGCTCGGGGATCAGGAGACAGGTCAAAGGAACCAGAAACTTTAAATCCACCTTCTCAAGGGACAGCAAGATCAGATTAGGTAATATTAAAGTTTTGTCAAGTGTGGTATTCCTTGATTCAAAGCAGGTCAAAGGAACGCATCCAAATGGTCATCTGAACCTCTCTCTCCCTCCCTCCCTCTCCCTCTATATATGTGCGTGTATATAGAAAGTGGAACAGAAAGGTCTTGTTTCCATAAACAACCGGAAATGAGGTGTTCAATCAGAAGCTTTCTCTGTCTCTTGCTTCTGGCTTCCTTCTTGGGGGCGATGTCTACTGTTTGTGGGAAGTCTCAGATGTACAATGGAGTTGTAGCTTCCTCAGACTCCAACAACATGGTGGGTCTCGTGATTACTCTCTCTCTCTCTCTCTCTCTCTCTCTCTCTCTCTCTCTTATATAACAACTTGTAGTACTTGAACTGTGCAGAGAGTAAGCGCAGAGAGTGGCAAGGCGAGTGGTGATTTGGAAGCCAGACATGGCAAGGAGGCTGAAGGGGAGCTTCTCGAGAATGCAGACTACATATACACCAACTCTTTCCCTTGACTAATCATCTTGTAATTTCTCCGTAGCTCAAGACATGGGTTTGCTTCAGGATTGTGGTATTAAGAGTTTGTGCCTTTAATTTATCGATCTTCGATTATTTTTCAGTAAAACTTCCAGGCGAACCGTTTCTCTCGACTCCATGATTATCTAGAACAAATGCCCTTGCTTTTTGTGAACAAAGCTCCAAACACAAGCGCACACGATTTTCAGGAAGTAATTTGGCCATTCCAACTGAGAAAAGGTCAATTTTACAAGATGAATGGCTGATGGCATGAGAAGAAAGGAAATTTATCGTAATTACTTTTTACTCATAAAGAGCATGGCCGAAGATGTGTCTATAAATTTATTGTTTTGAAGACTAAGGTTTAGCATAAACATTACGCTATGGAGAGCGCTGAATTCAGCTGGCCTTTGACTATTTATATAACTTCATATGTTGGCGAGACCCCACCACTCGTACAAATGTCCCATATTGATTTAATGAAACATAATATTAAGTGCATGCCACCCAAAGATTTACTCGAAAGTAGTTTTCTCTTGATCTTCTGATGTAATTGGAATCTGATTATAACCTGAATATCCATCAAGAAAGCAATAAAACTCTTGCCTACAAGTCTTTCCAACATTTGATCAATAAATAGTAAAGGAAAGTGATATTTTCTAGTGGCATCATTCAATTTTTTGTAATCCATACACACATGCCACCCAGTAACTATTCTAGTTGGAATCAATTCATTGTTGTCATTTTTCTGAACAATCATATTGCCTTTCTTTGGCACACTTTGTATAGGACTTACCCAAGAACTATCAGAGATAAGAAAGATGATACTTGCATCAAATAACTTAATTACCTCAACTTTCACTACTTCTTGCATCTTCGAGTTCAAATGCCTCTGAGGTTGGATAGTAGGTTTGTATTGTTCCTCCATCAAAATTTTGTGCATGCAAAGTGAAGGGCTATTCCCTTGATATTAGCTATTTTCCATCCAATTACACCTTTATGCTCTCTCAGTACTCTGAGCAGTTTCTCCTCCATCAAATCTGTCAAAAAAGAAGATATAATTACTGGCAAAGAATAAACTCTATCTAAATAAAAATATTTCAAATGGGAAGGTAAGGGTTTGAGTTCAAGAATTGAAAACTTTTCAATTGATGGTTTAGGTTTTGTTGTGTATTTTCTCGACTCCTCAAATTTATTTGCCTTTTGCCTTAAATATGGTGGAATTGCCTCCATGAAATTTGCAGACTCCTTTATTTCCTTATTCTGAATTTCTTCGTCCTATTGAAATAAACATGCTTCAAGTGGATCTTTAAAAATATTTTCCTTAAAAATATTGTTCACCAACTTATCAACTGTCTTAACTCTAAAATAAGAATTATCGTAAGAGGATATTTCATTACTTTAAAAACATTAAAGGAAATAATATCATCTTGATCTCTAAGAATTAACTTCCCTTGTTGTACATTAAAAAGGACTCTTCCTATTGTTAGAAAAGGTCAACCTAAGATAAGTAATACCTTAAAATCTTCCTCCATTTTCCTTGTTGGCTACGTGTCATAAATCGATGTACACCCAAAAAAAAATAAAATAAAATGGAAGCTAGATTAAATTTAGAATTATCTGGTATCAATATTAATTAGTATTAAACAAGCAATGTTCGGCAACGGCGCCAAAAACTTGTTCGTAAAATTCTAAACGTAAGTAAACGTGTCGAACAAGTAATATAATGGTGAGAAAGAGTATCGTCCCATGGAAATTCATGATTAATGAACTAATTAAATACTAAAAATAGATTAATTCTAAAATTTATCTAACTGATCAAAATAGAATTGAGAATCAATTAAAACTAAAAATGTTAAAAGCAAAATTTGGAGACTAAACGTAGTAAATCAATTGGATAAATATGTTAGAGCATTCGATTTCACTATAACCATTAAATATGAATTTCATATTGTTATACATACAATAACGATATCAAACATGTGATAGCGAAATTTCCTAATCTATTTGTTATCCTATCTCTAGGTACAACAAATATATTCAGTTTATTAATCCACCATATCTCTATGTGAATTTAAATAAACATAAGTGCATTAAAATTTATGAATATTCCCGGTTTACAATGAGTTTTTTGGATCACCTTATCACCGAAAGTTATATAAATAACACGGTATATTTCTATCTATATTTAATTCATGGTTATATATTAGGGGTGATCAGGTCCAAGGTGGGTAGGGTCTAGACCTGGACCCTATTCCCTACCTTGTTATAACCGGTTCTCCTTTTTTGGACTCTGTTCCCTACACTGTTTGCATTGGACCTTGTTCCTGGCCCACCCTGTTTTTGCGGTCCGGGAACAGGGTTGACCCTGTTTATATTGGAACCTGTTTTGCATAAAAATTGTTGTATCTTTATATTAACCTTAGATAAGCAAGTATGGATGATGTTGGAAGTGGAACAGACAGAAAGCACAAACAGCAAATGGAGAGCAAGAACGAGATCATATCTATTCTTCACCTCAAGAGCATTATCTTCACTTTTCGATCCTGATAAAAATTGCTTCGAGTGCGAGGAATGAGTCTACCACTGTTGTCCAATGCGAGCCTACTCCTGCAAAAGCATCAAATATCTAATTATACAGATGTAAGGTACTAAATGATAGGGAAGGAGGAGAATGAAACACTGAAGCACTGTGCACAGGTGAAAAGGACTTGGCGCTTTTTACTAGTACAAGACCCTTTTATCGGAAATCCACTCAAGAAGCAGCTTCAGTCCGCTATATCATCAACAGTAACAATGGCTAAAAACAATCAAGCCTTAAAGACATTCCAAAACATTCACGGGACAAAACTTCACTCCCCATGAAATACCATTCATTTCAGACAAGTAAAATGCAATCAGAAAGAGGAATTATGGAAAGTATACTACGAAAAGTGCTATTGTTATTTTCTCGTCCATGCTATATTGAGATAAAAAATACCGCCTGTTTATAACACTATCCATCTGCCAATTCGTGGATAACTTTTCTGATGTTATAGTTGTACTAGAGAATGTTGTTCCATTTTGTTGTTGTATTGACTGCTTTATATGTGTGAGCAGAATGGAAGGTGCAGAAATCAATAAGAGCCTACTTGCACTCAAGGAATGCATTAGAGCTCTGGACAATGACCAGAGTCATATTCCTTTCAGAGGCAGCAAATTAACTGAAGTTCTCAGGGATTCCTTTGTCGGCAACTCTCGCACTGTCATGATATCCTGCATTTCTCCAAGTTCTGGTTCTTGTGAGCATACTCTTAATACCTTAAGATATGCTGACAGGTAAAATATCCGAGCAGAGAATTGCGGCTTGTAAAGGTTATGTGGTTGTTTTCAATTGATTATAGCTTCCTACAAATTGTTCTCCAGGGTGAAGAGCCTCTCAAAAGGAAACAATCCGAAGAAGGATGTACTATCTTCAACTACAAATCTAAAAGAATCAACTACCTTACCTTTGTCATCTGTTGCATCAAATGCTTCCAACTTTGAGGAAGATATAACCACCTCGTGGCCAGAACAAACAGGTGGAGATGATTATGATGTGTCGGAGGAGTTTTATGAACCAGAGAGAACACAGTGGAAGAGGAACAATGTGAAACTCGAATCTTTGAATCGTGCTCCTCCAGAAGAAAAATTACAGAAACATAGTTTTGCCCAGACAAAGTGGAAGGACCAGCAGAGATCAGATGCTAATAACTCTCATTTTAGTGATGATTTAGATGCTCTTTTACAGGTAAGTGAGCTGTGACAGTTATGCTTGACTACTCTTAATGGAAGTTTGTCATATTCAAAAGCTTCTGTACGTGCTTTCAGGAAGAGGAAGATCTGGTAAATGCTCACCGAAAACAAGTGGAAGACACAATGAATATTGTCAAAAAAGCAGCCCGATCTTGCCGAACAGCTTGGCGGGGAGGAGGACGCTGTCGACGGTGAAGATCACGACGGGGGTGGACTTGAGCAGCGTGCTGGCCACTCGTGAGGAGTCGACCCCGGTGTCGAGACAAGGAGGCCCGCGAACGTCTTGCACCCAGCCTTCTCGAGCAACGAGGTCGACGGCACCGGGGTGGCGAGGATGGCCGGGACCAAGATGGGGGCGCTGATCTGGAGGAAGGCGATGCTGCTTTCGCTCGGATGGATCGATGGAGGTGAGACCGTGAGAGGCTGAGAGCGAAGAGCGTGCTGCGTGAGAGTAAAGATAGAAAGTTAGAAACGACTAGGGTTTTGTTTTGGGGCCCAAAAACCGGTTCTCAAACCGATTCCCAAACCGGTTCGGTCGATCTAGTTCCCGAGCGGGTATTCCCTCGGAACCGGTTCTCGGACCGGTTCAAACAGGGTCTGAACTTTGGGAACCGGTTCCCGGACCGGTTTCAACCGGAACCGGTTCCTGACCCTGTTTTCCGGGTGGGCCGAATCGGGAACCGGGTTGACCCGGTTCGGTTGCACACCCCTATTATATATTAGAAAGAACAATTGTATATTATCACTTTTTAGTCTCAAATATGCACATCATATCATTCAAGTGGTAACTAGTCACTCAAAAGCATCAAACATAATAATATATAATTCACATAAATGAAATTACCCACACACATAAAAATCATGAAATTCGCATCATCATAATTAAGTTACATTGTAGCCCTAACAAAAAAAAAAAAAATTACAACATAGTAAAAGAAGAAATAAAAATATAAATAAAACCCAGCATCTTGACTCAAAGAGTAAGAATTCTATCACCACTTTTGCCTTCTCTTTAAAATACTAAAAAAAAAAAAAACTCCTAAACAATGAAAAAAGATTTCTCCAAAAAAAAAAAAAAAAAATGCATCTGTCAATATTATCCTATTTTTAGGATATATTCAAGAATTCTAACACAATACAATTGCTTTTTTTGTGTGAATAAAATAAGGAAATAAATCGCAGAATCCTTGATTTGGTATCCATCTTCTAATGCCTTTTTTATTTGAATTCCTGAATGATTGAATTTTCCTTTCCTTCTTTTTGCCCCTTTTTCCTTATTTTCTTCGTATTTCTTTATTCTGCATAAACAAGGAAGATTTAGGTAAATAGAAGAAAATCCAAATATTTTCTAAAGAATATTACATTATAAATATTATATTTGTTGCCTAAAATAGGTAAATTAACTTTATTATTATAGAGTTATCAGCTTCATGGCAGTCTCCAGTCCAATAACTCCCTCTTCCTCCTTCGCCATCTTCGGAGCCTCAACTTTTTAGGTAATAACTTTGTTGGCTCACACATTTCACATAATCTTAGTGCATTTGCAAATTTGACTCGTCTGAATCTCTCTCGTTCACACTTTTTGGGTACCGTTCCCAATGAAATCTCTCGCCTCTCTGAGTTGGTGTCGCTTGATCTCTCTAACAATTATATTTTGGACACATACTCGTTCTCTTATCTCATATTGAAAATTCAATTTTCACAATGCTTGTTCATAATTTAACAACACTGAGGAAGCTTGTTCTTGATGAAGTTGACATGCCCATGATTTCACCAAAATCCTTTGCGAATCTGTCTTCTTCTTTGGCATATCTAAGCGTTTATTCTTGTTTATTAGGGGGGATATTTCCGGATTCCGTTTTTCGATTACTGAGCCTTACAACTCTCAATTTAAATTTAAATGCTGACATGTCTGGGATTCTTTCAAATCCAATTGGACTAGTCCTCTCGAGTCCTTGTCTCTCCACCGTATGAGCTTTTCGGGAGAAATACCCAATTCAATTGGTAACATGAAGAATTTAACAATTTTAAATCTTGGTAATTGCAAATTCATGGGACACATCCCCTCATCAATGTGAAATGTCAACTAACTCCAAGTTTTGCAAATTGATGAGAATAGCTTTAATGGGGTTGTAGAGTTTGAATTATTTACAAAGCTTAAAAATTTCCGAGAGCTTTATGTTTCTCAAGAACTAAATCTAATCTACGATACACTCAAGTGTACATTCCCAAAGCTTGAAGTGTTGTGGTTGCGTTCTTGCAACTTGACCAATTTCCCTATTTTTTGAATTCATTGAAAATATTAACACACTTAGAACCTCTCTTCAAATAGGATTAGTGAGGAGATTTCGATGTGGTTTTGGAGAATAAATCATGATACATTGGAAGCTTTAATTCTTTCTAATAACCTTTTGGAGCAAGGTATACAACAGTTGCACGGGAAGAAATTGTCAATGATTAACCTTAAGAACAACTCATTTAATGGACCACTCCCCATTCCTCCACCTTCTAATTTTTACTTTATTGCCTCCGACAATGGTTTTACTAGTGAGATCCACTCCTTGATTTGTCAGCTTTTTTTTCATTCAAATATCTAGTTTTGTATAATAATAATTTCTCTGGGAATATGCCATCATGTTTTGGTAATATAACCAATCTCGAAGTTCTAAACTTGAGCAGCAATAAATTACACGAACCACTCCTCATTCCTCCACCTTCTACTTTTGAATTTATTGCCTTCAACAATGGTTTTACTATCGAGATTCTATCCTTAATTTGTCAGCTTGCTTCACCCAAATATTTAGTTTTGTCTAATAATAATTTCTCTAGGAATATGCCATCATATTTTGGTAATATAACCAATCTCGAAGTTCTACACTTGAGTAGTAATAAATTACACGGACTATTATCGCGCTCCCCAGTCAAATGCATGAAGTTATCAACACTAACTCTCAATCACATCGAGTTCAATGATATCTTCCCACATTGGTTGAAAGCACCACAACTGTATGACCTCGATTTGCAATCCAACAAATTTCTAGGGGTGATTGGGTCCAGGGTGAATAGGGTTTGGACCTGGACCTTCTACTCGACCTTGTTATAACCAATTCCCCTTTTTTGGACCTCGTACCGACCTTGTTTGTATTGAACCATGTACCTGACCCACCTTGTTTTTTCGGTCTAGTTCTAGGGTCAACCCTGTTTCTACTGGAATATGTTTTGCAACCGCCTGATATCCTATACAACTTCGAATTTTACATTAATACGCGAGAAAATAACGTAATTCTCATAATCAGTATTGAAACTGTTGGGATCGGTCGGATCCCGAAAAATCGGATTCGGCACCTAAACCGAACCCCTAAATCATATGCGGAAGATAAGCCCGGGAATGTCACGTATCACCGATCAAAAGCACACCACGGATTCGAGCGTACCTTGTTGGCCACAGATTAGACACCGACGCCGCAAAGAGGAAGAGAATTTTGGTCCCGTTCGATCCGATGTCGAAGATTCGCCGTTTTAGGGATGACGGAGTCGCTTCTTCGTCTTGGAGAGAAAGAGAGCTTCTTGGGAGAGAAATATGAACGTACTAAATGCGAAAAGGTACGTTCATTCTCTTTCTCATCCCTTTTATAGGTTCCCTTTTCCACGGGCCTAATTCCCGTGGGCCGGGCCCTTAGGCCCATCGTGGCCGGGCCGACTTAGGCCCATGAATAAATCCTTCATCTCCCACTCGCACATGGTGGTTCAAAAAACCAGCATGGGCGAATAGGCCCAACTTAGGCCCATCAACTGAAAATCCTCTTTTCCTCTTTCAACATTCATACCGGTGAATAATCCGTGCGACCAGCATACTTTGAGAGCTCGTTGCTATACATCTGTTAGGAATATATAGCAGCTCATAATGGGCATCATTTTTCGAGTAAAAAATAGTATGCAGTACCCTAGATCGATCGATCACATTTATATCTCTCTTAATCTCATTTAAACAATGATATATTTATTGTATTCACAATTATGATTATCCCAAAGATAGTCATAATTGGTCGACCTGTGAATACAAAACCACAATGCGATTCTTCAAATCCGATCTTCCTTTTTCCTTCAAACTCTCAATTTTAGTTTAACTTGCTTTTCTAGAAATGTCCCATTAGATCGAATCATCTCATGACCATTGGCAACATTCTAAGATAGCAAACACTAAATAGAAATCTTGAGAATAAGTAAGAGTCATGAGGGCACTATAATTGAGGAACTCAATTCCTCAAGAGTCTCACACGTCATAAAAGTTGAGATCAAACTTTTGCCACTCTTATAGGTCGTCTCATGCATACGTAGTATGAAATACGTATTACGGTATTAACTCCTTTCCCATGGAGCGTATGTCTACACCATCAATACCGTACAGATGATAGTTCGACATACCCAATGTCTAACTTGAGTTCACGTATTTACTCATTCACAAAATTCATCGAACTCACATCTGGCATCTTAGACAGATAAAGTAAAATGTGTGGGTTATTTTACTTTCGGACATCGCAAGTACTATGCCCTCATCTTAACACTCAATTAAGGCGACATACGTATTTTAAGCTTGAGCTCTCGATTATCACCTAGATAATAAGCTTAAAAACCGTCTCATCTCTATTTATTACATAGTAAATAGAGGCGATTACCCGTGTGAGTGGGCTAATCTCTTATCTGTCCGACATACTTTCTCAACATAAAATAATGCACCAAGCATTAAGATGCATAAAGATCAAACAAAGACTCATAGGCATTAACAATGAAAAACACAAATTCATTAATTGTGAACAACTCAGGGAAATAACAATCCAGTACATCAGACTCTACGCAATCCTAGAGATTTTACATGACCACAAAACACGTCTCTAGGTATTGGCTTTGTCATAGGATCTACTACCATTCTATGCGTAGATATGTACTGCAAGTTCACATCCTTTCGTGCAACCATATCTTTTACAAAGTTATACTTGATATCTATATGTTTGGTCTTGCCATGATATTTTGGATCTTTAGTGTACGCTATAGCTGCTTGGCTATCACAGTTAACCAATAACGGATGTGCAGCTTTATTAATAACACCTAAATGATCCAAAAATCTCTTAAGCCAAACTTCTTCTTGTACTGCTGCTGATAATGCCACGAACTCAGCTTCCATCGTGGACAAGGCTATACACGTTTGTTTCTTACTGCTCCAACATATGGTGCCAGTATTAAATAAGGAAACAAACCTAGAGGTAGATTTCCTTTCGTCTAAACCTCCTCCCTAATCAATTTCAGAATAGCCTTTGAGTTGCAGATCCCTTCCTTGATAATTCATCGTATAATCAGCAGTTCCCTTTAGATACCTCGTATTCTCTTAACGGCTTTCCAATGTGCTTTGGACCTGGATTGGATTGGTATCTACTCACCATTCCAACTGCAAAACATATGTCGGGTCTTGTACACATCATAGCGTACATTAAGCTCCCAACTGTACTAGCATAAGGAACATGTTTCATCTGTTCCTTTTCTTGTGGAGTCCTCGGACATAGTCTATGGCTCAATCCTTCACCTTTCGCAATAGGAGTGTCTATGGGTTTACTATCTTGCATACGAAATCGTTCAAGAACTTTATTTATATATGTTTCTTGCGAAAGAGACAACGATCTCTTCGAATGATCTCTTGAAATCTTAACTCCAAGAATGTATGCAGCCTCACCCATATCCTTCATTTCAAAGTTGGAAGACAACCAACTCTTGACAAGTATGAACAAACTCCATATTGCTTCCGGCAATCGCATATCATCAACATATAATGATATGATCACAAATTGATCCTTGGATCTTTTGATATATACACAATGATCCTCATCAATCATTGTAAAATCATATGCCATTATGGCATTATGAAAACGTATATACTATTGTCTCGATGACTGCTTAAGGCCGTATATCGACTTCAAAAGTCGACACACCTTTTCTTCTTGGCCTTTTACCATGAAACCAGTTGGTTGTTCCATGTATATTTCTTCCTCTAATTCTCCATTAAGGAAAGCAGTCTTTACATCCATCTGATGTAACTCAAGATCCATACTAGATACTATTGCCGAATAATGCGAATCGAGGTAAATCTTACTACGGAGAAAACGTATCTTCATAATCAATCCCTTCCTGTTGATTATACCCCTTCGCTACAAGGTGAGCCTTATGCCTTTCTATCGAGCCATCAGCCTTTCGCTTTACTTTGAGAACCCATTTGTTCCCAATAGCTCTGCGTCCTTTTGGAAGATCAACCAGTTCCCAGACTTGGTTTGATTTCATTGACTCCATTTCCTCTTCCATTGCATGAATCCATTTTTCCTTACTGGGGCAATTTAGAGCCTCATTAATATTTCTAGGCTCATCCTCATCTTGTGGAGCAACCATAAAAGTTTCCCCTTCAATGTCAAAACGTCGACGGGGAATACTTTGGCGACTTGTTCGCCGTATGGGAGTTTGCGCTCTTTGCACATCATTCCCCATTATGCTCCCACTGGAATTAGATAATGATGTCGTCTCATCATGTGGTTGCAATTGAGAATGAGTCGAATTCAATTCATCACTTCTCATATTACTCCCACTTGGACGAACTCCACTAAGATCATTATCTTGATCCGAGGTTTCAAATAGGGTGTTGTCTTCCCCTATTTCGCCATTCTTAGGAAATTCATCCTCTAAGAATGTGACATCTCGTGATTCAAATTCAGTTATACTCCCACTTTCCTGCTCACCTATGAACACATACCCTTTTGAGTGTTCAGAGTATCTTATGAAAATACTCTTTTTGCCTCTGGGACCCAATTTCCCAAACTTGTGAGAGGATTCAAGTGTATAGGCAGCACAACCCCATGACTTAAGAAAACTTAAGTCTGGTTTTCTACCTGTCCATAACTCATATGGAGTGGAAGCAACTGATTTGGAAGGCACACGGTTAAGTATATAGGCAGCAGATAACAACGCATCACTCCAAAAGGTGATAGGCAAGTTAGCATGTGCCATCATGGACCTAACCATTTCTAGTAGGGTTCTGTTTCTTCTCTCTGCAACACCATTTTGTTGAGGAATATATGGAATAGATAACTGTCTTTCTATTCCTTTTTCATCACATAATGTTCTGAACTCATCAGATAAATATTCTCGTCCTCGATCGGATCTCAATGATTTTATTTTCTTGTCTAATTTATTCTCTACCAGGTTCATAAACCTTTTGAAACAACTTATTGCTTCAGATTTGTGAGAAATTAAATAGACATATCCGAATCGAGTATAATCATCTATAAAAGTGATGAAATAAACAGCCCCATGCCTTCCTCTCACATTCATTGGACCACGAGATATCGAATGGATTAAATGCAGAGGAAATTCAGCTCTTTTACCTTTTCCAAATGGTTTCCTTGTCGTTTTTCCTTCTAGACAATGCTTACAGATAGGCAAATCGACTTTTTCAATTTTGCCCAACGAGCCCTCTTTGGCTAGTCTATTCATACACTGCTGGCCAATGTGACCAAGTCTAGCATGCCATACATTCACATCCTTATCATATGTGTTAGGAGACGTGAGAAGGGAATAACAAACATTTGCATTAATATAATCAATATCTAGTATAATGAAACCATCCAGAAAATAACCATGACCATAGTAGTTTGTATCCAAATACAAATCTACACCTCTATTATGGAAGTTCAACTTAAAACCTAATTTAACCAACACTAAAACAGACACTAAATTCCGACGAATCTCCGGAGCATACAATACATTATGAAGGAACAAAGTGCGTCCACCACGCATATTTAGTTGGCATGTGCCAATTCCTTTCACTTCAGCTCGGAGTTGTTTCCCACATAGATCCACTTAGTTCCGGTTGGTACTGTCGAAATTCCACGAAGGATTCTCTATCCTTCGCTACATGGTCTCTGTTGCTCCCGAATCAACAGTCCACGAGGATTAGATTCAGTCAAGAATACAGAACTTGACACATATGCAAAGTTCCCAATTGTACAAAGGGTGTGTACCTTCTTTGGCTCGCGACAATCGCGGGCATAGTGACCCTTCGGTCACAAGCTTGTAACATTTCACCCTTGAGATATTCTTCACATGAGGACGCTTTCCTCTCTTTTTGTTGGTTAATTCTTGGTTTCTTGCAAGCGGGACTTGATCCCTTGCATTTCCACATATTGAACGAATCAATGCGCTTGCGCTTAGAGCATGAAGCCCCTTCGAGCTTAAAGCAACACGAAAATATCTGTTTCCTGCTCTAATGCCTCGAGGCGATGATCTCGCTAGCTCAAGGTGGCGCACAGCATCCTCTAGATCTTCCAAAACATAGTCAAGAGCTTTTAGTGCCTTTTGCTTTTCC
Source organism: Eucalyptus cloeziana (assembly GCA_014182715.1). Classification (NCBI taxonomy): domain Eukaryota; kingdom Viridiplantae; phylum Streptophyta; class Magnoliopsida; order Myrtales; family Myrtaceae; genus Eucalyptus; species Eucalyptus cloeziana. The sequence continues at coordinate 54,206,174 of CM024641.1, read as the reverse complement.
AGCACACATTGAATTTTCATTTGCCAAATTTCATAGTTGTTAATATTGAGCTTTTCACCTTTGTTCAGCTCGGCAACTATGCTATTTGTGGTCAAGCCATTAATCTGAACACATCAGACATATATGCACGAGTTATTAATGCCTATCATTTATGCACCCATTTTGCACAAACCCATCATATTAATTAATAATTTTAAGTAAGGTTTCAGAATCAAAAGGTCACTATGTTTCCAATCATCCTCCAAAAATCCTAACTTAAAACTATCATTAATATGATTGTCATATGCAAAATCAATTCTATGAAGCTACAAAAACTTCTATTACTACCCACACTAACTACCCACAAAGAACCAAAGCAATCACGAAAGCAGCAGATAATTGACATACAATATAATAATAATGCTTTCACTCAATATTGCTAACAAATAGGTTGCTATGTCAACAACAATTAGGTAGCTAACATTACATAAGATGTTCACAAAGAACACTAAATAAAAACAAGCCATAACATCTATAAACGAGGCATCATACAACTAATAGGGAAAGCAGCTACATGGTCCAATTTCTTTTTCTTTTTCTCTGTAAAATTCTCAGGCATTCTTGACAGCCACGGAAAAACAGACGGATATCCCTTAGGATTTCTCCTACGCACATTCAGTCTTGGCCCAATCGAAGTCATTCCTTGGGTCGCAGTCTTTGTGGCTCCTACCCGATGATATTCATCTACGAATGCCATTACTAGCTCCTTATAGCTAGTAAATCCTTTGACCTCCCGTAGGCAATTCAACACTCCTTGCCATTCTAGTGGAAGAGTGTTCATAAAGAATTGCATCATCTGAATATCTGGCATGGGATAACCATTCCAAATGACTTCCTGAATTTTGTTGTTGACCTCTATGACATGATCAATTATGTCGTCACTCTCCCATCGATAACCTTTCAAATCGGCTATCAACCTTGTAAGCCTTTCTTTTTGTTCATCTGACATTCTGCGCACAGATGCGCGCGGCTTACGGGGAGGCATTGTTCCTGCAACAAATGCAGAACAAAAAAAAAAGGATTACATATAATCCACATAGACATAATTGAAAAAGAAACAATTTTTTTTTTTTTTTTTTTTTTTTTTTTTTCGGGTCAACGGTCAAGTCAATGGTCAACGGTCGGTCAACGGTCAGTCAACGGTCGGGCCGGTCAGACGGTCGAGCCGGTCGCCCGGTCGGACCGGTCTGCCGGTCGGGCCGGTCGGACGAACCGACCGACACGTGCCAGGCGCGTGCCAGGATGACGTCACGATGACGTCATCCGGCACGTGCGTGGCACGCGCTGCCGGGCCGAAACGACGCGCCCCGTTTGGCGCGCGCGTGCGTCCGCACGCGCCCGGGCCGAAACGGCGCGCCGTTTCGCTCGCGCGTGCGCCGCACGCGCCCGGGCCGAAACAGTGCGTTTCGCGCGGGGGAGCCGAGTCGGCGCGTGCAACGACCCCTGCGCGTTCCGGCCGCGCGTGGCGGCGCGTCCGACGGTCTCCGGCGGCGCGCGACACGTCGCCGGACTCGTCTCGACGTCACCTTCCTCCCTATGCCATCAGATTTTGATTTCGACTTACTTAAAGTCGGAAAAAATGGCGAACAACGCTCGGGTGTCGGGATTTCTCGCCCCGATTCGTACGGTCGAATGTTTTTTTGCAAAAAATCAATCAAAAACTTCAAATTGGTCGGGAAAAACGTGAATTAATGCTCTGATACCAATGTTGGGATCGGTCGGATCCCGAAAAACTGGATTCGGCACCTAAACCGAACCCCTAAATCATATGCGGAAGATAAGCCCGGGAATGTCACGTATCACCGATCAAAAGCACACCACGGATTCGAGCGTACCTTGTTGGCCACATATTAGACACCGACGCCGCAAAGAGGAAGAGAATTTTGGTCCCGTTCGATCCGATGTCGAAGATTCGCCGTTTTAGGGATGACGGAGTCGCTTCTTCGTCTTGGAGAGAAAGAGAGCTTCTTGGGAGAGAAATATGAACGTACTAAATGCGAAAAGGTACGTTCATTCTCTTTCTCATCCCTTTTATAGGTTCCCTTTTCCACGGGCCTAATTCCCGTGGGCCGGGCCCTTAGGCCCATCGTGGCCGGGCCGACTTAGGCCCATGAATAAATCCTTCAGAAACATTAAGCACTTTTAATCAATAAGTACATGAATTTTTCGACTTAACAAAAAATTAAGGATCCACAAGGCTAATTATTTTAAATAAAATCATAAGGCAAAGAAAAAACCATAACATTGCATAAACATTAACAACAAACATGGTATAAGATTAATCTCATTCCCAGAACTACTACATGAAGCTGTTCATTTATCTAAAATGGTTAACAAATCTCTGCTGCAAGCATAACTCCTCCAAAAGAGAAATTAGGCGAGCCAATCCACATGGTACACAGGAATTTAGCAGTGACGGATGCCGTCCGTTCGTCCGTCGGATGGCGCGAGAGGGAGCCGGTGAGGGAGGGAAGTGAGCGAGGAAGAGGAACAATGAAGGAGGAGTGCCTTGTGTGTTTGAGAAAGTTGAGAGGAAAAACACTGTGTGACTACAGAAGTAAGAGTAAAAATCAGGGGGAAAAAAAGGTTTTGGACCTCTACTTACAAAATCGATTCCCAAACCGGTCCGGGAACCGATTCCTAGACCAATTCAAATCGGTTCTGAATTTTGGGAATCGGTTCCTTGATCGGTTTCAACAAGAACCGATTCCCAACCCTATTTTTTGGGTGGGCCGGTCCAATTCCCAGGTAGGGACGATGAAAATGGGGTGTTGTACATGCGGCAAGACATTGCGCACGTAGGGACGATTCCAGAAGATTTTTTCATGTATATTTCTATGGCACTAAGAATCTTCCACGCCCAAGTGACCCACATCGTGGAAATTCTGTGACCCTATAATCTTATTCTAAGAAGACTTTTGACTTCGACCTTCTAGAGAAGACTCGTGTTAATCACTTCACAATACAGGAGGGCTTTATAAGTGGATGCATCCTCCATAGTCAATAAACTCACTCACATACTAAATTGCATAATGGGGAGGTATTAGATCCTCGGCCTCCTCTATTTTTACCTTTTCTTACATTCCTTCCTTCGCTATGCCGTGCCCCTTTGCCCTCCTGACCAACTTGATGCCTTGCTCCTTTTGAAGAATTCCTCCATACTTGATAGGGAGGCATTGAACTCATGTAATGAGGATGACTATATCACATCTTATCCAAAGACAAACTGATGGAATAAGGGCGTGGATTGTTGCTCGTGGGACGATGTCACTTGTGACGGTGTCATCGGCAACGTCATCAATCTTGATCTAACTTGCAATTGGCTTCGTGGCACTCTTCAATCCAATAGCTCCCTTCTTCTCATTCATCACCTTAAGTCTCAAACTTTTTGGTAATAACTTTGCTGGCTCACATATTTCGCCTAATATGAGCGCTTTTGCAACATTCACTCATCTAGATCTCTCTAATTCATTATTTTTGGGTTCTATTCCCAATGAAATCTCTCACTCCTCCAAGCTAGTTGATTTTCTAACGATTATATTTTCAACACATACTCATTCCCTTCTCTCAGGTTGGAAAATTCGGTAACGATTATATTTTCACAATGCTTATTCAGAATTCAATAGCATTAAGAAAGCTTGTTCTTGGTCCAGTAGACATGTCCATGGTTTCACCAAAGTCCTTGCGAATTTGCCTTCTTCTTTGGCATATTTGAGCATCATTGGTTGTTCCTTAGGGGGATATTTCAGGACACTGTTTTTTCAATTACCAAGCCTTATTACTCATGATATAAGTAAAAACGTTGACATGTCTGGGATTCTTCCCAAATCTAATTGGATTAGTCCTCTTGATTCTCTATCTCTCTAGTATATGAGCTTTTTGGGAGAAATACCCGATTCAATTGGTACCTTGAAGAGTTTAACAATTTTAAATCCTTGAATGTGCAAATTCACAAGACACATCCCATCATCATTGACAGATCTCAAGTAACTCCAAGTTCTATATATTGCGGGGAATAGCTTTGGTAGGGTTGTAGATTTTGAAATATTTGCAAAGCTTAAAAATCTTCGAGAGTTTTTGGTTTCTCAAGAACTAAATCTAATCTACTATACACTAAAGTATACATTCCCAAAACTTGAAGTGATGCGGTTGCCTTCTTGCAACTTGACTAAGTTTCCCTATTTCCTGAATTCATTAAAAAGATTAAGATACTTAGACCTCTCTTCAAATAGAATTAGTGGGGAGATCCCAAGTTGATTTGAGGAGTAAGCCGTAATTTATTGAAAACTATGGATCTTTCTCATAACCTTTTGGAGGGAGGCATACAAAAATTGCACTAGAAGAGATTGTCATCTATTCGCCTTAAGATTAATTCATTCCAAGGATCAATTCCAATCCTTCCATCTTCAACTTCTAGGTTTTTTGCCCAGAACAATCGTTTCACCGGTGAGATACCCTCTTCCCTTTGCCAGTTGAGCTCACTTGAACTTGTATATTTGTCTCGCAATAATCTCTCTAGCAATATACCACCATGTTTTGGTAATATAACCAATCTTGAGTGTCTAAACTTGAGTAATAAATTACAAGGACCATTACCATGCTCCCTAGTGAAATGCGTGAACTTATCGATGTTAATTCTCGATCACAATGAGTTTAGTGATATCTTCTCACATTGGCTGGAAGCATCGTGATTGTATAACCTTAGCTTGCAATCAAACAAATTTCATGGTAGGATCAACCTAACTACCTTTGGACTCTTCTTCCCTACTCTTCAAATTTAATCTATTTCATAAAACAATTTCATTGGACGGTGGCCCATAGAGGTTTTCTCAAATACCTCATTGGCTATTATAAAGTTGTCCAACAATAAGTTTGGAGGGCCAATAACACTTCCATCTCCTGTCACATTTTATTATGTTTTTGCAAGCAATAAGATAATAGGAAAAATCCCCTCTTTGACATGCAATTTTGCCAAGCTCAAGATCGCCCATTTGTCCAACAACAGCTTATCAGGTAGCTGGCCTCGGAGCTTGATAGATTTTAGCACTAGTTTGTCAATTTTGAACTTGCGAATGAACTACCTTGAGGGCACAATTCGTCAATTCTTTTCTTTAACAAGTAGCTTCATGACTCTTGACTTGAGTCAGAATCGATTTGAAGGCATATTGCCCTAGTCACTTGTCAAATATAAAAATATGCAAGTTCTTGATCTTAGTGACAATTAAATAGAGGATACATTCCCATAATGGCTAGGAACACTTTTAGAACTAAAAGTTCTTGTTTTGAGATCCAACAATTTGAAGGATCTTTTGAATATTCCCAAGGAGCACATCTCTTTCCCAAGTTACGCATTTTAAATCTCTCCAACAACAACTTTAGTGGTCCTTTGCCAAGCAACTTCATAAAAAAACGTTAAAGCCATGAAGAATGGTAAAAATGGGCAAGATGAATCATTATATATCACAAGGTATCTTAGGGAACGGAGTATCCGATTAAGGTCATATGAAAACTCCATAACTGTGACCATGAAATGGCAAGAGATTGGGCTAGTGAAGATCCTAACCTTCCTCACAATCATCGACTTGTCGCAACTCTTTCCAAGGGAAGAGCTCTGAGGTTATTGGAAATCTTCACTCTCTTGTAGGGCTCAACCTTTCTTATAATCATTTTACAGGTTCCATCCCTCTGAGTCTAGGGAACTTAACTAATCTTGGATGACTTGATCTTTCTTTAAACAATCTTAGTGGGGGCAATTCCTAGAGAATTGGGAGATTTGGCATTCCTTGGATATTTAAACCTCTCGAAAAACCAACTGACTGGTCAAATTCCTCAAGATAAGCAATTGGGCACATTTTCAAGCGACTCATTTAGTGGGAATCCAAGTCTATGTGGAACTCCATTGCCAAAAGCATGCCTTGGCAATGCGCAATCTCCTCCACCACCATCCTCATCAACTTTCAATCGTGAAGAGCACGAGACGTGGTTCAAACAAAAAACAATATGGATAGGTTATGCAACGAAAATCATAATTGTGATTTCGTTAGCATACATTGCATTTGAAACAGAAAGGCCCAAATGGCTCATGCAATGTGTAAGAATGCTGGAGAGAAACACTATCGAGTGGACGGAGAAGCCAAAAGGTAAGGCCATCAAATTTCATGGACAATGAAATTGTTTGAGGAGTTGTTTTTGTAAACTAGCATTGTAAATTCAATTACTAAAGATGTCACCATACCAACTTGAAATGTCATTTCCCTTATGAAGGCTTGTTTCTATCGTTTGCCCTTCTTGTTTCTCAGTGCAATTGTATAACAGTTGAATTGAGAAGATGAATAATATGATCTGCCGAGCACACGGCTTTAAATAAAGAAGAATTAAAAAACAAAACAATTAAAAAAAAAAAAAGAGAAAGCAAGTGGCACCAACCTCTTATGTTATCCTTTCCATCTTGTTGTGTGCGTAACTTTTAATTGTCTGTGAAGAGTTAGAAGTGAAGACTAGGCTTAACTCATTCAGTCAAAGTCGTTAATAGATTAATCTGCCAAAGAATTATGTTTAGAAGAATTGGCACTGAAATCTGTGTATAGAATTTACTGTTTTTTCTATTCAAAAAATAGATCTGTGGGTGAACCGTGCTTAATATAATGTTTCATTATGTCAACTTAAGACATTTGTATGAGTGGTGGATCACGTCAATTAACGAAGTTATATGAATAGTCGGCGGTTAGCAGAATTTATCGATCTCCAAAACAATGATTTTGCAAGAAAATCTTAAGCCATGCTCTTTATGACTGAAAACCAATTACCACGAATTTTCTTCTCATGCCTTCTTTTAATATAGGCCTCTTGCTGAGGCCGGCCCATTAGCAAGTTGGGCCTTCCGGCTAGTTTGCTCTAATGCTTTACTTTGCTCTCTGTCTTCTTTTGCTTCTAGAAATAGTTGGGAGTTAAATTAATAAGTTTTGAAAGAGGAATTAAGTTTTTTTTTTTTTTTTTTTTTTTTGCTTCTAGAAACAGTTGGTAATTGAGGGGACGAGTATAAAACATGGAAAACAAAGTGTGTTCAGTGAGATAGCATGATCTCTTCCCACTAAGGACAAAAAAAATGACTTACTCCTAAGAAGGGAAAAGAGAGAGAACACCGTCGGAAGCGTTAAGACTTTCCTCAGCCTGGCCCTTTGCATGCAAATCTTACAGTCTGGCTATGCTTACAGAGATTAATGCTAAGTTTGTCATGCCGTGATTCAAGAATCCTGTACGTGTGTATTCATATGTGTTTACATGGTTCGTAAACTAGAGGCAGTATGTGTTGTTATGGTTTGTGCGTCTACGCAAGTGCAGTCAAGGGTTTAAATTGCGATTATGGGGGTCCTCTCCTTGGGGGGAAAAGGATGGATTACGGGAATATAAGCAAGAGCGAAAAGGCCCAATACAGCAAAACAGGAAACAAGTATTGGCTTTGTAGCTTGCAGCACACGAAACATTAGCTGCTCCAAGTTTTGCAACTAGCCAGCGTCTATGATGGCTTGGGCTTTGACGACGAATGAGGTGGCAAACAATGACCATAGAGCATAAGCCAGGGGGTTCCGCAACGAGATCCATGTCCAGTGGACTGGATTTATCTCTAGAGATGGCAAAGATTAGGAGCCTACTATGGCAAGCAGACGGAGAAAATGAACAAAATAGGCCCTCAAATGAGGCAACAGTTCGAGATGAATCCAAGTTCCTACGCAGTCAAATCGATCGACACCCTTTATTTACCTCCCCGATAAAGTCAATATTCAAAATTCAGTTTTACACCAAGAATTATCATGATAGCATCATCATTACTCAAAGAAGATTACAAAGAATGCTTTCTTTGTACTCTGATCTCACTTGTTTGGTTTGATCTGCAGGAATGTGTCTTAGCTGTACGCATCCAAGAGCTCACCTCAGAGGCCCAAAACCATTCGGCCCGGTAACATTGACACATGACCTGCTTTTTGGGCTTGACTGAAACCATGAGCTGTACAAGCTCTCCTCAACTGATCTATGAAAATGGAACCTGGTCTCTAACAAAGATATTTAGGTAGAAACATCCTTAATTTTATGTTTTGTCATATTTTAGGACGTATATACGATTGGTTGGTCACATCAATGTGTGAAGTTATGTTCGTAGTAATTCATCAATTTCAAAATGGCAACGTTTCTGCTGAACCTTGGTCCGCAAAACAGTTTACTTCAGAACCATCTTTAACCGTGCTCTTCTTTATTAGTGAAATCAATTACCAAGGTTTTTTTTTCTTTTTTTAATGCCTTCTTTCTCCAAAAGGCCTCTTGCTGAGCCTGGCCCATCCAAATGTTGGGCCTTCCAGCCAATATGTTTAAGACCATACCTTGCTCTATAATTTCTTTTTAATGGTGGGATCTGTTGTAAAATATTGCGTTGCAAATATATAATAGAGAGAATAGAGAGATTGAGTAGAGAAAATTAGACACCAGAGATAGTAGAGAAAGCCAGAGGAGAGAGTTTTATTTCCAGTATCTCATTGTTATTCTCTATTGTTGTTCTTGTACATCAAAACTAAACTCTTATTTATAGGAGAACAAGAATGCACTTATCATTAATATCAATGTATCGAATGATACATGTACTGGATAGGGGAGATGAACGTTCATTGTATAGGGAGATGTACTTAGAATGTATGATACAAATGTACCATAATAAGTACATTAGATAAGATGAATATAATGAATATTTAGGTAGAAACATTCATGTATGATACAAATGTATGATACATGAATATTCATGTATTTCATAACAGGATCCTACTTTTTTCTTCTTTTTTCCTTTTTAATTCAGACCATCTCTTATTTTAATCACGTGTATGGTATCTTAATATGGAAGTAACGTTTGGAATTTCTCTTGCAAATTTGGTTTCAGCTCATATATCTGTGTGCATTTAATCTGATGGAGTAATTTCGTTTACCTTAATCTTTTAGGTTGGATGTTCATTTAATGTTCTTTACACATGAAAACCTAGGATAATCAAGAGAACCGAAAAATTGACTCCCATGTTATTAAAATATTTTAGTAAACGCATTTTGACTTTTGTCAAATCCAAAATCCCTAAAATATTCACACCTTACTAATAATTGACACGTGAATTTACAGATAATGTGCTTATATTTTTTTTAAAGCTAGAACAATATTTTAACTATTGACGTATTCTTTGCTTTCACCACTAAATTTTTAACAAACAAGTTTATTATTAAGTGACTAGATGTGAAAATACTATAATGTTTAAGAGAGCAATTAATTTTTCATAATGCGAACCGCGAGTTTATTAGTAATTTAAAAATTATTGATTAAAAATGCTTAGTAAAACGAAAATGAACCGATTTTTTTAGATTTGAGACAATGATGGAAAGATGATAAGGAAGGCGAGGGATAGCTGGCCCTCAAAGCGAAACCACCACTCGAGGAAACAAATCGCGGCAGAAAAAGCACTGGATCCCTTTTTTTTTCCCATGTTAGTATTGATTTATGTATCATTTATTTTTCGATGGAAAAAATTTTCCTTTACACAATTGTACTCGATCTCATGAATTAATTAAGAATATGTGAAGATATTTTGCATAAATCACTCGTGCAACAATATCGATGATATTCTTAAGAAACAAATTTAAATCTTAGATAAGTTCATATCAAGTCAATCAAGCTCAATCTTCTTGATTACCCATTCGATTTGCAGGGAGGAGAACAAGAGTTCGGTCCCTACCTCTAGGATTTGAGGATGGGACGGGCAGTGGGCACCTAGGTTGCACGGACACTCTCCAGGACCCTTCGTGTCGTATCCGACACTTCGACACGTGTCCGACATGCGGTCAACTGCCTTCGACACGCTCCGACACGCGAGTCGGAAATTTCGACACGTGACTCCGACATGCACGGGGTTATTTTTACAAATTTCCAAAACTTCTGGGTCTAAATATAAATATATGAAAAAATAATAATAAAAAAATAATAATAAAAGCTATAACAAATTTCCAATACTTGTTTGAAAATGTTGAGGTGCGGAGATGGAGTTTTTTTTTTTTTTTTTTTTTTTCAGAAGAAGTGGATAATATGTATGAATGACTTTTTGTTATATTTAATGATGAAATGTTGATTTTTTTTCTTATTGTTAAATTTTAAATTTAATAGTGGAACGTGGATTACTTGATTTTTCCTTCAAGTTTTATGGATTATTACAATGAAATGTAGTTGAATTTTGTCAAATTAAAACAATGAATGATATTAACAAATGTAAGATTAATGTTTTTAGTATAAATTAATTCTAAACTCTTATTATTATTATTATTATTATTATTATTATTATTATTATTATTATTATTATTATTATTTAGTTATTTATGCATTTATATATTAAAATATTTATTTAATATATAATGTGTCGGAACGTGTTGAAATTCTCTACTTTTGAGAAATAACGTGTCGGCGTGTCGTGTCGTGTCGTGTCGCGTGTCGCGTATCCGTGTCGGTGCAACCTAAGTGGGCACACATGTCGAGAGATAAAAAGGGAGAATGTCAATATCATTGGTGCTTTTACTCGAAAATTAATGTCTTCTATCTATTTTTTTTAAGGTTCAAATTAAAGGAGGGTTTTGTTTTCCAAGCAAAACAAGAGGGACAGAGGGAATTTTACATGCTCTAATGTCACCTTTTCATCAAGTTTTGATGTCAGTAAAGTAAACCCATTAAAAATTTACACAATTTTAAAAGTGAAAAGAATGAAATTAAATAATATAATTAGATGTGTTGTCATATAACACACCTCGATGACTTAAAAAAATAGAAATGGTGTACCTTGCCTAAATGAGCCGTACAGAGTCCATAAACCTTTAATTTGTCCCATCAAATCGTTAAATTTATGTCTTTTCTAATGAAATATTTCAGACTCTAAATTTGGTTACTTGAAGCTCTGTGTTCAACAAAGTGGGCAGGAATCCAACATGGAAAAAGATCTTTGGCTGTCGTGAACTATCAATTGATCAAAAACCGTAACTAGATCACGAGCAACAAAATTTTTTCAATACGATCTTTATGTGCAAGCTTTCCACGTCATACTCCTGCCACCTTCGATGGACATATCGGCACTGGCGAAAGTAATACTAGTAAGAGCTTAGTGTATTTACCCTATTAAAGTCAACAGCATCACATAGAAGGATGATTTCTTGGATTAAAAGCATCAACACAATCATCGAACACAATGCTTAATCATCGAGCCCCGGTCATGGATAAAGCTAGACGGACATTCATCATGTCTCGAACCTTTAAAATAATTAGGCACCGAACACCTTCCTTGAAAATTTTTATGAAAGAGTGGTCTCAGATCCCGACTTCTCCCCCTTTTGTCGATAATAGGAGATGAAGCAAGTAAAAGATGTACGTTGACAATGAGATAGCCCACTTTACGTAAATTCTTGATCTATAAATTGCCCTATTAACTTAATTGTTTTTTGAGTTGATCCATTGTTTTGACACCTTTTCTATCACATATGAGGATGTTGGGATCGACAAATCCCCGAAAACGGATTCGACACTTAAACCGAACCCCTAAACGAATGCGGAAGACAAGCCTGGGAAAAGTCACATATCACCGATTGTAAAGCACACCACGGATTCGAGCGTACCTTGTTAGCCACAGATTAGACACCGACGCCGCAAAGAGGAAGAGAATTCAACCCTGTTCGATCCGATGACGACAATCCGCCGTGAAGGGAAGAAGAAGTCGCCTTTTGCCTTTTGTTCTTCTTCTTGAGAGGAGAGGGAGAGAATTAACGTACGTATTATTCCAACAGGTGTGTTCTCCCTCTCTCTCATCCCTTTTATATGTCCCTCCATCCACAGGCCTTATTCCTATGGGCCGGGCTTTTAGGCCCATCGTGGGCGGGCCAACTTAAGCCCATATAATTAAAACCATCATGGAAAATATGAAAATGTTAATGTTCAAGTTAATGCCCCGACATACTCTAAGACCTTACTCTATACACGTTTAAACAATCTACATAAATCACACACCTAGTATAATGGGCATAGTAGGTCATGTAATTAGGATTTTGATAGGTTTTGAAAGTTATAATTTTATCGTAACGAAGATTTCCTAGTAATCCTATAAAAAGCTTACTGACTTTGTCCTGAGAATTACTAATTATCGATTAAAAACCTCCTCAAGTCTCTTTGCTGGCAAATAAGAATTGGCTTGCAAAAGGGAGCATTCTCATCATATAATACTTTTTGGTGAGGCATCGGCAAAGTATGTTACTTTTAGCTCATTTACAAATACCGATAAAAAATGTAATTAAATAATTATAAATGGTCAAATTGGTCAATTGTCAAGTAAATTGTGAGTGTCGTGACATGGCGTGTTGGACACGTGGCAAGATATCGCACTCAAGCGTTTCAAGAAGACTTTTTCATGGAAATTTCTATGGCACTAAGAATTTTCCACACATAAGAAAGAACCACCATAGAAATTCTGTGTCCAATTTTCCACACGTGACCACCACCATGGAAATTTTGTGTCCCAATAATGTCATTTTAAGAAGACTTTGACTTTAAACTTCTAGAGGAGACCCGTGCTGATCACTTCAAGATACAGAAGGGCTTTATCGTAAGTGGAAGCACCTTCCCCGGTCAATAAATTCACTCATATGCTGAATTGCAAAATGGAAAGGCGTTGATTCCTCCGTCTCCTTTGTTTCCACGTGTTCTTTTATTCCTTCCTTCACTTTCCTTCACCCCTTTGCCATACTGACCAACGCAATATCTTGCTCCTTTTTATAAATTCCTTCATGCTTGATAGCATGGCGTCGGACTCTTGCAATGAGAATGGGCATGTCGTGTCTTATCCAAAGACAAACATCTTTTCCATCGCTTACGAGGAAAATGTGCCGAACCTTATGTTTATGTAACCAAAAAGTAAATATTCAATTTAGTGCCCTGACATTCTCTGAGACCTTTTATTACATGTTAAAAACAATTTACAATAATCCAACTGCCTAATATAACGAGCACATTAAGGGTGAGTTTAGTTCGACTTTAGAAATGGGTTTTTGGTGCAATGCAAATGCTGAAAGCTGAAGTCCTTTGAAAATTACAAATTGCGCTTGGTAAAAACTCATTTGCATAACAATTTTGGGTGAAGTAGTATTTGGTATAAAAAATTTCTCAAAGAGTTTTGAATGTAATTTTTTATTATTATAAAGAAATCAAGCCTTTTGCTGGCTCAAACGAAAGGTTTTGGTCATATTTTAATGGCACTTTTTAGCCCAATCTGATGTGTGTAAAGTAAATCCATAAAAAAAAATTACACGATTTGAAAAGAGAAAAGAGTGGAATCAAGATTATGTTCGATGTGTTATCAAATAACACACCTTGATTATCCAAAAAAAAAAAAAAATTGAAATATTGTACCTTGCCTATACGGACCATGCAAAGTCCTTGGACCTTTATTTTGTCTTATCAGGTCATTAATTTATATGGGTTTTCTCAGTGTATCTTTCCAACTCTAATTTGGTTAATTGGAGCTTGTGCATTCAATGAAGGAGAAAATATTTAAATATTCTAACACTCCCCAGCACAGTTAATCTGGTTTTTTTGCGTAGTACTAAGTACGGAGATATTTCATTGGAGAAGCAAAAAATAGATGCCTAAAAAGATTTGAACTCAAAAGTTCTTATTCTAATACTATATTAGATTTCATGGTATTACTGTCAACTATTATAAAATTTTAAACTGCTAGACAAATACATAGTATAATATTTAAATATTGTAACGGTAATGAAGATTCCTAGTAATCCCATAAAAAGCTTACTAGCTTTGTCATAAGAAACGCCTAATTGTTGATAGCTCACTAAGTCTCTTTACTGGCAAATGAGATTTGACTTGCAAAATGGAGCACTGGCATTGGGTAGATACTTTGTCATGAGGCATCGACAAGGCATAATAATCCTTTTAGCTCATTTACAAATATCGATAGAAATGCAATTAAAGAATGTACGACTGTCATATTCGTCAATTGTAAAATAGAGTCGTGAGTGTCGAGATAAAGGGGTGTTGTGCATGTGACTAGGCATAGCGGGCATGATACGTTCCAAGAAAAATTTGTCATGGAAATATTTATGGCACTAAGAATTTTCCACACCTAAGTGACCCCACCACAGTAATTTTGTGTCCCATTAATGTCATTTAAAACGACTTTGACTTTGACCTTCGACAGATGATTCGTGTTGACCACTTCACCCCACCACAGTAATTTTGTGTCCCACTAATGTCATTTAAAACGACTTTGACTTTGACCTTCGACAGATGACTCGTGTTGACCACGTCATAATAGAGATGCCCCCACCACCAATACATTTGTCCGCATTCTAGAGGGACCGATAGTATTTTACACGTTCTAAAAGCACTTTTTTAGCCTGCTTTAATGCAAATAAAGTAAATCTATTAGAAATTTACACAATCTGAAAAATGAAAAAAGTGAAATTAAGATAACATAATTCGATGTATTGTCAAGTAGTGTACCTAGATAATCCAGAAAATAAAAATAAAATGTAGGGAGTTCGGTCCCTACCTCTGTTGTTTGAGGGTGGGGTCGGCATCACATGGGGAAAAAGAGGGAGAACGTCACTTGGTACTTTCACTCGAAAATCAATCTTCTCTCTACTTTTTTTGAAGTTCAAAAGTAGATGGAGGATTTTGTCTTTCAGGCAAAACTAGAGAGACCGATGGTATTTTATATGTTATAATGGCACTTTTTCAGCCCATTTTGATGCATGTAAAATAAACCCATTAGATTATTTTTTTTTTTGTAAGAACCCATTAGAAATTTGCATGATTTGAAAAGTGAAAAGAGTGGAACTAAGATTTTGTAATTCGATGTGTCGTGAAGTATTGCACCTCGATGATCTCAAGAAAAAAAAGAACAGAAATAGCGTGCCCTGCCTATAAGGGTCATGCAAAGCCCTTGGACCTTCAATTTGTCTAATCAGGTCATTAATTTATTTGCCTTTTCTAATCAAATGTTTCCGACTCTAAATTTGGTTATTTGGGGCTCCTGGGTTCAACGAAGTGGGCAAGAATCCGACATGAAAAAGATCTTTTGCCATCGGACCTATCAATTAATCAAAGATCGCAATTAGACCACAAGCAACAATTTTTTTCAATACAACCGTTAACCCTAAGCCTTCCACGTCAGACTCTTGCCAACTTCAATGGACAAATCAGCTCCGGTGAAATTAATACTCGTGAGAACTTCTCACACAAAGACGATGGTTACTGCATTGTCTTCTTTTAGCGTGAAATTAGAGTATTGAGTAAATTTTCCATATTAAAGTCAACAATATCACGTGGAATGATTATTTCTTGGTCTAAAAGTATCGTCGAAGCGAAATGATCGAACGCAAAGCTTACTTATAGAGTCCCGGTCATGGATAAAGCTAGACGATAGTTATATTTGTAGTTGAAGTCTCTTAAAATGATATTTTGGATAGACCGTCTTTAAATTTAAGTTTCATAAAATTAACTTATGACATATGTACGATTGGCCGGTCGCATCAACGTGCAAAGTTATATTTGTAGTTGAAGGTGAGTACAATTCATTGATGTCAATAGAACTTTCACAACATATGGATTATTGACACGTGGATATATATAATCTGTTAATATTTTTTTTAAGTTAGAACAATATTTTAACTTTTGACATTTTTACTTTCTCCGTTAAATTTTAAATGGACTAACCAATTATTAAGGGTGCGCATAACAAAATTTCTGGAATAAAAATTAATTTATGACCAGAAATTGATTTCTCAATTTCTATTCCATGACGAGTTTCTAAGTAAAGAAACGCGTTTGATAACAATTCAAAATTTCTATTTCTGGAATAATTTTTTTTTTTGATAATAAAATAAAATTACTATTTCTAGGAGTGGCATCGCCCGACGTCCAGTGGTCAGAGCTTGACGTCCAGCGACTTGCGTTCGGCGACCGACAGCGGGCAGCTAGAGTCTAACATGTAGCGTCTGGCGATTGGCATCCCACAACCAGCGTCTGGCAACCGGCGGTGAGTGGCCAGCAGCTGGAGTCTGGCGGCGGGTAGCGGGCGACCGACGTCCGACAGCTAGTGGCCAGTGGCAAGTGGTCAACGGCGGATGTCTGATGGTCAATGGTGAGCCTTCGGTGTCCAACGGTTGGCAATGAGTGGCCAACTACTAGCGGGCATCCGGCATCCGGCGTCCGGCAGCCGACATTTGGCAACAGGTGGCTGGAGCCTGATGGTCGATGAGCAGTCGACAGCCGAGGCCAGTGGCGGGCGACTAGAGTTCGACATCCCACAGGTGACGGGTGGGCGACGGGAGGTGACGAGAGTGAATGATGAAGAAAGTTTTAATTTTCCATTTCTGTTCTAGAAATAGAAAAGCTAAAAATTTTAGCTTTTAATTTCTACTCCAAATCTATTTCGGAAATAGAAATCTATTCCCGAAATAGAAAAGTGAAATTGCATTACTAAACGGATTTATATTACAAACCTGTTCCAAGGAATAGAAAAATAGAGAAATAAAAAAGTTGTCATGCGTGCCCTAATTAACTAGATGCGAAAATACTGTAATATTTAAGAGAGCGACTAATTTTTCGTAATGGGCATCGCGAGTTTATCAGTATTTTAAAAATTATTGATTAAAAATGCGTAATAAAACAAAAATGAATCGATTCTTTTAAACCGGAGACCACGATGGAGGGAGGATAAGGAAGGCGAGGGCGCTGCTGGGTCAATCAGAGGAACAGCTGGTGCTCAAAGTAAAACAACCATTCGAGGCAACAAATCACGGCAGATAACTGGATCCCTTCTTTTTCCCATATTGGAATTGATTTATCAATCATTTATTGTCCAATCTCGCGAATTATTTAGGAATATGTGAAGATAGTTAGCTTACTTTACATATTTCACTTGTCCAACGAGATCGATGATATTTTTATAAGATGGATTTGAATCTGAGATAAGTTCATATCAGGTTCATTAAGCTTGGCTTTGTTGGTTACGCATTCGGTTTGGACAGAGCCCTCTAAGGTTTGAGGGTGGCGCCAGCCCGTACAACAAAAAAAACAAAAACAAAAGAAGAATGTCAGCGTTGGTGCCTTTATTCGAAAATTATTATTTTCCCTCTACTTTTGAAAGGTTTGTAAGTAGAAGGAGGGTTGTTTTTGGAGCAAAAATAGAGGGATCGATGGTATTTTACATGTTCTAATGGCACTTTGTTAGCTCGTTCCGATGGTGTAAAGTAAATCCATTAGAAATTTACACGATTTGAGAAGTGAAAAGAGTGGAATTGAGATAATGTAATTCGATGTGTTGTCAAGTAGCGTATCTCAATCATCCAAAAACTAAAAAAGAAAAATTGTGTGCCTTGCTTATAAGGGCCATGCAAAAACCTTGGACCTTTAAATTGTCTAATCATGTCATTAAATTTAGGGTTTATACCAAGAAAAATCCTAAACTAGTACATCTGTGATAAATTTATCACAAACTAATTTTTTGACTACTAAAAATCCCAATCTGATATACTTTTGACAAATTTATCCCATATTAGTATATTTGTGACAAATTTACCATTGGTTAATTTCCATTAAATTATACTATCAAATTGTTCAGTTGAATGACATGTGACAGTTGACTGATGTATCAGTTTGAGATTTACTCTTCGTTTGTCATAGTTGTACCAATTTTGTATTTTTTGTCGTATTAATCCAATTTAACGGAAGGGGTATTTTTCAAAAATATACTAGTTTGAGATTTTTGGAAGTCAAAAATTGGTTTGGAGTAAATTTATCGCAAGTATACTAGTTTAGGGTTTTTTGTAGTCATTTGGGATAAATTTGTGATAGGTGTAACTGTTTCAAATTTTTCATGATATTAACCCTTAAATTTATATAGCTTTCCTAAGAAATGTTTTCAACTCTAAATTTGATCAACGGGAGCTCATTTGTTCATCGAAGTGGGCAAGAGTCCGACATGAAAAGTATCTTTTGCTGTCGTGAGCTATACGAAAATAGTTTGCGGGCAATCATCGTGTCTCCAGCCTTTAAAATGAGTAAAGATCACGCCTATTTCCAAGTCAAGGGGGGTTGGAGAATATCAGAAAATCCCTGAATCATGAATGACAACTAAATCAACACCAAACAACTTGCCCGCAAATTTTTATCAAAGAGAGCTCTTAGATCCAAGCTTCTTCCCATTTTATCATTTATAACAAATAAAAGATAGTACTTCGATAACGAGATGGACCAATTTACATAAATTACTGACCTACAGAATACGACCCATTCGCTTAATCGTTCTCTGAGTCGATCCATTGTTTCAGCACCTTTTTCATCACATGCGAGGAAAATATGCCGAATTTTGTGTTAATATAATCAGTACATAAATGTTAAATTTAGTGCCCAACAGACTCTAAAACCTTATTATATATACGTTAAGAGCAATATATGGTAAACTAGACACCTAGTATAACAAGCATATTGGGTCGTGTGAGTAATTAATCATGTGAAGACGTAAAAATATTTCGACGTTTAAAACAATCAAATTCGTCAATCGTCAAGTAGATATGTGAATGCCATGACATTGGTTGTTGTACGCGTGGCAAGATATCGCGCGCAAGACATTTCAAGAAGATTTTTCCATGGAAATTTCTACAGCACTAAGAAATTTCCACACGCAAGAGATCACCGCCATGGAAATTTTGTTCTCAATAATGCCATCTTAAGAAGACCTTGACTTTGACTTTATAGAGAAGACTCGTGTAGATCACTTCACAATATCATAGGCCTTTATAAGTGGAAACACCCTCCTCTACCAATAAACTCACATGCATGCTAAATTACAAAATGGGGTGGCATATGATCTTCCACCTCCTCTGTTTCAACTTTTTCTTGCATTCTATCCTTCGCTTTGCTTCGCCCCTTTGCCTTCCTAACCAACGCAATGCCTTGCTCCATTTTAAGAATTCCTTCATGCTTGATAGCAAGGCATCATACTATTGTGATGGGTTCCAATCTTATCCAAAGACAAACTCATGGAACAAGACTATGGATTGCTGCTCGTGGGACGGTGTCACTTGTGATGGTGTCACTGGTAACATCATCGGTCTTGATCTTACTTGCAGTTGGCTTCATGGCAGTCTCCAGTCCAATAGCTCCCTCTTTCTCCTTCGCCATCTTCGGACCCTCAACCTTGGCGGTAATAACTTTGTTGGCTCACATATTTCGCCTAATCTGAGTGCATTTGCAAAATTGACTCATCTAAATCTCTCTTATTCACACTTTTTTGGTATCGTTCCCAGTGAAGTCTCTCGCCTCTCCAAGCTAGTGTCGCTTGATCTCTCTAACAATTATATTTTTGACAGACACGGGTTGTATTATCTCAGATTGGAAAATTCAATTTTCACAATGCTTGTTCATAATTTAACAACACTGAGGAAGCTTGTTCTTGATGAAGTAAACATGTCCATGGTTTCACCAAAGTCCTTTGCGAATTTGTCTTCTTCTTTGACATATCTAAGCATCTGTTCTTGTTCCTTAGGGGGGATATTTTTGGACACTGTTTTTCGATTACCGAGCCTCACTACTCTCGATATAAGTGAGAATTATGACTTGTCTGGGATTCTTCCCAAATCCAATTGGACTAGTCCTCTTGAGTCCTTGTCTCTCAAGTCTACAAACTTTTCGGGAGAAATACCTGATTCAATTGGTAACATCAAGAATTTAACTACTTTAGATCTTAGCTATTGTGAATTCACAGGACACATCCCTTCATCAATGTGGAATCTCAATCAACTCCAAGTTTTGTCCATTGCCGGGAATAGCTTTAGTAGGGTTGTAGAGTTTGAAAAATTTACAAAGCTTAAAAATCTCCAAAGCCTTACTGTTGCTCAAGAACTAAATTTAATCTACGATACACTCAAGTATACATTCCCGAAGCTTGAAACGTTGATTCTGTACTCTTGCAACTTGACCAAGTTTCCTTATTTCTTGAATTCGTTGAAAAGATTAAGATCCTTAGACCTCTCTTCAAATAGGATTAGTGGGGAGATCCCAATGTGGTTTTGGGGAATAAGTTGTGATACATTGGAAATGTTAGATCTTTCTAGTAACCTTCTGGAGGGAGGTATACAACAGTTGCGCTGGAAGAACTTACAGTATATTAGCATTGAGAACAATTCATTCCGTGGACCACTCCCCATTCCTCCACCTTCTACTTATTCCTTTATTGCCTCCGACAATGGTTTCACTGGTGAGATCCCCTCATTGATTTGCCAATCTAGTTCCCTCCAACAGTTAGAATTATCTAACAATAATCTCTCTGGGAATATGCCATCATGTTTTGGTAATATAACCAATCTCAAGAGTCTAGAGTTGAGCAACAATAAATTACGAGGACCATTACCGCGCTCTTTAGTCAAATGCGTGAACTTATCAACACTAGTTCTTGAATACAATGAGTTCACTGATATCTTCCCACATTGGCTAGAAGCACCGCAACTGTATGATCTTGATTTGCAATCAAACAAATTTTATGGTAGGATCGACCTCACTACCTTTGGACTCTCCTTCCCTGCTCTTCAAAGTTTGTCTATTTCGAACAACAATTTCATTGGACAGTGGCCCATAGATTTTTTCTCAAACACCTCATTAGATGTTATAGATTTATCCAACAACAAGTTTGGAGGGCCAATTCCGCTTCCATCTCCCGTTACATCTTATTATTCCATTGCGAGTAATAAGATAACAGGAAAGATCCCCTCTTTGATATGCAATGCCATGCATCTCATGATCATTAACTTGTCCAATAACAGCTTAATGGGTAACTTGCCTCGGTGCTTAACAAATTTTAGCACTGATCTATCGGTTTTAAACTTGCGAATGAATCACCTTGAAGGCACAATTCCTCAATTTTTTTCTTCGAGAAGTCGCTTGATGACTCTTGACTTGAGTCGAAATCAGTTTGAAGGCACATTGCCCCAATCACTTGTCAAATGTAGAAATCTAGAAGTTCTAGATCTCAGTCACAATCAGATAGAGGATACATTTCCAAGATGGTTAGGAACACTCCCAAAGCTAAAAGTTCTCGTTTTAAGGTCCAACAATTTGAAGGGTCTTTTGGATATTCCCAAGGGAGTTAACCTCTTTCCCAAGTTACACATTTTGGACCTCTCCAACAACAACTTTAGTGGTCCTTTGCCAGCCAACTTGATGATGAACCTTAAAGGCATGATGAATGTTGAAAATGTGCAAGACACACCATTGTATATGACACGGAATTTGATAGGGGGGACATACGAAAATTCAGTGGCTGTGATGATGAAAGGGCTAGAGGTTGAACTAGTGAGGATCTTGACCTTCCTCACAATTATTGACTTGTCGTGCAACTCTTTCCAAGGGAATATCCCCGAAGTTATTGGACATCTTCACTCTCTTGTGGGGCTCAACCTTTCTCATAACCATCTTACAGGTTCCATACCACCGACTCTAGAGAATTTGATTAATCTTGACTGGCTTGATCTTTCTTCAAATAATTTTCGTGGGTTGATTCCTCGAAAATTGGGAGATTTGGCATCTCTTGGGTACTTAAACCTCTCAAAGAACCAACTCATTGGTCGAATTCCACAAGACAAGCAATTGAGCACATTTTCAAGCGACTCATTTGATGGGAATCCGGGCTTATGTGGAACTCCATTGCCAAAAGCATGCCCTAACAATGCCCAACCTTTTCCTCCTCCACCATCATCCTTATCAACTTTTGATCGCGAAGGGCATCAGAGTTGGTTGAAACAGAAAACACTGTGGATTGGCTATGCATCGGGAATTGTAATTGGGATTTCAATAGCATACATTGCATTTGAAACAGGAAGGCCCCAATGGCTCATACAAGGTGTAAGGATACTGGAGAGTAGAGCAACCGAGTGGATAAAGAAGACAAAGCGAAAGGCCATCAAATTTCATGGACAATGAAAGTGTTTGAGGAATCTATCTTTGTAAACTAGCAATGTAAATTTAGTTAATAGAGATGTCACCAGGACAGCTTGAAATGTCATTTCCTTTATGAAGGCTTGTTTCTAATGTACTTTCTCCATGTTTCTTGGTGCAATTTTGTATCGGTTGAATTAAGAAGATGAATAATATGATCTGTCAAGCACGTGGCTTTAAATAACGAAGAAGTAAAATACAAAAGAAGAAAATGAACCAAATGCCATCAATCTTTAAAGATACCTTTTCCGTCTTCCCATGTGGATAACTTTATATGTCCATGAAGAATTGGAAGTGAAGACTACCTTTCACTCATTCAATCAAAGTCAGTTAATTAATTAATATGCCAAAGAATTATGTCTTGAAGGATCAACCTTGAAATCTATGCACAGGATCAACTATTTTTTCTATTCAAAGCGTAAATCTTTGGGTGGAACATACTTAATGTTATGTTTCATTAAGTCAACTTGGGACAGTTGTACGAGTGATGGGTCTCGTCAATATAAGAAGTTATATGAATAGTCAAAGATTAGCAAAATTCATTGATCTCCATAGCGTGGGTTTATGCTAAACTGCGGTCTTCAAAACAATAAAGTTTTAGAAACATCTTCGGCCATGCTCTTTATGAGTGAAAACCAATTACCACGAATTTTCTTTCATGTCATGCCTTCTTTGAACATAGGCCTCTTGCTGAGCCTGGTCCATGCACAAGTTGGGCCTTCCAGCCAGTTCGCTCTAAGGCATCACTTTGCTCTAGGCGTTTTTTTTTTTTTTTTTTTATTTTATCTTATGTTAGGACCATTTTTTTAAAAAAATTGTAAAATCTCTTATTTTGCTCACATCTTTTGTCTTACTATATAGTATCTTAGTATATAAGCAGTGTTGGAAATTCTGTTGCAAATTTTGTTTCGGGCTAGTACCCTTTACGTGCGCCAGATCCGATGGAATGATTTGTGGTCAGCTTAAGTAATTCTTTGAGGTCAAATGTTTACATAATGATTTTTGCCCAGAAAAATTTAAGATAACCAGGAGAACCGAAATTATAATTTACAACAACCGCACAAGAACTTTCAATGCGATTCAAAAATACTGTAATGTTTAACGGACATATTAATTTTTACGATGAGAACCACAAGTGTATTAGTAATTTTAAAATTTGTTTATTAAATTTTCTCAAATAAATATAAATAAATACAAACCGCTTTATGTAGTGATGGGAGACATATACAATGATAGAGGGGATAAGGAAGGGGAGGGGAGGGTGACGAGGAGGAACAACTAGCCCCCCTAAAGGCAAAAAACCCACCACCACTCAATGTGACAAATCATGGCCGAATTGCACTGGTGTGGATCCTCCCTCCTCTTTCCCCTTTTTTTCCATATTGGAAAATCGTTTCTCTGTATCTTTTTTAATTTTTGGAAAAACAAAATGGAAAAGGATTAAATAACTAAAATATTTGATCGACCCGAACCTCCCCAACGCTGTTACGTTGTTGTGTGCTGTGTACACCTTATCTGTCACGCCCCGATCCTCGGGGACGCACCCATTCTTCTACTTGGTCGATTTTAAAATGCGATATCCCAGGAATATGTATCGCAGACCCTTTCATTTATAATGCACATGCGGAAGTAGTTATAAATCTCCAGACAATAAAACAATGGGATAGAAAAGCAGGCCATATTTTTCATATTGAAATTCACAACCACACTTTTATTCTCAGCACAACTCATAGTATATTTTACAATACTATCCACAACTTTCTAGTCTCACGCTTATCTACACCAAAACAAGGTTCACAAAAGGGATGGGATCTCAATCCTCATTCAGGTCATACTCGAGATCATCATCCCGATCCTCCTCAGACTCTTCTTCACTAAACTCATTTTCTTCAAGCTCTTCATCTTCTACCGGTTCGTCGTCAAGGTCATCCAACAGATAATCCTCCTTCGGTCCCTCTACGAACCTGAAATGGTTATTCAATAACCAATGAGACTATGTCTCAGCGAGTTCTACCCCCTAAGACTCGATTAGTAAACCAATACGCCATATGGTTGCTTAAGCACAACACGAGTCAGAGGACTTACCTTGGCCTCAGTCCCAACCTATAATTCAAGGTTATACACAGATGCCTCATATATCACATCAACCATTCAATCAATTCATGACATCAGATCAAAGCATTGATCAATCAACTTGGTCAATTACATGTAAGTCGGACCATCTCTAGGTCATTTCATTCCTCACTATAAAACCTCCAATAGTGCACTTAGTCACAGAGCCACATTTATGCTCTCGGGTGTCATTTCCGCCAAGGTGACGTAGGCAATAGACAACAGTCGTACGTTTTTTAAGGCGCCGTTTTCACCAGTGATGTCTTCGATCACCGAACCACGTATGTCTATATATCAAGGCGATGTATGTAATAGACAGCACTCGTGCATTCTTTAATGCGATGTTTTCACCAGTGATATCCTTAATCATCGAACCACGTATGTCTATATTAATGTATGTACTAGATCATAACGTGCATTCTTTAAAACGTTGTTTTCACCAGTGATTGTCCCAATCATCGAACCACGTTGGTCCATACCATCGTACCTGATTGGTCTCGGCCAAGAGTATTCCCATTTCACCCTTGCCATTCTCTCTACTTTAGCCATCGAAGCATTATTGGCGCTAAATAATTATACTCGGCCATCCACCAATCAATCACTCAATTTCCAATCAATTTAGAATAAATTCTTAAAATATCATAAACAATTCAATTCAGCACAACGTAGAGCTCAAATAAATAAACGGGCTACACCACGACAATCAGCATAAAATTTCGATCGTTGACTATCCCAGCCTAATTTTCGAAAAATAAATAAATAATTAAATTAATTTCGAAAATTAATAAATAAATACTAAAAATCCAATTTATGCCCGTAATGCCTAATTGGAGCTCGAGAAGGATCGGGAAAAATCCCGAGATGCATTCAATAAATATTAGAAGCTCTCTACTTGCTAATGACTAAGTCTAACCACCTAACATGCATCATTAAGTCACTAATTTAATTGTTCTAAACTAATCTAACCACTTAATTGCACTTAATTGAATCTAATCAACCCTTAAGCATAATTAGCAAACTAAGAAAGCATTAGTGAGCAAAACTCACTTGATTAAAAGCGAGGACCGGGACACCGTGACAGCGGCTGAAATCGGGCTTTTGACGACACCAGCGGGCTTAGATCGGGCCTTAAACTTGGCCCAACAAATCTCAGCCAAACTGAGATTTGTTTTTGATTTTGGGCTGGACTCGCTTTTGGGCTTGGGTCGAAATTCACTGGGCTTTGCTAGCTTCTTAGGCTATTGGGCCGAACAATCAAAAGAATCTATTAGACTGGGCTTGAAGACTGCAAATTTGGGCCAAGCAAGAAGCAGCAAGGGCTACCGATTGAAGAGCTATTGGACTAGGCTTTGCTGGGCCTGAGAGACTGAAAATGCTGGGCTGAATGCTGAAGACGCTGGATCTCACGGCCTGCTCCGTGGACTTTGCTGGCCGCTGGATTGAACCGAACGGAGAGGGAGAGACGCAGCTTCGAGCGTTGCTAGCAGCAAGCGGCTGGGCTTCGATCAAATGAGGGCTTCCATGAGTGGCGTTGTTGACCAGCGTGAGTGGAGGTGGATGGCAGAACTTGGTGGATTCGTGCAGCTTCACTTCAGTGGTCTTCAACTCAGCTTTGATGACTGAACAAAGAGCAAACTGTGGACGCGTGGTTGCTTGGACGGTAGAGTTGGCGTGCGGTCAACAACGAAGGAGTTCGCTGGTGGTGGTTGACTGAAGAGGACGCATGGAGAAAGGGACGCCTGGCAATCAGCAAGGTAGAAGCTGTTCCGTGGAGTTTGCCGACGTGGAGAGGATGGTGGCGTGCAGTCGTGTGACGTGCGTGGAGAGAGAGAGAGAGGTCAACAAATGAAGGCTGCAGAGGGAGTTTGACTTATGAGAGACAACCGGTAGTGGAGATGGGTGGTTGCAGCTGCTGAGTTGTTCTCTCTTCGCTCGGTGGGGGCTGGTGCACGAAGAGAGGGAGCAGATGGTGTGGATTTCTCGTATTCTTCAGCTGTGGTGTCGCGGGGAGGGAGAGAGATAGCTGTCCGGTTGAGGTGAGGGAAAGACAGATGGATAGAGATGAGGAGTGAGGGCTCCACCAAGCTTTGATTTTTCACAACAAATATCTCCCAAGGCCATCCTAAGCCAAGCATTGGTCCTTGGCTCATATTGAGCCACACATGCCCCTCTTCTAGAAGCCAAAATGGTCCAAAAGTGGTGGCTTGGTGGGGGTACACGAATTTTGGCACAAACCCCTCTCAATTGGACACCGATCTCTACTTGATTTAATCTCATTTGACCTCTACAAAATCAATTGGCACTTCAATGCCTCAATTGACAATTTTCCTCATCCAATAATCCTTCATGCTTCTCAATTTCGCAATCGAAAACCATTTTCGGCATTTTCTGCACAAAAACAACCCAGCGACGAATTTTTCCCAAAAAGTGTCAGGTGTCAGAAAAATCTTCTGAGATTGAGTCGACACTCCTAGAATTTATTGTGACATGACAGAAACTCCAATTTCTGAAATTGAATTTGAATGGCGGTTAATTTTTATTCGACACGTTTTTAGCGTGACTTAGGCTACTAGGTAACTTTCAGACATTTTTAGTGCAAATGACCCGTGGTCGATTTTCTTCGAGTCACTATGAACCCACTCGACTCATTGGTGACTCTTGGTTGTTGTGAAAAATCTCGAGGATCCAAATACGGACACAGGGTACCAAAACAATAAGAAAATCAATCTAGTGCCGGTCGATGAGAATTTTCCAATTTAGTGGTGTCACCCACGATTAGCCACACATCTCTGTTGAACCAGTCTATCTCTGATTTCAAATTGATTTTTAATTGTGCCGTAATGGCCCTTAAAGATGGACACGGTCGAGAAGCCGATTCCTGGTCGAATTCTCAAGTCTATTTGCCTTAAAATTTCTTACCGGCTTCATTAGATAGTCTAGTTATCTCGAGAGTGATCGACTCTGAGAATAACCCTATAGGCGCATCAATGAAATGCTCGATTCATTCAGAAGAAAACATAGTTGAAAATTTGAGATGTCACATTATTGTCCCGCGGTTCTCCATCAAAAGTCGAGAAAAAGAAGAAGAAAAAGGAAGGAGAGAGAGAGAGAGAGAGAGAGAGAGAGAGAGAGAGAGAGGAAAGAAGGGGGCGATTGTGTGGCTGCGATTCCCGGAGATGGCATAGGAGGTTCGCGAATTCGTGGGGGATTTGTTAGGACTTTTCTAGTATGCCGCGATGCTCAAGAGAGAAACTGGGTATTTTCGACCTACCCACCCTCGTCGCCATAGCCAAGTCATAATGGCTTTTATCTCTATTTTGATTTGGTGAATATGTGGGCTGGATTTGGTGATGCTGGGATAAGGATGAGGATGGGCACGTCATGTCCCTTTTTTTATCCAGATCTCGCTCCATTTGCAATGCATTCTCTTTTACACTGCCACTATCACTGTTTGTCTCATTAATTTACTCGGAATATGTCGAGATATATAGCTTTGCTTTGCATAATTTACTTTTGTGTAATGACCGATGGTGCTTTTATGAAAAGGATTTTCCATAGCAAAAGTGGATCTAAGCTGAGTTCTTATGGCTTAAGTTTCGCCTAATTAGCTAGCATCCCATTTGGATGGGGGAGGTGTAGTGATCAATCCCTACCTCTCAGGCTTGAAGAGTAGGGCTAGCCAACAAAAACTAGCATTGGTGGGAAAAATAAGAAAAAGAAATGGATAATGTCTCAATTGGTCATTATTATTTACTCAAAAATCAAATTCATTCTCTTACTGTTTTCTTTTCTTCTTTTCACAATAAATTGCTCTACTTTTTAAAAACCATCGAGCATTCCTTGGTTTATGCTTTTTGTCATGACCTCAACTCAATCTCTAGGGTCTTGAATGGCAAGGGTTATTTTTGTGACGTTCCAGGCTCTTCGCCATCCCATGACTATGTATAACCAGTATTCAAGCAAATTCTTTTAGCATCGTCTTGACTCTACCAAGCCCTCTCAGCTCGACCAGGGCTCCCAACTTCTTATTGGGCTTCCTAACTCGATCAAGGCATCTCGGCTTGACCGAGGCTTCTTGGAGCTAGCTTCTCGAGGCTTTCGTGCTCAAGATCCAAGCATCCTGACTCAACTAGGGCATCCCGGCTCAACCAAGGCATCTCGCTTAATGAACAAGGCATCGCCGCCAATAGTGTATGGCGACAAGCGCCTTTTCCTCTTTAAATGCATGCATGTATGCATCATACAAGCCGATTCTTATCTTTACTCTTAGTTGACACATGCATGGCTCGAAGGTGTGCTCATATATACGTGTGTGTCATGAATTCTTGTACTACACTAATAAACATGTCGGGAGCGACTCTTGATCCGTGACTTGAACCGATCACTTAGCGCCGATCCCCGCATTGAACAAGGCTCCGAAACGGCATGCCTCAATGTTGATCCAAGACCCTGAGGCTTGAGTACACCTCGCTCTTGTGAAGATCCTAAACTCGAAGGACCTTGGCCTCGACCCATTGTAAACGTACTTCATGTGTTGAATGACCCTTGGTTCGTGGCTTGATTCAAACGTCAAGTACAAAGTCCCCACACCAATCAAGACATGGAATCAACACACTTTAGTGCCTATCAAGACCTCATGAGCTTGGGTGATCCCCATACTGATCAAGACTTATAAGTGGCATGCCTCAATGCTGATCTAAGACCCTGCAGCCTTAGGCAATCCCCGCACCGAGCGAGACTTGGAACTAGCACGGTTTGATGCCGATCTAAGGCCTCATGGCCTTAGGTGACCTTGCCTCACATTGAACTCAACTTGGGCGAACGTTGGCATCATTCTGGGAGTGAACAACTCAAGCATACGTCCAAGCACAAACATGGGCAAACAATACAAAGTATCCAACATTTTACCCACGACTTGAACAGGTGAGCACCTAACTAGACTCAACGATGGAGTCTGCCCCCCTAGAAGAGAAATAAGAATCTTACTTACCTAGATGAATCTCGAGAACTAGCTTGAATGACTTGATGAGGGGCGATGGTGCGAGGTCGAGAGAGAGGAATGGAAAGGAAGAATAGGCATGGGTGGCAAGAGGGCTTAAAGTGATGGAAATGAATGGGATCCCCTCCTATTTATAGGCACCAAGCTCATCATTACTCATCCAAGCGGCCCAATCACATTTCTTTAAATCGCACGACTATGCCATCAAGGTGGCAAGCCTAGTTTGCAAAGTGACACACCTAGTGTCCTAGGAAAACAGTTGTCATCTTCTTATTGGACCACATACTTCATGCCATCATGACCTAACCTACTTGTTTTGCAAGGAGAATCTTATGGTAATGATGACCATATCTTCAATGGACACCTAAGCCAATGAGTCACCAACATAATTTCCAAGGTAAATCTTTTGGCCATCATTACAAAATCTTTGAGTGGACACCTAGGCTTATGAGGTGGAGATCTAATGGCCTAACATAATCATTTGAAGGCTTGTTTGTCTCCTTTTAATTGGGCCACATGAGTACTTAACTCATGATTAAGAGACAATTCATCATGGATAGGCAGCACCCTAAAAAAATGAGGTAGCATCATGGCCATAGACTAGTCATAATGTGCCCTGAGGTGTCTCATTTTCATCGAGACATTTGGCCTAAATTCTTTGCTCAATTCCCAAGGTGAATCCTTGGTAATTATGGCCAAATCAAGAAAAATCTAGGTGGAATGGTGAGTCACCCTCCTTCTTGAAGAAGCTAAGGTGTTCTAGATAGTTCTAATTTGTCCATATTCCAGTAAAATGGCACTCATGGTGAATAAGCCATCGGAAGTGTAACCGGGATCAAGCAAGGGCTTTTTATGTACATCTCCTAACGACCATTCCGACACACCTGAGGTTCGTGGCAAGCCACCCTCAATGTGGTTGTCGTAGGCAAAGTTTACCTTCTTGGCTAGATTGGTGGCTTAAGGCGCGAATTCAATGACCAGCCTTTAAATTGGTTATGGCCGAGCGAATCGGATCTTGGATCAACCATAGGCCATATCCAGGCCAACTCTAGATTATCATGTGGCCGTTCAAGATCGGTTAGATTCGTACTTGACACACGGTCATATCAAGTTCAACCATGCTTGTCTATGACTGGCGCATGACCAAGCGGAATCACTGCTGATCGGAACATGGCCGTTTGGACCGATTCATGATCGCCGATTGATCCATGGTGATTGTGACCATTTTTCAATCAACCCTGACGGTCGGGTAGTCATCTATTGACCGAACTGCTTGGGTCCATGATCGTGGTCATAGGATTGGTTCATGACCGTTCCTTTGATCGATCCATAATCAGCATATGGCCGGATCTTGAAACGCTCCATGGCTTGTTTTGGCCACTAGCACACCTAATTCATAGCCATTTCTCATAGGTCTAAAATTGGGATGTTACACTTTTTCCTTTGAAGGTCGATTTTTGCTGAGATAGACTATTGACACGGACATAGTTATATGCATGTCGTGTTATGACTTGCACACTGTAGCACCACAATGGCACCATATCCAACAATATAAATAAATAAAAAATACAAATTGAAAGAGAGATGGGAGTCCATTGCGAAATCCACGACTGCCAACTCAAGCTCTAAGCTTGTGCCTATTAGAGCCATTCATGCTCAAGCTTGCACATGCCATGGCCACTCAAGCTCATGGCCATGGCTGCTTGATATGAGCTAGCGGCAGCCATGGTAACTTGAACTTTGAGCTCGATGCGGTGAGGTTTGCAAGATCTTTTCGAGTCACAAAATTTGAGGAATGGCCACTCGAGTTTCGAGCTCGTGGCCATGGCCACTTAATTGGCGGTCGTGAGGGGTTACAAGTCATAATTTTTGTTGTTGTTGTGGTTGGTAAATCTTGTGATTTTTTGGTTTAGTAGATTTAAGGAAGAAGAAGAAAAAAAATACGTAGTGGAGAGAGACAGATAGACATTCAGAAAAAAATAAAAGAAAACCACATCGGCAGGAAACCAAAATCCATGCTAAGAAAGAGTTAATGGCATCTAAGAAAGAGTTAATGGCATTAAGATCACATCGGTAAGTTCCATACAAGAAAAAGAAAACCTGCTCTAATGCATGAAGGTAAACCCATCAAAGATTTATGCAATTTGAATTGAGCAAAGATTGCAACTAAACAAGTAACGGAATATTTCATTACAATCAACAGTCCCAAGCTTTCCACATTAGACTTCAAGTGAAATTAATACTCGTAAGAACTTCGCACACAAAGATGATGATTGCGGGCAATTTCTTTCTCTTAGCATGAAATTAGAGCATTCCATGTATTTCCCCTATTGAAGTCAAATAGCATCACGTACAAGGATTATTTCTTGGTCCAAAAGCATCGCCAAAGCAAAAACCAGCGAACACAATGCTTAATCATCCAGGTCCCGGTCATGGATAAAAGCTACACGAGCAATCATTGTGTCTGCAACCCTTAAAATGATTAAGGATCACGCCTGATCCTCCAAACTCAACAAAGGGGTCGCGGAATAATATCTTGAAGTCCCCAAATCATGACCGACAACAAAAATCGGCACCAAATGACTTCCCTGCAATTTTTTATCGTAGAGAGCTCTCGGATCCGAGCTTCTTCCCATTTTATCATCCAAAAAAAAAAAAAAAAAAAATAAAAGATGTACTTCGGTAACGAGATATACCAATTTACATAAATTCCCAATCTACGAAGTACGCCCCATTCGCTTAATTGTTCTTTGAGTCGATCCATTGTTTTGGCACCTTTTCCATCACTTATCAGGAAAATATGCCAAATTTTGTGTTAACATAATTGATACGTAATTTTTCAATTAGGTGCCCCCACACCCTCTAAGATCTTATTATATACACATTTAAACAATTTACAGGAATTCAAACGCCTAGTATAATTGGCATATTAGATCATGTGAAGACTTAAAAGATTACAACAAGTTTTGAAAGTTATAATTTCATTGTAATAAGATTTCCTTCGTAATCCTGTAAAAAGTTTACTGACTTTATCATTAGAATGAATTACTAATTATTGATTAGAAACCTTTCTAAGTCTCTTTACTGGCAAATAAGACTTGACTTGCAAAATGGAGCACTATCATCAGGTAATACTTTCTCAACAAAGCATATTATTTTTAGCTCATTTACAAATACCGACAAAAACTGCAATTAAAGAACTTAAAATGATCAAATTTGTCAATCGTCAAGTAGAACTATGAGTGCCGTGACATTGAGTGTCATACACATGTCAAGATATCACCTGCACGAGACACTTCAAGAAGATTTTTCCATGAAAAATCTCCATTGCACTAAAATTTTCCACACATAAGAGACCACCACCATGGAAATTATGTGTCCCAATAATGCCATTTTAAGAAGACTTTGACTTTGGCCTTATAGAGAAGACTCTTGTTGATTACTTCACGACACAAAAGGGGTTTTATCATAAGTGGAAATGCTAAATTGCAAAAGGTAAATGTTCGATTTAGTGCCCTAACAAATGCCGAAAGCCAAAAGCTTTTTGGGAAATGTAAATTGCATTTTGGTAAAAACTCATTTGCAAAATAACTTTGGGTGAAGTAGTATTTAGTACAAAAATTTCACAAAGAGTTTTGATTGTAATTTTTCTTCTTTTTATTGGAAAAAAATCAAACCTTTCAACAACTCTGACGAAAGGTTCAAGTCGCCAGTGAGCTACATCTAGCGCTAGCCGCTAAGGTCGCATGACCTCCGGCAACCCCCAGTAAGAGTTGCGCGACCCCAGACGACAAGGCTTGAGGTCGTGCAACCCTAGGCAACCGTCGCCTGAGCGGTCACGCGACCTTATTCAGCCATATCGTGGATGCACGACATCACTATATGCCCTTGCAAAGAAGATGAACAATAGAAAGGAGGGGCAAATTGGAAAAAGAATTAGTGATGATAGTTTTGGAAAAAAAAATTATTTAATCGTAGTTTCAGCATTTTGCAACTGCTACTTCGAAAAGCTAGTCCCTTCTTGCTTTGAGCTTTCGACATTCCCAATCTCGGCATTTGGCCAAAAACTACTTCAAGAGGCTTGTCAAACATCCCAGCATTTTCCCAAGGGGTTTTAAAGGCTAAAAGCCCCTTGAGAAATCTGAATCAAGCGCAGCATAAGTCATGTGAAGAAGTGAAAAGATTCCGACAAGATTGAAAGTTATAATTTTGCCATAATGAAAGTGTCCTAATAATCCTATTAAAAGCTTAAGGGCTTAGTCGTAGAGAATTTTTAATTTTTGATAGCTAAGTTACGAATTTTATCTATATTTTTAATGGATGAATCGACGTTACAATCACCCTAATTCTCTCTACTAGCAAATGAAATATAAAGAATATATTTTTGTCGTTCTTTAGCTCATTTACAAATACCTACAAAAATTGCGATCAAATAATGTAGGAAACTCAAATTCGTACGTTGTCAAGTCAAATTGTTAGTGCTGTGACATGGAATTTGTACACATGGCACGACATTGAGCGCAAGAGGAGGTTTCAAGAAGACTTTTCCTTGGAAATTTTATAGCACTAAAAGACTTTTCACGCCCAACAAACCCGGCCAAGTCAATTAAAAAAAACCGAATATGTAACCCCAATAATGTCATTTCTACCAGACCTGTATTTTCTTTCCCTTTTCTCGTAATTGTAGCAATAAAATACTTGACAAGCATTTCTTTTAAATTAATCATCGGCAAGTATTGGACAAATTAATTTCCAAGAAAAGCTTTCCAATGAAAATTCTATGGCACTAATAATTTTCCACACTCAATTGACCCCACCAATGCTCTTTCCCATGGAAATTATGCGATCCTAATTATTTCATTTTAAGAAGACTTTGACTTCAACCTTTAAGAGAAGATTCGCGTGATCACTTCATACTTTAGAAATGCAATATAAGTGGAAGCACTCTCCTCCACCACCAATAAACTCACTAGCATGCTAAATTGTAATGAGGTGCCATAAGATCCTCTGCCTCCTCTGTTTCAACTTTTTCGTACATTCCTCCTTTCAATTTGCTTCATCCCTTTGCCCTCCTAACCAATGCAATGCCTTGCTACATTTTAAGAATTCCTTCATGCTTGATAAGGAGGCATTGGACTTTTGTGATTGGGATGACCACATCACATATTATCCAAAGACAAACTCATGGAACAAGAGCGTGGATTGCTACCGTGGGACAGTGTCACTTGTGACAATTTCACCAGTAACATCATTGATCTCGATCTTACTTGCAGTTGGCTTCATGGCAGTCTCCAGTCCAATAGCTCCCTCTTCCCCTTCGCCATCTTTGGAGCCTTAATCTTTTAGGTAATGACTATGTTGGCTCAACATTTCGCCTAATCTAAGTACATTTGCAAAATTGACTCATCCGAATCTCTCTCATTCACCCTTTTTAGGTACCGTTCCCATGAAATCTCTCGCCTCTCCATGTTGGTGTTGCTTGATCTCCCTAACAATATTTTGGACAGATACTCATTCTCTTATCTCAGATTGGAAAATTCAATTTTCACAATGCTTGTTCATAATTTAACAACACTGAGGAAGCTTGTTCTTGATGAAGTTGACATGCCCATGGTTTCACCAAAGTCCTTTGCGAATATGTCTTCTTCTTTGACATATCTAAGCATTTATTCTTATTTATTAGGGGGGATATTTCCAAATTCCATTTTTTTTTATTATCGAGCCTTACAACTCTCGATTTAAGTTTTTTTTTTTTTGGTCAGAAAGAGAACTTCATTCATTACAACGGAGAAGTACAACCGGCTGCTAAGGCATCATAAATTAAAATATCTAATAACATAGAGGGAGGCGATATGGGCCAGTTTTCAGATAAGGCACCATTTCTATGGGCTTTTGCGGCCCAATCCGCTGTACGATTCGTTGCCCGTCAGAAATGGCAAACCCTAACACAGGAGAAGCTTTGCAGAAGAGTGGTGGCTTCGGCGAAGACGCAACGAACCTCCCACGGCGGCCAGGTAAGATCATTGACAGAATCAACCAAAATCAAGCTGTCCGATTCGATGATAAGATGATCATGAAGTTGACCGGTCAGTTTCAAATGGCGAAGGGTGATCAGCAGTGCCATGAACTCTGTTTGAAGAGCCGAAGAGGTAGCAACATTCCTGGTAAGTCCGTCAATCAATCTACCGTTCTGATCTCAGCATATACTGGCTATTGTCCCAAGGGTGGTGTCTGGCTGAAAAGCCCCATCAATGTTCACCTTTAAAGTACCGGGATCAGGATGTCTCCACAATTCACCAATGTTGATCGTCGGTTGCGCCATGTCTACAGGATGAGGAGAGGAATACAGAGCTGATCGAGCACCTATGATAGTAGTATCCACAACATGACGAGGATCCAGCTATTGTTGGTGAAAGATGAAATGATTCCGCGCCTTCCAGATGTGCCAGAGAACGTATGCTAAAGTGTTTGATTCAGGTGAGGTCTATTTATTCAAAAGCATTGTTGCAATCCAGGTTTCTATGATGTGTATAGTCTGCATGTGGATAGGAATGTTTAGTGCCGGATCCGACCAAACAGAGATGGTTTTAGGACAGAGCAAAAAAAGATGAGTTGTTGTTTCGGGTGTGTTATCATGGCAGAGAGGGCAAAACGGGTCTGGGGTTATGTGACGATGAAAAAGGTTGGCTTTCGTGGGTAATGCATTATGGCAGAGAGCCCAAATAAAAAATTTAACTTCGGGGGCCATCTTCAATTTCCATAGATTTTTCCACATTGATTGAGGGAGCTGGGAAGCATTTGAACCTTGGGATGGAATGTGTCTGACTACTGTTTGCCAAATGGCTTGATAACCACTTTTAATTGTGTAATTACCATGTGTAGTATCTGTCCAAATCAGTTTATCCTCTGTACAAGAGGGGCTGATGTGGATTGTAAGGATCTCCTGCACTATGTGGTGATCATAAAAACTGTTAAGAGCAGAAATATTCCAATCAGTAGTCGGGACATCCAGGAGTTCAGCAACCTTAATAGGTTCATTTCGATTCGCCAGCCACCCAAAATACCTTTGGGCAGCCAATGGTCTTACCTTATTCTAATTCGTTGCCCATCACCTATTGACCAGCGAAGCCTTGGAATAATAGAATCTCGACCTAATAAAAGACCTTGCCAGCCCCAAGATGGTCTGGTATCTTTATCAGCATTTAGAAAATCTCGAGAATGGAAATATATACCTTTGAAAAGCTTACTCCAAAGAGCTGTAGGATTTTGATTTAGACACCAAGCTTGTTTTCCGAGCATAGCTTTATTGAAATCCAATAGATCCTGAAAGCCGAGACCTCCTTCAAATTTGCTTCTCTTAAGCTCATCCCATTGTTTCCAGTGAATCCCCGATTTAGTAGATGCATTATGCCACCAGAAGCGTGCAATTTTCTTTTCAATGGACATACAAATAGAGACCAGAATTTTGAAAATAGACATAGCGTACTATGGGATAGCTTGAACAACTGATTTAATGAGGATTTCCTTTCCCCCCTTGGATATTAAATGTTCTTTCCAACCTTCTAGTTTTTTATTCACTCTCCCAATAATCCAAGCGAACATGTCCTTCTTTGATCGTCCTTAATCAGAGGGGATTCCCAAATATTTCCTAGTTTTGACTAAAACTGGGACCCTCAAAGCATTACCCAAAGTTTCCTGTAGGGCAAGAGGACAAGCCTTGGAGAAATATATTCTAGATTTATTTCGATTAATAGCCTGTCCCGTAGCTAAACAGTACTGATTCAATAAATTGGAAAGATTTTGACATTCCAGTAATTTGGCGTTGAGGAAAAATATAGCGTCATCAACAAAGAATAGATGAGATAAGACAGGACACCACCTGTTTAGCTGAATGCCTTTGAGATTTCCCATGTTGATAGCTTGGCTGATAAGATGTGATAACACATTAGCTAGGAGTAAAAATAAATAAGGAGAAAGTGGATCGCCTTGCCTGATGCCACGGGTCGAATGGAAGAAGGGTAGCTGCTCACCATTGAAACACACACTGTAAGAAACAGTTGTTATACACTGCATTACCCACACTGCATTACCCATCTAACCCAAATAGGATGAAATCCCAACTTCAAAAGATAAGCTTCTAAGAAATCCGACTCCACACGATCATAAGCTTTTTGCATATCCATCTTCAGTATTGCTTGGAAAGTTTTCTTGCGTTTCCTAGTGCGCAATCGATGTAGCACTTCCTAGACAATGAGTATGTTGTCTTGAATATGATGTCCACTAACAAAGGCACTCTGTTCAGGAGATATTAACTCAAGGAGCCAGGGCTTAAGTCTATTTGCAATCACTTTAGATATAATCTTGTAGGCATAATTACAAAGACTAATAGGATGGTACTGGTCTAGGCTTTCTGGATTTGAGACTTTAGGAATTAGAGTAATGATGGTTTTATTAAGGTCTATAGGCATAACCCCAGTTTTAAAGAACTCCTGTACTAGTGGAATAAGATCAGCCCCCAACGTATTCCAATGATTTTGGTAAAAGAGGCCATTCATACCGTCTGGTCCTGGTGCTTTGGTAAGTCCCAACTTGAAGGTGGTGGCCCTGACCTCTTCATGAGTAACTTTTGCGATCAAAAGGTCATTCATAGTGGAGGAAATCACTTGCTAGCATTGATCAATGATTGGTTGGAAATCTCGGTGGCCCACTGTTTGGTAAAGGTTGGTGAAGAATTGGAGAGTCATATGTTTCAAAACACTGTCTTCCCTAACCCATCTCTGTTCACCTTCTTTCAGCATTCGAATTCTATTTCGTTGCCGTCGTTGGATAGTCATGGCGTGAAAAAAATTTGTATTTTTGTCTCCCCACTTAAGCCAACTGATTCTAGAACGCATTGCCCATAATTGTTCCTCTTGCTGCCATAATTTTTGTATCTCCGCCTTCAAGTTGCTTGCTATCTTCTGATCATATTGACTGTGCGGCTAGTTTATGAGATTTTGGAGCTGTATTTGTAGTATAGCAATTTGGTTTGTGGCTGTAGAAAATTTCCAACGACTCCATTTAGTAAGGGCCAGCGAAACTAGCTTGAGTCGTTGTGTCAGATTCTTAGCTATGCCATGGCCAGAATTCCAGGATTTCTCAATAACTTCACTGCACTCCCTTTCTTGTAACCAAAAAGCTTCAAAAATGAAAGACTTTTGACAGCGTCCTAGGATAACGTTAGTTGTTAACATTAAAGGGCTATGATCATAGCCCACGCAGGTAGCGCAATAACTTCAGCTTTAGGGAAAGCAATACGCCAATCGTAAGTACAAAATACTTGATCTAACCTTTCTTTCACAAAAGCAGCCCCTTCTCGATTGTTCGACCAGGTAAAAGCACAGCCTTTACTGTCCATTTCCATAAAAGCACGGTCTTGTATAACTTGTCTGAAAGAAGACATCCGATGAGCTTCTGCCGAACGCCTGCCGACCTTTTCCCAAAGGTACATGACCTCATTAAAATCCCCAAGACTAGCCCAAGGTAAGGTATTTGTAGAAGCAATCTGTCGAAGTTTACTCCAGAATAATTGGCGAGGTGAAAAAGCCGCAGGTGCATGGACACATGTAAGGCGCATAGTGATGCCACAAGTAGAGTCCATACAAGACATATCGAAGAAAGCTTGAGAGGATTGAAACATGGTCACCGTGATATCATCATGCCACATAAGAGCCAGCCCTCCTGCTAGACCAACAAGATTTAGAATATAAGAGTTACGAAATTTCATCCGTCGCTGAAGTTGAGTTACCACCTCCTCATGATTCTTGGTTTCCATCAAAAATAAGATATTGGGCTTTTCTTTGGCCACAAGGGCCGTAAGGGCTCGAACTGTCAAGGGAGAGCCCAGCCTTTGATAGTTCCAGCTGATGATTTTCATTTGTGCTGAGGTGACTGTTTAGGGCCAACCGCCATTGCCCATTGATCAGCCTCATTAGCCAACAAGACAGGAGTCTCCAAAAGATTGCAATCATATATCACCCCTTCGATAGGACTACACGACTCATAAGGAGTGTAACGTTTAGCCTTCTTAGCCACACCTGCTTTTGGGGAGAGTCTGGTATGCATTAATTTCCTGTGATTGGGAGTTTCCTTTACTTGTTGGTTGATATTCTGAATTTCGGTGTGAACAAGGAGAGTGGTGTAGGAATCTTTACTCATATGAGGGTGAATGGCAGATGTAGCCTGGTCTGGAGCTTGCTTGAGTGGATTGTTCATTCTCTGCGGTTCCAATAGGAGAACTGTGGGCTCTGCACGTTGATTCAAATTTCCCTTTTCTGGTACATAGAGTGTTATGCTGCTAGATGTATCGCTTGGTTCTATGTTCAGACATGTTGTCCCCTATTCAGGTTGCTGCTGGAATCCTAGTGCTGCTGCAGTAGACGGCCGCCTTTGCGGGTGCAAAAGTGCTGTTAGGGGGGCTCTGGGATCACCTCATCATTGGTAAGATGTTGCTCCTCATCATTTAAACTCTCGATTTAAGTTTAAATGATGACATGTCCATGATTCTTCCCAAATCCAATTGGACTAGTCTTCTTGAGTACTTATCTCTCCACCGTACGAGCTTTTCAGGAGAAACACCCAATTCAGTTGGTAACATGAAGAATTTAACAATTTTAAATCTTGGTAATTGCAAATTCACGGGACACATCCTCCCGTCAATGTGGAATCTCTACCAACTCCAAGTTTTGCAAATTGATGAGAATAGCTTTAGTGGGGTTGTAGAGTTCGAATTATTTACCAAGCTTAAAAATCTCCGAGAGCTTTATGTTTCTCAGGAACTAAATCTAATCTACGATGCACTTGAGTGTACATTCCCAAAGCTTGAAGTGTTGCGGTTGCATTCTTGCAACTTGACCAAGTTTCCCTATTTCTTGAATTCATTGAAAAGATTAACAGACTTAGACCATTCTTCGAATAGGATTAGTAGGGTGATCCCAATGTGGTTTTGGGGAATAAGCCATGATACATTGGAAGCGTTAATTCTTTCTAATAACTTTTGGAGGGAGATATACAACAGTTGCACGGGAAGAAATTATCAATGATTAACCTTAGGAACAACTCATTCAATGAACCACTCCCCATTCCTCCACCTTCTACTTCTTACTTTATTGCCTCCAACAATGGTTTTACTAGCGAGATCCCCTCCTTAATTTATTAGCTTACTTCACTCAAATATCTAGTTTTGTCTAATAAAAATTTCTCTAGGAATATGCCATCATGTTTTGGTAATATAACCAATCTCAAAGTTATAAAATTGAGCATCAATAAATTACATAGACCAGTCCTCATTCCTCCATTTCTACTTCTAAATTTATTGCCTTCAACAATGGTTTTACTAGTGAGATTCCCTCCTTAATTTGTCAACTTACTTCACTCAAATATTTAGTTTTGTCTAATAATAATTTCTCTAGGAATATGCCATCATGTTTTGGTAATATAACCAATCTCAAAGTTCTACACTTGAGCAGCAATAAATTACACGGACCATTACCGCACTCCCTAGTCAAATGCATGAAGTTATCAACACTAGTTCTTGGTCACAACAATTTCAATGATATCTTCCCACATTGGCTAGAATCACGACGACTATATGACCTCGATTTGCAATCGAACAAATTTCATGGTAAGATGAACCTCACTGCTTTTAGACTTTCCTTCCTTGCTCTTGATACTTTAGTTATTTCCAACAACAATTTCGTTGGATGGTGGCCCGTAGAGTTTTTCTCAAACACCTCATTATTTATTATAGATTTGTCCAACAACAAGTTTGGAGGGCCAATTCCACTTCCATCTCCTATCACATCTTATTATTTCATTGCAAGTAATAAGATAACTGGAAAGATCCCCTCTTTGATATGTAATGCCACCCAGCTCGAGGTCATTGACTTGTCCAACAACAGCTTAACGGGTAGCTTGCCTTGGTGCTTAACAAATTTCAGCACCGATTTCTCAATTTTGAACTTGCGAATGAATCACCCGAGAGCATAATTCCTATTTTTTTTTTTCTTCAAGAAGTAGCTTGATGACTCTTGACTTGAGTCAAAATTGGTTTGAAGGCACAATGCCCCAGTTGTTTGTCAAATGTAGATATCTGGAAGTTCTAGATCTTAGTCATAATCAAATAAAGGATACATTTCTGAGATGGTTGGGAACACTCCCAGAACTAAAAGTCCTTGTTTTGAGGTCCAATAATTTGAAGGATCTTTTGGATATTCCCAAGGGAGCTCACCTATTTTTTAAGTTACACATTTTAGACCTATCCAACAACAGCTTTATTGGTCCTTTGCTAGCCAACTTGATGATGAACCTTAAAGGCATGATGAATGGCGAAAATGTGCAAGACACATCATTGTATATAACATGATATTTCAAATCAGGGACATACGAAAATTCGGTGGCCGTGATGATGAAAGGGTTAGAGGTTGAGCTAGTGAGTATCTTGACCTTCCTCACAATTATTGACTTGTCATGGAACTCTTTCCAAGGGAATATCCTTGAAGTTATTGGACATGTTCACTTTCTCATAGGATTTAACCTTTCTCTTACGAGTTCCATCCTGGCAACTCTAGGGAACTTAACTAATTTTGGATGGCTTGATCTTTCTTCAAACAAGCTAAATGGGCTAATTCTTAGAAAATTGGGAGATTTGGCATCCCTTGGGTACTTAAACCTCTCAAAGAATCAACTCAGCGGTCGAATTCCATAAGACAAGCAATTAAGCACATTTCCTAGCGACTCATTTAGTAGAAATTTGGGTTTATGGGGAACTCCATTGCCAAAAGCATTCCCCGGGGATGCTGAGTCTCCTCCGCCATCATCCTCATCAACTTTCGACCACAAAGGGCATGAGAGTTGGTTCAAATAGAAAACAATATGGATAGGCTATGTATTGGAAATCATAATTGGGATTTTGATAGCATACATTGCATTTAAAAAGGGAAGGTCCAAAGGGCTCACGAGGGGCGTGAGGATGCTAGAGAGAAGAGCAGCCGAGTGGATTGAGAAGCCAAAGTGGAAGGTCATCAAATTTCATGGACAATGAATTTGTTTGAGGAGTTGTCTTAGTAAACTAGCATTGTAGATTAAGTTAATAAAGATGTCATTGGAATAGCTTGAAATGTCATTTTCCCAATGAAGGGTTGTTTCTAATGTCTTTTCTCCATATTTCTTAGAGTAATTTTATATCGTTTGAATTGAGAAGATGAATAATATGATCTATCGAGCACACGGCTTTAAATAAAGAAGAAGCAAAAAACAAAAGAAGAAAATGAAGCATTAACCTCTCCATATAATTTTTCCATATTCTAATGTGCATAACTTTATATGTCCATGAAAAATTAGAAGTGAAGACTAGCTTTCACTCATTCAGTCAAAGTCATTAATTGATTAATATGCCAAAGAATTATGTCTTGAATAATAAACCCTGAAATTTGTGTATAGGATCAACTATTTTTTCTATTCAAAGAGTAAATCTTGGGGCAAAGCATACTTAATGTTATGTTTTATTAAATCAACTTGAGACATTTGTATGAGTGGTTGGATCTCGTCAACATGTGAAATTATATGAATAGTCGAAGGTTAACAGAATTCATCAATCTCCATAGCATGGATTTATACTATATCGTGGTCTTCAAAACAATCGACTTTTAGAAAATCTTTGGCCATGCTCTTTATGAGTGAAAACCAATTACCATGATTTCTCTTTCTTCTCATGCCTTCTAAACATAGGCCTCTTGCTGAGCTTGGTCCATCCGCAAGTTGGGCCTTCCACCCAGTTCGCTCTGCGGCATTACTTCACTCTCGGGGTTTTTTCTTTATTTTACGGTGCGACCATATTTTTTCCTTTGTCAATTTGGGAAGTCTCTTAGTTTGCTCACATCTTTAATCTTAATATATAGTATCTTAGTATACAAGCGGTGTTGGAATTTCTCTTGGAAATTTCATTTTGGGCCAGTAGTTTTGACATGCGCATTTGATCCATGGAGTGATTTGTGGTTAGCTTAGCTCATATTTTGAGACCGAATGTTCACATCATGGTTTTTGCCCACGAAAACTTATGACAATCAAGAACCGAATTTATAATTAACAACAACTACTCCCGCACAAGAGCTTTTGATGAGATCCCTAATTTGAAAATATTGTAATGTTTAACGGAGAGATTAATTTTTATGATGTGTAGCGCAAGTGTGTTAGTAATTTAAAATTTTGTTTATTAAATTTGCTCAATAAATATAAATGAATACGAACCGTTTTAGTAGTGACGGGTACGGGTGTGCATGGTCTAGGTTGGGCCATCCACCCCCTAACTCTAGGATCAACCCGCATAGTGTTGGTCCTCAATTTTTGGGACTGAGGACCGACCCTATTAAGCTTGGGACCGAGGACCAAATCGACCTAATAGGTTCAGTCCAGTTCCAGGGTCAACCCAGGACCAATCAATAATTTTTTATTTCATTTTTTATACTCCTTAAAAAAGCGATTG
Source organism: Eucalyptus cloeziana (assembly GCA_014182715.1). Lineage (NCBI taxonomy): Eukaryota > Viridiplantae > Streptophyta > Magnoliopsida > Myrtales > Myrtaceae > Eucalyptus > Eucalyptus cloeziana. Next base: position 54,162,440 of record CM024641.1, on the reverse strand, counting down.
ATGACCAACTGACTAAATGGGTTCGGTTTGGTTTCAGGGTCGGTCAACCCAAGACCGGCCAATAATTTTTTATTTCATTTTGTGTACCCCTTAAAAAAGCAATTGAGGACCGAACTGACCCAATGGGTTCGGTCCGATTTTAGGGTCAACCCAAGACCAATCAATAATTTTTTATTTCATTTTTTGTACTCCTTAAAAGGGCAACCGAGGACCATACCGACCCAATGGGTTCGATGATGAGCGAGGTCAGGTAAGAAAGGCAAACGGTGAGGGTCAAGTGAGGTGAGCATCGAACAAAATGAGCATTGAATGTCAAGCGGGAAGCAAGAAGCCAAGCGCGCATCAAGCGGCGAGTGGCACAAGTGACCCAAAGCGAGTGAGGTGAGTGTCAAGGGTTGAGCGGAGAAATTGTTTCTTTCAATTTTTGCAAATTGAAGACTAAAAGGACAAATAAGACAGAAGAGAACAAATAGTAGAGGATGATGCCATGAGCTATTTATACTTTTTTGGACGTCGTGAGGACTCCTCACAAAAACATTTTCCTCATTCGTAAATTATGACTATTAACGCTGTAAAAGACATTAAAAATCTAAGTTATTAAAAAACAATGTAAAATTACTTGAACTCATCACTAAATAGCTATTTAATATTGTTGACGCCGTTTATTTTAAGGTTTTCTCTATATAAAAAAATTATAAGTAATATATTAGATATATATAGTCAAGGTTGGTCCAGGTTGGACTGTCCCGGAACTCTCAGGACCGAGGACCAACCCGCACAGTGCTAGTCCAGGAATTCTAGGACTAAGGACCGACCCAATCTCCATGGGAACCGGACCAGGACTGGCAGGGTTGGGTCGGTCTAGGGTCGGTCTAGGGTCAACCCTGGACTAATGCTCACCCCTAGTGACAGGAGACAAAAAAACAACGATGGAAGGGATAAGGGAGGGGAGGGTGGTGCTGGGCCCTATAGGGGGAGGATTAGTTGGCCCCCCTGAAGTTGGAAAACCCACCACCACGACAAATCATGGCCAAATTGGACTACTATGGATCCTTCTTCTCTTCCTCCCCTTTTTCCCATATCAGAAATCGTTTCTCTTTTACTTTCCTATGGGAGGATTGATGACGTCTTATGTGCCTTTTGTAATACTAGGCCGAATTCTATTGATCATTATTTTTTGGATGTCGCATTACCGCCGGCCTTGCGTCTTTTTGGGCTGCTAGATGCAACCTTTCTTGGCGGAATAGGACTTGGTAGGACAATCTCCAATGGGCCTTGAAGTTTCTCTCTGGTAATGAATTATTTCAATGTATTGCTCGCTTCTCTTTTAGAGCTCTTTGCCATGTGATCTGGAAAACGCGAAACGGTATTCTCTTTCGGGAACAAGCTTTGGTTATTTTGGCCTTAAAGAACCACCTTGTCAAAGTCGTCAAGGACAAAGCCTTGACTTTTAGTAACGTTGTAGACACTTCAAGAAATAGGAGGATTCAACGCAACTGGGGATTGACCCGTCCATTTTCTCTCCTGTGTTGTCCGATATTTCCCTGTAATTCGAGTTTGTTGTTGCCGCTGCTTTCACCGTTTCTTATGATTCATGTGCAGCGTTTTTGGGGTGTCAAGTCCTCCCTTTTGTTTGGTCTGAGGGTTGCCATTGTTTGGCTTTCCCTCTTTTCTTTTCTCGGCACCCTTCCACTCGGGTTGATTTGTCTATCCTCTTGAGTGCAAGTTTTGGTGCCGAGTCTTTTGCTATATAGCTTCTTGGTTAAAAGTCAATATATATCTTACCTTTACAAAATATATATTAAGAATCGAAAGATCTAATCGACCCAAACTACCAACGTTGTTGCATGCTGTGTACACCTTATCGTCCCGCAGTTCTCCATCAAAAGCCAAGAAAAAGAAGAAGAAAAAAGAAAAAGAGAGAGAGAGAGAGAGAGAGAGGGAGGGAGGGAGGGAGGGAGGGAGGGAGGGAGGGTGGGGCAGGCCGGAAATGGTGGCTGCGATTCCTGGAGATGGCGTGGGAAGTTTGCTAATTCATAGGGGATTTGTTAGGGCTTTTAAGTGTGCCACAATGCTCAAGAAACAAACTAATACTCAACCTACCCACCCACTCGTCGTGGCTAAGTAGTCCTAATGGCTTTTATCTGACTTTCGGAATTGGTGAATTAGTAAGGATGGTTTGGGAATGTTGGGATGGGGATGAGGATGACATGTCATGTCCCTCTCTCATCCAGATTTTGCTCCATTGCAATGTATTTTTTTTCATACCATCATTGTTTATCTCGTAAATTTACTGGGAATATGTCATGATATATTATAACTTATTTTACATATTTTACTTTGTGTAACAAGACCAATGATGCTCTTGTGAAAAAAATCCCAAATCTATCGATCAACTTAAGCCTTGTGTCACGGCTCAATCATTTGGGATCGTGACCGTGCGGCAACTTAGGCTCTTTTGAATCGCTTGAATCGTCAGGGTGCCTAAGCCAAACCTTGCTCAAATCAGTCACTCGCTCGCTCGCTCACTTGGATCGTAGAGGGAGAAAGTTTCTAGAGAGAGAAACTTTGGAAGAGAGAAATGAGCTTTTGATTACCGAATGTTGGGATGGATACAAATGAGGGGGAGGGCACCCCTTCTTATACTCGAGACCCTCATATTACAACCATTGATTGTACTTTGATCCGACGGACAAGATCGCATCTCCTAACCTACCAACTACTGATATTTATGTTGAGAGAGTTCTAGATCTCAGCACAATTACCGTATCACTTGCCCTTAGAACATTTCGAAAGCTCTTGCGAGAAACCTTGGCAATCTCAGGAGGTCTTCCTTGAAAATGCACGATCCCTTAGTTACAAGAACCTCGTGACCATGACATTCTCCCCCACTCATTCGAGTGATGCCCTTGTCACTCTCGGCTTGGAAAGTGGTCTTCTTGGCATGAGCTCAAGCCCTCTTGTTTCGATTTCGCTTGGTTCTAAGCCTCTCGAACTGTGGACAATTCGGCTCGAGCATGGCACCCAGAAGCATTCGACCTTGGGGAAGAGTACTTGGATCGACATGTCGCGAGTTGGAGTAGGAGGATCCAACTCTACCTTCAGCTTCTCTAAGGATGGCAGCTTCGGTTGTGATTCAGTCATGCGCTTCTCAGCCTTCAGACTCTTGTTGAGGTGTCGGATCATGGCAATGGTCTTGGTGTTGATCGCTCATTTCATCATGGGGATCATCACCGGGCATTGTAGATTAAGGATCATAATGGTCTTGGTCCTCATATTGATCATGGACCTCACACTATGGCAAAATTGCATGCCCAAACTGAGATCATAGTCATCGAGAGGAATTACCTCAAATGAAAGCTTGCCCTTCCATCCTCTAATTCGGACGTCCACGTCGGGAGTCGTTCTTACGCTTACGAGTCCATCCGAGTTGACGGCCTTGAAGGATTTCCCGTTCGGCTCCACGTGAAGTCCTAAGGCTTTGGCTACCTTGGTGGACATAAACATGTTCGAAGCACCCATGTCAACCAAGACGTATAAGGCTCACCCACATACCTCGATCTCGACAAAGAACATGTTCGTGTTTGGGGTAGTTTCCTTCTTTTCGGACAGCAACCGGGCTTGAACGACATTGACATATTTCACGATTCCAAGCCAGATCTACCGTTTTTCTTCTTTGGGCTCCTCCTCTTCCTCTTCTATGGCAAGGAGGGCGTTGATCTTGCCCTTCTTCGGGCACTTTTGGGTCCAATGCAGACCTTTGCAAATAAAGCAAGGAGATGGCGGGGGTTGATCGAACTTACTCGTGGTGTAGTCCACTTGGGATCAACTTTTTTGGAGAGAGGACGATTTGGACGTTCCTTCTCCCCATGACTTGATTCGGCCGCTTTGATCTTTCGGTGCACAGGGAGTGTCTCAACCTTCATCCTCAGAGTGTCGATCCGACCTCCAATCCCTTGCTCGGTTCTTCGATGAGTTGGCTTTAGTGAGGTAGATAAGGGATTCGGCTACACTTAGTGCCCTCGTGAGACTCTTCACATCCTAATGTTTAAGCTCGAGTCACGCCCATGGCTTGAGTCCATCCATGAATGCTCTGAGAGCCTCCTCCTCTCCTAGATTACGAATTTGGAGTTTAAGTTCAATGAATTCCTTCACGTACTCTAGGATCATCCCTCTTTTTTGGAGGCGATGGAGCTTGCTATGGGCTTCTTGTTGAGCAAACTCAAGGAAGAAGTAGTCTCAGAACTCCTTCACGAAATCATCCTATGTTTCCACAGGATTGGCGCCACACTTGGTCTTGTCGCACCCATTGTGCCCACCAAGGCATTACAATATCAGTGAGGAACATTGAAGAGGTTCTTACCTTGATCGACTCGTCTTGGATGTTGACGGCGCCAAAGTACTGCTCCATGCTCCATATAAAGTTGTCCACCTCCTTGGCAGATCGGTTGCCTTTGAATTCTTTCAACTTTGGCACCTCTAGCTTGGGCACCACCTGCGCAGGCATTGTTCCATTGGCGATGCTCATCTTGATAGGGCGAGCTTAGTCTTGAGCTCTTGGATCTCCGCCTTCATGGCTTCGACCTCGTCCCTACGAGGGTTCTCTTCCTTGATCATTTGGACTCGTTCCCTTAGTACATTGATCAACACTTCAAGGGATTCATCTTTGTCATGCAACGGGGCAGTAGCTTGGTTGATGCCATTCGTGAAGTCTTCATGGAGTGAGACTTCAACTTCCATGATGCGGTATCTTACATCGTCGAGTCCTTCCATGAACTCTGCCATGGCACTCCTTACCTACGCGAGCTTCTCATTGAGCATGGCTACATCGTCCATCGAGGCTTCTCTTCTCTTGGTTCAGCCATGGGTCTCCTTGACTTGGATAGCCTCTCCATCCATAACAGCTTCTTGACTAAACATTCTCTTGAACAGCTAGTGCTCCTTGATCTCTTGAAATGGATCTCCCTTCTTGCTCTCATACCACTTGTTATTGGAGAAAACTCCTTTACTGTTTTGAAGTTGACAAAACCTTTCCATAATCTAGTCTGAAGACTTCCAGACCGAAGTGTCAAAGTCTGAAGATCGCCAGACTTTAGGTTCAAAGTTTGCTCACACTGACAAATTCCAGACTGAATGCTACTGAAGAATGAAGATTTATCCATATGCGAGATCTTGTTTGTTTCTTCAGGAGTTCGATTGGTATGGCATTTGGATAGCTTTCTGGATGGATATATCACCTATGGGATTGATTATCTTTATTGGAATCAATTTAGATCAATCAAATCTTTTTGAATTGCAAGTAAATAAGGAAAAAATCTACTTATGGAAACCAAGATCCTAATTGTACGGGCGAATAGGATTGACGGGCTTTCATCACAATCAATCAACCAACTCGAGATCCCCTTGATTGATTTTGTCCAACGGGCATATTGGAATTCTTTTGGAAAGCGCAAACGGTCGTGAAGGCATGAAGGAGTATTTAAGGTGGACTCTCTAGTTGTTCGACATAGTGCGTGAAAGAGAAATTTCAAAGTCTAAAGTTTTCCATTTTCTTGTTACTCCAAATACTGAGTTCAAAGTTGTATACAAAAGAGAGAAACTCATAGTGAGACTTTGTGAGAGACTAGTAGAGACTCTTTAGTGTGAAGTCGAGAATACAAGACTGTAAAATCTCTTTTGTTTCTTAGTGGAATCCAGCCAGTGGGCTGTCAGCGTGGGAGAGTGGACGTAGGCTTGATCTAAGCCGAACCACTATAAACCTTGTGTTCTTATTCTCTTCCCTTAACTCTTTGTATTCTATTCATAGTTTTATCTAACTGCTATAATCTAAATTCTTTCATAGTTTGTTGTTTTCTAAAAAGCAAACTATTACTTCAGAACCTTGCAAAAAGTTTTGTTCACACCTATTCACCCCGCTTTAGGTGTTGCATCTAGCCCTTTCAATTGGTATCAGAGCCTGTGTGCTTATTTTATTGAAGTGTTTTACTTCTAAGCTAAAGATCTATGGCTAGTATTTTGGCTCCAGGTTTGGTTTAAGGCCAAAGCAACACCAAACCTCCTTACTTTGATGGGAATTAGTATAATGTGTGGAAAAACAAGATGAAGGCGTTTCTGAGATCCAAAGATCCCCTGGAGTGGGATGTGATGGAAAAAAAGGGATCGATCCCAAAGCTACATCAACTTCAGAAAGAGGAAATGAAGCTGTAGATGCTGGCGAAATAACACAAGCAGAATTAACCAAGAGACAAGCTCTTGATGCTAAAGCTATCTACTCTTTATACTGTGCTTTATCTCCTACTGAGTATAACCGAATTTCTTCCTGTGAAACAACGAAAGAAGTTTGGGACAGGTTGCATGTTACCTACGAAGGAACTGATCGAGTAAAGGCAACAAAAATCAATATTCTACTCGGATAGTATGAAGCCTTCAAGATGAAGCCTGGAGAATTCATCACTAATATGTTCAGTCGTTTTACAGAAATCGTGAATGGATTGGCATATCAATGACAGCTAATCTCAGGACTAATGAAGGTCAATAAACTGCTGCGTGAACTTTCCAAAGACTGGAATCATGTGAAAACATCAATTAGAGAAACCCAGAGGATCATGCCTCTTTCAGTAGACGAACTAGTAGGCACACTTCAATCATATGAAGTGTAGCAAATCAATGAGGAAGAAGATCTTAAAGGTAAGAAGTCAATTACTTTAAAATCTAACGATGATTTTGATGATACAGATTCAGCAGATGACATGGACGATGAGGAGCTAGCACTTATGATTAAAAAATTTAGAAAGTTGAATAGGAATGGAAGAAGATTCAACTAGAAGAAGTAGAGTACTCAAAACTTCCAAAAGAGATCGATAGAGGATAATGAAACCAACAAAGATGTAATATGCTTCGAATGTAAAAAAAATGGGCATATCAGACCTAACTATCTTTTGTTGAAGAAAAAGAATGGAAGAACTAAGAAATACAAAAAGGCTCTCAAAGCGAAAACTTAGAGTGATACTGAGTGTGAGAAAAGTGAAGAGGAATATGCCAATATATGTCTAATGGCTCATTCTGATTCAGACAAAGAATGGAAGAACTAAGAAATACAAAAAGGCTCTCAAAGAGAAAACTTATAGTGATACTGAGTGCGAGGAAAGTGAAGAGGAATATGCCAATATATGTCTAATGGCTCATTCCGATTCAGACTCAAAATCAGAAACAGACTCCGATTCAGATTCAAATCAAGAAGTTAAGGTCACTATCAAGAGGAAGATCAAAAGGTATTTGGATAGTAGTTGTTCGAGACATATAACAGGAGATTCAAATTGCTTTATAAAACTTGTTCAAGTAAATGGTGGAAAAGTTTCTTTTGGTGGAAACAACAAAGGAAGAATTGTTGGTTGTGGAATCGTGAAGATTGGAAGCCTGACTATCAACAATGTCTCCTTGGTGGAAGGTCTAAATTACAATATACTTAGCATAAGTCAACTTTGCGATACTGGATTCAAAATAAATTTCCTAGAAGGCATCTGTTCGGGAACAAGCAAAGACTTCTCTCAATCTTTCACTGGACAAAGGCATGGGAATATTTATCTTCTGGATATAAAATCAGAAAGTTCTCAGTGTCTTATATCTATTCAAGATTAAGCAAATCTTTGGCATCGAAAGCTTGCTCATGTTAACATAAAGCAAATTGCCAAGATTTCTTCCAAGAAGCTTGTTCGTGGTCTTCCTAACCTGACTTATCAAATGTCTGATCTTTGCACTCCATATGTTTTGGGAAAACAAGTTAGAAGTTCTTTTAAATCTGTAAATCAAGTTTCTACTAATCGAGTTTTGCAGCTTCTGCATATGGACCTCTTTGGACTAACTAGAACTCAAAGTATTGGTGGAAAGAAGTACTGCCTAGTAATCGTGGATGATTACTCTCACTTTACTTAGGTTTACTTTCTGGCAAATAAGTTTAAAGCTTTCTCTCACTTCTCAAAGTTTGCCAAGAAGGTTCAAAATGAAAAATGATATGCTATTTCAAGCATACGAATAAACCATGGAGGTGAATTCGAAAATCAAGACTTTGCGAAGTTCTGTGATGAATCTGGTTTTCAGCATGTTTTCTCTTCTCCATACACTCCAGAACAAAATGGGGTTGTGGAAAGGAAAAACATATCCTTACAGGAGATGGCAAGAACCCTTTTAATTGAGAGCAATATATCCTCTCGATTTTAGGCAGAAGCAGTTTCTACAGCTTGCTATATCATCAACAGAGTGTTCTTGAGGCCTATCTTGGAGAAAACTCCATATGAAATGTATAAAAGGAAGAAGCCAAATGTTTTTTACTTACATGTATTTGGCTGTAATTGTTTGTTTTGAAAAATGCAAATGATCAAATCGGGAAGTTTGAAGAAAAGTCAGACGAATGAATTTTCCTTGGCTACTCAACCTCAAGTAAAGCATACAGGGTCTTCAATAAGAAGACTCAATCTGTGGAAGAATCTATGAACGTTAAGTTTCAAGATTCTATGCAGAATCAGCTGGATCGAACTCAACTTGAAGAATCTGAACCCATTCAAGACTTTACAAAGTCTACTTCCCCTGAAGTGGTTCAGACTTCTGGAGATCAACTTCAAGCAAAACTAGAACACTCAATTGAAGCAGAGGATCAGCAGACTCTCAAATCAACCAGCAACTGGAAGCATAAGTCAAGTCATCCCAAAAAACTCATTATTGGCAACATTGATGAAGGAATTCGCACCAGATCCAAAAGGCGAGAAGAGTCGAGTGCACTAGCACTTGTTTCTGAGATAGAACCCAAAAATGTAGAAAAAGCCCTGTCTGATGAAAGTTGGATCGAAGCTATGCAAGAAGAGCTTAGACAGTTCAGCATCAATGATGTTTGGGAGCTAATTCCTAAACCTAAAGGTAAGTCTATTATCAGAACAAAATGGGTTTTCAGGAACAAGATGGACGAGAAAGGAAAAGTGACTAGGAACAAAGCAAGACTCGTGGCCAAAGGATATATGCAAAAAGAAGGGATAGACTATGACGAGACCTTTGCACCAGTAGCAAGGTTAGAAGCAATTAGACTATTACTTGCTTTTGCTTGCTATAAAAATTTCAGGTTATTCCAGATTGATGTAAAGAGTGCATTCCTCAATGGATTTATCCAAGAAGAAGTCTATGTGGAACAACCACCTGGATTTAAAGATCCAAGAAAGCCAGACTCAGTCTATAGACTAAAAAAGGCCTTATATGGATTGAAGCAAGCACCTCGAGCCTAGTATGAAAGGTTAAGTAAATTCCTAACCCAAAATGGTTTTGTTAAGGAAAGATAGATACTACTTTGTTCATAATAAGAGAGGGTAAAGATTTTCTGCTGGTTCAAATTTATGTTGATGATATTATCTTTGAATCCTCTAATGAAAATCTATGCAAGAAATTCTCTAGTTGTATACAGGATGAATTTGAGATGAGTATGATCGATAAGTTATCTTTCTTTCTGGGATTGCAAGTTAGACAATCAAAGAAATGCATCTTTATTCACCAAGAGAAGTATGCAAAAGATCTCATCAAGAAATTCGAATTGGAGAATTGCAAGAAGATAGAGACACCAATGTCAAGTTCTTCGAAGCTGGACAAGGATGAAGGAGGAAAGAAAGTAGACCATAAGCTTTACAGGAGCATAATCGGTTCTCTTCTTTATCTTACTGCATCTAAACCTGACATTTTGTTTAGTGTTTGCTTCTGTGCTATATTCCAATCAGATCCTAAAGAATCTCATTTAAGTGCTGCAAAATGCATTATTAAATGTGTTGCAACTACTCCAAAGCTAGGTCCGTGGTATCCCAAAGAATGAAACTTTACTCTTCTTGGATATTCAGACGCAGATTTAGCAAGTTGTAAAGTCGACAGAAAGAGTACTTCTGGTACTTATCAATTACTGGGTAGCATGCTGGTGTCTTGGTTCTCAAAAAAGCAGAGTATTGTGGCTCTATCAACAGCAAAAGCAGAGTATGTGGCTCTTAGGAGCTGTTGTTCTCAAATCTTGTGGATAAGACAATAGTTAAGAGACTTTGAAATTAAAGAATTGTGTACTGAGATCAAATGCGACAACACCGGTACTATCAATCTTACGAAGAACCCAATTCTTTATTCAAGGGCAAAGCATATAGAGATTCGACACCATTTCATAAGAGATCATATCCAAAATGGGGAGATTATGATTCAGTTCATTGACTCGAAAAATCAGTTGGTAGATATATTCACAAAGCCTCTGGAGAAAAATCTATTTGAGTCTATTTGCACCAGACTGAATATTTTACCTCCTACCGGTTAAAATTTGAAGTTGGTCAAACTCAGACTTTCCAGACTCTACTTCGATAAAAGGAAAGTCTCGAATCCAGGTATTTTATTTTTGGAATGAAAATGTATGTTTATTCTAATCATTGTTTGCCTATTTTATTTTTGGAAATTATCTTCTTCAAATTTTGAATTTTTGGCAATTTTTATTTTCAGTTATTTCGAAAAAACGGCAATTTTCTTTGTGACAGTTCGTTTTTCTTTTATTTGTGACCGTTCATTTTCTTTACATTTTGTATTCTTTTGAGCACTTTTTAACAAACCCTAGAATACAGACTTTCTACTCTTTCATTTCTACTCTCTCGTTTTTACTCTCAAGCTTGTTCTACAAGTTTTCATCTTTTTCTTTCGAACGTGTTTGAGAAATCCTCCTCGATTGTGAAGATGTCTTTCCAAAGAAAGTCGTCATGGATCTCAAGCAGGGGACCACGAAACATGCCCGAGGGTCCTACACATTTTAACTTCACCGAGGAAGAATATTCTCCACAACAACAGCATTCTCCACAGCGTGCCACTCAAAATCCTCTGCGCCAACCAGTGGAAGATGAGATCGTGGAAGATGTCGAACTTGTAAGAACGTCAAAACCTGAGTTTCTCTTTAAACTCTACAATCAGTTGAAGCAGGGTGGTACTGCCATGACCTTTATTGATGAATTTCTGCAAGAACGAGGATACTGGAATGAGACTATGTTTTTGTGAACGATGGAAATATTAGGCATTGCGCCTAAAGGAACGATAGACAGAACATTTGCTAACTTTCCAGCTGATCTTCGTTTTAGTTCTTTTAATCAACCAGAGGTCAAGGATGATGATGAGAGAATATATGCAAATTTTCAGCCTAGAATGGGCGTTGCTGCTGACGTACGTGGAAAGGGAACGAGTTTATTTCATTCTAACGACCACAAAAAGACTTACTTGAAATTGCTAAAAAGAAGGGTGATGAACCCTCGGTCTGTGGACTTTGATTTCGTGGATTCTTTGAAAGTGAACCTGAGGGAGAATCTTACTCTTCTTCAACTTGATAGATTTTGTTCCGAAACTTCTGTCGCTTATCCTGAATTAACTGTGTATTTCTATTCGAACTTGTCATTTCTTGATGCGAATAGATTTTGTTTTATTGTGCGGGAGAAAGAATATGTGGTGGATGTGGACACATTGGCGGATGTTATTGGTGTGGAATGAGGGAGTTTCCAATCAATAAATGTTTATGTTGGTCATGCAACAATGTTTCTTGTTCGAGATAGACTTGCTGAAGGTGACATTACCTATTCCATAATGTTTGCTTCAAACATCTTGCTGCACAAGGTTGTGATCAATTGCATCCGACTAAAGTCAACCTCCAAGACTTATGTCTCTCATTCTGAAGCAAAACTGATGTTTGCCATCAGTAAAGGGATGAAGTTCTCGCTGCCATACACAATTCTGATGCACATGTATAGGACTGTTGTGAAGGAAAATGGACAACTCCCTTATTCGGCGCTGGTTACTCAACTGTTCAGATACTTTCAAATTCAGTTTCCAGCATCTCTCTGTGTTCGAACCATTGCTCCTATGGTTATAGGACTAAAGATGGTGTTAAAGATGAGACTGAATGAACTGAACAAAGTTTTAGAGCGCTTGAAGGAAAAGTCCCCCACCAAAACAAAACAAGACTCTGCCGCAAAGAAAAGGAAAGGTAAGGAGCCTATGAGTGCATCTATCAAGAAGAGAAGAACCCTTATCCTGCAAGACGATGAGGATGAGGATGATCTTACTCTCTCTGCTTTTGCCTTGAAAAATCTTCAAAGTTTTGTAAGTTTTGAGCAGCCTCAAGACAGAGGAGAACAAGAAAGAGGAGAAACAGAGCAGGAAAAGGAAGGAAGAGCAGAGGAAAGAGAAAGAGAAGGAAGAGAAAGAAGAGAAGAAAAAGAAGAAGTAGAAGAGAAAGAATGTCAAGATGACTCTATTGAACCCACTTTTGCAATATCCTTGTCAGAGGATTCGGAGAATACTAGGAGTGGAATTGTAGAAGATGGAAGAGAAAAAGAACATCACTTGGGTATTGAAGCTGAGAAAGACCAAGAAGAAGATTTTCCTTCTCCACCTGTAGCCATGAAAACAAGGGGAGCTCGAGCGGAAATAGATACTTCTTCTCCTATTTTTACCAATGATGATGTTAATAGATCTCCTGCCGATCCAAAGGATGTCTATGCCTCTCATTTTCCTGAAGCTGATATTGAGGCATCCTCCCAAAGTCTTGGTGATCGACGTACTGATGCTCCCTCAAATCTCAATACTCTTGGAATTAATTTGGCTATACCTAGTGCACCAACAGTCTCAACTGCAAACTTTCAAAGGCTGCTAGAGCTCCTTCTAGAGTTGAAAGCATAGCAATATGGTATGGAATATGAGATAACGAATCTCCGATCTGCATTGCAATCTACTTTAGATTCTCTCCATGAGAAGGTACAGGCTCTTAACCTTCAAGTTCAAGCTTTACAACAGCAAGTTCAAGAGACTGCCAAGGGTGAAGATATTAAGAAGCTGAAGGAGACTGTGAGAAAGCTGAAGGAGACAGTTCAGTCTATGGTGGATTTCCAGCTCGTTCGCATTCCCAAACATTCTTAATTTCTTTGAATTTTTTTTTATCTTTCTCCACTTTTTGCTGATGACAAAAAGGGGGAGAATATGTAGATTTAACTTTTGTTTGATTTATCTTTTGAACCTTTGAACCTTTGTACTTTTGTGGTGATGATGTGGTGATTATGGACGGATAGTTGTTTTAGTCTTGATATTTGTTTTATCTTTTCAAGATTAATTTGTTTTCTGTGGTTGCAGAATTGATATTATCCAGATCCTAATCAACTTATTTTTCATAAGATATCATGTACTATTTAAGAGTTGTTTTGCAGGTCAAAAGTTCCTAAATCTGCAGGAAAGTTTTGTCACCATAAAAAATGGGGAGATTGTTGGAGAAAACTCATTTACTATTTTGAAGTTGACAAAACATTTCCATAGTCTAGTCTGAAGACTTCCAGACTGAAGTGTCAAAGTCTGAAGACTGCCAGACTTTAGGTTCAAAGTCTGCTCACACTGACAAATTCCAGACTTAATGCTACTGAAGAATGAAGATTTATCCATATGCGAAATCTTGTTTGTTTCTTCAGGAGTTCGATTGGTATGGCATTTGGATAGCTCTCTGGATGGATATATCACCTATGGGATTGATGATCTTTATTGGAATCAATTTAGATAAATCAAATCTTTTCGGGTTGCAAGTAAATAAGGAAAGAATCTACTTATGGAAACCAAAATCCTAATTGTATAGGCGAATAGGATTGACGAGCTTTCATCACAATCAATCAACCAACTCGAGATCCCCTTGATTGACTCTGTCCAACGGGTAGATTGAAAGAATTCCTTTGAAAAGTGCCAACGATCGTGAAGGCATGAAGGAGTATTTAAGGCAGACTCTCTAGTTGTTCAATATAGTGCGTGAAAGAAAAATTTCAAAGTCCGAAGCTTTCCATTTCCTTGTTACTCCAAATATTGAGCTCAAAATTGTATACAAAAGAGAGAAACTCATAATGAGACTTTGTGAGAGACCAGTAGAGACTCTTCACTGTGAAGTCGAGATTACAAGATTGTAAAATCTCTTTTGTTTCTTAGTGGAATCCAGCCAGTGGGTTGTTAGCATGGGAGAGTGGATATAGGCTTGATCTAAGCCGAACCACTATAAATCTTGTGTTCTTATTCTCTTCCCTGAACTCTTTTTATTATGTTCATAGTTTTATCTAATTGCTATAATCTGAATTCGTTCATAGTTTGTTGTTTTCTAAAAAGCAAACTATTACTTCAGAACCTTGCAAAAAGTTTTGTTCACACCTATTCACCTCCCTTTAGGTGTTGCATCTAGCCCTTTCACTTGTCACGGGTCAATCGTTTGGGATTGTGACCGTGCGGCAACTTAGGCTTTTTTTGTTGCTTGAATTGTCGAGGCGCCTACGCCAAGCCTTGCTCGGATCAATCACTTGCTCGCTCGCTCACCCGAATCATAGAGGGAGAAAGTTTCTAGAGAGAGAAACTCTGGAAGAGAGAAAGGAACTTTTGATTATTGAATGGTGAGATGGATACAAATGAAGGGGAGGGCATCCCTTCTTATACTCGAGGCCCTCAGATTACAACCATTGATTGTATTTCGATCCGACGGATGGGATCACATCTCCTAACTTACTAACTATCGATATTTATGCCGAGAGAGTTCTAGATCTTGGCGCAATTACCGTATCACCCGCCCTTGGAACATTCCGGAAGCTCTTACGAGAAACCTTGGCGATCTTGGGAGGTCTTCCTTGAAAATGCGTGGTCCCTTAGTTACGGGAACCCCGTGACTGTGACACTTGCCGAATGAATTACTGTCCCATATTTCGGATGGGGAGGTACAGAGTTCAATCCCTACCTCTTAGGCTTGAAGGGTGGGGTCAGCTACTCAAGCTCATGACCATGGCCACTCAATGTGAGCTTGCGGTAACCATGCCAACTTGACTTTTAGCTCGATGTCATGGCTGCAAGATCCTTTCGAGCCACAAAATTTGAAACCATGCCCACTCGGGCTTCAAGCTTGCAGCCATGGCCACTCAATTGGTGGTTGTGAGGGGGTACTAATCATAGTTTTTGCGTTGATGTGGTTGTTAATTTTTGTATGTTTTTGATTTAGTAGGATTTAAGGAAGTAGGAGAATGTAGGGGAGAGGGAGGGAGAGAGGGAGGGAGAGAGAGTCAACATTTGAGAAAAGAAAAAAAAAATACACATCGGCAAATAAAAGGAAAAAAAAAATATCCATGCCAGAAAATAGTTAACGCCAAGTCGGCAAATTTCATCGCCGGACCTAAATAAGAACGATTGATGGCACTTTTTTTCTGGAGTACGGGATGGTTCAAAGCAAAAAAAGGGGACCGACTTTGTTTTCGGGCAAAAGTAAACCCATCATAGATCCACATGATTTGAATAATTGATCAAAGACCGCAATTAGACTACGAGCACCAAACCATCCACTTTCTCTGTGCCTTAGCCATAGCAAACGAAATCGCACTTACACTTACCACAGCATCGCCGCTGCCGAGGTGACAGACGACCAAAACAATCATCCCCTCGGTGGAGCTCCGACCAACGAAGGAGCTCATGATACCGAAAACTACTAATTCAACCCTCCAAACCTGAATCCAACAAGCTCGACCGGGTTCTTGGACTACCACCAAATTCAACGGTCGCAGTTCCTCTTGGCGCACCTCATCAACCTGTGACGGCGAATATGAAGACGAAATGAATAAGAAGAAGAAGAGAAGGATTGCAACGATAACGAAGTGAGGAATTGCGATCTGGAGTAAGAGTAAATGGAAGGACGAGGGCAAAATTGGAGATGGGCCTCCTATTCTTTGCAGATCAGAGGTGGACGTGTACCGTCGGCATGAGCCTCGGCCTCGACGCGTTCCACGGCGTGGGTCTCTGGCACGAGCGGCAAAGGAGATTCCCCGAGTGCTTGGCGACAAGGATGTTCACGCCGTGGACTCTGGAATTGCAGTCCCGGCAGAGGTTCACTTAGTCCGACTTGCGGTACATGGTCGCGAAGCTGTTGCAGAGCTCGCATCGCGAAAATACTATAATGTTTATGAGAGCGACTAATTTTTCATAATGGGCATCGTTGAGTCTAGTAATTTAACATTATTGATTAAAAAATTATTAATAAAAGGAAAATGAACCGATTTGATTAAATCGGAGACAATGATGGAGGGAGGATAAGGAAGGCGCAATCGGAGGAACAGCGGGCCCTCAAAGAAGCGATAAATGCCTGCAGAAATGCAATGGAACGCCTTCCTTTTCCCATATTGGAATTGATTTTCTTTTACGTAATTGTACTTGATCTCGTGAATTTGTTTGGAATATGTGGAGGTAGTTAGTTTACTCTATATATTTTACTGGTCCAACGAGTTCGATGATGCTTTTATGAAATGAATTTTGATTTAAGATAAGTTCATATCAGATTGATTATGCTTGACTTTGTTGGCTATCCAGTCGATTCAGATGGAGGACATAGGGAGTCCCCACCTCTGAGGTTTGAGGATCGGGCCAACCCGCATGGCAAAAAACCAAAAGGTGAATATTAGCGTTGGTGCTCTTACTAGAAAATGAATATATCCTCTCTCTACTTTTTTATAAGGTTCAAAAGTAGGTGCATGATTTTGGCTTCGGGCAAAACTAGAGGGACCAATGATATTATAGAAGTTATAATTGCACTTTTTCATCCCATTTTGATGCGTGTTAAGTAAACTCACAAAAAAAAATAACACAAATTAAAAAGTGAATAGTGAAATTGAGATTATTTAATTCGATGTGTTGTCAAGTAGTAAACCTTGATGATATATATATTCCACCGTTTGGTATGGAAAATTCAATTCGATTTCCTCCATGCACTCAGTTTAATAATTTTTTATTTTTTTATTTTTCTAAAAAATCTATTTTAAAATTTTTCTTTTTATTTTTCTTCCTTCTACAATTCTTTTTCTTCTTCTTCTTTGATTAGTCGTCGGTGACTAGCCAAAGGCGAGCTGGAGCTCGCTGATCTAGCCAGGCTTGAGGCCAATGAGCTCAAGGCTCGCTAGATTGATGAGCTCGAGCCTGTGGTGAGACTTCCGCTCGCCAACCATTGTCGTGACTGGCGACCGGCTGCGAAAGAAGAAAAGCTAAAAAAAAAAAAAAAAAAAGAAGAAGAAGAATGGGGAGTAGTAGGGGTGTGAGATAAGAGAGAATGAGTGAAGAAATGTTTTCCCTTATTTGAAAAGTGAAAAGACATTTTTCCTTATTTTCGAAGGTTGTTTTCCTTTCATGAAAAATGTTTATATCAATCAATTCATTTTTCGTAAAACGAACACCAGAAATTCTGACACACTCTCTTAGAAAATGTTTTCTGCAAAACGAATGCAGCGTAAGAATCACTCCTAATTCCAACTCAACAAATGGTCGCAGAATATCGTGTACTCCCCTGATCACGATTGACTAAAAAAGAGGCGCCAAATAACTTCCCTGCGAAACTTTATCGAAGGGAGCACAGATCAAGCTTCTTCTCATTTTATCGTCAAAAAAATAAAAGTAAAGCAAATAAAAGATGTACTTCGAGAGATAGCGCACTTTTCGTAAATTCCCGACCTATGAAATAACCCCCATTAATTGAGTTCATTGTTTCGGCACGTTTTTTCATCATATACAGGGAAAATATGCCGCATTTTGTGTTTTTTTTTTTTTTGATCGGTCCTATGCTAATCCTACTCTAACACTTACTCTCAGACTTTTGTCCTGCCTCCTTGCAGGGCGTGGGAGTCGAAACCCACTCCTGAAATGAAATCGTCCCCACCCCAATCCCCTGAGAAGGTGGGGATTTGAACCCCCAACCTCTCCCTTCCAAGATGAAAGGGTGGCCACTGGAACGAACCCCCAGTGATTCCGCATTTTGTGTTGACATAATCGAATTTTAAATGCTCAATTTAGTGCTCCAACGCCCTCTAAAAACCTTATTATATTCAGGTTAAGAAAAAATTACGATAATCCAAAAAACTAGTATAACGAGCATATTAGGTCGTGTAAGTAACTACTTGTATGAAATAGTGAAACGATTTCAACGGCTTTGAAAGTTATTATCTTATCGTAACGAAGGTTTCCTAGTAATCCAATAAAAAGCTTACTAGCTTTGTCATAAGGAATTACTAATTATTGATTGGAAACCTCCCTAAATCTCTTTACTGGCAAATGAGATTTGACTTGCAAATTGGAGCTCTGTCGTGAGGCATCAACAAAGCGTAATTCCTTTTACCTCATTTACAAATACCGATAGAAAATGCAATTAAAGAATTTAGGATAGTCAAATTCATCAATTGTCAAATAATTTAGCATCATGAAAATGGGGTGTTATACACGCAGGAAGACATCTCCCGCATAGGGACAATTCCAGAAGATTTTTTCATGTATATTTCTATGGCACTAAGACTCTTCCGCGCCCAAGTGACCCGTACCGTGGAAATTCATGTGACTCCATAATCTTATTCTAAGAAGACTTTTGACTTCTACCTTCTAGAGAAGACTTGTGTTAATCACTTCATAGTACAAGAGGGCTTTATAAGTGGATGCATCCTCCATAGCCAATAAACTCACTCACATATTAAATTGCATAATGGGGTGGTATTAGATCCTCGACCTCCTTTGTTTTCACATTTTCTTACATTCTTCCCTTCGCTTTGCCTCGACCCTTTGCCCTCCGGACCAACTCGATGCCTTGCTCCTTTTTAAGAATTCCTCCATACTTGATAGGGAGGCATCAAACTCATGTGATGAGGATGACCGTATCACATCTTATCCAAAGACAAACTCATGGAATAAGGGCGTGGGATGGTGTCACTTGTGACGGTGTCATCGGCAACATCATCAATCTCGATCTAACTTGTAGTTGGCTTCATGGCACTCTTCAGTCCAATAGCTCCCTTCATCTCATTCATCATCTTCGAA
Organism: Eucalyptus cloeziana; assembly: GCA_014182715.1. Classification (NCBI taxonomy): domain Eukaryota; kingdom Viridiplantae; phylum Streptophyta; class Magnoliopsida; order Myrtales; family Myrtaceae; genus Eucalyptus; species Eucalyptus cloeziana. The sequence goes on along the minus strand of CM024641.1, from coordinate 54,143,561 downwards.
GCCTCAAACTTTAGGTAATAACTTTGATGGCTCACATATTTCGCCTAATTTGAGCGCTTTTGCAACATTCACTCATCTGGATCTCTCTAATTCACTATTTTCGGGTTCTATTCCCAATGAAATCTCTCGCCTCTCCAAGTTGGTCGAACTTGATCTCTCTAACGATTATATTTTCAACACATACCCGTTGCCTTCTCTCGGGTTGGAAAATTCAATCTTCACAATGCTTGTTCAGAATTCAACAGCATTAAGAAAGCTTGTTCTTGATCAAGTAGACATGTCCATGGTTTCACCAAAGTCCTTTGCGAATTTGCCTTCTTCTTTGACATATTTGAGCACTGTTGGTTGTTCCTTAAGGGGGATATTTCCAGACACTGTTTTTCAATTACCAAGCCTTATTACTCTTGATATAAGTAAAAACGTTGACACGTCTGGGATTCTTCCCAAATCCAATCGGATCAGTCCTCTTGACTCTTTGTCTCTCCAGTATACGAGCTTTTTGGGAGAAATACCGATTCAACTGGTACCTTGAAGAGTTTAACAATTTTAAATCTTCGGAAGAAAGTTGCAAATGAATAGGCGATTAGTAACTGTCGAGAAACATACTATAGTAGATCTTTATGTCAATAAGCACAGCCCCTTGAAAGATGGCGAATGCTGAGAGTTAGAGCACTGCAATTGCTTATCCCAATCAGGATCATTTTGATGCTATTGTCATGGCCTGATGAAGCCACACGATCGAGAGATATTTTGATCGAAGGGCAAGAGATATTCTGATCGAAGGCTGTGACTAATACATGAACAAAGCAAACCTCAAAAATGCTTAAGTCGGTTTTCTCAAATATTCTATAATACTCCTGAGGGCGGACAATACAATAATTGTATATGGCTGAAATAAATGCGGGTGGATGGTAATTGGAAATATATAATCTCTACCATTTGATTAATAAGAGATTTACGGTTATAGAGGTCTCTTCCCCTCATTTGTATCTCATTTACAAGTAAAATACAATTCCAAAGCTTCTCTCTCTAGAGTTTCTTTCACAGGTTAGGAAACGCTAAATGGATCCGCTTGACACCATCATTAACAATAAAAAATGAATCTTAGGATGAATTCTGGGATTTCTAATATCTGTTGATTTAATTCAATTCCTGTCAGAAGAAGCATGTATTGCTTCACTATCAAACAAATCAAAGAAGAGTTGATATTTATCACTTTGCGGATCATAGGAAAATTAATTTGGCCTTAAATACTGAAAAGGGACATAATTTTAAGAGCCACGTAACGTTTACCAAATAGAAATAATTGCAGCAATAGCCAAGCATTGACCCTTCCGCATACTAAACTTTGCGAATTCAAGTATACCTTTTTTTCTTTTTTGTCAGCATCAAAGTTTTATCTATGTCTCAAAGATAAACATGAATAAATCCAGTAAACATTCAACGCTAGCAAATTCTAATAACACCAACAGGAACAAATTTCTCAAATTTCATCAGTCCAGCGTTATTTACAGGAACAATTTTCTCAAATTTGATCAGTCCAACATTATTTATACACCGACCAAAAAAAAAAAACATTATTTATACAACATCCGAATCACAAAACACAGAAATCCAGGAGCCAAAAGCAAAAAGGATAGGCCTGTATAGTGAGACACTGAACAAAACACCCATTAAAAAAGGGGAAAGAGCTCAAATTGAGGGGCATCAAAAGAGTCCATTTTGGTCATGGAGATTATATACGTGCCCAAGATTGTATGCACCGTTCGCTTCAAGAGGCTTGCTCTCGTAGGCGATTTCTCCGTTTGGGGAGCAAGAGTCCACCATCAACTCGTTGATCCATCTCATCACGTTCTTCTTGAGCTCCTCCATCGACCCTCCCAACTGCTCAAGCTCACACAATCCAAGTTCATCGATCGGTGCCTCCCACCAACATTGCCTCTGGCTCTCTCTCTTCATCTCATCCAGCGCCTCCCCGCGCTTCCTCTCCGCCTCCAGCTCCTCAAGAACTTGAGTCAATATCCCGTTGAGGTCACGCAAGTTCGCGTTCCGGTGGGCTTCAATGAGCCGGCACTCGCCCGAGTCAGGGGGTGCCGGGTCTTGGGCAAGGAACCGGTCGATGATGAACTCGACTTCCGGGTGACCAAAGGAGAAGACCTTGCTGGCGGGAGAGAAGACTATGATTCCGATGTCGACCCCGCAGAGGGTGCAGAGCTCGCTCGCTTTCTTGAAAAGCCCGGATCGCCGTTTCGAGAAGGTCACTTGGAGATGGTTTTTCTTGGGAATTTTTGAAATGGCGATTTTCTGGCGACCCAAACTCGGTTTCTTTGCCATGGTGGGTATGAAAAGAATACAGTCCAAGATAGACTTAGAAGGCAGAGAAAGAAGTGACACAAAGGGAGTTTATATAGCGAGTTTGGTATACAAAGTTTCAATGTCCAAGCTGGCCAAGATTACTCAAAATCAATGAGTTCTGGCCAAGTCATTCTCAGTATTTTAGCATGTGATTGGAGTGGAGATTCATAGGTTATGATATCTCGTCCTCTTAATGCCACCCTAGTGCGACAATTTTATTTTACTAGTTGGCAACGTTAAAGGGGCATTTACAAAAGGTTTTCTTGTACGTTGGTGCTTGCAAGACCATTAACTAGTTGACCTTTTTGGGTAAGAAGTCAATCCTTGTTAATAACTACCTTTACGTGGCCATACTTTAATCACGCAGCACTGTAACGGACATGCTTTTAGGTTGTGGTTGTGATATTACAAGTAATTACTTCAGTATCAAATCAGTCTTACATATAGATTTGGCGAAGATATCGTGGATTAGTATAGTTTAATGAAACAAATGAGAAGGCGGTGTGCTTTCTTCGTATTCACCGGTCTGCCTCTTGCAGGGCGTGGGAGTCGAAACCCACTCTTGAAACTTACGCGTCCCCACCCCATCCCTCCTGAGAAGGTGGGGATTTGACCCCCTCACCTCCCCCTTCCATGTTGGAAGGGTGGCCACTAGGGCGAATCCCAGTGGTTAATGCATTTGTATTGTGGAAACGAGGATTTCCTTCTAATCTTATCAAGTCTTGCAATAATAATTGAGGATATGATTCCATAAAGATTGATGTAACTCCTATTCTGATGATCGATTTTCTTTTAGTTGGCATTAGGCTATAGTCCCTTTTTTATACTTTTGCAGGAAATCATGTACCAAAGGTGTGGACACTGAAAGTGCTAAAACTTAGCACAGGATGACACTTTAATTTCAAAAGTTTCAAAAGATACACTTAAGTGCCAAAACCGGAAAATAATGAACATTTAAGTGTCGTTGGTGAAAAATTCCAGTCAAAGTGCTATTTTGACATTTTCCAATGACTTTATCTACTGAGGTGGCAATTTTTTAAAAAAATTATCCACGTGACAATTCTTTAGAAAAATTATCCACATGATAATTTATTTTTTTTTAAAGTTCACATGGCACTATAAGCCCCAAAATTAATTTTTAATATTAAAATTAAATTATCCACGTAGATACCAAGACTTGGCACTTAATGTTCACTTGCTTTAAAACTTGGCACTTAAGTGTTCACACTTTCTTCAAAACTTGGCACTTAAGTGTTCACTTTCAATCACAAGCGGCACTTAAGTGATCACTTACACCATAACTTAACACTTAAGTGATCATTTTTTAACAACAACTAGCACTTAAGTGAATATGGAAGGCGATGTCATTTTAGACAAGAATTGCTAAGTTGGCTTTCCGTAAGACCACATTACAACTTATATTATTAAAAATATGCCACATTGGATTTCCAGCTACTCTCGTCAAACTTAGCATTTAAGTGTCCCAATATTTTTAAAAAGTGACACTTAAGTGTACTTTTTGGAATTTTTGGCACTAAATTGTCCACCTGGGTCGAGTTTTGACACTCCCGGCGCACTTTCCCTCACGTATCGGTTAGTAGACATTGAGTGGGTTAATGTTTAGTATTTCCAATTTATTGCAGTTCTAGTGAGACCAAGAAACTGCTCGACCTTTGCCAGCACGAGAACCTTTGAGTTCGAATCATACCGGGCTCAACAATCTTTCGAGGTTAAGTCAGGAAGAAGAAGCAGATCATGAGGACAATAACGAATACCATGAATTGAAAATGCTGACTATATGATCACTTCTTGTAAAGCAAGGGAGTTTCCGTGGTGCTAAAGTCTACTTTTGTTTATCGAAATACGGGGACGAATAGCGCGCAAGGATTCTTAGTAAGTCTTCAAAGGACTTTTAGGAGGAAAAGCGTCAAAAAAGTCCTAAATATTTTACATTGGTGTCAATTTAGTCTTAAACATTTTACAGCTAGCAATTTAGTCCTAAATGTTTTTATTAGTATCAATTTAGTCACAAACATTTTGACTTGGTGTTAATTTAGTCTTAAACCTTTTATTGATGCCAATCTATTCCCAAAACTTTTGATTCGGTGTCAATTTAGTCATAAAACTTTTGACCTAATGCTAATTCAGTCATTCCAACTAATTTTAGTTAGATATTGTTGAGATGGCACGGTTGGTACTAACGTGACATAGCCAATGCTAACATGTACAACTTTTAATAATATGTTAATATTCGTTTTATTTATTTCTTTTCTTTTTCTTTTCCTTTTCCTTTTCCTTTTCTTTTCCTTTTCTTTTTTTTTCCCTCCTCTGCCTTACTCTAGCTAGTCGTTGACTGGGCGACCAACCAAAAGCGAGGGCCAGCAAGGCTGAGGTCGACCTTGCCAGCGGCCGTGAGGCTGGCCTTGTGCTAGGTTGACAAGAGTCAAGCCTTCCCAGCCAAATTAGCCAAAATGACTGAATTAACATTAGATCAAAAGTTTTAAGATTAAATTTGCATCAAATCAAAAGTTTTAGGACTAAATTGGCATCAATAAAAAGTTTAGGACTAATTGGCATTAAGTCAAAAGGTTTAGAACTAAATTGGCACCAATAAAAAGGTTTAAGATTAAATTAGCACCAGTAAAAAGTTTAGGACTAAATTAATACAAATTTAAAAGGTTTAGGACTTTTTCTGACACTTTTCCCATTAGGAGCCAGATTTTTAGAGTAAATTGAAGCCCAGAAAGGAAAGACTTGTCTTTCTATTCACTACTCCAACATAAACTTCTCCATCGTGAACTTCTCCAACATACGTCGTTGGGTTCCTAAAAAAAATAGTAAATGATTTTTATGTTGTCTTGTTTGGTTGAATGGCTCCAAGCACAATTTAGTCGCATTGTTCTTGGGTTTTACCACACACCTACCTGTAACGGCACTAACGATGGAGAAGACAAGAACATCACCATGATCCAGAGACATTTTTCAGGACCACTCTGGGGATCTTTTTTACTTTTTCTATTTTAAGTAGACCCATCAAAATGGGTCCAAAATTCATGTAATAACCCAAAAACATTAAAATGGGCCATAACAAATTTCGCATGAGATATAATGGGTATATAAAATAAAGATGCCCAAATAAGTGGGTTATAAATGGGTCCATTATAAACTTTTTTACAACTAACTTAAGGCTTAACTCATTTAATAGACCTCTAAAATAAGTGGATTATAAATGGGTCTTGTCGCGACCTAATTTTTCGGGTTTTGCCACCGCCTAAAACTAGGTTAATGGACTACTAAGTTTTTAAACTTAGTTCGGGCTCTCCCAAGCCCATACTAAATCGCGACTTAAGTCTAAACTTTTTAAACATGCAAAATACTATCTAGGAGTCGCCACTAATCTGTTTTTGGTAGGTCGATTAGACACCTAAGCAAAATAATGGGAGAATTATTTTACTCCTACGAACCAGAGACTAAGGGTACAGGGACTTGGTTACACTAGACTATCCTAGTGCCCTTTCGGTACCATTTCTTTTTAATTTTCAAAAATGTTTTGCAAGCAGCTTGATTTGATTTTAATTCATTTTCCTAACGTGTGAGGCGATCATGCGAGTGCACAAACCACCAATTTAACACCTGAGAAAGCGAATAAAATAATGCAGGACTTACCTCAAAGCAACGAAAGCAACGAAAGAAACTGCGTTATTAGGTTAGAATTCATATCAATAATCCTAGATATGATTTCTAATTAATAAACAATCGCTCAATTTTTATTTTCACTTTATTTAATGAAAGTCGTGCAATGCATGCTACTAATTTAACATGAAATGATATGACGTGGCAATATGACCTAAACTATATAACATGAATAAGCATGCAATCCATCCTAAAGCATGAAATGAATTTATTCTAAATTTTTGTATTTTCCATGAAATTCGAAATTAAAGAAATGCAACAATTAAATATGCAATTTAATCAAATGACCTAGTTCTAATGACGAGCAATGAATTTAGCAACAATCACTAGATGACGAAAATTTCATAAACCTAATCCTACCTGTCTGATTTACTAAACCTATATGCTCATGCAGAATTTTGATTTTTTTTAAATAATTAATTATTAAATAAATATTAAATCTAAACTATCAATAAAAAAAAGGATTAAAATTATCGAAAAAAATAACCTATTGTCTCACAGGTCAAATTAACGATTGTTCTAACCCTAATTATCACAACAAGGAAATCAAAATAATTACAAATCTGATCCGAAGTCTTATGGACCAAATTAAATAATTATCGTGATTTAACAATTGAAATTCTATCAAAAAGCCCAAAAATTAATATAATTAAAAAAATGATCCGACGTCTTACGGATCAAATTAATAATTATAATAATTTGAACAAATACGAGATTCATGAAATGAATATTGACATACCATATTCTAACTTAAACAATAATAACAAAATTTAAAACACAATAAAATAACATAAAATAAGCAAAAGAAAGAAATGAAAATAAAACTAAAGAAGGGGAATTGCAGCAGCAATGGTGGGCATATGGCTAGTTCTTGATTTGATCATTTGCTAGTCTCCTCCAAGAACTTTTTGAGTGGACGCCCCCCTTCTCTTGTCGTCTCGCTCTTGTCAATTACGGTGGAATATGGAATTGTGTGGTCTTTTGTTCGACATTGAATTGCCTGTGACCACAACATCAGAACAAAACAAAGTAAATACCAAAAATATGGAGTGAACAACTTTAATAGGGAGAGAAACAACCTGGTTTTATCACAGTGAAATCATTGGATGGCAATTAGCGCTTAGGTACGTTGGCCACTTTGATGTCTCGCTGCTGAAATTATCGTCGAAGATGTAGGAGTTTAATCTAGGCAAGAAACAAAAATAAAATCACCTTAGTTCGAATAGCAAATTGGAATTGCACACAATCAAACTTAAAAAAAAAAAAAAAGAAGCTCGACTTAGCTTTATGCTTGTCGTCAATATCCATGAAGCATGATGAACGTGGGACGTCGTCAAGAAGACTACACCATTGTCCGAGATCCCTGAGGGTGTGTGCCTCTCCTTTTTTCACAAAATTTGGTCCCTTTTTATAGTGGTTCCAAGCACCATCTTCAATGGCAATTTTTGAGCTTTCTTTTTTCGTTGCCTCAATTTATGGTCTGCAAATTGGAGCAAAATCTTGCAATCGGTTTGATTTTTCCTCGAATGTTTTGATTCCTTCCATTTTATCAAACTCCTTGCTTTTTTATTCACCTGATTTCTCTGATCGAGAATTTGCTTCCACATTTATTATGATTTGAATATTCGCCGGAGCAAAGATGGCTAATCAGAATTTCCACATTCCATTCATAATCAAATCAGACTGATCTTCCCCTTATTTTCCTTTTGTTCAAAATGCAATTTTATTTTTCCAAAATTAGGTGTCAACAGGTCCATTATGGATTATAAATGGGCCCTCATTGGACAGAGGACAAAACAAGAAAAAGATAAAATATAAAAAATATATTTTTAAAAATATATATATAATAATTGTTTGCTAGATTTGTGTTGCATAGAAGTGTTTTGGTAATATAATTTTTTTTTATAAAATCATAAGAAAGAAGTTATCCTAGATTTGATTGAACATAAAAGTATTTTAACAATATGGGTTGGGTATAAAATTGAAATGGTATTGAATCGAAGAAATTTTGCATTACGAATAAATGAGTTATAAATGGGTTAATAAGTCGATTTAGGTCGAACCATTTATGATCCAACTCGACCCAAACTCAACACGATCCACCCATTTGATAGGTCTAGTTATAAGACTACAAATTCGAATTGTACACCAATATTGGAATAGAAAATGGAGAAAATTGAATCAAATTGAATGAAGAGAGCAAGAGAAATATAGATCAAAGCGGGCAAAAGAACATCCTAAGTGCCAAAACTTGGCACAATGGGACTCTTAAATGCCAAAAGTTAGGAAATGACACTTAAGTGCCACTTTTTTTGAAAAGTTGGACATTTGAGTGCCACATCCGACGAACTCCGTCAGAAATCCTACGTGGTAATTTTTTATTAATTTTGTTTGCTTACGTGGCTCGCTGAAAAGCTGACTCTGCAAAGAAATACAAAAACAACTTCGTTTTGACACAATTCGAATTTTAATATAAAAATTAATTAAACTAAATTTGAAACCAAATTATATATAAATAGAGGAGGAAGATGAATAGCAGTCAGTGGCTGAGGGCTCAGCCCTTGTCGCTGCCCTGCCATCGCCGAGAAGGTGGGGGAGGGTCGGCTAGGGTCACTGAGCCTTGGCCAGGGGTTGGCGACCCCAGTCAACTGGAGGCGAGGGCCTGTGAGCTCTCGCCACCGACTCGCTGTCCATCTTCCTCCTCCTTTTTCTTTTTAAAAAAAAAAAATTGATTTTAAATTTAATTTAATTAATTTTCTATAAATTATTTATCCACGTCAGCAACAAAACGACGTCACTTTGCACTTGACTCGCTGGAAAATTGCCATGTCAGCGTTTGGCCGGATTTTCTTACTGTTGACACTTAATTGACCCATTTTGCTCGATTTTGGCATTTAAATGTCACTTTCATAACTTTTGGAACTTAAATATCCCTTCGTGCCAAGTTTGGTACTCCAAGTGTCTTTTTCTCAATCGGAGCGAGAGACACTTCTGGAAAACTTTTTCTTCAAGATAATTACTTCCCTGCCATGGTGCAAGCAACATTAATGGAAATACAAACTCAAGGCTAAGGGCATATTTGATAACCGGCCGAATAGTGTTTGATTTTATTCTTTTGCTCCTTGGAACAAAAAAGTAATAGAAATCCGTTTGGTAACTTCTTTATTCCCAGGAGCAAATTTATTCCCGACAATAGATTTAAAACAAAAAAAAAAAATTACTTCTTTGTTCTCAGGAACAACTTCAAAATCAAGACCTCTTTCCTTTCTTCCTTTTCTTTTCTTCTTTTCCTTTTCTTCTTCTTCCTTTCACCGGTCGCTAGCCTCAGTGATGGCTAGCAATTGGCCAGATGAGGGCTGGCGGCCTCGCTGAATCATAGCGAGGCTGACATCACCCAACCAAGGCGAGATCAACCTCACAGTGGCCCACCAATGTCTGAGTGACCTTGGTCTCGCAAATCTGGGTAAGGTCGACTTTGCCTAGCCAAGGCGAGGCCAAGCCTCATTGAGCCATTGTGAGGTTGGTGTGACTCGACTATGGCGAGGTTGGCCTCTTGGCGGCCCCACGAGACTTGAGCCAACGAAGGTCAACCTATTTGGGGGTTGGCGACACTCCAGCAACTAGCTAAGGAAGAAAAAGAAAAAAATGAAAAAAAAAAATAATAAAACTCTAAGTCACAAAAAAATCTGAATGTCATACCAAAAGCATTTCTATCTGGAAATAGAAATTTTGAATAATTATCAAATGCCTTAAAATACTTAGAAATTCATCTAGAGAATAGACAAAAATGTTTTGAGCAAAATTATTCCTAAAAATATAATAGTTATCAAACAGGCTCTAAAACACCGGGGCAAGGACAAACATGGATGCACTTCAAAGGGATTTTGACCAAAACTCATAAATTCAATAGCAAAATAGTATGGCGGAGGATAAAGTCACATATTTGTATTTGCCCGCAACGGGGATTCTATAATCCCGTGGACCGTTGTACAGATTATCAGCTGTGGCCATAAAAACCGTTATAGAACTTATTTCTGTTGCCTAAAAAGTTACGGATTTAAAATATTAAAAGTTAAATAAGTATACACAAATTTCATTAATCATACATGAATGTTACTAGAAAATGGAAAGTCACTGCTCATATAGGATAAGGTACTGTTTCTATGTAAAAGCGTATTCAAAGTTATTTTAATCACGTGTGAGTATCGCGAGTAAAGGAGAGTTACTGACTATACACAATTCATTACCTTTTCTTATATAAAAAGTTACTAAGAGTAATGAAAATCACATTTATGTACACGGAAACTACTAATGACATGTGAATATCGCCTATGAATCCAAGTTACTAACCATATAATATTTTTTACTTTCCTGTATTAGAAGTAACTGAAAATAACGGAAGTTTCTTCCATTTAAAAGACAGTCACTAATTATTTCTCCCTATGAAAAGTTACTCAACATATTGAGAAATGGTAGTTAATTAATTTATTAAAATTTACTTATCTTGGGAAAAAATTACTAGCATTTTACCTAGAGTCAACGTATTGTAACGAAATAAGTCTTGGACACTTTCTAGTAGCATTCTCTATAACAAAATAAAGTTCCATATTTTAGTCTTTAGTAATTTCATAACCTTATTTGGTTTCAGAACTTAAAAATTAATTTTTGTCAATCATAGCTTATAGCAACTCTTGAACATTCTTAGCAGATTTCCAAAGAGAAAAGTAAATTATAAACTATCATATCGAGTAAGTTAACCCTTCTCAATTACAAGTATTCTCAATTAGTAATTTGTTAAGTGGTTAGAGAATTTGCTTCAAAATTAAGTGATAATGTTTAGTGATTTATCATTACAAGCAACGGGTGAAAAATGACATGTTTTCAGATTGGCAAATTCATCGACGCGGCGGTCAACTCATCACTCGGACGATCAAATTTAACCGAAGGACTTGATAGTGGACCTTTACAAAAGTACGGGGCATGAATTTTACCCAAAAAGGATAATAAAGAAAATAGAAGGGCGATTTTGATTTTTGGGCGAGAATAATGATATGCCAATTTCGGTAGTTCGATTTCCACGGCTTCCCTTTGTCTCTCGGCTCCATTTGCATTGATTTCTTGCTCAGAATCTTTCTTATTTTCTAAGAGCTACTTATGTATTTTTCCAGGATTGCCCGGAGTTTCTACCGTGCCACCCTCTTTTCCATCATCTTGGATCTGTATCATGCTTATGTCTCACCAGGTTCGTGCCACCCTCTTTTCTGCCAAGCTCACTCAAGGCCATCAAGCAAGCTTGGGCCTCGCTAGATCCGGCGAGTTGGGGGCCCAAGGTCTAGAGGTCGGCGAGGCTGTGGCGAGCTTGACCGAGGCTCAAGCCCCGCCCAGCTTGTCGAATCAGGCCAGGTAAAGCATTGCCGGCTTGAGGTGAGGTTCAACCTTGCTTGGCACTAATCACCAACTACTGCTATGCCCAGCAACCAGCCGAAGAACAAGAAGATAAAGAGAAAAAGGAAAGAAAAATAAAAAAAGTAATAATAATTTTTAAATAGATTTTTAAAAAATATTAAAAATTGACTTTACAAAATAAAATAAAATAAAATTATTAATAAAGAGTGCAGGGAGGATAAGATTTTCTTTACTGAATAGAAAAATATATTTTCCACTTTATTTTCAGGTTTCAACCGAATACTGAAAAATAATTATATTTTCCTGAAAAATGGCTTCTAAAAAGTCAAATGCCCCATTCGTTTCACGGAAAATATAACGTTTTTGGAAATAAAATTTCCAACTCCTACTATTGGCTTATCAACTCCTAGTCAAGTTTCTTATCAGCATTTATCATTTTTTAAAAATTTTGCCAATTTTTCTTATCTCTTATAAATTTATTTGCATTTGTTTGTAAGCCTAAATTTGCCAACTCTTTGTAGAAGTTACTTATCTTTTTTTAAATAACCATCCAACTTTTCTTATCAACTAGGTTTGAGTTACCAATTCTTATTTGAGTATTACTAAAGAGCTTGGTTTCACACAATGAGGAGTGAAGATTATGTGTGATAGCCAAAGTGTTATATTCTTTGCTAAGGATTTTGAATTTCATGCAAGAAGAAAGCATAGAGCATATTACTCTATCCGTGAGAAAGTGGAATAGAAGGTTGTAGTACTAAAGAAAGTTGACACATAGGTGAATAATGCAGATTTTTTGAATAATGCAGTGGGTGTAGAACTATTTTGGGTCTAAAGTAGCATTTGAAATATTCGTCAAGTGAGAGAATGTTGAGGTGTGGTTCATACTCTCCATCGATAAGAAGGCATAGAGAAGGTAGTGCCCCTGGCCGCTAGAGGGCTTTTATAGTTTAAATTCTTTGGGTTTAGGCCTATGAATAGCTATTGCTACCAATATCTTATTTCTTTCTCCTATAATTGAGAGTTGTAATAGAAAGGTGAGAAATGTTAATTATAATGAAATCCTTTGCTAGATATGGCCATAGTTTAAGGATGAACCATGATAAACCTTGTGTAGTGATTTATCTTTCTCGCTTTTAATCTCTATTTTGTTGTGTTTGTGCACCGAATCCTAATGGAACAGCCTCGACCTCATCTTGCTCTATTATGCTCTATTTCGGTTATACAGGACATACACTGGGTCACCCCATGGAAATGGCATTCGAGAAGGGCTGAGTTCAAGCTCGGATGAACATGGAAGATCCAAGAGCGAGGTCTTATATTTGGAGAAGAGATAGCTTTAGTGATGAGAGCATTTCTAGTGTGTATGTCTATGGAGAGAGCGTGAGCGCAACTGCGAGAATGAAAGGGAGGTGGCCTAGCATGGTTTGCTGGGGAAAGCTATGCATTGATGGACAGGATGAGTGGAAGGGAGTCCCGCTCTATTGAGCGTGTGTTTTTGGTGTGGGAGTGTGAGAGATGGACTTCGAGTGTTTGCTGGAAATCCAAAGAGAAATATGAGAGAGTAGCATGCTGGTGCTGGATGAGCGATGGTGGCTGGTGATGGGGGGAAGCAAGAAAAACCCGGCGAATGTAGATATTTTGCGTTGTCACCCGCAATTTTCACAAAGGAAAGTACAAAATAATTTGACTTTTTTTCCACGTGGACTTTTTTCATATTTTAAATCCTTATGAGCATTGATTTTTAATTAAAAATTCATGTAATATTTTTGGTCGAAATCTGACGTCGAAAATACTTAAATGATCGTTTTTTCTCTAATTTGACTCTTAAGTAAGCCAATAAAAATTTTTAACACTAAAGTGAATGTTGTACAAAATTTCTGACACTTCTAGTATCCTTATTCCTATACTTATCCCATGGGATTTATCTTCACTCAAATACTTAAGACCACAGCTTATGAATTGATTAGAATATCTTAACTAATTGAAACTGTATAGTTATGAGATGTTGGGATTTCGTCCAATACCCTACGTTCATGCCCCTCGATAATCTCCAACACCTGTTTAAGGGTACTGTATTAGGCCAAGTCTAGCTTTATCTAGGAAGTCATTTTTCAAACTGGCATATCTCAATTTTAATCTTTTCCTCGTCGCTATGTACTGCCGCTTTGCAGGGCAACAATCATTCATCAGCAACTCGGAACAACTTCTATACCCAAACACCCGTCATGGCCCATCGTCTTTATTCTGCCAAACCAACTGTCACGGCCATTTTTGGCTGACAACCCTATTGATGTTGATCGCCTCGAGAAACCTTCTTAGATGTTCAATCAAACACGAAACCCCATTCAGGCCAAACCAATAATTTAGCTCTAAACGGATTTTATTCACGCATCTTTGAGGGTACAAATGAAAAATTCCAACTAGAATAGAACAAAGAGAATTCGCTAAGAGAGAGACTTGAATCCGATATGAAATGGAAGGGATGTCAACTTAAAAGTTAACACGATTTGACACGTCTCCGTCCGTTTTCCAAACTAGAATGACACGACCGTGAACCCCCTTATCAATATGAAGCTTTGTTGCAAGAGGACAACGTCTTTCTGGTTCCCGTCCATTTCGTTCTTGGCCAAATCAATTCCCAACCTTCCTTCTTCTGGCCGTTGGATGATACTAACAAGGTCATCAGCGAGTGATAATTCCATTTCCAGGCGGACTCGCGGTCCATGATGTTGAGAGATCTTTGTAAGTTATGTGATTATGGACGCGTGCATGTTTACGCGTTCAACTCCTGTTGGTATACTTGCTTTCAAACTAACAATCACAATTCGATGAACTCCACATATCATAACTCACACATTGGTCTAAAAGATTTAAGTTTTTGTCGAAGAGGGATTATTGTTAGGTAAATCCTATAGTTGGCCCCAAAAAATAGAGATTTAGACTATGATTACAAAATTGATCTATCAAAAAGATAATGCTGATAATGATGATGATGATGATGATATATTTGTCGAATTCGAAGAAAATCGTTGTTGGTCTTGTAATAGTGATCCCAAGGCAAAAGAATAGTAAATATTTATATATCCTTAGTAAAGCTGTTTATTCAAAAATTACCGGAGGGGAACTAGTGAATTCTCTCTCATGACAAGCGAACAAGATAGGAATTTTCCTGATAATATGAAAGTTCACGTGGAGCTCAGACACCAGCACGAGCAATATAAAGCCCCATCCCTCCACCCCTCGTCTTCACAACCCTAAAGATAAAGGCATTCACCTTTAGACGCCGGAACGGCGAAAAGCCACCAGCGCCACCGGCAATGTTGAGCTTCAACGCCTCACCGCTGCTCTCCTTCACTTTCTCGCTGACCTCAATCACACTCGTCTTCTTCATCACCCTCCTCACCCTCAAATGCCTCCGCCTCCTCTTCCTCTCCTCCGCCGCCGCTACTAACCTTCACCTCCCCCCATCGCCGCCAAAGCTCCCGATCGTTGGGAACTTCCACCAGCTTGGCTATCACTCTCACCGCTCACTCCAAGCCCTGTCGAGACGCTATGGCCCCTTGATGATGCTCCACTTCGGGAGCGTGCCCGTCCTCATCGTATCGTCCGCCGACTGTGCACGTGACATCATGAAGACCCACGACCGCATTTTCTCCGACCGACCCAGGTATGGGCTAAGCCCGTCGACCCGTGTTCATGCATCTTAATTCGCTGTTGAGAGTTATATTTTCTAGCATTTATGATTGGAAAAGGTCCCGGTGGACTACAGACATGGACATTAACCGTGCGTCAACTCGTGCTATTTGAAAACATTTAACAAGACAAAAGCTTCACTTGTACAAAAGACGTGCCGATTTCGTGTCATTTCTTCGACTCAGGTCAACCCTGTCTGAGAGGCTTCTGTACCACCGCAAGGACGTGTCGCTGGCGCCATACGGCGAGTACTGGAGGCAAATGAAGAGCATCTTTGTGCTCCAACTGCTGAGCAACAAGAGGGTCCACTCGTTTCGGACGGTCCGAGAAGAAGAGATCTCTTTGTTTATGGACAAGATCGAGCAGCATCGCTCGGTGGACCTGAGCAACATGTTCGCGGCGCTGACGAATGACATCACATGCCGGGTGGCTCTGGGAAGGAAGTACAGCGACGGCGAGCAGGGCAAGAATTTCAAGGGAATGTTGAGGGACCTGACGAGGCTGCTGGGCATTTTCAACGTTGGGGACTTCATTCCGAGCCTTGGGTGGATCAACAAGTTGACTGGCTTAGATGCGAAAGTGGAGTGTGTCGCGAGGGCACTCGACAAGTTCCTCGATGACGTGGTGGAGGAGCACCGGCGGAAGATGGAGGTGAAGAGCGTCGGCGGAGTAGGTGAAGATAGGAGAGACTTTGTGGATGGTTTGCTGGAGATTGAGAAGGAGAAGACCGTTGGTTTTGCTCTTGATGCCGATAGCATCAAAGCACAGATCTTGGTAAGCTCTACCCTTTTTTTCTCCACCAACCGTCACCTACACTATTGATTTTTCTTTCCTAACAACATTAATTCTCTACGGGAAATAATTGGATGGTAATCTTTAATCTACTGTCAAAATAACAGTCCATCGTAAAAAAATCAGATAATAAATAATTATAAATTATTATGAGATTCATTCTTTTAAAAATTTGTAATTTACAAGAAGTTATTTTCACATTAGCCCAAAGACTATTATGCTGATAAGCTCTTTGCCTACTCTAAATATAACTTTTCCATGCCTTCATTAACTTTTGTGCTTGTGCAGGACATATTTGCCGGTGCAACTGATACAACATACACAGTCCTGGAGTGGGCAATGACCGAGCTCTTAAGGCACCCTAGAGCCATGAACATTCTCCAAACCGAGGTCCGCAAAATCGCTAGTGGCAAGCCAAATATAACCGACGAAGACTTGGAGAAAATGCATTACCTACGAGCAGTCCTCAAAGAGACTCTCCGCCTGCACCCTCCGGTCCCACTCTTCCTCCCGCGACTGTCGAGCCAAGACGTCAAAATCCGAGGCTACGACATTGCAAAGGGGACTATAGTGATCGTGAACGCATGGACCATCGGTAGGGACTCCAGCTCGTGGGACGAGCCGGACGAGTTCAAGCCCGAGAGATTCTTGAACAGCTCGGTGGACTTCAAGGGACAGGATTTCGAGCTGATCCCTTTCGGCGCCGGGAGGAGGGGTTGCCCCGGGACATCGTTCGCGATGGCAACGAACGAACTTGTCCTGGCGAATCTGGTGAACAAGTTCGACTGGGCATTGCCTGAGGGTCTGAAACCGGAGGATTTGGACATGACGGAGTGCCCTGGTCTTACCATCCATAGGAAAGTTCATCTCCTTGCTGTCGCCACTCCATTCCCGAGTTAAGGTTGTGTCATATGGTGGATGCGAGAGACCAAGTGCACACACTTATGAGGAGATTCAGCCATTGGCATCATACATTAATAACATTTGTAACATAGAGAACTTCTTAATAAACATTGCTTTATATGTATGCTTATATAAAAAAGGTTCAGACTGAACTTGTTTTAATAAAGCTGATCGCACATCATTAAATGGTGATAAATTAGGCTCTACTTAAGAAAATATGGAGGCGATTAATTTTTTGGGTAATTTATAATATTTTTTTAAGTGTGTATGCATTCTATTGCTCCATGCCCAAAATTGCGGATTTTCTTCTTCTTCTTCTTTTTGTTTAAATGTAAGTATTATAAAGCATATGAAGCACAGCAGCTTAGGGGCCTCCCCTGGCATTATAAATAGAGTTAATAATTCAAAAGGAAGGTGGTTGGAAGTCTTCCCATAGTAGCCAATACAAGATTTGACTGGAAAGGTTTAATATTTTGGTAAAGTGAAGCTCTATCTCTTACATTTTTACGCATCTTGGCCAAAATAATATGGATGCCAGTTGATTTGTTTTGAAATTGTCTATAATTGCGCCTTATCCAAATGCAATTTACGGTTGTTAGGAAAGACACCTTGAGGAGTCTAGCCGCCAAATCTTTGACCTTTATTGCCCTAATCATCCATTGAAATTCCTCATTCCATCCGCCTAAAGACAGCCTCATCCCATGTTGTGCAAGGATACTATGCCAAATGCTGCTTGTCCATTCACACGAGAAGAATAAATGAATTATGTTTTCTATACCAGCTCTACAGAAGTTACATTGGATATCAATTGAGGTCATCCATTGTGTTTTATCTCTGCAAACTAGCCATCCAATAAAATTGTGTTTGCTAATGCGGCTACTCTAGATAAGGTTATACCACACCACAACCAGATTTTCCTTTTTTTGTGTTAATAAATTTCAATAAGTTTTATAATAGTCAAAGACTATTAGGTTAAAAAGAATTGACTAAGGACTTTTGGTCCAGGTAAACTTGTTGGGAATCTACCAATTTTTTTATTAAAAAATAATAAACCATTTTCAAAGTTTGCAAATTACCATTTTTCACAAACTTGCCAACTTTTAGTCATATAATTTACTAATAAGATAAGAATACTACAAGTGTCATATTTCGTACAACATTCACTTGAGATCATAACATTTTTTTTTTAATAGGTCATTTCAGTGCCATAGTTTCCACAAGACGAACGAAACCTTAGGTTTCTTAGAAGCCATTTTACAAGAAAATGTGATTGTTTTTTTATGTTCGGTTGATACCGAAATGAAGTGGAAAATATTTTTCTCTATTCAGTAAGAAAAATATTTTCCTTCATTCTTTCACCAAATACTTTTTCCAATTATATTTTATTTTTCTTTTCTTTTAAAAATTAATTTTTTAATTTTTCCTTTTTCTTTTCCTTCTTTTTTTCTTCTTCTTTGGCCAGTCACTGGCCACAGTGACGGCCGATGACTGGTGCCAGGTGAGCTTGAGCCTCACCTCCCCTTACCTAAGCTTGGGCCTTGCCAGATTTCGCGAGCTGGGCGGGTCTAAAGCCTCGCCAAGCTTGCCTGGCGTCGGCCATTGCTGTGGTTGGCAACTAGCAAAAGAAGAAGAAGAAGATAAATAGAAAATGAAAAAGATAAAATAATTTAAATATAGATTTTTAAAAATTAAAAATTTAAAAATCAATTTAAAAATATGAGAATGAGAGACCACTAACGGAAAGAGTTTTAAAGGAGGGAGTTGTATAGAAGATCTAGGAACAAAATGAAAAATGATTGAATGATGGATGGAGACTAGAACCCTTGCCCCTAATTGAAGAGATGGAGATGTTGGTGGAGTACTTGTCCCTGTGCTGTGAAGACTCAATTCTGATAGCATGAGACACTTCGATATTTTTCCAACTTACCGTGTTGTGCTCCTAATAATATTTTTGTGAGTGGATTATTGTGCAAACCATGTGCCTTTACTACTAATATTCTCAACTGGTAAGCCCACACACTTCGAGCCTTGAGCTGCTGTTTACAACTTACTGCAATCATTGGAACCCAACAAACATGGCGCTGGCTTTAGAAGAAGATCGAGAATTTGTGGAACTAAGGGCCCAAGGTTGCTCAAGAAATACCTCATTTATTCCTCAACCATGTGTACCGAAAAGATTATTCCATGCGTACGTATCGCAGCCACCTGACCTCATAACCTGACAGATCTGAGTGTGCACTAGAGAGAGAGGAGAGGGAGAGGAAGATCGCACGGGTAACCTGTAGAAAACTAACCTGTAGATGACCAGGATAGCGCACCATTACAAACAGCTTCCCTATTTATCATAGCAGATAGTCACACGAGCAAGAGGAAAAGAGAGAGAGGTAAGTGGAGTGAGATGCGTAGAATTAGAATACGAATGTTGTCACTATGTACACGTTACAGAATTATACAAGTTGTGTTACATGTCACCAGCCACGTGTTCGCGAGGTCAAACTACCCAAAACTTGACCAAATGACTATTACAACTTCAAGACTGCTCTACGTACAACTAGAAGTTCTAGTACTAAACTTCCTTATGATTGCATGGGCCTATCTGTTAAAAGCCACGGGTTTACTCTGAATAAAAAGTAGACGGGCAAACCTGATAGTGGGCTACTTAAGCTGATAGACTTCACAGAATGGCCCTACAGATTGGTTGTGCGTTCTGCATTCAAATAACATCCCTCACATATACAGTTAAAGAATCAGACGCATGCTGATTATCCAGTTGAATTGAAGAGGTGAATTATCATGACTCCCCAATAGATATTTGGCTCCCCTTGAAATGTTTGTAAGCTGAATGTGTGCACTCAGGAGCAGCTTCTTCTGTATCAATAATCCCATACGTCTGCAGCAGAATTCATGAGACACCAAGAAGAGGAACTCATCGGACTATATTCATGGCAGAAAAAGAATTGTATCCGAAAAAGAATTTTACACACCCAATGTTTAAGCAGTTCCTGTGATCAATCTCTCCCTTTGATCCAACTTTTTCACCTTTATAAGGCCGAAGAGAACTTGGAAACCGAAAAATGCGCATAAAACATATGCCACTACTGCAGGCGCCTGTAAGGGCAAGTTCAGAACAAACATGAGTAGAAAATAGCCAAAAGAAGAGAGAACAAGCTGCATAAAAGGAAAAAAAATAATAATAACAGGCAGCTTACTCGAATCGAATTGAGATACAAAAGTGTTGCAAGGTTCATCAGGCTTCCAGCAGCTACAGCCTATTGATTGGCCAAGATAGTCACAATCAGGATCTTAGCATCTCTCTTGAGTACAAACTTTAAAAAATGTTCTCATGCCAAATAATTTGACTTCAAATGATTCCTGAAGTATGTTATGTTTGCCAGTAATCATATTAACACGAAAATCTAATCACCATTATGCATTTGGCACCAAAAAAAAAAAAAAAAATGAAACGTGCACAAGTAGTTGGTAGTGTCAACAAACCCCAACCCCCAAAGAAAAAGTAGATCAGTGTTTTTTATTACATTATGGTTTCTGAAGTCATATTTACAGAACTGAACACAATGCTAGAGGAAGTAAGAAGCAGATACGCCCAAGGTCATCCTTGTTTGTTTTGTTTCTAGTTTGCACATGCCCCCAATTCAAGCAATTAATAAAGGCTTTGTCATGATAGCCCTCAGAAAAGGGCACGAACATTTATCTATCTGAAGTCACCACAAGGACTAGAAGACATTATATTTTCATGATTATCATGTTTAATCTCACAAATCACAAGACATTGATGGAATGATAGATCTCCATTCAGAGCACATCTTTTGCAGAAAAGTTCAGAGAAGAAACGACCAAGCGCTTTCAAGACATCTCTACTTGCTGTAGTTCTTTCGCAAAATCAGTTAACAACTAAGCTAGCAGAACAGGACCACTAGTTAAACTCACATTTCCAACTGTCTTCTGGACAGCTGCAACTCGTTGAAAGGCCCTCTCGGATTCTAAAGTCCGAACCCTGAGCTTGAGGTCACCTTGCTCCTGCATTGTAATTTCGAAGCAATGTAACCTAAGATCCGGATAACTTAGTATAAATGAGGAGGGATAGCCCTGAAATTACCAGTCGCTGGATGATTTCTGCAAGCTTTTCAACTCGGTCAGCCTGTCTAAATAGGTTGTAAAATGCACGAGATTGGCGGTCCCACCGCTTCCTAAAGTCCTGAAATGCCATTTAGACTGTCATGTTGGATTCAAAAAACAGCAGCACTTTATATCACAAAGGAAGCCACCAGAACTTGCCTTCAGGATGACTTCAACACCAGCTTCACGAAACTTTAGCAACTCCAGTGCATAACTACATATTGAAATATGAAAACGTTACAAGCAGAAAGAATTGCCGGTTTGAACATCTTAAGAAAGAAATACTAACCCTCCAGAAATGAATCTCTGCCAAAAAAGTTACTCTTTTTTTTTTCAACATAAATCATTCACCAAAAAGGACACTCACGGTTTAGCAATCTCAGTAATATCGAATCGAGGATCCAGACCCTTCCCAATGCCATCCAACACTGGGGAGATAACACAGCTTCTCAGTCCACTTTTTTCATAACGCAACAAGCTCAATCATAGTTCATTGGCACAGTACCTGAAAATGCTCTCACAACAAATGTAAATGTTGCAGGAAATCGGAAGGGCTGATCTGCAGCAATGGCTAACAAATCTTCTCCTGATCAAAGTAACAGTAGCTATTAGCAACATGCATTTCACCTCATACCACACGTGTAAAATGCCATCAGGTCACTGTACAAGTTATACATTCAATCTAATGAAAAGAGGCCATATTGCAGTTAAGCAGACATTATCATGGTACTTGTCACCCATCTCTGCCCACTGCAATCCAGTAATTCTCAGCTTCTTGCAGATAGAGAAGAGATTGCTCCGGTGTAAACAATAATTATGGTACATAATTTAAAGATTTAATATATCACATAATGTGACACCTTAATTCAGACCTTTTAAGTAGTCTATATAAACCACATTCAATTCTTCTAGACCATTTATTTCTTCTCTACTAGAGTTATTCAAATTTTGAAACTCTTTTGCATAATGAACAAATCCTGAAAGTGGGACTCCTATCTGTATAATCTACTTTGCACATCAATGAAATATACAGCCATTCCAATAACCTGGAGAACCAGCAGAGAATTGGCAGAACAGATTTTTTTTTTTTTTCCTTTTATGAATAAAGTAGAAATGGGCCGCCATTCTGATGGCAGAACAGTTTTTACCTCAGCTAAAGTGAAAGACAACTGTCAATGACAACTAATTACTAGCATATGCTACATTGAGGGGAATAACTGAAGCGGCTCTAGAAGTGCTAACTACGATACAGAATTCATGCTTTTTTCCTACTGTACAAACTACAAAGCCAAAACACTTCAGTGAGACCAGAACATAGAATGAAATTTCCACTTCCTACATTTCAGTTGGCACATCCATTTCGTTTATGTAATTAACCAAGTACTTTAAGAGAACATGTAAGATCAACATGTGGGAAGTACCTATTGCAGCAAGCCTCTGCTTCTTTTTCTCAATCTTTTCCTCCTTGCTCAAGGGCTTTTTGAAGCCTAATTCTGCCGTTGCCATCTCTGCTTCTCTTCTCTGTGCAGCGAGACGCTCTTCGAAACTACAAACGGTGGAATTAATGTGATTCTCAGACCATGAAATTTCTGAATGAGAAGTACAATTTAGATACGTGATTGCTTATCACAGAAATTGCCTTAAGCAAGAAAAAGAAAACCTGAATGCTCAGGTACTTATGCATCGATCTATTACGTTATATTAATGATTAAATCTTGAAGACTAAACCACTAGATATGTGCCAAGTGTTCACTGTTCGATTATAGTTTGACTCTTGGTTGGCAAGTCCATTTTGCCATATTCTGAGTGGGATGCCAAATCACTCTTGAGTGTTACGTATTACCATCATTCTAGCAAATGCTTACATGACAAGTGATAACCATTTATTTCCATTAACTTACTATTTGGCTTGGTATAACTCCTATAATACCATATTTTTTTACCAACATTCACCTTCCAAATCCAGGGTACAGCATACGTATATAAATGGCTTCGATTATGTTATCCTTGATTTCTACTTCGACCTGCTCTCTTCCTCATGCTGATTCACAGAATCTTATCACTTTGAGGTACATCTGGAAAGGCATTGTCGATTTTTATTTTATTAAGTTGGAGAGTTTCTTCAATTTTTCTTTTCCCCCCTTGTTGTTACAGTGTCTGCTTTCTATTCTGAATTTCAATCTCAGGCCTCCCCCACCTAACTTAGATTGACAGTCAGTTGCTAGGATTCAGCCCGGCATTATTTTCCTTCTCATCTTCAGGTACTTTTACCAAAAATTACATCCTTCAACGCTGTTAGAAAGTACAGCCAAAAAACTTAAGCTAATCAACGGAAGGAGACTACATGAATATAAGACCCACTAAAATCCCATAGATAAGCGACGTAGGATACTTTAATAACCCCTCTTGCGAGCAAACCAAACTGAGTACGCATGCAGAATTGCCTAACAGGGAGCCGGGCAGAAACTGGCTCTGAAACTATGTTAACGAAGTCTCACCCACAAACTTAAACTGGTAGATGGAAAGAGACCACATGAATATGAGACCCATTGAAACACAGATAAACAATGCGGGATAGTTTCATAGAGACCAAGAACTGGCAACCCGTATCAACTAATTTACAGTACAGTTTATCTGTGAGTGCAATAAAAGCCAGTCTATCAACATAACACCAGCATTTTTATTTTTATTTTGGGTTGAATATCAACATAACACCAGCTGCTCACCAGCCAATATTATGATGAATTTCCTTTTCTTCAAGTACCGTCGCATAGTTATACTTTTCTGTCCCTATGATCCAAAAGATGGCAAGAGGCAATAGACAAATAATTGGTTCTCAACCTTAGGGACAGATAAACCTTTCTGTGACCAAAGTCATTAAGAAACAGCAGACCAACTCCCTAACATATCTTATCCATGAAAAAGAAACGAATAAACGTGCTGCAGATTCAGCCACTTCTTCACATAAAAAGCATTAGCTAACGACCATAGGTCTTCCATATGAGGATGTTGACAGTGAGGATATCATGCCTTTATACCCTAGCAGAAATGTGCGACCTTGGGATACAGATCTCATCTCCACATGCTGTTGCACTTCTGCAACACTCCTTTACTCACAAAGATGTCTAAGTGGAAGCTTAACAGAAAAGCGCGCCCTTAACCCAAGCTCTAAAGAAGACATCATCTACAAATGTAGGATTGAAATTTCTGTGGACTACAAGAAGTTCAAAAACGACAAAGTTCTCAAGTTCTTTGATTGGCATTTCTATTCAACCTAAAGCCACGTATTTTGCCAGTTGGAAGACTCCCTTAAAAAATAATCCATGTATCTGGCAAATTGAGAAGAGTTCTTGAACTCTTATTCTAGGGGATACTTCAACCAACCACATCACACTGTGAAAAATGCATACAATTCTCATTGCTCTTTTAGGATATGCAGGCCGGCAGCTTCTGGAATCAACCAGCAAGGAGACTAATTCCATCTTTTCCATCTAATATCCTAGCCTGACCCATGCTCCCTTCTCAATTGAAGTCAACAAACACTCACAAGATAAAGCTTCAGTAAAGTTAACACATGAAATCATTTGAGTTATCCATCATGCAACAGTTGCTTTAGAATCCCCAGTGGACAAATTGATACCTAAAAACTCAAATGAATATCCCAATAATAGACATTTCACATATAACAACCAGAGAAATGGAAGGATGAGAAACATGGACCAAACCCTTTCTTTTGAAAAATTCACAGGTAAGAATTATGACTGAAATTAGCACTCTCAGCATCAGCATCACCATACTTTCAAGAGATTGTGGAAAGATAGGAAGTTAAACAAAAGAATAACCTCATCAGCACACCTGTTAAGAAAGAACTGTGCAGTCCGTCTGACAGCTGTCATGTCCCCGGTTGGCACAAGAACACCCATTTGAATCATTGCCTGAAGGACCTGCACCAAGAAAGAAAAATATTAGTAAAATCATTACTGCAGGCAACATACAAAATTTGGGAAGTGAACAACTTCTGCCACTATATGACTTAATCACCTTGTCTGGGTCCTTTTCATAGACACCATAGAATGTTTCCAACAAACCTTCTCGGATGTTCGGGCTTATACTGCAGGTCAGCAACACAACCGACAATGTCCCAAGACACATTCACACAAGCGAGAATTATTAAGTTCCTGATCCGATTAAGAAAAGATGGCTACACACAGGGTCCATTATTTACCTTCCCATCATTCCAAAATCATAGAATATCAACCGTCCGCCATTGACATCATCAACGGCAATATTTCCTGGATGCTGACACAATGAATTAATATTTGTTAGATTGAATGACCAGCTTTGAGCTTTGCATGCTGGACATTATGACTTAGATGGGAGATGCAAGAACTAAGAGAGGTTTTAGCAGCATCAAACTTAAAGATTGCAGTTCAGGAAAGCAACTAAAGACATTTGGCAGCACTCACAGGATCAGCGTGGAAAAAACCATGAGAAAGAATTTGCTCCAAATAGGATTCAACAGCATATCGGCTCAATCTGCAATTAAGAAACCAGCACTTAGCACATAGCTTACCAGACAGAAAAATGAATAGCACAAGAGTAAGAAGCATCATCTTAACCAGACAAAATTTTCAAAATTCAGGAGAGAGAAATAAAACCTTTTGCGATCTACCCCCAGTTGATCAAGAGCTTGTATTTTGTTGATTTTAATCCCTGGAACATACTCCATGGTCAAAACCTAAATTTGTGTTGGTACAGAAGACATAATTAGATTGGCATCAGTTGTTAAGTATGATTTGGTAAAAATAGACAAAGGTGCATATAAAATCATTGAAGTTTCATGAACACTCTAAGTGTGGAACCTGGGGCGTCGTGTACTCCCAGAAAATTGATGGGACCTTTACATAGTCCATGTCCTTGAAGTTACTAGCAAACAACTCCGCATTAGCAGCTTCTTTGGTGTAATCAATTTCCTGTTGTCGGCGATTCTCAAAAGTAAATAGGAGCTACATCCATTAGATATCATAATAACTCAGAATTATGCTCCTCTAACAAATAATGACCAACCACAATCTGGATCAACTAATATATCAAAAGCGACCATATCTACTCCACAACCTAGTGTTACATGCAGTCCTGCCCTTCCTATGCCAGATAAAATTCTATCTTCACAATTTTTTCTGCCCAAAGTATCAGTTACTTTCTAGACTATGCATTCCTGCTTTTGTATAACTTCTTCATCGATTCTACATTACAATCAAATGCATACCGAGATATTTTATACTTTTTGCTTCTTAAATTTCGAATTATGATAGAAAATTCACAAAAATTGATTTCACAAACTAAATAAAAAATATAGACAAAGTGTAATACCTGGTACAATACACTTGCACACTCATCATAAATTGCAACCCAATCCCTTTTGGCACCATCTGACTTTGGATCAATCTTTTGAAGGTATTCAGAAATCACCTACAAGAAGAAATGCATTGAAAAAAAAAAAAAAAAAAAAAGCTTCAAAAATTTTGATTGATGCGATTTCATGATGATCCATCAAGTCCAAACTAGGAAAGGACTAGAGTGAGCAAGAGGCAATAACTAGAAAAATAAGATTCCATCTGCTTTTATGTCTCTCTTAATTATTGTTCTTTCGTTCCCCGAAATAAAAAAAGAACAGAAATCCGTTAAGTAATGTCAATTAATTTTTCTATTCCCCAGAACAAAAATGTGGCCGGGAAATAAATTTAGAACATAAACAAGAAGTAGAAAAAAGTAGTTTCTTGTTTCTGAGAACAATTTTTAAAAATAAGTTATTTTCTCTTTTTTTTTTCTTTTCTTCTTTTATTCTTCTTTGCCGGCCACTACCCCCGTTGCCGCCTACCGACCGCCGCCACCGGCCGACCACCGACCAACCGCCGCCCACCGCCAATGACCACCGACGCCACCAACCGCCACCGTCGGCGGGCGTTGATGCCGACCGGCGACGAGCGTCGACAGCAGTCAGTGATAGTAAGGAAGAATAAAAAAAATAAAAAACAAATTCTACATTATAAAAAATTTTGTAAATCGTACCAAACGCATTCCTATTCTTTTTTCATTTTGAGAATATAAATTTTATGTAATTACCAAACGCATTCTTTTATTAAGAAATTGTTCCAAGGAATAAAAATAGAAAAAGACTATTTCTGAAAAAAATTGTTTTCCGGAACAAAAGTGTTACCAAACAAACCCTAAATGGCCAAAGTATTATAATGAGCAACATGCACATACAATTTGAAGAATAAGTATTCAAGTAAAAACTCCCAGAATACAGGCTAATAGACAGCAAATATGCTGAGATCACATAAATTAGAAATGGCAAAAAGTAATAGTGGTATCTTTTACCAAATTAGAGGCATTCCAAACTATTATGCGTGCACCATGCATGTATTCGTGATCACACAGAACATCATAAGTGTAATAGAAATTTCCAATATACACAAGAGGGTAGCATGGAGTCATAAGTCAGTCAAGCAAGAAAGATATAGTCAAAATTCTCAAGTTTCATCTTCCCCAGTCAGCTAAATAGACTCTAAGTTAAAGAAGGAAAATTGATCTTCGCATGGGATTCAGCAAACCATAAATTTTGACAGCACCATAAGTGCCATCTTTCGGGGTTCTCTCCTCACTTTAGCATAATTCAAATTCTCAGTTAAAATAGCATTCCTCCCCTATAATTATGAACTTTTGCTCGCTAACTTATTAACTTTGGAATATGAAGTAAACCGTTGCAGCTGGTAGTCCCTGAAGCAATCATTTGATTATGAGTCAGTCCTTGAGGCTTATTTTTGGGGATCTAAGTTTATTTGTAAGATCTTTCCATAAGAAGACAGAACAAAAGCAAGTAGATTGCATTGATTTCCTTCTACACACATCCTACATACATCCAATGGCCACATAAGAGGCTGCAGAAAGAAGTTTTATCTTAAAGAATACTTTTGGGGACTAAAGTGTCAACATTCATACTATGGCAAGAAAAGAAAAACACTGAACTAGAAGGATCAATCTTGAGATTTTTCCTAATATTGATTATCTTATATTGACGGTCCTCACCCTTAAGTTTTTCAAATCAATGTCAAAAAGATCCTTGAGACCAGGCCTTTGCACTTTAACAACAACTTCCTGTCCCTTCAAACGTGCTCGATGAACCTGACCTGCATAATATTTAATTTAACGAAGGTGTCAGTAAGAGAGGAAGTAAATTTAAGCGATGATATCTCAGGTAACTCATACTAGCATTTTGGATAATTGAGACTGATACCTAGACTAGCAGCAGCTATGGGCTCATAGTCAAATTTGTCGAAAATATTCTCCAAAGGAGCTCCAAGCTCTTCCTTGACTATAGATAGAGCAGTGTCAGACGGAAAAGGAGGAACTTGATCCTGCAGAAGAAATAGAAGCATTCGGCCAGGAAATTGCCAGTTAGGAGATAAGACACCCAAGGCACATAAATAGAATAAGAATCAGGAGGCATAAGTACTTTAGGAAGCTTCACATCAAGCTAGGCCAGTTATTGAGGGTACCAGCACTTAGACAAAAAACTGTAGAACATACTAATGATAATCAATTCTAACCTGAAGTTCAGCTAACTGATCAACATATTCTTGAGGAAGAATGTCAACCCTTGTTGAGAACTGCTGTCCAATTTTTATAAATGTCGGACCCAGTCTCAATATGTTTTCTTTCAGCCATTTGGCAAGCACCTTACGCCGTAAGACCTTTTTCTCTTCAGTCACTCCTCCTGCATTGACAATCTCATCTCAATTAGACAAAAAACAAGGCCAAACATTGGAACCATAGGTTTAAACTCTTGCAAAGCATCACAAAAGCTAAAGAATCTAAAAATAGAAATGCTATGTACACAAGGTCTTTGAAAATCATAATATGCAGATCCATTATTTTGTGCCAGAAGTGTATGTCAAAATGCAAAAGAAGGACGCGATAGTATCACCGTTTAACTTCTCAATAATTGTGTGAAGATCTCTATGAAATCACTTGTCAGCATATTACAAGGTATCCCTATCTATAGTGACACTTCTGGTTATAAAGTTAGCATGTGAGCTCAGTAGAAAACAATGCTGTCAAACAGGAAAAGGAGAAACATTTAAAGGAGCAGAACGAAGGCCCATGGTATTGTCATTGATGCTTTTCACGTCTCAAACGTTGAGAAACTATGCACTGTGGTTGAACTTGGTACCTCGATAAGAGAACTTCTGATTGCTCAACCAAACCCTAAAAATAAATGTCAACACAAATCCCCATATCTCCAGTGTCCGTTGAATGGTTGAATATGTTTTGAATCTACTCCACCGACCACCAGGTGCAACAGATACCTGGTAAGCCACACAAGATACATAAGCATAATATCACGGCATCTGATTCATAATTTCCATAGCTATATATGTGGGCACAGGAAAAATTTTGGAATGTAGAAGCTGCCACAGAACCCGGTCAGCACTTATCCTTTTTGTGGTTACATGGACCAGCACCATCTTAGTGCCTACTGTTAAATAAAACTCTTATCTGTCATTGAAGCAACTAATTATATGTTCTCATAGCAATAGAAGGAAGTTAATTCCATCAAAGATAAGGTCATTAGGCACTTCAAGAATTTTGACGTAGCTGACCACTGACCATGAGAAGCATGCAATAGCTTTCTCCCTTACAGGACATACCGCCCCCCCAAAAAAGAGAGAGAGAGAAAAAAAAGGACAACTGAATTCATGCTGAAGGCCAACTGTATGAGGCAGCAAAGATTTTTCAAATGAGAGTTTATAATATATTACCAATCATATCTAACAAGAATAATATTATTTGATTGACCAAGGCAGATAGTATATCAACTATCAAGACAAAGGATCCATTTCTCCTTGAAATGTTCTTCCAAAAAATTTATATACTTGATTGATCATTCAGAATTGAATAGGCTAACATGTGCCTACATTAGAGATATTGTCTTGCTTCTTTGGGTAAAAACATTGTCTTGTTATTAAGAATTTTGCTTTATAGATCCTTTGGGTCTACTACTGCCAATCCTTTGTCTCCAGTATCTCCAGTAACAGACAGGATATTTCTTATCAAGCCGGGCTCCTTTCTACACAAAGCCGACAGTATAATTTGAATACCCTTGGTCATTTGCAGATGGTGGAAGTCTTAGGTCCAAAGATCACCAAAACCCACAACGATCACCTATAAGTCGAGGGGCTGAACTTGTGAAGCAAACCTAATGTCTAAGGGCAAGTCCATCCTTTTAATGCCTCCAGCTTTATAGAGTAAAACAAATAGTACGTAGTGATATAACAAGCTCCCCTACTAAAAGATGACCTACATTTGGCCAAGATACTATATCCATGACTGCCACAACAAATTCCAAGCAGTCGTTTGATGATAAAAGGGACCAGTCACCACTTCCTTCTATTGATGCAATGAACAGAATATAGAAAGAACCAAAATATTCTAAAGCCAGCACCTACAAGTGATTACTCTTCCTATTTCCATTAGATACAGGCGTCGCAATGAACAGAATTCAGCAGGGTAGTAGCAACCCGCCCGACTTCTGGGAAAGAAAATTCTAAATTTGAACGAAGGACTCTGCACTTACACAGTACACTAGAAGCAAGACTAATCCAGAGAAAGGTTGCTTAAGCAAAAACATCGTCTTGTAATTAAGCCATTCTCTCCATCTTACCTCAACTTGCGGCCCACTTTGCTTGAACCAAGCATCCTCTTTCCCGATCTCCTCAATCCTCCTCTTCCTCCCTTCCTCCGTGGCCCCCACCACTTCCACTTCCCTCACCACCCGCTCCGCCGTCGCCGTCGCCGTCGCCGCCGCGCCATTTCCCTTCCCGTACTTCACCAAGCTCCCGTTGCCCTCCGTGCTCCCGCTCTCCTCCACGTAGTAACCAGCGGCACCGTTCGAAAAGGCACTGCCGTCGCCTCCTCCGCTCGCGCCGCCCGCAGAGGCGGCTCCGTTGCCGTTTGAGGGGTAGCCGTTCAGCTTCTCGAAGAGCTCGCCGTCCCGCGTCTCCGGAGGCAGCACGCCCTCCTCCTTCGCGACTGCGGCCCGGACTCCGATTCCGGCGCTCCTCCTCCTCCCGGCGGAGAAGGCGGTCCGGGAGGAGAGCGAGCGCGCCGCCGAGACGGAGAGGCGGCGGCGGGCGGGGACGGGGCCGGCGTGCCCCGCTCGGGCGGAGGAGATGAAGGCGAGGTCGGGGAGCAGCAGGGAGGCGGCCATTGCGGCGGCGGAGGCGGCGGGGGCGGCGGCGATCTCGAGAGGCCGATCGATCGGACGGTCATCGACGCGCGGCGCCGCGGGGATTCATCGGAGG
Organism: Eucalyptus cloeziana; assembly: GCA_014182715.1. Classification (NCBI taxonomy): domain Eukaryota; kingdom Viridiplantae; phylum Streptophyta; class Magnoliopsida; order Myrtales; family Myrtaceae; genus Eucalyptus; species Eucalyptus cloeziana. The sequence goes on along the minus strand of CM024641.1, from coordinate 54,112,215 downwards.
ATCGCTCCTCGAGCTGCAGTAGAGAGAGAAAGAGGGAATGGCGGTGAAGTCATTGTTTTTGTGCGCGCCTGGAGAGGGAGTGAGAGAAAGGGGTGGAGAAGAAGAGGACACGTGGCGGGAGGGGAATTGGGAGGCGGAGGGATCTCATTGGCCGAGAGACGCCCGCCGGATGTGCCGGGCCCCAACCTGGCGTCTGACGTGGCGGCCGCCTTGGCAGTCGGGTCGGATCCGCACCACTTTTTTTCGGGTGCCCGATCATAACTTCAAAAGTGTAAGCCCACCAATGTAACAGGAATTAGGCGGGACGAGTCGAGATGACATGATTTTATGTTCTAGGACAGCTCGATCGTGCCATGTAGCTTGATTTCTTACTCGGGCATGGATTTTTGAACTCGAGCTAGGCTAAATAAAGTATTTTCACTAATTTTAATTCAATTTTATTATCGCATAAATTTTCACTATTGTTTGAAGGGTATACATGTATGACAGTACATGTAATACGCCTTTGCCTCTAGCTACATTTGACAAGTGAAATTGAAGCCTTCATATAAAATGATTGAATTGCACATTGCAAAAAATTATACTTAAATTTTTAAAAGGCACAAATTTATTAATAAAGTTTATCAATTCATGATTCAAAAATTGAGATCCAACCTCCTCCCTCGGGTTCTTGTCTTCGAGCTTAAACCTATATCATGATTTCCAAATCTCGAATCCGATACTATGATTCACAAATAATGATTCCGAGAATTCAAATTTGACATGATATCAAATCTCAACCCAGCTGAAAATTTCCTAAGTAAATTTTCCTATTTTGGTCAGATATATCTTGAATGGCTTTTTTTCTTGGTCAAACAAACCTCATTTCATTTCACTTCAAGTGGATAAACTAGAATAAGAACCCAAATGAGCTTCAGAACAAAGAACATCCAACAAAGGTTGGGGGGACATGAGATCCAGTTCAGAGAGAGCGATTGACGAAGTTGGGCTTTAATGATCCAATCCATAGTTTTATTTTGGTCTCTATAATGGGTCAAGCTTAATTGAGGCAAAGAAGAAAGTGTGGCCCGACCTTTCTTGATAAGTATAGAAACTTCCCACAGTACTTGACCTACTCTCAAAAGTAAGGATATGCAACAAGAATTGCCTAAATCGGGAACCACCCAGACTGGACTAGACCAACCGGTTCTGGGCAGTTCTCGAAAAGGACGGTCCGAATTCCAGTTCCCATTCTTAGAATTTATGACTGATTGGTCCGATTTCCAGTTTTAAGGTGGGAATCGGACTAACCGAATCGACCAGACTAGATTAGTTAATATATATAAAAAACGGAGAAAAACCCTCTACCACTTTTAGATATTACTTTCCCTCTTTCCTTTTTTGGCTTTCTGCTTTACCTTCCCTTTAGCTTTGGGCTTTACCTTCCTAATACTAATCTGCAATATTTCATACGCTTTCTTTAAATAAGCCAAACCCAACAATGCCACTTAAGTTCTCCATGTTAGCATAACTAGAGACGAATTCATCGACTCCATAATTTTTATTTGTCTCTCTTGACAAAGCACTAACATCTCCAAGAGGGACAAGGAGCGTATCTTGAGTGCCAAGGTTGCCTTGATTGGAATTGAAAGCTGAACATTGCAAATGTTGAAAATTAGGAGCATTCACATTGGCAATGTCCACACGGCTTTCATTTTCATTTCCATTTGTATCGAGCCCAAGTCCCACGCCAAGAGTTTAGATGCACCTTTTGAGACTCCAATCGAAACAGTGTCATTGATTCTAAAATTTGAATTTCCTATATTTTGAATTTGATTACTGCCTAACTTATCAGCGGAAAACCTCCTTTTTGCAATTTACTTTTGCCCTCAAACAACAAATTTCCAATCCCACCAAACCGAATCGGATTGGACCGGTTGGTTAGTCTGATTTTTGATTCCAAGACTAGTCGATCAGATTCTCGATTTTAGAATTTGAGAACCGGTCCTCCTGATTCAATTTTTGATTCCACCTCGGAACTTGGGAATCAATCAGTTCTACTCAAAAGTGCTTTAGTGCGAAAGCGAGGCAGTCAGATCCAAAGTCGCAACAACGCTTTTTCCCATTTTCCTTCTCCCACAAGTTGGCGTACTCTACGCGCTCCTATTCTTGTATTGCTCCAACGGTAAGGAATGGAATCATATGAGGAAGGAAATCTGGCCGAAGACCTTAAAAAATAATAATAATAAAATATAAAAAAGGCATAAAAAAGCCCCATTTTCCGACGCATCAATTGTCCTCTCTCTCTCTCTCTTCCTCCTTCGATCATCGATGGACGCCGCCGCCGCCGTCCCTCCGCCGCCGCCATCCGGCGAACCCGCACCGTCTCTCTATCCCTCCATCGCCACCCAAGAACCCATCGACGCCCCCAATTCTCCCGACCCCGGCGGCCCGAGTCCGCCGGCCGAATCTCCCTCCCCGCCCTCGAAGCCCGTCGGGGAGAAGGCCAAGATCAAGAAGAGGAGGAAACTCAAGGGCGTCGCTTCGCACGCCGCGGCGGCGGCGTCGTCGTCGTCGGCGTCTTCGTCCTCGGCTCGTCCTCATCTTCCGCGTCCCGCCGAGAGGGGCGCTCGCGTTCTGCGCAGACGCCGAGGCCCTCGGGTCCTGCTCGGCGCGGCGCAGCCCGCGGGGAACGACGTGGAGGCAATGGCGCTCCCTCTTGGAATGACTTTTGCTGCCGTCGTTGCCCAGGTTCGATAAAGTCGTGATCTTTCTGTCAAAGAAACAAGAGAATGTAGAATTTAGTCTTATTAGGGCATCTCTCTGGGGGATGGACCAAGAAGTTCTTTTAAAAAAACGATTTTTTTTTTTTTTTTGCTATTGGGTTTTGATTGATATGGTGATTTCCGATATATTGTGTTATTTTTGGTGTCCTGGAGGATGAATTGTTGGATTTTTTGTTGACATTATGATGGTCTAATAGTTACAGGTAATTATTCTGCCCCACGATTCTTCGTGTATGTAGTTCATTGGGGAAGACATTGTGAAAGATCGTTTATTGTTTTTCTTCTGAACTGCCATTAGTTCTTTTCGAACTTTGAGGTGAGAAATTTGAGAAACTGTCTCTACTGGAGATCGTTATCAATATCAAACTTCATAAAGTCCATTGCTTTTTGCATTCTTGGTGCATTGAACGCGAGTATATATTATCAAGTTGAGTTTGCTTGATGGACCTATAAGCAAGAAGGCAGAATAAGATGTCTCCATTATCCTTAAAGTTGCGAACTTTCACGAGATTTAAGCTTTTAATGCTTTTCTTGTTACAAAGGAAAATCATACATTAAGATTAGAGGGGTTTAATATATTCGTCTGAATTAATATGCAGAGGATTTGATTTTCCCTTGTTGGTATAATTATTGGTCTGCTGACCTTTCTACTTTATGGTGCCATTACTGCAGGTTTTGGAAAGGGAATATACGACACAAGAAAAGATGTCTGTCAATTATCTCTCGCAGGTATCCTTCTTCTTTCGCTCGTAATTTGGGTCCATGGGTATGCTTGTTTTGCTTGGCGTTTGATGGTTTGTCATGGATGGCCATGCATTCATTGATTATTGTTAATCTGAGTTGAGCCCACTTTACTGAGGGTAGACGTAACTTGCTTTTGCTATCAGGTGTGATAATGCCAGAGCGAGTCTTTTAAATATTTCAAGTCTAGTATGTTAGGCATTTGATGTACTCTTTTTTGCAAATTTTATCGAAGTATAATAATACGGATGATTCATAAAATATTCTGGGAAAGAAAATCAATACTCATTGATTCCATCCACTGAATCACCTGGAAACATGCATCACAGTTTCTTTGCTCCGCATATGTGCCCTGCAGTCTAACACGTTTGTTAGACATATTAAAGATTATTATACTGGTTGGTTAATCTGTAAGATTTGTGTCATTTGCAGATTTGTACTTCTGCTGTCAGAGAATCATTATCCAATGTAAGCAAGACTTTATGCTGCTGTCTCATCAGTTGGATCTGGCTCACAAGTTGAGTTTCCTTGTTTAGTCTCGGCCAGTCCCACATGGTTCCATGTTACTGAAGTTTGTACATTCTGTTTTATTGATGTGGGAACAGGGATTTGGCAACAAATTTACCCGTTTTGCAAGCAACTTTGAGATGTCTTTCAGGAGCACATTACAGACTCTTAGGTTGATTAGTGAATCCTCATCACAAGAGGAAATGTATCAATTGGACCAGCAAGATGGTAAGATTTCAACATCCAACATGCATTCACTGGGGTCTATGGACAAAGGAAGTTGTTCAAGCTCTTTGAAAGAGTTCGGAGCAGAACCAGTTGTGTGCCATTCTGACGGTCCAGATCATCTAAACATGTTCAAGGAGGCACAAGAACATATTCCAAGAGATTCTATAAATTGCCAGATTAGCCAACAAAGAGAGGAAAATCAACTTGCTTGTTTTTCTCGTAGCAGATCTGGACCTCCTGTTATCAGCCAGCCCATAAGAAGCACCTTCGAGAAATCCATCATGGAACAGACTCGATCTAACGACCTTAAGGAATTGGAACTTGGTCTTGTCATGAAAAAGATGAAGCTAAAAGAAGCGCAGCTCTCTCTCAGTTATGATGCGAATCATCTGGGGAGATCAAAGTTGGCTATGGGCATATCAAAGGCATCCTTTAAGGAAGAAAAGTTCAAGAATAAATTAGAAGATGTGAGACATTCAGAGCTACTTAAAAAGTGCATAGATTGTCTTGTTGCTGGTTTAATTATAATGTCACTTTCCGTTTTATATGGAGCTTATGTTTTTTCCTACCAAAGACTCGCTGAAGCTACCGAATCATGTTCACCTTCAACCCAGGCAAGAGCTTTTTCTTCTGTTTATTTATTGCATCTCCTGCTTGAATTTATGGTATCCACATCTTGAAGCGGTGATTCAGACCATAGGGGAAGTTCATTGAGGCAATGGATACTTTAACCTTGTAGTGATCTCCAATTCTAAAATTGTCGCTCTCTTTGGTACAACAATCTCTATTTAATTAAATTGTAGTGATTTTGAATGTATTACTAATCATTTTTGGTCCCACAGTTTCTAACAAGGTGTTAGAAATTTGTAAAATGAAATATAGGGAGTTCTCGTGGTTTTTGGTAAAACATGCAGGATGCGTCATTGTGCTTCATCTGAAACTGAGATGGTTAGTGTAAAATATTTAGTGGTGTAAAAGTTGTTTTGTCTTTTTAAGTAGCTTATATCACTGTCGGGAAGGACATAAGAGTTTCATTCTTCTTTTGCTTTGTTTATACCTCGAAATTCTGCCCTTTTTGAACGGTGATTTTAAGAATTATAGGGACCATCCTGTACTGTAAATGTTTCCTGATGATGTGCACTTCTCTCTTCTCAGCAATCCAGGTCTTGGTGGATCCCGGAGCCTGTGATGTCTTTTAATTCGGGAATTCAAATGCTGAGATGTCAATTCCAAGTTCTGAGCCGGATGCTGTTCGGTGTCCTGATGATCCTCACCGTCGCTTATTTGCTCCTTCAGCGCGCCACAACTTCAAACCAAACGATGCCGGTTACTTTTCTGCTTTTGCTGTTAGGCTTGGCCTGTGGATTTGCAGGAAAGCTCTGTGTCGACACTTTGGGAGGAAGCGGATATCATTGGCTCATCTTCTGGGAGACTCTTTGCTTCCTGCATTTCTTGTCAAATATATGGACGTCAAGATTGTTTATCATTCTCCACGGGCCTGTTTCCACACCCCAAGGGATGAGGAGCAATGCAGTGATTTTTCCATACTGGGTTCGGCAGATTTTATTCTATGCTGCTGTTCTAATCTTTCTTCCTTTGTTATGTGGCCTTATTCCTTTTGCAAGTCCGGTCGAATGGAAGGATCATTTCTCGCAGCTCATTGTGGACCATCTGTCTAATAATGACGATAGTGACTGGAGCTAGCCGAAGAGTTGGAGGGTGTAGAGAAGTTCAAGTAGGGTAATCATATTTATCATGGAGCTCAAGCTCATTAGGGTTTGGATTTGAAACTTTTTGTAATGGGCAGTGTTGTATTTTATTTAGAAGGGACATAGAGGCCATAAAAGAAAAGTGGGGCTGTTGAGGGCTGTATCATAGGATAAAGCTTAGAGAGCTTGTGTTTTGGCCTGTATTATTGCGATGACGAGGTATAATCCTTTAAACTGTAAGTGGTGCAATCTCTTACTATGTCTATTCGGTGGTTAAACTGAAAAACAATGAGAAGAACAGTGACTTGAATCATCTCATGGGTGCGGCTGATGTGGTGCATAGCAAAATGGATATAGGGATGGTGGATTTACATTGAGAAGTAACCAGAAGTACAAATAATTTTGCTTTTAGTATATACTCTAAGCATGGTAGCAAATGCACTCTTACAGATGAAGAGATTGATTGGAGAGTTCTGTTCAGAGTTTACGCACAAACGTTGGCTGAAAAGATACTTGGCGCAAACTGAACATGACTTGAATATGCGTAATAAAACTACTCGATTGCCCCTTGCGGCTCCAAATGACCACACGACACCGGAGTGATGAAACATTTGCGCAAGTGGTGGCTGAAACTTGCTATGAAGTTTAGTAGATCACTAGCGACAATTTGTTTTCGCAGGTGACGTGTCATGGGACAAGAATGGAGTTGGAATGATCGCAAAATCATTTGTGAAGTGATACGAAACTTTTGATCTTATTAGAGCTGTTCTCTGAAACGCCAAGGAGCAGAATCCACAATCCAGTGGGAATAGCCATTCCTATTTTTCCATAAACCTTAAGTTCAGATCTATAATCCAAGAGCTACCAACAATCTCCCGTGAGCATCTTCTTTTTCTTGTTCTCTATCCGCTTCATCACTTTTCGACAAAGGAAAGCTTTATTTATCGATAGTTGGACAATATCAACCGACTTCCAAAGCGACTTGAAACTTTGTAAGAGCACCCAACTGCATGTGTTATGACGCATTTCCCTGCAATACAGATCCCACTCCCTGATACATCGGACGTTACCAAAGGTTGCCATATGACTCCAGCACAGATGAAATTGCTCAGATAAAGTTCCTAACAATTTCTCTTAGTACAATGAAATAATATCCGTGTTTTCAAACGTTGCAGTATTGAACATGAATGATTTATTGTCCATAAAAGATCCAAGATGGATCCTAGAGAAGAGAGGAAGAAAAGCAAAATGAAGGATTTGAATTTCCTAAAGCTCCCTGTTCTTTAAAAGTACATAGGCCTCGGAGATACACGTTACAAGCTACTCCTCTGGGAACTAAGAGAAACTAAAAGATTTCTGCCAAAAAAAAAAATAATAATAATAATAATAATGTAAAGAAATGAAGATCTAATGGCAACTAAGAAATAGATACACCATTAGACAACTACTCTACTGATCAAAAAGAGTAGTGCACGAGGCGCTGCCCCCTCAACTTGGTGCACGAGAATTGTCGAGCAACTCGACGTTTTAGTGCTGAGCAGCAAATTGAGATGCAGAACATCTCCAGGCCAGATCACTGCTTTTGCAGATAGATAGCATCAGAGAACCTCATGCGCTTTTCCATAGTATCTGTTTATGAAAGGAACCTGCAAGGATCACAAAAATAGGGGAACCCTCAATACTTGAGATCCAACCTCCTCCTTCGGGTTCTTGTCTTCGAGCTTAGACCCATATCGTGATTCTCAAATCTCGAGTCCGATACTATGATTCAGGAACCATGATTCCGATCTCAAATTCAAATTTGACATGGTATCAAATCCCAACCTAGCTGGAAATTTCTTAAGTGAATTTTCCTTTTTTGGTCGGATATATTTTGAATGACTTTTTTTTTTTGGTTGAAAAAACCTCATTTCATTTCACTTCAAGTAAGTAAACTTGAAATAACAACCCAAATGGGTTTCAGAACAAAGAACATCCAACAAAGATTGGGGGAACTTGAGATCAGTCCAGAGAGAGCGACTGACGGAGTTGGGCTTTAATAATCCAATCCACAAGCAAAGAAGAAAGTGTAGCCCGACCTTTCTTGATAAGTACAGAAACTTCCCATAGTATTTGACCTACTCTCAAAAGTAGGGATATGCAATGGGAACCGCCCAGACCGAACCAGCCAATTCTGGACAGTTTTCGAAGAGGGCAGTCCAATTTTCGGTTTCCATTCTTGGAATTGATGACTGATCGGTCTGGTTTCCAATCCTAAGGTGGAAAGTGGACCGACTGAACCGACTAGACCGAACCGGTTGATATAAAAATAATAATAAAAAAAAGCTGAGAAAAACCCTTTGCCCTTTTTAGATTTTATATTCCCCTCTTTCCCTTTTTTGGTTTCTGCTTTACTTTCCCTTTAGCTTTGCGCTTTACCTTCCCAATAACAATCTGCAATCATACGCTTTCTTTAAATAAGTCAAACCCAACAATGCCACTTGAGTTCTCCATATTAGCATAACTAGAGGCAACTTTATCAACTCCAGAAATTTTATTTGTCTCCCTCGACAAAACACTAGCATCTCTATGAGGGACAAGGAGCGTACCTTGAGAGCTGAGGTTGCCTTTATTAGAATTGAAAGCTGAGCACTGCAAATGTTGAAAACTAGGAGCATTCACATTGGTTATGTCCACACGGCTTTCATTTTCATTTCCATTTGTATTGAGCCCCAAGTCCCACGCCAACAGTCTAGATACACCTTTTGAGACTCAAGTCGGAACAGTGTTATTGATCCTAAAGTTTGAATTTCCTATATTTTGAGTTTGATTACTGAAAGTTTCCTTTCGCAATTTATTTTTGCCCTCGAACAACAGATTTCCAATTCCACCAAATCGAATCGGACCAATTGGTCGGTCCGATTTTTTATTCCAAGATTGGTTGATCAGATTCTCGATTCTAGAATTTGAAAACCGGTCCTCCTTATCTGATTCTTGGTTCCACCTCGGAAGTGGACGAATCGTGAATCAATCAGTCCTACTCAAAAGTTGCTCGAGTGCTAAAGCGAGGCAGTCAGATCCAAAGTTGCAGCAACGCTTTTTCCCATTTAACTTCTCCCACAAGTTGGCGTGCTCTACACGCTCCTATTCTTGCAGTGCTCCCACGGTAAGGAACGGAATCAAATGAGGAAGGAAATCTGGACGAAAACCTTAAAAAAATTAAAAAAAAAATTTAAGAAAGGGCATAAAAAAGCCCCATTTTCCGACGCATCAATTGCTCTCTCTCTCTCACTCTCTCTCTCTCTCTCACTATATCTCTTCCTCCTTCGATCATCGATGGACGCTGCTGCTGCCACCGCCGCCGTTCCCCCACTGCCGCCCGCCGGGGAACCCGCACCATCCCTCTCTCCGCCCATCGCCACCCAAGAACCCATCGACGCCCCCAATTCTTCTGACCCCAGCGGAGACGTGGAGGCAATGGCGCTCCATCTTGGAATATCTTTTGCTGCCGTTGTTGCCAAGGTTCGATAAAGTCCTGATCTTTCTGTCAAAGAAACGAGAGAATGTGGAATTTAGGCTCTATTCGTTTCATGGAAAATGACTTTCAGGAAAACATTTTTTGGATTTTTCAACTTTCATTTCACGAAAAATGAACTAATAAAGAAAAATACTTTCCATGATTGGAAAAACAACCTTTATAACAGGGTGTGCAACTGGACCGAGTATACCCGGTTCCCGGACTGACCCATCCGGAAAACAGGGTTGGGAACCAGTTTCCATTGAAACCAGTCCGGGAACCGGTTCGGAACCAGATTAAACCGGTCCGAGAAGAGGCTTCGAGTGATTACCCACCCGGAAACCGATTCCTGGACCGGTTTTGGAACCGGTTTCCGGACCGGTTTTGTAAGTAGAGGTCCAAAACCCTTTTTTTTTCTTACTCTCGGAATCACACGATATTTTTCCTCTTGGCTCTTTCAAACACGCACGACACTCCTCCTTTGTCATTCCTCTTCCTCACTTGCTTCCCTCCCTCACCGGCTCCCTCTTGCACCGTCTAATGGACGGATGGTGTTCGTCGCTGCCAAATTCTTGTGTATTACATGGATTAGCTTGTCTAATTTCTCTTTTATACGTAAGACAAATTTATACCATGTTTGTTGCTAATTCTTTGTCTTATGATTTTATTTATTATAATTAGCCCCATGGATTCTTAATTTTTCGTTTAGTCAAAAAATTCATGTATTAATTTATTACCAGTGCTTAATTTTTCAATATAAATTATGATGATTACGTTATTTTCTCGCTTATTAATATAAAATTTGAAGTCGTATAGGATATCGAGAGATTGCAAAACAGGTTTCAATGGAAACATGGTTGACCCTGGAACTGAATCGGAAAAACAGGATGGGTCAAGTACATGGTCCAATATAAACAGAGTCGGGTATAAGGTCCAAAAAGGGGGAACCGGTTATAACAGGGGTCGGGTACAAGGTTTAGATCTAGACCCTACCCACCCTGGACCCGATCACCCCTACTTTATAAGTGAGGAAAATATTTTCCATTTTTTAAAAATGAAAAATATTTTCCATAACTTCTTCCACCTTATTTCTTTTTATCAATACATTTTCGTTTTATTTTTATGCTTTTTTTCTTCTTTTTTAAAATATCGAGTTTTTAATTTATTTTTGTTCCTTTTCTTTTTTTTCTTTTCTTTCTTTCCTTCTTCTTTGGCCTTGGCCGATCGCCAGCCATGGCGGTGGCCGGCAACCAGCCGCGAGCCAACTCGAGGCTCGCCCAAGCCCAGCAAGCTCGAGCCTCGCCAGATCGGGCGAGGCGGAGCCTCGCTGACCTGGGGCGAAGCTCTGGCCTCACCAGATCCAACAAGCTGGGCTAGGCTCAAGCCTTGCCCGAGCTCACCAGAGGTTCGCCAGGTTCTAGTGAGCCGCGAGCTCGCCGGATCTTGCGGCGGAGCTCGGGCGATATCGGCCGATCCTCGAGCTAACCCGATTTGGCAATCGGGTCTTGGTCGGCCGCCAGGCAGCTGACCATCAGGCATGCGATGGCGAGAGGAAGGAGGAGGAAGGAGGAAGGTGGAAGTAAAAGAAAAAAAAAAAAAAAAAAAAATAACAAATAATAAAAATTTCGATTTTTTAAAAATACACTAATTAAAAATTCATTTAAAAAAAATAATACTAATTTTTTGGTCAATTAAAAATATTAAAATTCAATTTTTGATTATTTTTCCCAAATAAATAAATTAGCTAATGAATTGTGAAAAATATTTTTCAACTCAAAATTTAGGTTTAAGCCGAACACAAAAAATAGTCATTTTCCCGGAAAATGACCTCTAGAAAAATGTTTTCTGAAAACATGATATTTTCCGCGAAACGAACGGACCATTAGTCTTATTTTGGCATCTCTCTTGAGGGATGGACCAAGAAGTTCTTTTTTTAATTTATTTAAATGTGTTATTGGGTGTTGATTGATATGGCGATTTCCGATATATGGTGTTATTTTTGGTGTCCTGGAGAATGAATTGTTGGATTTTTTGTTGACATTATGATGGTCTAATAGTTACAGGTAATTATTCTGCCCCACGATTCTTCGTGTATGTGGTTCATTGGGGAAGACATTGTGAAAGATCGTTTATTGTTTTTCTTCTGAACTGCCATTAGTTCTTTTCGAACTTTGAGGTGAGAAATTTGAGAAACTGTCTCTGCTGGAGATCGTTATCAATATCAAACTCCATAAAGTCCATTGCTTTTTGCGTTCTTGGCGCATTGAACACGGAATAAGATGTCTCCATTAATCCTTAAAATTGCGAACTTTCACGAGATTTAAGCTTTTAATGCTTTTCTTGTTACAAAGGCAATCCAATGTGGCCTTGCCTTAGTCAACTGAATTAAATGCATGATAGAATAGATAGACTTACCCTTGATCAGGAGAATCATACATTAAGATTAGAGGGGTTTAATATATTCGTCTGAATTAATACGCAGAGGATTTGATTTTCCCTTGTTTGTATAATTATTGGTCTGCTGACCTTTCTACCTTTATGGTGCCATTACTGCAGATTTTGGAAAGGGAATATACGACACGAGAAAAGATGTCTGTCGATTATCTCTCGCAGGTATCCTTCTTCTTTCGCTCGTAATTTGGGTCCATGGGTATGCTTGCTTTGCTTGGCATTTGATGGTTTGTCATGGATGGCCATGCATTCATTGATTATTGTTAATCTGAGTTGAGCCCACTTTACTGTGGGTAGACGTAACTTGCTTTTGCTATCAGGTGTGATAATGCCAGAGCGAGTCTTTTAAATATTTCAAGTCTAGTATGTTAGGCATTTGATGTACTCTTTTTTGCAAATTTTATCGAAGTATAATAATACGGATGATTCATAAAATATTCTAGGAAAAAAATCACAATACTCATTGATTCTATCCACTGAATCACCTGGAAACATGCATCACAATTTCTTTGCTCCGCATATGTGCCCTGCAGTCTAACACGTTTGTTAGACATATTAAAGATTATTATACTGGTTGATTAATCTGTAAGATTTGTGTCATTTGCAGATTTGTACTTCTGCTGTCAGAGAATCATTATCCAATGTAAGCAAGACTTTATGCTGCTGTCTCATCAGTTGGATCTGGCTCACATGTTGAGTTTCCTTGTTTAGTTCTGGCCAATCCCACATGATTCCATGTTACTGAAGTTTGTACATTCTGTTTTGTTGATGTGGGAACAGGAATTTGGCAACAAATTTACCCGTTTTGCATGCAACTTTGAGATATCTTTCAGGAGCACATTACGGACTCTTAGGTTGATTAGTGAATCCTCATCACAAGAGGAAATGTATCAATTGGACCAGCAAGATGTTACGATTTCAACATCCAACATGCATCCACTGGGGTCTATGGACAAAGGAAGTTGTTCAAGCTCTTTTAAAGAGTTCGGAGGAGAACCAGTTGTGTGCCATTCTGACGGTCCAGATCATCTAAACGTGTTCAAGGAGGCACAAGAACATATTCCAAGAGATTCTATAAATTGCCAGATTAGCCAACAGGCAGAGGAAAATCAACTTGCTTGTGTTTCTCATAGCATATCTGGACCTCCTGTTATCAGCCAGCCCATAATAAGCATCTATGAGAAATCTGTTGCACAACAGACTCGATCTAATGACCTTAAGGAATTTGAACTTGGTCTTGAAGTGAAAAAGATTGAGCTAAAAGAAGTGCAGCTCTTTCTCACTTATGATGCGAATTGTCTGGAGAGATCAAAGGCGTCCTTTAAGGAACAAAAGTTCAAGAATAAATTAGAAGCCGCGAGGCATTCAGAGCTACTTAAAAAGTGCAATGATTGTCTTGTTGTCGGTTTAATTATAATGTCACTTTCCGTTTTATATGGAGCTCATGTTTTTTCCTACCAAAGACTCGCTGAAGCTACCGAATCATGTTCACCTTCAACCCAGGCAAGAGCTTTTTCTTCTGTTTATTTATTGCATCTCCTGCTTGAATTTATGGTATACACATCTTGAAGCGGTGATTCAGACCATAGGGGAAGTTCATTGAGGCAATGGATACTTTAACCTTGTAGTGATCTCCAATTCTAAAATTGCCGCTCTCTTTGGCACAACAATCTCTATTTAATTAAATTGTAGTGATTTTGAATGTATTGTAATCATTTTTGGTCCAACAGTTTCTAACAAGGTGTTAGAAATTTGTAAAATGAAATATAGGGAGTTCTCGTGGTTATTGGTAAAACATGCAGGATGTGTCATAGTGCTTCATCTGAAACTGAGATGGTTAGTGTAAAATATTTAGTGGTGTAAAAGTTGTGTTGTCTTTTTAAGTAGCTTATATCACTGTCGGGAAGGACATAAGAGTTTCATTCTTCTTTTGCTTTGTTTATACCTCGAAATTCTGCCCTTTTTGAACGGTGATTTTAAGAATTATTGGGACCATCCTGTACTGTAAAGGTTTCCTGATGATGTGCACTTCTCTCTTCTCAGCAATCCAGGTCTTGGTGGATCCCGGAGCCTGTGGTGTTTTTTAGTTCGGGATTTCAAATGATGAGATGTCAATTCCAAGTTCTGAGCCGGATGCTGTTCGGTGTCCTGATGATCCTCACCGTCGCTTATTTGCTCCTTCAGCGCTCCACAACTTCAAACCAAACGATGCCAGTTACTTTTCTGCTTTTGCCGTTAGGCTTGGCCTGTGGATTTGCAGGAAAGCTCTGTGTCGACACTTTGGGAGGAAGCGGATATCATTGGCTCATCTTCTGGGAGACTCTTTGCTTCCTGCATTTCTTGTCGAATATATGGACGTCAAGATTGTTTATCTTTCTCCACGGGCCCGTTTCCACACCCCGAGGGATGAGGAGCGATGCGGTGATGGTTACATACTGGGTTCGGCAGATTTTATTCTATGCTGCTCTAATCTTTCTTCCTTTGATATGTGGCCTTATTCCTTTTGCAAGTCCGGTTGAATGGATAGTTCATTTCTCGCAACTGGTTCCATACTGGGTTTGGCAGATTTTATTCTATGCTGTTGTTCTAATCTTTCTTCCTTCCATATGTGGCCTTATTCCTTTGCAAGTCCGGTCGAATGGAAGGATCATTTCGCACGGCTCATTGCGGACCATCTGTCTAATGATGGGGATAGTGATTGGAGCTAGCCAATGCAGTTGGAGGGTGTAGAGAAGTTCAAATAGGGTAATCATATTTATTATAGGGCTCAAGCTCATTAAGGTTTGGATTGAAACTTTTTGTGATGGGCAGTGTTGTATTTTATTTAGAAGGGACTTAAAGGCCATAAAAGAAAAGTGGGACTGTTGAGGGCTGTATCATAGGATAAAGCTTAGAGAGCTTGTGTCTTGACCTGTATTATTACGATGATGAGGTGTACTTTTGTCAACTGTAAGTGGTGCCATCTATTACTAAGTCTATTCGATGGTTAAACTGAAAAACAATGAGAACAATGACTTGAATCATCTCATGGGTGCGGCTGATGTGATGCATAGCAAAATGGATATAGAGATGGTGGATTTACATTGAGAAGTAACCAGAAGTACAAAGAATTTTGCTTTTAGTATATACCCTAAGCATGGCAGCAAATGTACTCTTCAGATGAAGAGATTGGAGAGTTCTGTTCAGAGTTTACGCACAAACGTTGGCTGAAAAGATACTTGGCGCAAACTGAACATACATAAGACTTGAATACGCGTAATAAAACTACTCGATTGCCCCTTGCGGCTCCAAATGACCATGCAACACCGGAGTGATGAAACATTTGCGTAAGTGGTGGCCAACACTTACTACGAAGTTTAGTAGATCACTAGCGACAATTTGTTTTCGCAGATTACATGTCATGAGACAAGAATGGAGTTGGAATGATCGCAAAATCATTTGTGAAGTGATACGAAACTTTTTATCTTATTAGAGCTGTTCTCTGAAACGCCAAGGAGCAGAATCCACAATTCAGTGGTAATAGCTATTCCTATTTTTCCATAAACCTTAAGTTCAGATCCATAATCCAAGAGCTACCAACGATCCCTCTTGAGTCTTGAGCATCTTCTTTTTCTTGTTCTCTATCCGCTTCATCACTTTTCGACAAAGGAAAGCTTTATTTATCGATAGTTGGACAATATCAACCGACTTCCAAAGCGACTTGAAACTTTGTAAGAGCACCCAACTGCATGTGTTATGACGCATTTCCCTGCAATACAGATCCCACTCCCTGATACATCGGACGCTACCAAAGGTTGCCATATAACTCCAGCACAGATGAAATTGCTCAGATAAAGTTCCTAACAATTTCTCTTAGTACACTGAAATAATATCCGTGTTTTCAAACGTTGCAGTATTGAACATGAATGATCTATTGTCCATAAAAGATCCAAGATGGATCCTAGAGAAGAGAGGAAGAAAAGCAAAATGAAGGATTTGAATTTCCTAAAGCTCCCTGTTCTTTAAAAGTACATAGGCCTCGGAGATACACGTTACAAGCTACTCCTCTGGGAACTAAAAGATTTCTGCCAAAAAAAAAAATAATAATAATGTAAAGAAATGAAGATCTAATGGCAACTAAGAAATAGATACACCATTAGACAACTACTCTACTGATCAAAAAGAGTAGTGCACGAGGCGCTGCCCCCTCAACTTGGTGCACGAGAATTGTCGAGCAACTCGACGTTTTAGTGCTGACAGCAAATTGAGATGCAGAACATCTCCAGGCCAGATCACTGCTTTTGCAGATGGATAGCATCAGAGAATCTCATGCGCTTTTCCATAGTATCTGTTTATGAAAGGAGCCTGCAAGGATCACAAAAATAGGGGAACCCTCAATCTCCACCATGAACTCAAAACAGCATGAATAGCCCATCGCTTCAAGCATAATACCTCTTAAAAATCTAAAGCCAATTCAAATCAGAAGGTACTTGATGCTCTAAAGGTCAAACTGATTGGGCTGGGATAAATATTTACGCATTTACCACCAAATCAGATCAAACAGTGAGAATCTGGATAATTCTCCAGTCCAGATCTTGAAACAATACCAGAATAAAATCTATGGTATGACCCTAGACCATTTTCTTGGTTATGCGGTGGCAGATTTTTAAGCTTGAATAGTGTGAAATCTTTCCATAGCAAAGAATGATGCACTGATATGATCTTATAGGCACATACTGGTGAATTCACAGACTAAACCATCTTTATCAGGGCCTTGCAGAACCTGATACTTGATGCAATATTCCAAGTTCCCAACTTTCTAAGGAACTCTATTCTTACTAAATTCATTGGAAAGTGGATAGTGAGAAGGTTTTGAAGCATTCCACAAGCAAAAAATTGATGTCAAAGCTTACTATCGGACCAAATCCCAAATTCAAAAATTGACACTTTAATAGTTTTATAATGAAGCTTTAAAGCCCACTCCTAAAATTGAAGTAAAAAGCCCATTTCCCTTTTCACATACTGAACCATTGGGGATGATCTCCAGTACTATGAACATAAGGATCCGAGGCATGATCATCATAAAACAAAATTTCAACTGGAAGAATAGCTGCAAATGTTACACTAGTGGCTGGTCCTCAAGCTTCACCAATGCCAAGTATGAAAATGTGCAGGACTTTTACCTTACAATTGGATATATCTGGGGTCTCTGGTGTTTGCACAGGATAAAATTTATAGAACTTCATTGATTGGAATGCGGCCTTAGCTTCCTCACTCATTTCTTCGAGAGCTTTTTTGCGAGCTTCCCTTGCCTACAATAAACATAGCAAGCTTCCTTACAGGAGCTCTTGCATACACGTCAATTTAACATATTCCATGAGATACCTCTCTATTAGCTTTCCTTGCCTCTCTAACTGTCTTCTTCACATGCTCCTGAAAAAGAACTGAATCACTACCTGGAGATGCTAAAAGTTGCGAGCCCACGTCATGTGGAAGCATAGAAACAACATCATACCTTGAAATCATCCTTTTTATCTTCGCTCAGAATCTCCTCTTTAATTAAATTATCAGTAAATTCCTGAAAACAATGTTCAAACAAATCAAATATAGGTTCTCTCGTGCTTTGCTGCCAGAAGAAGATCATCACAAATATTACAGTTTCTAAGGAAATGAAAATACACAGATTTAGTAGCTAGGATTTTTTTTTTCCTGATAGTTGCTTCAAAGAAAGAGAGAAGGTTTACAAGAAACTGCAATTAACATCTCTTTGTTGTTCTTAAGGAGTTGGAGATCCTGTCAAAAGGTTCAATTTGTCATGAGACAGGTTCTCTAAGGAACTTACGTGTTGCAAGCTGAGCAAACGTTTTACCTTCCTTTCAATCTAGTTAAATGAATATGCTGCAATAAACAAAATAGCAATAGCGTATGCTTTAAGATGCCAAGTATCTAGCTACACAGCATTGATATGTCAACAATCAGTAAACTTGGAAGGTTTGGACGAGCAGCTGGCCAAGAGAAGTTCCAATTATCAGCATCTTTCATTGAAGTTCCTAAAGTTTGTCATGCAAAGGTACCTTTTCAGTTACCATATAACCCTAGTTTCACAAATTCCAATCATCCAGAAAAGATTGCACAGGACCCTAAATGATAAATCTCACAGCAATCAAAACACAGCCTTATTTGTACTATCAAATGTCAGCTGGTACATCATCGTCAAGGCTTTAAAGGAGGATTAACATCTGTACCTCAAGTTCATCCAACTCCCAGTCAAATTCACAAACAACCTGCAGGGTGGAACAGAATGGTCACATATATTCGTACCATGCAGAATAGCCAGCACAATCATCCTACCCTATATATGCAGCATCATAAATCATAAACTAAAAAAAGGAAAATTGTCTCCAAGGATCTGCTACAGAAAACTCATCCACTAACAATAACTACATCACTAACTTCACGGATATGATCTAATATTTGACAAAACGAATGCTAGTAGCTTCACATAGAGACTACTGCTATCTGGGAATCGCTTACCGGCGGTTCTACTGGATACATAATTGTAACCTCAGTGCTCTGTTCAAACTCATCCTCCTTGAATGGCTGATAAAAATCTAAAAGAGAGAAGAAAATGAATTATAAAGGATATATTGTGAAATCCACTTCGAGTGCACAAATAATTATTTTGAGGGAGACATTACCATGAAGTATGACCCTAAGCTCAGTTATACATGAAAAAAATTGGTTGACATATGCAGAAAGAGAACTATTGTACAACTTCAATAGAGTTAGCATATCTGCCCCTCTGATAAGCACACACCTTGAGGTTATGCATTATGTAGATTCTATAGCTCAAAATAGAATTATTTATATAGCTCTCTGTAGCAGTTCATAAATATGTCAGCCCCCTTTAATTTTCTTAATGGACATTGAATGGGATTAAGCCTGATACAGCATCTTTAGCATTATAAAAGACTGGCCAAGAATGGAAGAAATAGTTATTGTCTATCCAGGAAGAGTATTTTATAATAATAATAAATGAATGCCTTCGAAAAAGAGGGGTGAGAGAAAGAGAGATTGCAACTGCCAGTTCATGATTGCTAACATCAACAGATGTCACCAGCCACAGCATCTACCTTGCAAGTCGTCAGCCATGCCCAGTTGCAACTCCTCCCCCTCTCACTGGGCATGACCTGGATCTGAGAACCAAGTCAGCCACAAGGACCTAAAAGCCACTCCCAGTCAATTATTGACCAAGATTGGTCATTCACACAAGTCCGCAATTTTCACATTTGCAGCCTCTCTCTCAGGCACACCTCACTGACCAATTGCCGGTCAGCAACAACCAAATAATTTCATATCTTACCTTTTCTTTTTTCCAACTCAGTGTTCATTCAATTAAATACAAAGCTGTAGCATGTAGCAAGTTAACATAGGACAGAAAATTATTTAAGTTACAACAATTATCCTGCCTCGGTATCCAATCATTCCCATCATATGAATCTTGCCAAGATTTCCATAATTTTATCCTATTCTGGTTCAGTAAATATAGATTTGAAGGGTTCAGTTTTTTATTCTTACAACAAAAAACAAACAAAACCACTCCATCTGCCCTTCTGTTCCACATTCTAGGATGCATCACAACCAAAAAAGCACATTGCCATGTCCATATAAACACCAAAAGAAAAGAGAGATGCCGGTTCCATCGCTCCATATGAAGAAAAATTGTATATCAGAAAAAGATATTATGTCTTAGTATACCATGATCATCTTCCATAGACCAATGACGAGAGACCAAAAGAAATTATGGACAAAATACTATATGCAACCGTGACTCACAAGGTAGGCAGTACTCATATTGCTTAACCCGATCAATCTTCAAATGCTTCAAAGCAGCCCTGCAAAGTAAAATAATTATATGTTGTTGGAACATAATTAAGTTTTTTGAGAAATCTATAAGTCGAACACATTACTCGAGGAACCTCATACAACTCAATTAGAGAAAGAGGATGCACATATAATCAGGGTGAAAAGCTCAGCATCAGCCAATAGACAAACTATAACATTGGCTTCAACATCAATTAGTAAAGACATTTAAGTATCAATGATTCACTTCACCACAGAAATTCTATGATAGCAACGTACCAAACTTGTCATCAAGATTAACGTATGTCCCCAAATCAAAACTTAAATTTTTATGACAACAATAAAAATAAGAAAATGAATGTTCAGGAACCACGTGATCTTGATACTACACCTCCAGAGAATTACAAAAAGAACCTATGCATGTAACTTCAAAAAAGCTACAGCTAAGCAGATAGTCTGCAAAAATAACATAATGGGATACTAAAAGAATATATGTTGATACCTGAACAATTTTATGACATAGCCAAGGACTCAAAATGACATACAATGCGTATATTATATGATAAATAAAATCAAGTAAAACCATGAACTTGCACTGCTTGTTTGTCTGTGCTTTTGTTCGATTGTTCCATGAGATTGTGGATGGGAGGAGGATCTATGTGCGCGTTCGATTGTTCCATGAGATTGTGGATGGGAGGAGGATCTATGCGCGCGCGCGCGTAAGAGAGAGAGAGAGAGAGAGAGAGAGAGAGAGGTGTTGTTGTTTACATACCTTCGCTGCGTGCAGCTCAAAATAAATATTTGAGATTTCAACCTATCAACTTGGCTGGCTCTGCAATGCAATATATGACATATTAGAATCCAAGAATAAATGGACAGACTAAAGTCAATTAGATTACCTATTCTCCAAAGGGATATATGGGACCCAATCCATTTTCATCTGCTTCATTGGAATTATTTCTTCAGACTCCCTTTGAACCGACTTGATTCCAATCTTATCAGATGGTGGAAAAGGAGATACAACCTGCAAGCAAGGGACACATCACGACATTAGAAAAGTGGCAAATGGCAAATACAGTCGATTCTTTCAATAATATAAACGTGAGAGAAGTTTGTCAGACAACCAAAATGTCAGAGTTTGAAAGAACTAGATCTGTCAGATGTGAGCTTCTAATAAATTACCATAAGAATAGCTACATATCATAAAATTAAACACCTCCCACAACCAAAGAAAAATAATACATTTGACCATTATTTAACTTGCTTTGTTCAATATACATGACATAGTCTTCAAGTAGAAAACTTACAGCAACAATGGCAGGGATATACATAATCTTGGACTGGCCCTTATAAAAGACCAACTGAGCTGCAGTAACAAAAATTTAATCGTCAGGACACAGTGAGAAACATAGCAGTGAACTGAGAACGCTCCAGAGCAAAAACAGGATACACTTATAACTGAGGTGGGAAAACATCTGTTTCCCTTTTGAAAGTCTACATGCAGTTATCAGTAAGGGAGTCTGAGAACCACATACGTTCTGTACATCCAAAGAGATAAACTTTCTTGCCATACAGCTTTCCACCCTCCTCAAAAGCATTCTGCAGAAGTCACGATTAGATTAGATGTTTATAATATAGGAAATGACAACAAATTGGATTTTCAGTCTCTTTTCCGATCCAAGTTTTGAACATAACACTGGATGAAGACTAAGAAAGGCAGATCAAACACTCACTTCAAGATTAGAGAAATCCCAGCTTATCTGGTACACTGTGTCCAATTGATCCCACTGAACATAACAATATAAGTGCAGGTCAGCAACAAAGAAATGCCATGCAGATAAAACCAAAGAAGAAAAACACTCCATCGCAAACCTCTGTCCCCACAGGAAAGGCAGCTTTCCACAAATCTTCCTGCAAAGCGAATTTAGAACTTCAACTTAGTGCTTATTTGACAAAATTGAAGAATAAGTGCTGAAAATTGAAGTACAGAATTCTATGTATTAACAATTTTAAGTGCTCAAAATAAAAATAAAAAATAGTTGTTTGACAACACAAAAATATTATAATTCCTTACCATACATGAAATGGTGACTACCACTAGTAGGTTTAAACAATATAATTGGCAAGATTCTAGTTATCATAGGTAACTTTCTCTGATTAATGAATTAAGAAACACCTTTGTCACTTACCCAATCAAGTGTATTTTTGACATAATTAAATTGTATAAGCCAATGTTAGCTATGATTATCAAACAAGTTAAGTGTTGAACCTTTTGATTTTCGGCACTTAATTGACTTATCAAAGAGGCTCTTGGACAATGCATGACTATACACTTCCAGTAGGACCACAAGAAACTTTGCATATGAAGACACTTGCTCAAAGTGGTCCATTTGTGGACATCCATCCTAGATAACATTCTTTGTCGACGTTTCACCCAATTAAACTAACATCTAGTTGACTAGGGAAGGACAGAAGCTAGTCCAATTTTTCACCCATCCAAAATAACATTAGCTAAAGGGAAACTGCATTTATATTAGGGAAAAAGGGAAGAATTCACCAACTTCAGGTGTCGGATGCTGGACAGTCTCCACAACCTTACTGTTTTCAAACATTAATATCCGAAATCCACGACCCCGTTACAAAATATGAAGCAAACAAGTGCATATCGTCATCAGTGCATACATATCCAAAACCGCATATACTCTGCTCACCAAACCAAAGGTGACCCCAAATATTCAAAACCCCAAAATCTGGAGAAGCAACCCAAGAAACTCTGCATGACTATAGGAGCCAGAAGGCTTTTGTTGCGTATAAATCTACCACCTTTCTCACGTTAAAAGGAACACACTTCCGCAATATATCCATGCATCGAAATCAGTCGCAGATAATGTTCTTTCACGATGTTTCGTCCATTCAAAAATATACCTACTTTGAGTGAGCAGGGATAGAAGCTAAACTCAAGAACCCAACAACACTCGAGTTAACTGAGCAGGCAGAGAAGAAACGCCGAGAACTACATCCGCCTAACATTCAAACACGTATCGCTACGAACGGAAACAAAAACACATTAGTTAACATTGAACAACAAACAGTTACATTCACCCAACGCAAGCATCGAAGGCTCGATACTCCCGAACCTCGCCGATCCTCGAACATCACCAATCCGAAAAAACCACACGTTCCAACAACGAACTCTTCCGAAACGAATACGCTGGGCCCCCCAATTCGCCGAACCCTAGAAAACACGGGGCGGGAGAAAGCCGACGCATCGAATCGAACTCCCCCACGCAACCTCAACCTCCAAAAGAAAAACAAAAAAAAAGGAGACAGCCAGGCGGTGGCGACGGGGGATGATGAATACCAAGTTGCGCTTATCCTCGAAGAACTCGGGGTCGCCCTCCGGCTTCGCGGCCTTGACGCGCTTGTTGGCCCGGGCGGCCGTCGTCTTCGTGGATTGCTGCTGCTGCTGCGGCGGCTCCGCCGCCTGCTGGGAAGACGACTGCGTCTCGCCGCCGCCGCCGTCGCCGCCAGCTCGCTGGCTAGCGGTACGCTTCGCTCGCTTCCTCATGCTATCGAGGATGACCGCTCTAGAGAGAGAGAGAGAGAGAGAGAGAGAGGGAGAGAGAATTAGGTTTGTGATTTGGGAGGGATTTTGGGATTTGGTTTTGGGGGGGGACAGGTGGGAGCGTCAAAACAACGCGGGCTCGATGGATCGAGAGAGAGAGATTGAGCGCCAGGTTTCGGCGTCTGGTCGGAGCGAAGATTGAAAAAAAATTGATTTTTGGGGGCCCCCTCCTCCTCCTCCCGTTTTTTGAATTTGAGACGGCGGCGTTTGCACTAGGGTCAACGGCTGTGGATGATGGGGATTGCGGGGAAAAGAAAATAAAGAAAGAAATCGCAGATTTTTTTTTTTTTTTGAACAGAAAGAAATCACAGATTCACAGCTTGAAAATGAAGTCGCCTTTGCAATTCATGATTTTCCTACTACAGCAGATATTTAGTTTTAGAATTAATATCCCGAAAAACCCTCAAATCAATACATTCGTGACAAATTTACCCCGAATTATTTTTTTGATCGCTAAAAACCTCAAATTTGCATATCTTTGACAAATTTACCCTAAATCGATACATTCGTGATAGATTTACCTATGTTAATTTTCGTTAAATTTTACCGTCAAATTATTAAGTTAAATAACATGTGACAATTGACTGGTATATCAATTTAAGATTTTACGCTCCATTTGTACAGTTTACAAATTTTGTGATTTTTTTGTGGTATTAATCCAATTTAGCTAAGAATATATTTGTCACAAATTTACCAGTTTTGGGTTTTTTGCAATCGAATAAATTAGTTTGAGGTAAATTTGTCATAAATGTACCAGTTTAGGGTTTTTTATGATCAATTGGAGTAAATTTGTCACAGGTATACCAGTTTTGGGTTTTTCATGGTCAAAAAAATAGTTTTTGGTAAATTTATTACATGTGTATCTAATTTTGGATTTTTCAAGGTATTAATCATTAGTTTTATGGCTCGATTTATTTTATTGAAAATGTAAATTATTTAGGAACATATATTTCTATAGATAGATCTATTTGTGTCGCTTGATAAATGAGAAATATACATTTATCATTCATCCACACAAATACATATAAATAAATTATTGTTGTTGATAATAAAAACATTCTTCATTGATGGATTGTTTCAAATGGTATGAACGATCATTTTTAGGGAGATTTTTATTGAATCATTTATTTTTCACAAAATCAGCAAACCCTTTAAATAACTTAGTATTCACAACATTATTTGTTTTTATATATGATATGAAGACCTAACGTATCAAAAATAATATAGAATCTTTTATCTGACGAGTGAATACTCATCAACAAAATTCTCACTATAATTATGGCACTATAATTATGGTTACATCAATATTGATGGCTAGAAACCTTCACACCAACGGTGTGTGGTCAACCACTGAGATTCGCCCTAGTGGCCACCATTCCAACATGGAAGGGGGAGGTGAGGGGTTTAAATCCCCACCTTCTCAGGAGGGGATAGAGTGGAGACGCGTAAGTTTCAAGAGTGGAGGGAATGGGGTGGAGACGCGTAAGTTTTAAGAGTGGGTTTTCGACTCCCACGCCCTACAAGAGGCATGGCAAAAGTCTGAGAGTGAGTGTAGAATAGGAATAGAGTAGGACTGACAAAAAAAAAAATGGTGTGTTGTCACGTTGATGGATTTTTCTCCTCGATTGACATGGATGGAGGCCAAACTAATCACAAACATAGAAAGATTATGAGATAGACTTGTCAACCCCAATCAAATCGATGCAACTTGCGACTAGAGAGGACTTGTCTCCATTTTTTCTAGAAAAATCACACAAGATTCCATCAGAATTCGGAGGAAGCATATGTTTGTCTTCAAACTTTTAGCTGTTGTGCAATATTTTAGTACAGTCTTTAACCCTCATTTATTTTTTATTGTTAGCATGCGCAATTCACATGACTTTTAAGTTGTGAGAATATATTTTCATTTCATTTTTTCAAGGAAACATATCTCATGCCCTCCCCTCCCCCAAAAGAAAAGGAAAAGGAAACATGCTTTTATCCTTAATTGCTGTAAAAAAATGAAAAATAAATAATGGGAGAAAATTAATTTAATTAAAATTATAAATAATATAAATAATAAGAAAATATGAAAATTTGATCAATATAGCCACTTTAATAGAACTAAGTAAGATATTTTCAGGAAAAAATAAACACAAATTATATAAAGAAAAAGAGAAAAGGCCTCAATAATATATATATATATATATTAAAGGGTTAATTAAATTAAAAACTAATTGATGAATAAATTTTAAAGAAATTGTTAAAGGAAATTATGTTCTTAACTCACAAATGAAATGATTAGCCAATATCTTAAAATGTTTTTATTGATCAAGTACTTTTTGCATCAACTGACCATTAGAAAATACATAAAGAGTTTCCAACCCTTTTGTTATTGAGGCCTATTTCCTTTACCTAAATTGGTGCAATTGCAATAATTTTATCATAAACTAATTTTTTTACAAAGAAATTTACCCCTAACTAAAATTAATTTTTCCCTTAATACACTATTGCTACTAGAATCATTGGTTCCTCATATTCGAATAGAGATTTCATAATTTGATGGGATATTCTCAACCGACTCTCTACTCTTCATATACTTTCAAATGATCAACTTTTCAAAGACTAGTTCAAGGAGTTTGCCAATACAAAATGATGTATTCCTTGCAGGTGGCCAAGTAGAACCGATTTTCCAACAATTGCTAAGTTCATAGTATTTGGAAAAATGCTTTAATCCTTTGCGGTATAATTTTGAATTCTTTGTTCATTTGCCTTTCAAGAAAAATGAAGATTTCAACCCAACAAAGGCAACTTATTCCTTGGAAAAACTAATTGAGCTTTTCAAGAATACCAGCAACTAGTCAAGCAAAAACTAATTGAGCTCTCTCACTTTCAATGGGCATGCGGAGCTTTTTATGTCAACAAAAGAGCTTAACATAATAGAGGAAAGAAGAGATTAATAAAACTATTGGCCTCTAAATCATTTCCTACAATGTAATAAGTTTTCTCTGCCCAACATATGAGCTTTGTTTTCATGTTTGACTAATGCAAAGTTTGATCTCAAGGTAGGGTCTTGGCAACTTGGAATTCAACCTGAAGATCACCAAAAAGATGGGATTTTGCATTCCTAATTAGCATTACCAGTGGAAATTACTCCCATTTGCATTAAAAACTACATATTCTCTCTTCCAAAAAGCCACATGCAACATTTTTAAACCAATTAGTGCTAGGTCTCAATTTTACATTAATGATATCCTTTTATTTAGTACTGATGAAGAATCTTACTATAAATTACTAGGCCAGTAAGGAAGATGGTGATAGCTCGAAAAGAAATTGAGTTCCTAAAAATCTATCTTAATGATGGTTTTTACCATCCAAGGGAGCATATTGCTTACAAAAATTTCCTAATGAGAATTTGTCCGCCAAGCAAGTACAATAGTTTCATGATACTGTAAATTAATTAAGAGACTTTTGTGCCAAGAATTTCAAAACTCAAAACATTGACTACAAAAGATGCTCAATAATGACCCCCTAGGGAAAATCTCAAACCGCTACAATTAAGGCTCTCAAAGAGAAACTTCATAATTTGCCTCCATTGCAAATTCTTTCCGATGGTCAAATGATCCTCTAGATAGATGCTAGTGACAAATATTGGGCAATCATTCTCTTATAACAAATCGAAGGTAGAACACTTGTTTGCGGATTCAAAATGAAAGGTTCACAAATGTTGAAATACATTATCACTTCACTTTTAAGGAAATTTTAGCCATTAAGTATGGAATCAAGAAATTTGAATTCCTTCTTATTGGCTATCATTTTCTTGTTGAAAATGGACATGTCTTCCTTTAATCAAAGGATAAGGTTTAAACAAAAGCAATTGGCTCATCCATGACTTCTCCAATGAGCCAAATGATTTTCAAAATACTATTTGGAGTCCAAGCATATTAAATGAGATAAGAATGTTTATGTAGGTCTCCTCTCCAACCCAAAGAAGATTCCTCATCGTTCATGTTCATTTCCATAAGACTAAGTGGTGGATTTTGAACATAGGACATGAAGCCCATATTCCCTAGTAGAAAGTATTCTCCTTAAGTGCAAGAACTAATCAAGTCCAATACTTTCTTTAATAATCTCACAAACCTCACGTGGGAATATCAGCATAAGATCTTCAAGAAATATGGCAGCTGATCTTCAATCAAGCGACACGCATCCGGACTATCCATTCATTCATTCTTTGACTTATTCCTTGCATGATGAATTTCTAGGAAAACTCAAATGATTTTATTGTTATGCATTTAGTTGTCATACTTTTGCCATTTAGTTCCCAACGGCAAAAATGCCAAGAATTATCAGCCAAGAAATCAATCACTATGGAAAATGACACCATTTTGCAGAAATGTTTTGTTGGTTTAAACCTTGAAGAGAATGGAAAGCGTTCTTCATAGAACAACTAAGAGCATGCGAGCTAGATCCAAATTGCACTCAATCATTTTCTTTTATAAGCCACGGTGTTTGTCAAACTAGATAGTCAATACCCGATAGACATAGGAGTTTTGTCCTATAAAGCTCAAGATGTTCCCATCGAGCTTTACAAAATGCTCCCATTTTGTATTGGAGCCAATCCAAGAGTATAGGGAAATCCAATGACTCCTCTACAAGGCTAATCGCACCATTCCCCAAGGCATTTGGCTAGACGACAATACCGATGTACCTTGGGGTTATTCATGGGATTATCTCAAGATTGAACTTTTAGTTAAGGTTGCTCTAGCAAAATTCGAAAAAGGCAATCCAGGCCAACAATTATCATCACAGGACCCATGGGGTGGACCACTCTCTCAAGATCCTTTTGATTCTAAATTGTCATCATGTTTGGGGAAGCACTCATCATCGATGAATGTGGACAACTAGCCCTAGCTCGTGATGTGTGGAATGCATCTATCTTTCAATGTGCACGATTCTACAATGAACTCAGGATCCAGAGGTATCCCACCAAATTCTTATCAGTCTTCTCTTAAAAAGTTGCGACTTTGAGATCCTCCCATTAGGATTTTTGCGACCTGTGGAAAAAAGACAGAAAATATGGGACTAGGAAGCCGCCATACACCATTTAGGAAAAGCAATGGAATTAAGATGCTCATGTCTTTCGTCATCATATGATGAATAGAAAGTGTGTTTAAAATAGAGTCACGTCGTGATGACTCGTGTGTCATTAATATTTCAGGATGAATCATGATAATGAAGTTAATGTTTTTAGATGAGTCATAGTAACGGAGTTAATCTTTTTAGATGAGTCATGGTCTTGTAATCAATGTTTTATGATAAGTCATGGTTGAAAGTCATAAGTGTGCTAGTGTTTCACGAGGCATTAATATGCCTGTGTCACCAATGGTGTAATTCTATTTGTCTTTTTTCTTCTCTTATGCTTATAAAAGGCCTGCTTTGCAAAATATCGAGGCATGACTCGCCTTCAGCAATAAAAAGTGCACTTGTGTGCTTAAAACCATGCAAAGCTAATTCTCCATTTTTTTTCTTCAAATTCTTATCCAGTATTAAAGATCTTAGAAATGTAAGATAGCACCTTATCCTAATAGTATACTCTGAATTTGCCTTTATAAAAATTTTATGCATCGGAAACTGAGGCTAGAAAGCCTTATATTTGGAATGAGTAGCTAGATGCTAAAAGTTAGTCCTGATAGGGTAAGGCCTAAGAGAAGCTCTGAAAGGGGATTGAATACTTGCATTTGCTAAAATTTTTGTTTTGAACATATCCAAACTAGTATATTCGTGATAAACATACCCTCCATCAAATTGTATTATAGCATGAAAAATCATAAAACTGGTAACCTGTGACAAATAAATGATAAAACTCCAAATTGGTACATCCGTTAATTGTTATACGTTATCAAATTCAGCAATTTAATAGTAAAATATAACGGAAATTAATGGATGACAAATTTATTTCAAATATAGCAGTTTTGGATAAAAAATTAGTTTTTGACAAATTTATTACAGGTGTAACCGTTTGGGATTTTTCGTGGTCAAAAACTTAATTTGGGATAAATTTATTATAAATGTACTAATTTGGAGTGTTTGTGATATTAAACATTTTTCTTAAAATATCTTATTACTTCAATTACTATTTTCTATCAATCGTTAATAGTTAATTTTGTAGTATTATTGATATTTATTTTTTGCATATTATTTTCTTTATTTTTTCATTTTTCTACGTAAATTCAGTGAAAGAGGGATTTTAATATATAAAAAGATATGAAATTACACGTTTACCCCCTTCACCATCGCATGCGATGTATGTGTTGGATGAAAATATATCTAAGGATTGATAGATGTAACAAAATAAAAGCTCTGGTGAGTAAAATGCAGCACTTATTTAGGAGCAAATATGTAATATTTTTAAATTCGAGAGAGTTTTATGTAATTTCCCGTCTATCATTTTTCCTTTATATTATGACTTGAATAATTAAAAAAACAAGTGACTCTTTACTCTTGTTAGCCAAGACGTGAGATCCTAAAAAAATTTACAATCCATTAACATGATATATATATATATATATATATATATATATATATATATATAGACTCTTTTTGTTTGATAGAAATTTAATAATATGATTTTTTTAAATAATTGCTTGTATTGCTTAAAATAAATAATCAATAAAAATATTTTTTATTATCAACAATAATTTACATTTAAATATCTTCATTGAAAATATAAATATATTTTGTCCATTTATTTTTAGGGAAAATACCACCAAAAACCAAAAACTTTACCTAAAGTGACAAATTTACTTAAAACTTTTTTTTTGTGACATGAAAAATCTAAAACTTTGTAAACTGTGACACATTTATCCCACGAATGGCATTTTCGTCTTATTTTTCCTTTTTATTTTATTTTTTCTTTTCTTCTTCTTCTTCTTCTCCCCTTTGGGAAGTCGGCATTTGGCGAGGGTTGCCCTTGCTTGGGCTGGCTAGGGCCGCCCTTGTCGGCGTCGAGCAAGGACGACCCTCGCTAGATCTAGTGAGGGCAACCATTGTCTGACCCAGTTGAGGGTCGCCCTCGTCGAACATCGGCGAGGGCGGCCCTAGCCAACCCAGGCGAGGGTGACCCTCACCCAACGTCAGCGAGGGCAGCCCTCGCCAGACATTGGCTTCCCTCCACCGACTTTGCCATGGCCGGCAAAGGGAAGAGAGAAGAAGAAAAAAAAAAGAAAAAAAATTTTAAAAAGTAAAATGACCAAAATGCCCTATATGGTAAATGTGTTACACGGATAGAAGTTCAGGGTTTTTGTGTCGAAAAAAGTTTGGGATAGATGTGTCACATTGGCAAAGTTTAGAATTTTTCATATCATAAAAAAAGTTTAGGGTAAATTTATTACTTTGGGTAAAGTTTGGGTTTTTTATGGTCTTTTCCCTTATTTTTATATGCAATATAATTGATTATTTGATTAAAATGTTTTTCAAATTGTTTATTATTCACGAAATAAAAGAGTCTCCCAAAAAAAAATCGCATGTACATAATACATGTACGTATATGTATATGTATGTATATATGTATATATATATACATGAAAAAGGGTACGAGAAAAGACAACAGAGAGCAGAAGAGAACGATATTACTTTTTGGGTTTACAGAGGGTTTTTCACTGTAGTCTGGCCTCCGGTCGGAGGCTCAAGCCAACGAGCGATGAATCGCTCAGCATCGTCATCACCGTTCTGGATGCTGTCCGACCCACGATTCATCGCATCTTCTGGGTTTCATTCCATCTGCAAAGCCGTTCATTCGGGACAAGATGGAGATTTTCACTTCGTTTTCAGGTGATGAACTCATCCGAAAATTCCACCTCGTTCTCTTCTAAATGCAGTTTGTTTCATCCGAAGACGATCGTGGAGAAGAGGATTCGGAGAGAATTCGTGGCGTGCCGGTAGTTTGTATGTGGGTGGGTCTGGTTGGAAAAAAGTTTGGATTTTGGTTCACGTCTTTACCTTGTTTCGCTCGCCCTGCTCTTTGATCCCATATGGGCACGTTCAGTTCTCTTTGCTCGTTCTCTTTCTTTCGCCGCCTTTCGTTGAACCCCGCAAAGGCTTGCGCGCGTTGTTTCTCAGCTAAAAGTGCTGACATGAGGGATGGTCTCAGTGGGTTCCTGATGAAAAGCTTGAATTTTTCCCGGTCCCGAGCGCTTGCCGTCTCGAAACGATCCTCCCGGGCCACTTCCAATTCCCTGGAGAATTCTCGGGCGGTGATAGAGTACTTTCAGAAACTCGGGTTTTCCGATGCGCAGATTCGGTCTTCCGTTATCGTCTGTCCGCAGATTTTGTTTGCCGATATTGGCAAGACCCTTAAGCCGAAGCTTGATTTTCTCCAAGGGCTGGGTCTCGTGGGTGCCGATTTGGGGAGCTACATTTCCAAGAGCGCGTCGGTTTTGTCGGTGAGTTTGGACAAGAGATTGGTTCCCAATGTGCATATCCTGAAAGGAGTTTTATTTGATGATGGGGACAATAGAGATTTGATTGTGGTTCTGCGAAGATGCAAGTGGATAGTTTCTAAGGACCCTGAATCGGTTCTCATGCGCAACATTGCCTTCTTGGAGAGTCGTGGGGTTACTGGGTATCAGCAAAGAATGTTATTGAAGAGGCAGCCAAGTCTCTTTGTTGCGAAAGAGTCGAGACTTAATGGTCTTGTTTCGCGTGTTCTCAAGATGGGCTTTTCACTGAATTCTGGAATGCTAGCTTATGCGCTCTATTCAGTCAGTTGCATCAGTGTCAAGACCTTAGCGAAAAAAGTGAAACTGTTTAGGGACTTTGGGTTCTCAGAGGAGGACATCATTTTAATGTTCAGAAGGGCACCGACTCTCCTCAGGGTCTCTGAGGAGAAACTAAAGTTTGGAATTGATTTTTTTCTCAACGTCATGAAGTGCAAAAGGACTTTAATAGTTGGTAGACCCTCTTGTCTGATGCACAGCATGGAGGATCGCGTGGTCGCTCGATTTAGAGTTTTGCAGGTTGTTAAGTTAAAGGGGCTAATGAAGAAGGATCCTAGTTTTGTCGCAATGGTGGAATTAAACGAGGAAGCATTCATAGAGAGATTCATATCACGGTTTAGAGATGATACAGAGCAGTTGCTTTTAGCTTACAAAGGTCATATTCTAGATGTATAGGATGAGTGGACATCTGATTAAAGCCTTGTAATATGTTATGGCATGTAGGAGGGCTAATTTGTTCAAGAATCAATTCTTTACGAGGGGATTTTCTCAATCCTGCTGATCTCGAGATGGAGACCGCTTGTTTGCCCTTTCAAAATTGTGTTTAATGGCCGGCCATTCTTCTCGTCTTTTGATTAGCGACAATAGCTAACTTTTGTCCTCATTGTTTGATGGATGCTCTTCTCCGGATGGCTCTGTTGCATAAAGAACCCAAAGCTATCAGGTTATAGACATTCCAAATAGAAGCTGCAATGAGGTTGTTATGCTGACTGGGTAGGTGGTAAAGCATTTGTTTTACTGCTGCAGTCTTGGAGTCTACAGAGAAAGATGGCTCAGTTTAATGGTAAGTGTTACTGCTCAATGCAAAACTGGAAGAAAACAAGTTGTGTCCAAACCATTCATGTTACGCGTTCATGGATAGTCATTTCTCTTTAAAAGTTTTGATGTATATTCAATTGTATTACTAGCATTTATTTCCAATTGAGTTGCAATTTTTTATTGCACTAGGCATGACTAGGTTTATGGTATTTTTTAAATTTCTCAGTAGTCACTGTAGATTCCTAGGTTTCAATATTATTGTACATGAACAGTTCCTTTTTGCGTTTTTTCAGTTATCTTATTTTGATGAGAAAATTGGCATGCTTAATCTAAAAAATCGCTTGGAGGATGTTTTGTTGATGTTAGCTGTGAGGAACTGAGTTTTGCCAAGAGTCACTATATCTTTACATAAAGGAGTCTGAATACGTAGTCCAATGGGCAAAATGTTACTTTCCTAACTAAAGTACGAGCCTTGGACATCGTCATACGAGTCGTTAAATTTATCCTACTTCTGTCTAGATCTCGCTTTGCATTTTTTTTTTCTCCTTGCCCAATAAATGTAGGGTTTTTCATTTTATCTTAATTCTCTATGTGACCCTTTTCTGGTACGGTACTGTCTCCATCTTTATTTTGTGCTTGGTACATTTTTCTTCTTGTTTTTCTTCCTTCTATCCCAGTCTGAGATATTTCTTGTTTAATTTGTTTTCATTCTAGGATTCCACCCTTGAAAAAGTAACCTTTTGATCATTGTCTACATCTCAATGATGAATAGTGCCTTGTAAAAGTTCAGCTCATACAGGTCATAGCTCAATGTATTGTCTGTGACCATTGATCATTACTCGTGCAAAAGCTCAAGGGCTTTAAGCAAAGTGGGTTTAAAACTCCTAACATCGATTGTGACATTCTGCTTGTCTAAGTAAGCCGACTTAAAAGCTTCTAAGTTACATCTATGAAATAAATATGGATTCTTCAAGGCCATATGGTCTAGTGGCAATTGCTCTATCAAAGTGCTCTCTTTTGTCCCTATCTTATACTCTAGATACCTTATGTTCATTTCCTTTGAGGGCACTCCAAAGTATGTTTTCGCAACCAGTTCTACACCACCTAATGGAACTACTTGTATCATAACCGCACCCTCAGGAAGGAAGAGAACATTAGTAAGTCCAGCTCCATGTATTCCCATCACCACATCACAAGAATTCATTATCTCTGCAAATCTAGCCACGTGCATGTCCGCCTCAGCGACAGTCACTTCAAACCCCATACTTTCTGCTGTCTCTGCAATATTTGTAGAATTAGTGAATGATCGAGTCCTTTTCCTCGATATTACCTAAAGATGGGGCTTTCTAGTGTCCCCAGGTCTTAGTCTAACTGCATTTCTCCTTTTCAATGAGTATGTGTTTCTCAAAAACTCTCTGAAGTCTCTCATCGTGTAGGGTGACTTGGAAGGATCTATATTTAGCTCTCCATGACGCTGAAGACCCATGATGATGCTTGGGAAGCAATGAACATCTTCTTCTTGGTCGATATTGATAATTGGATAGTAAGAAAGATTTTGTAAAATTGCTTGGAACTTTGTGACCCACCAAGAGCGGCAATCAGAAATGAGGAACTGCACTTTTCCATTAAAGGGCCTGGACGTCAAGTACAATGGAATTATGATATCACTGAAGTCATGGAAATGGTTTCCTGCATATCCTCCTGTGGAGAAGAGAATGGATGCGATGGTATGATTTTGGGTGCACTGAGGAACTTGTACATCCGAAAATGCTGGTATCATCGACCATTCTCTGACATGATTCATTGCTCGTAAGTCTTTATTTCTTGCATATGGTCTTATTTTCCAGGAATTGTATCCTCCAAACAAATTTCTTTTTTCGGGGGAAGAGATGAAAACTGTGGAGGACTTGGCATTGATCCTCACTTCACCAGTTATGTTGTATAACTCTGATCTTAGGTCCATAACATGGCACGGTGGCTCTCTTTGCTTCATTGCATTTTCCGCCACTACAAGATTATTAGCGAAAAAATGAGAACCCCTCCAAACAACACAAAGCCTGATCAAGGGAGAAAAACGCTAGCCATGTACATTTAGTACGATTACGTACTCAGCTGATTGGTCATTGAAGATGTTATCCCCTGGAAAACAGTGGAATTGCATCGTTGCTCCTGTTTAGCCAGAATGTTTTCTACAACTGCAAGAGGTATGGACACATTTAATGACTCTTTCCAATCGACAACTGCAGAATCACAGGAAAAGCAAATAAAGTTCATGTATCCTAAATGATTGCTTCAGAAAATTTGCCAAACACTGAAAACGCGGCATCTGATTATACATCATCTACTGGAGCATGAGGTCAGAATTATGGCGTGTTAGGAGACTTAGGTTGAGAACTTAAGACGTTGGCTTGTGACTGTTTCAGTTCTTGCAAGAAACAAGGTGGGGATTACTCACACGTCAGTGAAGGACCCAGGTAAGGCCTGAACCTGAAGACAGCGCAGAAGCTCAACCCAAGGAATGAGCAAGTGACAAATGCTCCATACACCAACTTCTTCCGCTTGAACCTGCCAAAGCTTCTCGCGATGATCGCACCGTGCATCATCTCGGCTCGGACTAAGTAACAAACGCCAGAGTAGGCGTCAAAGAAGGTCTGGTCATGCGTTTGATTGTATGAAACCCTCTTCTCAAGGAGAGGCCGGTTTCTCAAATATGATGACCATGAAGCAGCCCTTAAGATGCCACTTATGCGGGCGGAGTTGAAGTTGAATTGTTCTTTCTAGGTGATGGCTTGTTGCTCTTCACGTCCTTAAACTCTGTATGGTTGTGTAGTTGATTATTATCTTCTGATAATGATGGTTGAGAGGGACATATCTATATGACTGAGCAGATTGCTTAAATTCTCATGGATAATTTGAGAATAATGGGCCGACGTGTACTCTACTACGGCCATTAATTGGAAGAAGTTGACTTGTGACAGATTATTGTAAACCACTCAACCCATAATAATCAACACCTTTGCTGGACTTCTACTGACCAGGGACGGGACAGCTCAAACGATTTGCCACGAAGTCTCGTGAGAAAATTGAAATGGGATTCAGACACGGGAAGCATATTAAGATATCTACTATGAAATTTGTCATATAATCTTGGGAAAATGTCAGAAATGGTCCCTATACTTTTACTTAATGTGTAATTTCGTCTCTGAATTTTTAATTTGCTCAATTTGGTCTTTAAACTATTGATAAATGTCCGATCTAGTCCTTTGTTACTTTTTTTTTTTAGCTTCTTCTCTCTTTCCTCCGTTGGAGGGAAGCCGGCGTCCGGTGAGAGCGACCCTCGCCGGCGTCAGGTGAGGGCCGTCCTTGTTGCCAGTGAGGGTCGCCCCTCGTCGGACGTCGGCAAGGGCGGCTCGACACCGGGGTGCTCCCTCGCCAAACGTTGGCAAGGAGCTCTCGCTCGACGTTGACGAGGGGCTCCCTCGCCAGATTTGTGAGGGAGCCCCTTGTGTTTGGCGAGGAGCTCTCGCCCGATGTTGGCGAGGGGCTCCCTCGTCAGCCGCCCTCGCCTGCGTTCGACGAGGATGGCCCTCACCCGACGCCGGCGAGGGCGACCCTCGCCGGCGTCGTCTCGCTTGCATCCGGCGAGAACGGCCCTCGCCCGACACCGGCGGCTTCCCTTCACCGAAGCGAGAAGAAACAAAAAAAAAAAGAAAAGGAAAAACAGTAACGAAGGATTAGATCAGACATTTATTAATATAGTTGATGGATCAAATTGAGCTGATTGAAAATTCAAGAACTAGATCGGACATTTATCAATACTTCAAGGGATCAAATTGAGCAAATTGAAAGTTTATGGATGAAATTGCACATTAAGTAAAAGTATAGGGACCATTTGTAACATTTTCCCTATAATTTTCCAACCACTTCTACATATTAGTCTTTGAATTTTGTTGGGAGTTATACGAGAAGCTGCACAGTTTTTGCCAGTGCTAAGATATCAAATATTGCTCGTTTTATGGGTTCATATGGTCTTTTTCCACTTGTAAATTTAAGTTTTCATTTTTTTTTTTATTTCGTGTGTTTGACCTCTTGTTTGTGAAATTCACAATTAGTTCGCTTGTGTATGTAGTTTATAAACACCATTTAGCTCCATCTAATTTAAACTTTTAATGTTTGAGGTTTTTTTTTTTTTTTTTTTTTTTTTTTTTTTTTTTTTTTTTTTGTTGGCCTTAGCAATATTGTTTTCTCTATATATTAGATCCGGTTAAAACTAGGATTTCAATTCTTTTAGTTTTTACATTGTATTTTAGAAGAAAGGCCCCCAAGACAAGAGAGAGATTCTAAGAAGATATTGATTTTTATTTTTCGGGCCAAACAAAGAATAAACGGAATTAAAAATCATTTCTAGAACTTATAAACCGGTTAATACTTCAATCACGATACATGCTCAATCTGAATTATATGTGAATTTCAAAGTTCACTAAAAACCTTAATCTCCAGATTGATCAAACAAATTTATTGGATAAAATATGCACGAAAAATTTTCCATGTATTATTAGACCCCCAGCAGTCCATTTCCAATTCTTAGATCCAAACATTTTACCTAATGAAATATGAATACCCTTAATATTATGAGCTCAAATTAAATCAGAAAGAAATAAATAAATTAAGAAATTGGGTTGCACTGTTGATAATTAAAAGAAAAAAGGATTTTTGTACAACATAATTGTTTCCAGAGGCGGGAAGTATGATCTTCCTTTAATTCAAAAAATAAAATAAAATGAAATTCCACAAATAAAAGATTTTTCTTTTTTTTTTTTGGTTTGGGTTCACCATCTATTTATGTCTTTCTTTTCCGGCAAGATTCAAGCCGTTGGTGGACTTGTTTCGCGCCAACTTTTGTCGGTTGGAACGGTTTCATTCGACCATTCGAACGCGGTGCAATCGTACGTTGTGACGCTTCATGCGTCGGTGATTCGTCCCTAATGTCATCAAAGAGCGTTCTTTGATGATGGAAATCTGGAACCCACCTCCCGTTCCGTGCCCTTCGGATTCTTATGCATACCTGCTCCAGGCCAGCCTCAAGAACAAGGATCCGTTCGCCGCGAGATCGGTCCATGCTCAGATAATCAAGTCGGGTCTGCATTTCGGGTTGTTCCTGATGAATAACCTCATGAACTTCTACGCGAAATCTGAGTTTCCAGACGATGCGCGCCGCGTGTTCGATGAAATGCCTGAGAAGAACACGTCTTCTTGGAACACGATCCTCTCCATGTACGCGAAGCAGGGCTCTGTAGATGCAGCGCGTCACTTGTTCAGGGAGATTCCTGAGCGCGACTCTGTTTCTTGGACCGCGATGATTGTGGGATATAATCGGACTAGTTGTTTCGGAGATGCGGTTCAATTGTTTGTAGATATGTTGTCGGAGAGAGTTCTGCCTACCCAGTATACTTTGACTAATGTCCTTGCATCTTGCGCAGCTGTTAAAGCTTTGAGTGTAGGTAGGAAGATACATTCTTCAGTTGTTAAACTTGGGTTGAGTAGCTCTGTTTCCGTGGCGAATTCTCTCCTTAACATGTATGCAAAGTCAGGTGATAAAATGACAGCCAAGATGGTATTTGATAGAATAAAGCTGAAGAACACATCAAGTTGGAATGTGATGCTTTCAATGCATATGCTTTCTGGCCATCTTGACCTTGCTCTTGCCCAGTTTGATAGGATGGACGAAAGAGATATTGTCTCTTGGAATTCAATGATTGCAGGTTTCAATCAGCATGGGCATGATGTGGAAGCACTGGATATTTTCTCTAGGATGCTTAAAGATCGTTCTCTGAAGCCTGATAAATTTAGTTTGGCGAGTGTTTTGTCTGCTTGTGCTAATCTTGAAAACTTAAGGCTTGGGAAAGAAATTCATGCTTACATGGTGAAAAGTGTGTTTGACATGTCAAACGCAGTTGAAAATGCTTTGATCTCGATGTATGCAAAGTCTGGTGAGGTTGAAATGGCAAGACGAATTGTTGAAAAATCTGGGACTTCAAATCTGGATATGATAGCTTTTACAGCATTGTTGGACGGGTATGTTAAACTTGGAGATATACATCCTGCCAGACAAATATTTGACTTACTGATGGAGCGGGATGTGGTTGCATGGACAGCTATGATTGTAGGTTATGTGCAGAACGGGCTGAACAATGACGCAATAGATATTTTCAAACGAATGCTTGGAGAAGGCCCCCGACCTAACAGCTATACTTTAGCAGTTATGTTGAGTGTAAGTGCAAGTCTGGCTTCTTTAAATTATGGGAAACAGATCCATGCTAATGCCATAAGAACGCGTGAATCATCTTCTGTATCTGTGAGTAACGCTCTGATAAACATGTATGCAAAATCTGGAACCATCAATGATGCAAGAAAAGTATTTGGGTTGGTACATGACAACAGGGACACAGTCTCTTGGACTTCCATGGTAATTGCTTTGGCTCAACATGGTCTTGGAGAAGATGCCCTAGAACTGTTTGAGAAGATGCTCACATTAGGGATAAAACCAGACCATATAACTTATGTTGGCGTTTTATCTGCCTGTACGCATATTGGATTGGTTGAAAAAGGACGCCGATATTATGACAGGATGCGACATATGGACAAAATTGAACCCACCCAGAGTCATTATGCCTGCATGATCGACCTATATGCGCGTGCTGGATTGCTACACGAGGCCCAAAGGTTTGTTGAGAACATGCCTATTGAACCAGATGTTATCGCTTGGGGTTCACTTCTGGCTTCATGTAGAGTGTATAAAAATGTGGAACTTGCAAAGTTTGCCGCGGAAAAGCTGCTTATCATTGATCCGGATAACAGTGGCGCATACTCAGCCTTGGCAAACTTGTATATGGTCTGTGGAAAATGGGAGGATGCCGCTAAAGTTAGGAAGTCCATGAAGGACAGAGGAGTTAAAAAGGAACAAGGAACTAGTTGGGTTCAAATAAGGAATGAGGTTCATGCCTTTGGTGTCGAAGATGGGCTTCACCCCTGAAAGATGCAATCTACAAGACCATTGATAAGATCTGGAAGGAGATAAAGAAGATGGGTTTTGTTCCAGACACTGAGTCAGTAATGCATGACCTTGAGGAAGAGGTGAAGGAGCAGATTCTCAGACATCACAGCGAGAAACTTGCAATTGCCTTTGGGTTACTCAATACTCCAGAGAACACTACATTGAGGATCATGAAGAACCTAAGGGTCTGTAATGATTGCCACTCAGCCATTAAGTATATAGCTAAGCTAGTTGGCAGAGAAATTGTTGTGAGAGACTCTACCCGTTTCCACCATTTCCGAGATGGTACATGTTCTTGTCGGGACTATTGGTAGAAGGAGACTGTCAATAAGAGTTCTGATGTAAAAGGACGTGTGTTAAATATCTGGACGATCTTGAAAGATGTTAAGCAGATCTGTGGCTGATGGGTAATTCTATCATGCTGTAAAACCCTGCTTCTACCATGTGTTGCCATATAAGGTGGGGGGAACAGAGGAGGCAGTCTGATTTATGCTGATGCAGAAACTGCATCAAGGACATTTTTGGACGAAGAACAATTTTGGCAGGTGTCTGTTTACTCGTGTGGAGTCAGAATTACATACTGAGATGGTATAAATGACATTATGCTGTGCTGGTTTTTCCGACACATTGTTGGGGAATGGATCTTGATGTGCAAGTGAACTGCGCTCGACATTAATTGGTTTCGTGGAAATTCTTGTATCTATTGCCTTTTGCTAAAACACTGCTGGCGCTTCCAAGTGCTGTGGTAGTAAGTTTTCAGGTCTTCCGATTATGACAAGATTCATTTCAGTGCCCATCAAATTGTGAAAAGAAGGAAATTAAAGGGAAAGGAGAATAAGAACAAGGCATCTGAACATAAGCACAGATTCTATAAAGTTGCGCACATGGCTGCGCAACTTTCCTGTTTATCATGCCAAATTTTATAATGGTCTTGTTCCTGGGAGTTTCAAAACCCAGCTGAATGATGCGCAGAGGTCTACCTTTTGTTTTGCTGAATGGGCTTAGCAGCTTAATGCAGATTGTAAATTAGAGTCAGAATGCTGAGTTCATGAGGGTTTCTAATGCAACTCTCAGCAACCTGTCCAATTTTAATCCTCGGTCTTCCCTAAAACGCTGATTAATGCAGGGGAAAGATGGTAGATGAAAAATGTAATCTCAAGAAAACTTGTTTATAAAATACAATTATTGTGACATGTTTACAGTATAAAATACAATTATTGTGACATGTCTACAGCTGTTGGTGTGAGGAGGCAAAGTAGGACCAAAGAAAGGTATGTCCAAAACTTTTGGTAAGTGCTAAGGGGTCATCAACAACCATTGGCAAGGGACCCGCCACCAATGCCTGTTGGGGGCGAGTGGCAACCTAGGACGACTGGTGGCATCAACATCTGTGTGTCGCTAACAGATTGCAAGTCATCAATGAGAAGAAACAAGAGTTGTTGGATTGATGGGTGGAACTCGATCTCCATCATTGAATCATGAGATAAGGATTGTTATTCACCAAAGATGTATCTCTATCATCAAATTAGTTAAGATGAGGATTGAATTTCTCTACCGTGAAATTGTTAAGTGAGAGAAAATCTCCATTGTTATGGTTATAATTAGAAGAACTCTTGTATATGTAGGAACCCTCATCTCATTTGTGTCATCCTACATTTGAGCAATTACATTCCCTCTTAAAACTTGTCTCTCTAAACACTTGTCTCTCTACAATTCAAGTGAGTAAGTGATCGGTTCT
Source organism: Eucalyptus cloeziana (assembly GCA_014182715.1). Taxonomy (NCBI): domain Eukaryota; kingdom Viridiplantae; phylum Streptophyta; class Magnoliopsida; order Myrtales; family Myrtaceae; genus Eucalyptus; species Eucalyptus cloeziana. Next base: position 54,070,544 of record CM024641.1, on the reverse strand, counting down.
TGAGAAAAGATTGAGCTTAGGTGATCCAAGTAAAAGCCAACCAAGCTAAAGCAAACCCAAGTTGCTGCATGGTCACCATGTCGAATATCGGCTCGTGACAAGAGGTCGTGCAAGTGGAGTTCTAGAAAATGGCTAAGAATTTTAGCGTTGAGCAACGATCAAGTTTAGCGTCCAAACCGGCCTAAGAAGTAGACTGAATTTTTGGTCTAAAATACATTTTGCTAAGCATTAGGTAATTAATCAAATAAGGAATCATTTATGTAACTAATTAATTAGCGCTTTCAATGAAATTCATTGAAACCAAACGGATCCACGACTTCCCTTTTGTTCGATTTGCAAAAATAGAGAAAATATTTCAAGGATATCTTCTGCGCCTCAATGAGAATTTAACCAACTGTAATCGGCAACTTGTGATCTTCCGAATATACACATTATGAACTTTCCCATTTTATATTTTGGTCAGAATAATATATAGCTTCTAGGGCAAAAGCAACAAAAAAACCTTAAATTATATTTGCCGTAACACATTTACCCTCAACTTTTTTTTCGTGATATAAAAAATTTTAAACTTGTACCTATGGGACATATTTATTTTCCATTAAAGTTTCATTAATAAAAACTATTAGAAATTTACTTACATTAATGCCATGAAGCAAGTAGTATTGGTATGGTATCCACGCGGTTTAAGTGAAATAAAAATGAATAATTTAACAGAACTTTCACCGAAAGTAAATGTATCACACGGATATAAATTATGAATATTTTATGTTATAAGAAAAAGTTTAAAGTAAATATATCGTAGTAAGCATAATTCAAGATAATAAATGTGTTACAACGAGTCTATTTTGGTCCTTTTATTTATTTATTTTCTTGGTTTTTTCCCTGATTTCCATATGGAGAGATTATCCATTTAGGCATCAAGGCTTTCGAATCTTTTTATCTCTCGCTCCTCAGCCAAACTTCGTGATCCTCATCCATTCCTTCCCCTTTACCATAATTAAACTTATGTTTACGTGGCACATTTATCGTTTATCAAAATTTTATCAATGAAAATTGTTAAAAATCTACTGACATGAACACCACAAATGAAATACTGTTAACATGACATCCACATGGCTTAAGTGAAATAAAAACAAATGATCTAATGGAGTCTTGACGGTGAATAAATGAGCCATACATGTACAAATTATGGGTTTTATATGTTTCGAGAAAATGTTTAAGGTAAATATGCCGCCCTAAACATAATTCAAGATAATAAATGTATTACAATGAATCTTTTTTGATTCGCTAATTTGCATAATTAAGAGATGATCATTAGGCATCTAGAGTTTTGAATCGCTTCGTCAGTCCCTCGTCAGCCGAACTTCTTGATCCTCACCCATTCCCTCCCCCCTCACCATAATCCAAAAGAGCTGAACCTTAAAAAATTGGCAAATCCCACGTCACCGAGCAGCTGAGATTCCTTTCGAGAGAGGGACCCAAAAAAGACAAAAAGAAGGAAAATCACACGCGCTAATAATGCAGAGATTAGATGCAGTGATCAATCAAGATCAAGACTCATCATCATCATCACCCTGAATTTTCAAAGACCCGTGCCAACTTCGCCACCACCACTGCTGATTCACTCGCTGTCCGCGCTTGTTTGCTTCTGCCCATACGCTCCAAGGTCGGAACTTTGGCACACCCTCTTGCTCGCTCGCCTCTCTGGTCTCTTCTTTGACTGTTCTTGATCGGTGAACGGCGTGGAAATGGCGTGGCGGAGCGGCATTCTGAGAGCCCGCGACCAGCACCGCCGTCTTGTCCGGCGAAATGGGTTCGCTTTTTTCTCGACGTCCCCTTCGTCGGCGTCGTCGTCTGCGGCTGATTCTGCACCTCAGATACCGAGGTTCGATTATGTGCCGAAGCCGTATAAAGGGCCTTCGGGCGATGAGGTTCTTGAGAAGCGCAAGAAGTTCTTGGGGCCTTCTCTGTTCTACTACTACCAAAAGCCCGTAAGTTGTCATGCCTTTGTGCATGCAAAGTCTCTAATCTTTGCTTGCTTTTGCCTCGGATACATGCGGCGTTTTTCTTTTTGACGTTGTATGGATTTAGATTGCTTTCTTGGTCTTCTGCTTGGAAGTGGCTCGTTTTTGCGGTTTTTTTTTCTAACTTTGTCCGTGAATCGACAAAAAAAGAGAGAACTTGTGAGCGAATCATCTGGGCTTTAATTGGCAGAGCTGATCATCTTCTGCTCTTTCATACAGGAAACCATCTGTTTGATGGGTACTAAAGTAGGGGGAAAAAGATATGATTTTGCTTCGTTCATTTTCTTTTCCTAACAGATGGCTGCCCAAAAAAGACTTTCTTGGTACATGGTGTCAGAGAGATTTTGCCTATTGATTAACTTCTGGGTTCTGAGGCCAAGAAGTTGTTGAAAAGCGAAAGCGTGGTGCACCGCAGTTTGAAGAAATTCTTTTAGTTGAGTTTGATATGCATGCCAGTGATCGACATGGGTTGTGTCCAAGATAATCGATCAAATGCTAATTCAGTGTCTCTGATTGGCTGGCTGGAAAATTTATCTAGTCTATCGCCAAATTCGTGGTTATGTGTTTTGTCACGTGGATTTTTCAACTGTGGTCGGCAAAAAGCGAGAATTTTGGACCCCCTCTTGTTCATTGCTCTGTGTGTGCGGGTGCGTAACTAGATGTGATTCTCCAATGTGCTGCTTATGCTCCAGGCCTTCGCAATTTCTTTCAAATAACTATTACTGTTTGTACAGCTTAATATCGTTGAAGGGAAAATGCAGTATCTGTTTGATGAGAACGGCAAGCGCTATCTTGATGCTTTTGCTGGGATTGTGACTGTATCTTGTGGACATTGCCATCCTGAAGTTCTGAATGCTATTGTGGAGCAAAGCAAGCTTCTGCAGCATGCCACAACCATATATTTGCACCATGCAATTGCTGATTTTGCTGAGGCATTAGCATCCAAAATGCCTGGGAACCTAAAGGTTCATTTCTTTGCATGGCATGCGAATTCTGTTCTTGGATCTTGATTTTAATGATCCCGGATTAATTAATTCTTTTGCCTTGAATGTTATTATGTTACAGGTTGTATATTTTGTGAACTCTGGTTCAGAAGCAAATGAACTGGCAATGCTGATGGCTCGACTATATAGTGGTAATCTTGAAATGATCTCCCTGAGAAATGCATACCACGGTGGCAGTTCTGCAACAATAGGCCTTACGGCACTAAACACATGGAAGTACTCAATACCACAGGTTTGAACATCATGAATTCCTTGTCTTGATACTCACTTTAGTTTATTATTGTCAACAAAGGACTGTAAATGAATAAACTAGGCATAATAAATCTGGATATTTTAAATGCTTGTTTGCTTCTCAAAAAGCAAGATATGGAATGATTGTGATCAAGTGGTCATCAGCATGCCTTCTTTAGGAGCAACTGGACCCCAGCCGCCAAAATAATACTGTAGAAAACTTGCAATTGACAGTAGCAATTATCACTTGGGTTCTTACTTTAGTGATCTTCTCTTATCTAGTCAAAATACAATTTCTTGCTTTGCAGGGAGAAATTCATCATGTTGTGAATCCAGATCCATATCATGGAATCTTTGGCTCTGATGCCAGCCTATATGCAAAAGATGTGCAAGATCATATTGATTATGGTACCTCAGGAAAAGTTGCTGGTTTTATAGCTGAAACCATTCAGGTCAGCATAAAAAGTTTCACGTTATACTCCTAACCTCTCATCAGTGCAACTGCTCCTGGACTTAGGTTTATTTTACAACGAAATTGCCTCTTCAGGGAGTTGGGGGAGCTGTGGAATTGGCCCCTGGTTACTTAAAACTGGTGTATGACATGGTACGCAAGGCTGGTGGTCTTTGCATAGCAGATGAAGTGCAAACTGGATTTGGTCGCACTGGGAGCCATTATTGGGGATTTGAAACCCAGGGTGTCATTCCAGACATAGTCACCATGGCAAAGGTCTGCATAGTCTCTTAGTTATTTTCGACTTTGCTGGTTGATCCTTCCATAACCGTGCATTTCATTTTCTATCTTAATGCGAGAAAAGATTAGTAAGATCTTGTGGTTTCTTCACGAAGAAGTAGTAAATGTGCTTTCGATATGAAGAAAATGTAAGTCTTGTGTAGAAAATTTTACAGATTTGTGAATGTAGGTACTTTCTGAATTTTATAAAAACTGGAAGTACAGATTTGCTAAGGATAACAACTGTACTTTTGGCCTCTGCTGTTGGAAGCGAAAATGTTACACATCATTAATAAAGTGTACATCAGGATACTTTTAAGTATTGAAGTTCATGTGCAGCCAGTCATCTCATTGTTGTTTTTGTACTCTTCAATTGCATTTGCCAGGGAATTGGCAATGGTTTGCCATTAGGAGCAGTGGTAACGACACCAGAGATTGCAAGCGTAATGGCACAGAAAATTCAGTTCAACACTTTTGGTGGTAATCCAGTCTGCTCTGCTGGTGGACATGCAGTGCTTAGAGTTCTAGATAAGGAGAAACGCCAAGAACATTGTGTGGATGTTGGCTCCCACTTGACTGCTCGTTTTAGGGATCTTCAGGAGAGATATGATAGTAAGTAATCTTCCAATTTTCTTTGGAAGATTTTCCCCAGTCCATTCGCTCGCAAAAGTATGTGTTTGTTATATTTTAAGCTAGCTATACTTTCCTAAAACTTGCTTGCTACATAATTCTGAACCAGATGCTTAAACTTTCTACCCCTTACCTGGTGATTGCTAATGATATCACTATTCTAAAATCATATTGGTTCTGATGGGCACATCAAGAACCTAGTGAAGCTAAGCTCGTGTGTTCTCATAACAGTTTAATAACAATGTATTTACGTTCTCTCTCTCTTTTTTTTAAAATAATTTTGATAAGAAGGATGCTGATTATGATGATATATGTAGTGATACCTTTGAGCTGTTGATTGTTGTGTCTTGGCCTAATTCGTAAGAAAGATGATCTTTTTGAGTCTTTTGACTCTGTCATGTTGGGTAGGAAACTTGGTTTTCTAACGGGAGATTAGATTCCTTATTTATAGGATTTGGAGTATGTTGGTAGGATATGTCTCAGAGGCTAGCTCCAGTGCGCCTTTTGGAGCGTTTGGAAAAAGTAAAGAGAGGGAAAGGAAGGAGGAGAGGGAGAGGGTGCTTGCAGTGTAATATTTGTGATTGCGATGAAAAGTGAGGAGTGGATACTAAAAAAGAATTATTACACTGGGTCTGAGTCTCTTTGAATAAATGCTGGAGCTGTTCCCAGTGCTTTACTTCTTTCAATAGATTGCTAATCCTATTTTTGGAACTTGGTATTCCCTTCAACCTTTGAGAGTGGCATATGCCTAATCAACAATTATTTGATTGGGTGTGGGCAGTCTACTGAATTTTTAGTGTACTTAGATATGATTATAGTTTTTATATTTTTCCAAGCATTGTACTACAACTTTTCCTAAATCTGGTGGCAAAGGAGACTGTTGAAATCAATATGCAAAATTTATCTGGTTGTCAATCTAAAAGGAAAACTAAGATTTTATATAGCTGCAACATGGGTTGAGTAAGCGAAGTTGCTTGTCGGACATGATAATAATGCCAGAACATTTCTTTACAGTCATTGGAGATGTTAGAGGCAGGGGCTTAATGCTGGGCATTGAGCTTGTCACGGACAGAAAAGAGAAGACGCCTGCTAAAGCAGAAACCGCAGTCCTATTTGAGAAACTTAGAGGTATCAAACCGTGATATCCCCCTCCCAAATCTAGTTGGAATTCTGTGGACTTTTCCCCATCGTACTAATCCTTTTTCTTCATTTTGCTAATTCCTGATTCAAGAGCTAGGTGTACTGGTCGGTAAAGGCGGTTTGCATGGAAATGTCTTCAGGATAAAGCCACCGATGTGCTTTAACAAAGATGATGCGGGTACCTTTTTATTTTCCCTAGAAAAACAATTGACGATAATGTTTATCAATTAGTATTGAAGCTGTGTTCTGTGTCAGTTCTATAACAGTCACGGTGTGTACTTGCGTTTTGGTGAATTTCAGATTTCCTCGTCGATGCTTTTGATTATGCCCTCTCCAAACTGTGAGCTGTTGGAATGGTCCACAAGCCGAGATGGCCTTAGTTCCGCCGATCCATCAGTGAAGAAACATTCTCAGCTGTAGCTCTGCTTCTGATGCTGCCCGTTTTTCCTGTTTCTGCTCAATCCTAATCCTGCAATGTTAATTTCAAGAACGTTAAAGCTTGTCTGTCAATCCATTTGCTCATGCTTTCAGCCTTAACTGTAATTATCATGTAGCTACGCTTGAGAGAGGGAAGCAATTCTATCTTATGTTATCTTTTTGAGGTTCTTGAGTAATAAACTTGATGAAGATATTTCGTTTCTGCTACCATTATATTGAATGGCATCTTTCAATTATCAATAATTATGCTCATAAGGGAATCATTTTGTTCTCAATCCATCAACATGACTAGAAACGAATTTACTAGTAAATCATAAATGAACACATCAAGCCTCCTATCAAAGAACGAGACTATGGAAAGCATCACGTAACATTGTCCTGCGTATGAGCCCTCTCCGGTTGAAGTCATTGATCCTTCAAGCAGTCAGATCGGCTGCTGTTTTGAGGCTATATCTTAGGACTGATGGAGCTTGTGCATCTTCTTTTGCCTTAGCAAATTCGATTCGGGTCGCATTCACATAATCTTTTCGCCAAATCTTGCTTTTCCGTACTTGATTTTATATGCTTCCTTATTAGCATATCTTATCCCTTTCATTTAAGAAAAAGTAATCTCAATGCGTTCGGTATTGTGACCGGGTTTGAAAATGGGTCTAGATGTAGACATGGGGTGTCATTTCTTTCTACTATATCTTCCTTGCTCCATATTTCTGATAATAAAACTCAATTTTTGCAAATCTGACGATAGAGATGGCTAGAAAATTTACGATCTGCATGCACGACGGACTTGAACGCGCGCATTACATTTAACGAATGTCCTAGTGCAATTTACAGCGAGATAAACTAGCATACATGCACAATTCATCTCTACGCAACTGTATCATGTCGAACGTGTCAAAATGAAAATAACTCGGGTTCATGAATCGACTGTCTAGTGATTCGAACATGAGCATCTGTTATTTACAGAGAGATCAATAAGCAGCGCAAAATACACAGCACAACTCATCTATACACAACTGTGTTCTGTCAAACTTATCGAGTACAGTAAACCCGGTTCACCAAGCAATCGTCGTAAACCTAACTCAAGAACTACCCGATACATTAACTACAGCACGCCCGAAGAGAGGGTAAAAGAGATTTACGACTCCAAGATAAATGTTGGTATTCACATCTTCATCTTTCAGGCGCCGCCCAGAAAAAAATTATCGGCAGTAGCAACTTTCTACACAATGTCTACAGCTGACATGCAAAACAGCACCTTTGGCCCACTTATTATGGCTCTACGAGAGATTTCATCCTGTAAATATCCATGTCGACTTGACGAAGTGAATTTAAGTGGGTTCGCGGGGACGTGTAGCCCAAAGGGTACTTAGAGCTCGGAGGCGTTGGAAGTACTCCCCCAAGGCTAGCAGGCCTCGAGCGGCTTGCCGTGTTGTTAGGTGGTTGGACATCTGCAGCAGCGTTTCCTGTCGTAGATGGTCTGCCTAATTGAACAAAGAAAGTTCATTCAGTTTCATGTGTTTCCTTGTCTAAATCAACAAAGAACTTGAAGTACATATTAACCATAGTCATGTGCTTAAGTACCTGATTCACAAAGCTGACCAGAGCTTCCAATTTCTCCATCGCAGTAGCCACCTGCGGGATGTAATTCCCTTCACCGAGATGACCACTGGCCACAGCCTCGGCCAGGTTGAGCTGGAGCTTATCCAGACCTTGCTTTAGGGCATCTTCAGCCTGTTGACAAGCTTGCCTGAGGTTGTAAACAAACGCCCATTGTTGTTCGGACAAGGGGTCGAGCTGAGGCATGAGAACCTGGAATTGGAACGATTTTCTAGTAAGAAATACTGGCAAAAATAACACGCGAGACAGGAATTCAGTTGAAGATCGGTTTTGAATATTTTGTCTAGACAGTAGGTCTGTCACTTTGGAGGATGCACATGTACCACTCCCAACATGCGACGCTAATCAAGATCTGGTACTGTAAGAAACGAGATGCACAACACCATGATCATCCAGAGTCCCACAAGTAAAGACCATAAAATTTTTTGTTGAGAAAAAAGAAATGAATTAAGAAGGTTCGGAAATGTTGTGCTTCTCAATAGCATTTAGTAATTAGCTATATCTACGAGGTCAAGAGAGAGTTATTAGGAAGTCCTAGACAATTGCCAGACTTGTGTGCAATGTAAAACAAGATTTCTTGTTCAAATTGAACCTGTATTACCTTAAGAAGTTCTGAAGGACGAAATCCCCCGATCCACAGGAAGAATCGCTCCGACGATGTCCTCCACATTCCGGACATCACATAGAAAACGTCGGCCTTTGAGGCAGCCGCTTTCATGCGAAAAAGTTCCGAATAGTGGTTCATGCCACTTTCCACGAGGATGCGAAGCTCTACGTCAGTTCTATGATCATTCAAAGCAGCCCTCAGCTCACATATTTGTCTATTCTGTTCATCAATCCAGTGCCCATACTCCATCTCAAATGCAACGATTCCTACAGCGATCCGAGCATGGATGGTGTCAGAGAAACAGGAAAAGAGCATCCAGCTGCATACGGGTGCTCATATAGAGTTATGCCGGATTCACTGAGCGTGCCAAAAAATGTCGAGCAGATCCCATGGAGATCTTCAAGAAACTTTTTATTGATGCAAGTAAGCTTAATAAGCATTTAACAGTTTTGCAAGCATTCAAATTCACGATTAATGAGCGTAACAAGATTGACTGATTATCGAAATTAGATACAGCAGCTATATATGACAGTAAGAAGCCAATAGTCTCAACTGTATCAACTAAGGCATCTAGAATTTTAGTACCTGAATTTAAACATCCACCATATCCTGGATAACCTGAATCTACTCCTGAAGCCATGTACACACCCTGTATTGGAGCATTTATGACTTCCATGGTCAGTGCAAGGAATTAAAGAGAACAAAACGGGAAAAAAGGGGAAAAAAAAAAAAAATCTCTCATACCTGTTGCCTAGCTCGGTCAACCTCTTGTTCTAACTGCATAAGCTTCAAACGACTTGCTTCTAGCTGCTGAACGTAAGCCTATAGAACATTCACAGATGGAAATTCAGGTCGAATTGATTGGCTAAAGCAGCATGGCAATACCAACTGCAACTGCTGTTACCTTTTTCCGCAGACGGCTTTTGCGCGCAGCCTCACGGTTTTGGGCAAGACGTCTTTGCACCTAAGTGTTGTGATGTAAACTTGAAATGTAAGAGCGGTTTCGCTTAAGGCATTGTATTTTGAGTATGTAGATGGTGAATCAAGATAAATGAACCAGATTAAGCAAAAGTTTAGGGAAAGAAAAAAGAAAGGCGAAATATGCAGCTCCATCATGAGGGTGCTCCTAAACCAAATCAAAGAATTAATAACAGCAAACGGAAGATTTACTTCATGGATATACTGCAACATGCAAGAGGAGACTCAAAACATAGAAGACAGAGGCAGGAGCCTCCAAATAAGTAGTCAGGAGCTGTGCCCTAATGATCAAGCGGAACTTTGGCCACTAGGTAGATGATGACATGCTTACAGTAGAATAACTCGGATCCAACAAGAGCGAGATTCGAACAGAGAAGCGCTCAGCGCCAGATTACTCGTACCTTATCAAAAGGTTTTGATGTTTCTTGCTCATACTTGCCAGGAGTATCCAGTGATCCATGAGAAGTATCCTCCGACTGTACAAAATTAGACCAAGACAGGCTGATTCAGACGCGCTGCTTAAAACCAGCACCGCGTATCACAGCAACTGGATTCATTTGAAATTGGAAAAGCAAGAAGGCGCACCTGGTTGTCCAAATTCGCGTGCACAGGTATGATCAGAGCTGGCGGCGCATTAGGATTTCCATTCTGCTTGAAGTTCTCGTCCCACATTCCGATATGGTGAATCGGGTCGTACATCCCCATCCTTCTAGAGGACACAAACTGAGTGGTGGTCGAATTCATGACCTCTCCAAGCTGCAAATGGAAGAGAAGGGAAAAAAGAAAACCAATCGATAAGTCCCCAGCAGTCGTACTTATCGTGAACTCAGACATCGAAAGAACCAAAATCAACACGGTGATCAGCTCACGAACGACAAGAATGATAACAGGATACGGTGATAATGCTGCGGTTGTGACTGTTCAAGAAGGAAATCCAAAAGGGACTCCAGTTTTTGGTGCTCATCAATGATGGTGGTCTAGAAAACTGGGACTCTCCAAAAACAGCGCAAACCTGACACAGTTTGCTAGCATCGAGACAGAATCAAAGAGCAGACTTGCAATAAACCATAGAACATCACCAACCGACTAACGAACTTTTGAATGATCTATATTCACTAAAACCCGCGATTCCATCATCCTCCACGAAACAACAGCACATCTTTCGAGGCACGAGAAACAGAGAAACCAAACTACCCCGGAAGCCCGAACAGTTTTTATTCCGTACTTACTTTCGCTCAACACCAGCCCTCCTCCTCCGGAAGCTAGAAAGCTCGAAACAGCGCCACGAGTCTCCCTCCCTCCCTCCCTCTCTCTCTCTCTCTCTCTCTCTCTCTGTATCTTTCTTTCTTTCTGTATATCTCTCTTTGTATCTCTGTGTGTGTGTGTGTGTCTGTCCTAGGATCAAACCATTCGAAGAAGGGAAGAGGAAGACGCGGACCCAGATGACGACTCGAGCTGGAGACGTCTCCCTCCCTCACCCCGCACGAGCTCGAGGCAGAATCATGGTTTGGAATGAGAATTTGCACCCCCTCACTCACTGCTTAAAAGAGAGAGAGAACCTTTGAACCCCGTTCCTTTCCAGTTGTTGCCGTGCCTGAATTCCTTTTCTCTCCCCCTCTTTTCCCTTCATTTCCTCCTCTTCTCCTCCTCCTCCCTCCTCCCTCCTCCTCCTCCCCCTCGTTGCTGCTTTCATTAAGATAATATATCATCATTATCAACGCTCTGTTTGTTGATATCCATCACACTTCGCACACACAACACGCACAAATCCTTCTTTATTTTCTACTTTTTCCGCATAATAATTTTTTCCCTTTCTTTCTCCGCTGCTTCTTTTTTCTTGAGGGCTCTGCATTATTTTATTGGACGGATTTTTTGTCATTGCGTTCGCGTTTACATGGTGTGCGCGCTACAGGGTCAAAGATACACTCATGCTCCACTACCCCGCTATTGTGCGCACCCCCCCCCCCTGTTCCCCTTAACCTGCGCCTCCGTCCCAATCAACACGGCATTATTAAGTACACTAGATGTACAGTCCCGGCGCAATCGTGCGTCCATAATTCAAAAACTTTGGTGCGACATGTAGCGTGGTTCCAAATGGTCTTTGAATTTTGCTATGATGTGCGATGTCGTCTCTGGATTTTTAATTTATTTAATATGATTCCCGAACTACTAGTAAATGCTAGATATAGTCCCTAAGTTATACAAAAATGTTTAAAAGTTCATTAACCGTATTGGACATTAGACCAAAACTCAAGGATCATGATATTACCAATCGGGCCAAAGTTCATTGATCAAATTAAATAAATTTAAAAGTTCATAGATGACATTATACGTTTGATCAAAATTTAGATATTGTTGTTGTTGTTGTTGTTGTTTTTTTTTTTTTTTTTTTTTTTTTTTTTTTTTTTGCTGAGGATCCAACCTAACTCACCTTATAGGAGTATAACATCGATTATACCTCGGGAGAGATTAGCCCAACAACCTACTAGCCGAGGCCCTTCATTTAAGTCATGGAACTGCTCTGAGAATTGTGGCGGACTCTGGGAGTCGAACCCCTGACCTAGCGGTCAGGAGGCTAGGTCTCAACCAGCGCAGACATGCGTGGGTGAGTCAAATTCAAATATTATTTGTGTCTTTTTCTTAGCATACTTTGAATTTTAAGGCTTCATGCAAGAGTTCTATTACTGAATGATTATACTCATATGAACTATTTAAACTCCATAGATAGCTCTTGTGAATACAGATTTTCTATTGGTCAGATTATGTCTGGAAATCGTCATTTGTATATATATATGAAAAGGAAGTGAATGAAAATGTACTGAAAATGAAAATATGATTAATTGGCCAATATTGTAAGAAAAGCTTGAAAATGTTTAATTTAGAAAATTTCCAGGGAAAGTGCGCGCGTCCTACGGCCATGTGAAAATCATTGTCCCTGTATGCACGGTAGAAGGAAGGAACCTAACCTACTACTCATCCAACGGTTGTCGCCGAAATCTAGGGAAAAGGAGCCGCCATAGGTGGGCCCGGAGGGAGAGCCACGCGCACCGCGGAGGAGCGTGAAGTTTCCTGCCGCTCTGGTGCCAATGATTTGAGGCCAGCGAGTGACGGCACGCGCCTTGATGCGCGTCGGCGTTGGGGAGGTTAGAAAAGACTCTTCATTTGATGATTCGGTCAATTATCTAATATTCCAGAAAAAATAATGACTAATTGTCCTTGCTTCCTTCAGATAAGAAGCTAGCAAATTATTCTGCACAGTCTGGCCCAAAAAAATTAAAAAATAAAAATTGAATACATAAATAAAATAAAATTAGAATGCATGGGATTTCTCTTGCTAGCAGTGGAACGGCACACTGTAAACGGTTGAGAATGCTTATCCATGCAACAGCTACATTTATTTCTTTAATCGGATGGTAGATATTGTAACAGCCACGTGGCTTAAGCTGACTACACATAATCTTATATTTCCTATAGACCGACATAATGAGTGCACCTTAACCCTAACGTCTAGATCTGTCAAAATGGGTTTTAGATTGATTTTCTAACCCATATATTTACTGTATTGAATTGTTTTATGGGTTAGTTATATTCAGTAAATGAACTTAGAATTGTAAAAATTAAAATAATATGAATGTTATATGGATTTACAATCTATTTAGATCCAACTTATCTTTATAATTCTCACTTCACTCTCTCTTACCTTCACTTGCTCTCGCGCTCATTCATTCCGTGCTCTCACTTTATTTTGGGTATGAATTTTTCTAAATTGAGCTTAAACATTGAGGCGTTTTGTAGATAAATGAGTCAATATGGGTTATTCAAATCAATTTCGGTTGGACAATTTTCGACTCGATCTAAATCCAAATCAACTCACTACTTGACGGGTCTGGTGACGATGGGTCGATTCTTGTGTTAGTATCTCCAAATTGGGGTTGGTAGCGGGCAATTCGCTGTTGGACAGTGGCAATTGATGGTCCCTGTTGGGCATTGACTAGAAATATGAGTTAAAAATGGAATTATTTTAATGATATATGGTACGCGTTGTTGAATTCGTATTACATGCAAATAGGTTGAATATGTTAATTTGAGTCGGATTATTTTCGATCCGACTTACTCGATTGGTGGGTTTAGTAAGGATTCGACTCGATCCTCGCGTCAACATCCCCAAATTGGGAAGGGGTGGGGGATTCAGTGCTGAATAGTGGTGATTGATGTGGAAAGCTGGGTGGAAGGAATCAAGGGACGAGGCCGTGGATGGGCAAGTTGCAGGGGGGAGGGAGGGATCTTAGTCATCCAACTGCTCTTTGGACGGCTCTGCACTTTTCTCCGTCGTTTTCACAACCACGCACCCGTACTGTTCGCCAGTCCTTTCAGAAACCTAGTAAATAACATTACCATAATTATGCTTGGCGGAATAAATCTTAGAAGGAAAACTTGGTTTGGGCAATCAAATCTCTCTCGGGACCTTCCTTCCGCTCTTCTCTTGCTCGCTTTGCATTTGCTGCTTTATGCAACATCACTTGGAAGGAGCGTAACATTATACTGTTCCGGGGTAGACCTCCTTCCCTTTTGGCCATGAAAAGGCGCCTCGAACGGGTTATAAAGGACAAAGCCTCGTCTTTCCATCAAGTGGGAGTTCCTCCCACTGTGGCTAATAGCAGATTGTTGCAAAGCTGGTCGCTCAGCCCCTCCATTTTGGCGAGCTGATCACCTTATTAGTCGACTGGTTTTTTAGTAGGGGGTTTTTCCTATCTCTCGTTTGCTCGGAGGTTCTTCTGGATTTCACCCTCCTCCTGGCTTCCGAGACAGTCTTATTACCAATCTTAGAGCCGTGCTTGGTTTCTTTTGTTGATAGTGCTTCCTCATTGCTATTTGTGTTGGTTTAGTCTTGCTGGTTTTGTGCCGTTGTTTGGTCTTTTTTCTTTCCTTTGCCCTTTGGCTTCGTTTCCTTTTACCTTGGCCCCCTTTTACTCACTCTGACTTGTTGTCTTCGTGAGTGCAAGTCTTGGGATCGAGTTCTTGCCGTATAGCTTTACATATATCTTTTGGTTTAAAGTCAATATATTTCTTACCTTTCACAAAAAAAAAAAAAAAAGAACATTACCATAATGTCCCCAACATAAGGGCAAATCCAAAGCCCCCCGGAAACTCTAAGGTCATGTGCGTGTTACCGCCGGTCTTCCTGAGGCGATTAGTGCCGGCAATTCACCTCGAATGTCCATGGCCGGGATGCATGGTCCGAGCAAAACATATCGTTCGTTTAGAGCTTGCTGGCCACTCTCTCGCCGATACACGCGAGGCATGTGAAATGAAATATCGTAGGATCGAGTGCGCACCAAATTATCCTATCAACTCTGCAGCACGCAGGTCACGAAATGGAAAGTGGAAAGGGCACGAAGGTGGTGACGACTGGTGGGCGTGTTTCTCAGTCGGCGTGGTCATCACCCGGCCCCAATCACACGTGCACGCGCTCCAAAGCCACACTCCCGCGACCCTTCGGGATTCTCTGCATCCAAAAAGTTGGTACGACGATGGACATGTAGCTCTTCGTCTCGAACGAAGCCGTCCCAGACCAGGAAAGATCCACGCACGACCGTGTTCCTCGATTCGATGTTTCCCATGCTGCGAAGGTACAATGTCGGCCGCGAACCCGACGGCGGCGTCGCGCGTCGACCCGGGGGCGATTGCCTTTTGCCCGGTTAACCTTTGCGGCACACTATTGAAAAGTTCTCCACTCATCTACTGTTCAAATCGCTGCCCCCCCGTAATGCTAAAAAAAGAAACAGAATGATCTCTCATGGTACTTGCTCTAACCTGTAAGTACATAGACCAAGAACATTTCTCAAAGGCCTTTCGGATCCTGCAGGGACAACAGTGGCCTCGACAAAGTACAGGTCGCCACGCTTGTCTTTTTCCATCGCTTTTTTTTTTTTTTTTAAATTTTCTACTTTTGTTTCTTGCTCCTCTCTAGTCTAGTGGATACATCTCCTCTCCAATTGGGAGTTATTAATACAAATTAAGGGATTAATGTTGTTGTTTTTTCCTTTTCCCTTGTCTATGTCGACTCGTGTTTGAGTATCTGGTGGAGGTTATAACCAGTTCTTTCATAGGCATAGGACACGACCAGCTTTATTTTCTTTGGTTTTTATAAGACAAGAGTGCTTGCAACTGCAGCTGATTTTGTTTAGTGACCAAGTGATCTTTCATGTTACGTTTTGTGTGCTTAAACTATACCCACTACCTTCCTCCCTCCTATCGGAGGAAACCTACCCCCATCAGGATTATGAGAGGTTCCCGGGACAATTTTCTCAAGGCCGTGACCGCATCTACTGTGCGGGACCTGAATCCGGTATCTTGTCGTTGGCCTTCGACAAATCTTGATCACTTCATTGATTCGATCGAATACGAAAGGCGTATCAGCTGGTAGTTTCTCGATGGCCGAATAGCCTGTGTGGTGCCTGATGAGTGAATAACACCTCACCGGCCTTTCTTTTATAATTGTCTTAGAGATTAATACGGCGAATAGCATCCTCATATCGGATCATATCACGCCCAGTTGAGCTTGAACGTCTAGTCCATCGAGCGAAACAACAGATCTCTTTAAGCACAATAACTTACCCGTCATGATCTCATCAGGAGAGAGGCATCGGCTCTCGACCAATTTGTGCATAAGAGGCTAATTCTGCCTTCAGAGTTTCATAAAGATATATTTATTCTATCATAAAATTCTTAGTACTAATTGTCTTGACATCACTTTCACGGATTAGTTGTATTTATCCCTTCTGCATCACTTATTCTTTATTCGATAACGTCAAGCTCCATTTACAAAGGCTTGCGAGAATAGAGAGAATTACGAATCCTGATAAAAAGTGTGTACAATTTTCTATTTAGGGACATAAAAGTCAAAAAGAATTTTGTTTACTGTTTGTTGCCCATGAGATTCTTTTGGGACATTGACATCGTGTGGTCAGTGTGATAATGCCCATAAATCAGGAGTATGCTTCATGGAATCTTTCAACCCTCTTCAACATTGCTTGGGCATATAGGCCTATCTTGTCAAGCAACCATAGCTTTTTCCAAAAGCAGGTCTATTTTTATTCTTGCAATTTGCTGAGGCATCATATCATATCATGCATATCTCAAATCTAATCACCCAAGAAAAAAAAAATAAAATAATAAAACAAAACTAAAGAAATCAATTTTTCTAGTCAATCCCTGGAGAGAAAATTAATAGTAGTGAACTGTTGCTGTGGGTCTATTTGAGGCAATATTTCTGTTCACTTTTTCATGTCTAATTGGTCACCACCTCACACATGCTCATCATCATTCTCCCCCATCTTAATATGTACATACACATCACATGTGAGCTTTGGACTGGTCTTTGATTCTGCGCTTTCTTATTCATTAGAGGAGATGGTCCAAACCCTAGAAAGTAGAAACCATCTAGACATATCAAATTCTTGCCAAGCCAAAGTATTTAATCCGACCCCCCTGCCCGCCATGACCCGATTCAAATGCTCATGTTGTTCCATGGCTGATTCACTGCAGTGGACTCCCTGTTTTAGCTATCATTGAGTCTTTATCAACTCCCATTATTGAAACAAAGAACTGGAAAGCTTACCTTTCAAAAGAGGAAATTAAAGAAAGACGTGATGAAGGGGAATCATTCACCAATTATATGATCTCCTCATGGATCCAAGAAGGGAGACCGGCCAGCCAGATCCATTATCCTTACACTTTACTTACTTATAGTTATATACATCACTTTATATTAAAAAACTAATTAACCCCAGAGAGCTACTTGCAAGTTTAACTCAGCCCACTTCCCAAGTTTCGCCCTTTTGGCCAGAAAGTTCACTGCGGAACGACCTTTTTTCCTCTATCCATATCAACCAGACTTCACGTTCATTCCCTCAGCTTTATCCACAGCCCTGTCCTTTAGCCCAGGTGTCCGCCTTTGGCCATCGCTCTGTCATTTGTCCACTTTCCTCATGATTTCGTGTTGAAAAGAAGCACCGCACCACACTAAGGAGACTTCTTCCAAAGTTGCATGAAGATGGTAACGCTTCTCCTTTTGATGAATGGGAACCAGTGGTCCTCGGGTCAACGGGCGGTGATGACCTTGACCAGTGGTAGAACAGTAGAAATTGTCGGAGATGAATAACTAGGGTTAAGGATTTTCAGTTAGCTTAGATCATGATTTATCATGCATACGGTCATCAATATTATGTGAGATGAAAAGGGTTTTGTCGCATGTTCCTGACGCGTTTCGAGAGTGATTTGGTTGATTGCTACGAGCATGAGGGTTTTCCCTGGCTTCGTCGCAAAGTTTCTTGTTCCTAGACTTGAGTGATAAATGTTGTATTCGAAATCTAATTATTGGTATTATAATCTAATACGTGCAATCCACCTAAGATCGCATGCATGCAAAGTTATGAATTCACTTTACTTCAATCAAGCGACTCGGCAAATAGTTAGCCCTTTGCTTTCATCATCGTCACCTCCTTTCGGTACGATTTGTTGCTCTCGTTGTTGGACTCGACTGATGAATATTGTACTCGCGGACTAATTCTTGACATTATAATACACTAGATCATTGATACACCTAAGATCACCTAAGATTGCATGCATGTAAAGCTAAAACGATCCGCTTTACTTCAATCGAGCGACTCGGCAAATAGTTGGCTAGTTGCTTTCTTTATAATTGCATGGAGGCATAGTTGGAAAGGCAACATGAGATTTTGACCCTTTACAAGTTTAATAAACGCAATTTCTAATGGATCATCTACATGGACTTAAAAAAAAAAGAGAACAAAAGAGAATGCAGGAGCAAAGCAAAGAGAGGATAAGCTCAAGAGAGATGGTTAAATAATTGGTAAATCAATATGTGAATCTAATCCACAAGGGATGGTGCCAAAATGAATTGTATGTGTAAAGAGGCAATTATTATGGGGTAGTGCCTTGAGTGGTTGGTCGATTGCTTAGTGATTCTCCTTTCCATACTTGTGTGTGTATTTCTTGTATGCATTTTATATAAATATGTAAAATTATATGCTGGAATCGATAGAAAAGAGACGTCACGCAAACACTTAGCTTTTTCCTACTTGTGGTGTTATTCCCAAGTGCAATCTAAAGTTGCTTGCCACTAAGAATGGCTCATGTGGCGTCACGAAAAAATATATATATTTTTTTTCCAAAAAGAAAAGAAGAAGAAAATGAAATTTGAGATTCATGGCGCAATTATGGGAATAATTTTTTTTTTTGTCTTGTTTTGTCATGGAGAGGAGCCATATTCGGATGCTCTCTTTTTATTTTGGCCTTGTCGAATTGAGTTTGGAAAAACATAGGAAGTGCTAAAAGAAGACGAGACAATGACGTGGATTTTATAGTGATGATGCACGCGTGGTGACGAAGATCCAAAAAACGTAAATGAGGAATGCGAATATGTCATGAGATTCAAGAGGCACATGCGACGATGTATCGATTCATATGTTGTGAAAATCTTTACTTTAATCAAAATATTTTTCCAGTTCATAAATGATACTGAATTTAAACTTTTTCTAGGAGAGGCGTATTTTCTCGAACCCACTTCTCCATAACACCATGACCATTGATCAAATCCGCCTCCCAACTATCCTTGTCGTCCCAACCCCTAGTTGCCACCGGTTGGGGGGCCGGTCGGAGTTAAGGGACATTTCTCAAATATACAAAAGTTAAAGGACTAAAATTACTATACGAGTATATAAATTCGATTTCCAATAAAAATCTTTCTTAGAAGAGTCGATAATATATTATTAATATAACTTTCATATTAAAAAAAAAAAGGGTAGCAAAATATCCAACGTACTCCCCACTTATCCGATTAGGTGTAAAGACATGGCACTTTTAAGCTTTTTTAGGCCAAATGAACAATCTTTCTGGGTCTTACCTGCCTTTAGGCAGATCGACTTAATCCGGTTTAAGCTTTTTTGGTATCTTTATATTAAAGGCCGTTTTGAGGGCGGTAAAGGACTATGTTTTTTGTGCAAAAAGTGCTTGTAAAATAGAATATTACTAGAGCACGCCATTCAGAAAGTAGAAATTATATCCAATCTTTTTTTCCTCCTCCTTTGCTTTGCTTCTTTGTGGTAGTATCGTGTTAGTTAAAGTTCCATATTCCCCATTCTCATCCATCGGATCAAAAGAGACGATTCATGAACTCGATCGACCTGAGCAGATCGCTCTCGACTTGTTTCTAATGCAGCTAGTGTCATGGCGGCTCTAGTAATCGAACATACACCAAGAACCCGATATCCAGGTCAGTGATGCGAGCAAGTCTAGTAGTGCTCGGACCGTGTCGAAAGTCGAGTGAACAATCGCTCACATCTAAACATGAAATGGTCAGCGTGCGGTGCGAAACATGACTCATATCGTGATGATTCATGTTAGAATGTGGGAATCCGCTTTTAGATACTTTATTCCTTGTAAAATGGTTGGCTTTCGTTAAGGTTAAACGAAAACCCAATTCGAAGAATTTATTAGCGTGAAAGCTTGAGAAGTCGACAGGTTATAGGTGGAGGCAAAAGGTGGTGGGCGATAATATTCTTTTAAGCTAGGCAGAAGATTTAAGACATAGAATATCTATGTTCTTTTGACGGTTTGAGCTACTTTGGTTTTAGAAATTGGCGAAGGAACCGCAAACTTTTGGACATGCTCCAAGGTGGAAGCATATGATTCTTTCAAGAGACTGTGTTTAAGGTGAAAAAGGCGAGATTCCATGTGATAAACTACAGAGTCGGGCCGAGTTAGTTCTATATTCTATTAAGCCAAATTTCCATGGAATTATACGAAGCAGGTAGCATAGTAGCATGTAAGGAGGAGGACGCAAAGAGAGAGGTTGCAGTGATGCAAGAAGTTCGAAAATCAGAATCACGTAAGTGAAACCCTAGAAATTGGGACGAGTGGGTACCTTGTCTGCTGCAAATATATCACGAGTGTAAAGTAATTCACTATATATATATATAGTTAGGCTGCTTCTTGATGGTTTAAGTCATCGAGAAAAATAATCCGTCTAACATGGTATTGGAGCACGGTTGAGGATTCGAATCCCGACACTTCTTCTCATGTTTCTCCTCGGTTTTATTCATATCATCCTACCTATTTTTCAGATTACCTTGCCGATGTTAATGCATTCGAGCCTTGTATAGCGCTTGTTAGAACCGGTTACGTACGAGGGAGGTTTAAGAACATTGTAAAACATAAAAAGTTGGGAAAACCCCACTAACACTTTCGAGATTGTGCATGCTAATTAGGTGAGGAAAGCCCAATAAGCATCTACACTAATGTCGAGGGCTGATATGGGCATCACCTTAACTTGTTGGGCCATAAATGAGAAAGAGGAATTACAATGTTCTCATCTTCACTTTAACGTAACTTCTTAATTCCATATATGTGAAAAAGAAGAAGAGAATTTTGACATTAGTTATGTCAATTGATTATAAGGTCCTTGCTTATAAAACCAAACTGAACACCATATAAATCAAGTGGTGATTTAATCTAGATTGTATATAGGTTTTGCAATTAAATTTATGCCGTTAAATCAGGTGTGGTCCTTCACATCCTTCAATAGACATCTCACCTAAATGCATGGACATTCACATCCACATCCTTCATGTTTCTGATTCTTTTGATTATAACTCCCCTTTGACTTTTTATTTTTCACGAAAAAGCACAAATGTCGTTTAAAACCTTCGTATTTCTTCATTTCGTTCGAAACTAATTTGATTCTAGAGAATGGTCGTTCCAATCTTTCTTTCTTTACATTCTTCGGTCCGCATGTGTTCGTCGATTGTTTGGTTGGATGTCGCCTTTTTTTTTTTTTTTTTTTTTTTTTTTTTTTTTTTTTATCTCTAACTCGTGTAGTTTTTCTAGTCAAAACTCTAATTGTCCCTTCAGATCTTATGTTTAGAGGAATGGATGGGCTAAATTATGACTGAGCTAAAGTTAGGATCATCTCATATCAAAATACCTGAAAGAGACATCAAGCCCGATTCAAATAGTTTAGGAGACATAACGATGAGGGCCTACATCGATAGATTTTTTTTTTTTTGGTCGATCTACATCGATAGATTAACATAATACTTTTTTCAAAGGAGATGCATCTCACTTCATTTTCAAGCTACAGGGAAAATAATTTTCATTTTGGAGGTGAAACTAAGGATTCGAGAAATCAGTAATACGGTTTCAATTTTAGCTATTGCAAGACCTAGATGGTTCTTTTGTGGCCCCAAAGCTATTTGACGTTTTATGATGTTATGATGCTGGGCCACCATACCTTATTTTTTATTTACAATAAGAGGATGTTTGATAAACTATCTAGCGTAAATAAGACTATGCCGTTTCCTCAATCTAATCAAAATCAGACCATCCACTTCTGGATTTTTAGGGTGCGCATGATAAAATTTCTGAAACAGAAATTGATTTCTGGCCAGAAATTGATTTCTCAATTTCTATTTCAGAAATTGAGAAGTTAAAATCTTAGCTTTTGATTTCTTCTTCAAATCTATTTTTGGAAAAGAAATCTGTTCTAGAAATAGAAAAATCAAATTGCGTTACCAAATGGATTTCTATTCCAAACCTGTTTAAGAAAACAAAGAAATAGAGAAATAGAAAAGTAGAAATTTTATTATGCACATCCTTATGAGATTCGTGAGGAATTACTTCGTTCGAGCAATTGGGTAAAGGCGAATTTTATGTCATGGGTCGAGTACGGAATGTTTGATAAACTATCTAGCGTAAGGTCCATTGGATCGTTTATTCACTTTCCTAGAGATCGGGCTCACGGACTTCTAGTACATCCGGATCCGGCCCAACCCGGCCCATACGAGACCCGGAAAAGCCCGGCCCACGGAACTTCCAGATGGGCCGAATTTTTAATTTTTTAATTTTTTAAAATTCAAAACGGGTGGTTGTCCTCTGGGGTAGGTTTGATTTGAACCGCCTTTAAGCATTGGCCTTGACTTCGAGAAAACGGAATAAAAGCTCACTGTTGACCGCGAGCCTTGACCCTGGTTAACCAACCGAACCAAACCATGGTTAAGCGGCCACGCCCAATAGGAGACCGTTGCCTTTCTAGAGAATATAGAGAGAGAAGAGTAGAGAGAGAATCATGTACATATATTTTTTAAAAAATTAATTAATTAATCGAAAGGGGGAGAGAGAGAGAAGGAAAAGAGAAAATATATATTTTTTTAAATTTTATTAAATGAAGAAGCACCCACACTTGTCCATCCCACGGCGGGCAGCCCGAAGGGGGAAGATCTTTTCACTCAGCGAGGGGCCTGCCCGGGCTGCCCGAACCCCAACTCCACTGCACCTACGGGCAGTCAGTCACCAGCCAGTCACCAGTAACTTTCTCCCTCTCTCTGTCTCTCCCTCTCTCTCCCTCTCTCTCTCTCTCTCTGCTTCGATATTTCTATATCTTGCGGTCTCCTCTGCCGCTACGATCACCATCTAACGGTCGAGAATGCGCGCACCCCGCCCCGCCGTCTCCGCCGCGCTCTAGTGCCGGACGCCTCCAGATCTGGTCCCTCCGCCCTCGGATCTCGCTCTCCGGTACGCTTTCCCCTCTCCGATTCCCTTCTCCCTCTCCCTTTCTCTCTCTCTTCTATACTCGCCGTCGTTTTCTCCGTCGGTGCTCTCCGTTTCCTCCGTCGGCGCTTCGGGCTCGGCGAAACCGAGGTTCGGTTCCCGTTTCCGTCGCCTTGGCTATCGCTTCGCCGGCGGGGCTGGTCTCCGGCGGCTTGCTCGGGCCGTCGCCGCCCGTGGCTTTCCGCTTCGGGCTTAAAGGCGCTCTTTGTCGTGTTCATCGTCGCGACGGTTCTGTTCTCCACATACTTCTGGTTTTTTCTCCCGAGTCCTGACTAATTTTTCTCGCTATTTTCGACTTTACGCGGCGCAAATTAGAAAAATCCCGCGCGCGTCTCTGTCTCTCTCTTAATTATCGGAGGTAAAGAAAAAGACGGAGAAAAAAGTTTTTTTTTTTTTTTTGCATATTTTTTTAATTTGCTTGTCGGTTTGGTTGGGAATCCGAGGGCTGACAGGGGTTTTCAGAGGAGCAGATCTAACGGCTGTCGATTTGTTCGGTTTTTTTTAGGTGTGGGGTTGTTGCTTCGATAGCTGTCGGAAGAAGAGGAGGAAAAAGGGAAGGCGCGCGCGCACGAATGGGAACCACCGAGGTCGGGGCTGCTGCTGCTGCTGCTGCCGCCCTCGGGCTCGGGGCGACCCTCGCCCGCCTCGTGCTAACGTGCGCCGGGGAGGCGCTCGTTAGCCTCGTTGTCGTCAACTTGGTCAACGGCCAGCTTTTCGGAGCTCACCAGGTACACGCCAAAATTTTCATTTTTTTCGTAATTATTGTTTTTTTTTGTAATTTTTCTTTTGTCTTCTAGTTTTCGCATATGGGGTCTGTGAGCTTAGAGGTTTTTTTTTTTTTTTTTTGCTTTTCATTTTTTTTTTTTCAATTTTTATCTCCTTTATTTTTTTATGAATTTTTTTGGGTCGGTAAATATTTTTATCATGTTTATCATCGCCTAGATTAGGAATAAGTTGTGTTCTAAGTTAATTTCTCATGCTTAGGTAAACCGTCGCTTATGTCTTACGCACATTAAATAAAATAGGTGAAGCCTTTTTCTTGGTCGTGGCGTTGCTAACCTGCGCCGGCTCTCTCTCTCTCTCTCTCTGAATTGATCATTCGTCTTTTCGTTTTTTTTAATAAAAATTTTGGTATTTTTCGTATTGGACACCTTTCGGCGTTTACCCACTTTTTATTATACTCTTTTTATGTTAATGTCGATTTTTAAGCTATTGGAGATAGAGCCTTCCCTAGGAGGGTGGGGCTAACGTGCGCGTGAGGGTAGAAACTGAGGGCGGACTTCTGACCGGAATATAAATCGGAGTTTTGGATGGGGGGCTTGGGTTCCGGAAGGTTGTATGCGGGCCCCCCGCGTGGCGTTTCGCCAAGAAGATACCTTATCAAGAATTATTTAAAAAAAAAAAATTATTTTAAAAACATCCTGAAGATATATATTATTATTATAATTATAATTGGGCTTTTGAAGTAATTTTGAGGAAAGGGGTATATTTTGTTTAACATGCAAAATTGGTTTTCTTTTTTATAATGGCTACGGACGATACGGACGAAATAAAACGTAAAAAAAAGAAAAGAAAAAGAAAGAAAGACTTGTTCGTCGTGGGTGATTGGGAAAGTCAGAGGTCATCTTTGTTAATACATATAATATATATATATTATATTGTGTGTTGAACAAGGTTGTCTCGGAATATTCCACAGGACATATGCTTCTTCACTTGTTGGGAGCTCTCTCTCTCTCTCTCTCTCTCTCTCCCCTCTCTTTATCTTGGAACCTTAAAGATTTTTTTTTTTTTTTTGCCACAAAAATAAAAGATCATCCATTTAGTAAATAACTTCCATTGGGTAGCTCCTCTGTATGGGTAGGGTATTAGCTGAAATATGGGGGGGATAAAAGAACAATTTTTTTTTATGAACTTTCCTGGGAAATGGGAAATGAGGAGCAAGTGGGTATTTCTCACTTTTATAATCGATTCTTGTCAAATTAGTGAAAGGGGAAAATTCCAAACAGTGAAAAGGAAGGCCATTTTCTTGACTTTTCGAGGTTGGTGCTCTTTGGAAGATGTGATTCCTTGCTCACTTTGGGGCTAGTAGCCCCGTCTCTGTGGTTAAGGCATATTCCCCCACGTCTCCATGTTCTTGGTTGTGAGCATCCTTTTTGGTTAATAATGTATTTGCTTGTATTGTGGAGTCACTTATACAAATACTTATACAAATGTTTACCCTCATGCCAACAATTACAGTCGTCTGACATATTCTAGATGGACTTTGCTCCTGTGTATGTTGATATTTATGTAGATGTTGTCTAGATTTTGTCGTGCAAATGGCGACAATTCCACTCATCACATAGCTTGGCTTAATGTTTGCTGCCAGCTTAATGATGTTCTTGGCTTTCCTGCCAGAAGTTAAGACCTCACTGAAATTTGGCTGAGTTTGAGCAGCCTGAACAATTCGGAAATTTGGCTGAGTTTGAGCAGCCTGAACAATTCGGGCCCTCGAAATATTTTACAGTAGCAATTGGTCATTTCCTTAACACAGTTAATAATCTGACTGCTTTTGGATAACTCATCTGTTTGTCACGTCTTTGGTCGCTACAGAAGGAGAACAGGGTTAATCATGACGAAAGCCACACCCAGACCAAGCCAACTGATGCCGGGGAAGATGACGATGACAATGGAGGTGACGACGACGACGATGGGGATGGCGGGTTTGGGGAAGGTGAAGAGGAAGTATCATCTGAAGGTGGAGAGGAGTTCAGTAAAAACCCTACCAGCAATAATGGTAACTCAAAGAAGGGAGCAGCAGGAAGTGGGGCTGGTGGGGGTGAAGAGAATGGGGAAGAGGAGGAGGACGATGAAGATGGTGAAAACCCAGAAGGAGATGATGACGACGACGATGACGACGATGACGACGATGAAGATGAGGATGGCCGAGAGGAGGAGGAGGAGGAAGAAGTTGTTGAGGAAGAAGAGAACGAAGAAGAAGACGAAGACGAAGATGAAGATGAGGAGGCCCTCCAGCCTCCAAAGAAGAGGAAGAAGTGAGGATTCGTGAGAAGAGGGAATCTGAGCTGCCTCCTCCTCCTCCTAGTCCTAGACACTCATTCCTAAGTGACATGTTCACTGACTTTCATAGTCTTCTTTAAGCGCATGAGGGAAGACAACTTAATTAGGATGTAATGCTTCTGTAATCGAATTTTCAGTTTCGCTGTTGCTGCTAGAGTTGCTAAAACGAGCGGTTGAGCTGGGGCATTGGTATCTGCTCATACCCTGAGTTTTAAGCTCCTTTGTTACCTTTCAGGGAATTTTTAATGATCTATTGAGTCAAATTCCTCCATGAGAGTTTCCCTTTCCAGCTCGACTCATCGTAGGCTCTTATGACGATGCAGCCTGTCTGAATCCCTCTGCCGTATCACAGTTCCGTCGAAGTATTTTGTTGTTGCGTAGGAAGTATTTTCTCCTCATGAAAACGTGTACCGTACCTGTGAGAAGATTCTTAAGATGAGTTGCCATTCATTTCGGAGCAATTCTACTTAGCCAAACATGAGCAGAATACAGCTGGAGTGAAGATGATACTAGCGTTGCTCTGTTTCTGGGCGGCAATTGTACCTGGCCATACATGAGCAGAATACAGCTGAAGTGAAGATGATACTAGCATTGCTCTGTTTCTGGGGCGCCTGAATTCAGGCATGTTCGCATTATCCTTTTCTATATGGATTTAGTCAAAGCTCGTCATTTGGATCACTACAGTAAAGTCCTCTTAACAATTCGAATTCCAAAATATGCTCTGCGGAACCACAGAAAATAGTGACGACAACGCCATGTAATTTAACTCAAGGGTATATACAAATGATGTACACGGCTTCTGACCCGATGGCTGCTTGCATATCTCTTTTTTTGCAAATAAACATAGATTTTCTTCATGGAATTTCTTTTGCTTCAACGCATAAGATAGTGGCATATGCAATACAAATCGGTTCATTTTATTTGGAATTATATTTTTATATGCTATAACATACTTTTGTGTCTTCTCTCTCTCTCTCTTTTTCCTATCTCTATATTTTGCAATTTTCTTTTCTTTGGTTAATTGGACTTTACAACGAATGTTCCTGATCTCTCTTAATGATTAAAGAATTTGACGGCGTAAATAGTATGAGCTAAAGGATGCAAATGCACCAATGCAAAGAAATCGGATGACTCAATTTTACTTAAAAAACGTCACGAAAAATCCTTCATTCTCTTTTTCGCTTTATTCGTTCAAGCACACAGATAATTTGGTCCAGCTCGGGGACCAATCCATTGGGACAGGACTGTGACTCCATCGTTGTCTCTTGTTTTTTCTTTTCGTTTTTTGGGTTTATGTTCCTTCCTCACCTTTCTTTTTCTCTGCTAAATCTTCCATAGTATTAAATTGTATTCGTATGTTTATTTGTCGAGTACAATCCACCGCTACGTGCCGTTCAAAGTGCTTAGGCTTCAGAGGGGGCATTCATAACATACCAGACCCCAGCCTTTTTCTACATGCAAAACTGAAAAAGCGGCCAAAAGAGAGAAAACACTTGATTTGCCTCTGAAGAAACCGACGATTCTTTGTCTCCAACCCTCCATTTATTCACATGAACGAAACCCCAACATCTCTCATCCCTTCACACATCCACTTAAGTGACAAAACAAAGCAAGTCTCACATTCTCAGAGAGAGAGAGAGAGAGAGAGAGAGAGAGAGAGAGATTTTTCGTAGAAGATCATGGGAAAGAAGCTGGGGCTTGTGCATTGGCTATTGTTAATGCAAATGCAGTATTATTGCTTATATGGAGGTATGTTTACTCTCTCTCTCATGCGCGCGCGCACACATTCCTAAACCCTGCACTGAACAAGCCCGCAGGGTTTGGGAATCGAGCACAAAATTTTTCATTTTAGATCCTCGGTCTGGCTGTATTCTAGCTTTAGATCCTGTGGGTTGGAATAGGTTTGATTTGATTTGTTGTTTCAGCATTGGACATCTCATTTTTATTTAAAATACAAACATTTTTGAAGCTTTAGTTCGTAGTATAGTTTCGATTAGGCTAGGAAAGCGAAAGGGATGGGGCAACACCTAGACAATTGGATTAAAAAGGTGGCGAAGGGCAGGAATAGGACCTGATCAATGTCATTTAAGAGTTTGGTTGAATCTTAACCACGGTAAGGCAGATCTTAGAGGATAACCCTTTTTTTGTTTCCATTCATAAAGCGACTGATTGATGGTTGAAGTTTAGAGGAGAGTTAGATACCGATGACTAAATTGTTTTTTGCCATTTGGTTCACTTTGAAAAGACCGCGTCATCCATGACTCTACACCTAATATTCGCTTGTTAGGTAAGAAGAAAAATAAGAATTCCCAGATATAAAGATTACATTAGATGTGAGCTCCTCATGGTCAAATAACTCTATGATTGGAATTTGGGGCGATGATTTTGTCCTAGTTAGGGTTTACAATGGTAAAAGATTTTAACTATGTCATGAATGAAGGACCATGACTGATCATGGACTATTACCTTATAATTGGTCAATAGAAATCCAACTTCGTCATCGTTAAGTGCTCCCGTGAAGCTAGTATGCACGAGGGTAAGGTATCTTGAACTCGTTAGAAGACTATGATGAAGACTTTCTCTTGAACTCGGAAGTAAAATAGGCAAAGTCATGAGGGTAGATGCTGAAATGTGTTGGCATCTAGAGGTTTGTATGCTCAAATGTGTGGATCTCACCTAATCTTGTCTCACATAATCTTGTATTAAGGTCTTGTCCGAGATAGAAGATACATCAGAGAGAATATGAAGGGATTCATTTGATTTGCTTTCACTGCGAGCATTGCAAACATAGATTAGAGGAGTGTCCTAAGTTGCAACCACTAGAGAATGATCCTCATAATCTTTTGAGAAATGCGCAAGGGGACATGGAGGACCGATGGCAAGTGCCAAAGGTGCATGCCAAAGCATGGTGGCAATGCTTGAGATTTATTCATGGATTAAGCTAGGTTATTGGGTCCGATTGTAATACATATTTTGTATGGACTTGATTGTCTAAAAGGGGATATCAACTCAAAAATTTTCCAACATAAAGTTATCGCAGATGAGATAGAGCGGTCGAACATGAATCGGCCCCTTTTCATAAAGGCAATATCTGTATATGCCCTTATATATACTAGGGACCCACTTTGTCGGTTTGGTTTGATATCACTAGGAAAGAAAATCAATGCACTTACTTAGTTATCCAATAGTAGCCCGCTTATCTATCACTCAACTTTTTCGCTCGCTCTTTGCATCTTACGCTACTTTGAAGACTTTGTGTGACGAGTACTCACCCCCGAAGAGGTGACTCGTCCTCCCAGTGAATGATATCTGGTTCTTTAGTAAAGTCCAATCTTCATTTTCATCGGATGATGCAACCTTTACGAGGAGCAATCCTGGACGTTGTTTCTTATGAATGAAGAATCTTATTGGTAGCACCACTATTTAATCCTGGCTCAGACCAACGCAAGGTTTGATTAAGCGAGAAGCAAACGAAAAGTCTCACATTGGTCTTGTCTGACTCTATGCAGGCTCTGTCCCACATCCCATTGTCTTCTTTTGTCTTGCTTACCCTTTTTGAGCCTTTGAGTTGAGCTGATTCGAGCTTGGGATTCCATTAAGCACGAGCAAACATGCTTGAGCGAAACACAAGGCAAAAGTAAAGTCAATTTCCTCCTTTTTGTCATACTTCAGCCTGCCTGCCTGCCTACCTAAATCCTGTTGCCCTCTTTCGATTGGGCAAAATCTGTAAGTGTAGAGTTTTGGGTTATCCTTTCTCCTTACGAGTCATTTTGGTAAGCTATTGCCTCACTAGCTAGAGTATGCATAAGAAAAGAAGGAATTCTTTTTCTGCCCCGTACATTGTGATGGGGATAATGGAAAGAACAAATTCTCGAGCCTTCTTTTATTCTTGGCGAAAATCAGATGTCAATCCCATATATAGTTAACACCTATAAGCAATCAATGATCTTTCGAAGTAGTGTCTATTCTTAGAAAAACTCTTTTTTCCATAATTTCCATATCGCCTTTCTCATTGACGTACAACACCCAAAAATAAACCGGTGATCCTTCTAGAATTATTCGCATAATCCCTCCCTTAGATCTAACTATTGATAAATCGTGGGGTATAGAAAAATTATGCGATCCACTTCCATTAATAAGAAAGGAGGCATTATACGCATCTTAATTTTAGGTCTTAATAACTTATATCTCTTCTTCTTATACATCTTTGTGAATTATGTACGGATGGATTGAGCCAAGAGACGAGAACTAGGATTCTCAATTTAGAAGCTACTTAGAGTAAGGGTGAGTGTGAGAGAGAAGAGAATGCATTTCCGGAATCTTAATGTTATCGCATCAAAAGACGGGAACTAGGATTCTCACTTGCATAAATGAAACGAATGTGAGGTTATTATTGAAGGAGCCGGGTATATTGATTCCCAAAAAATTAACAAGAATTTTCATAATAGATGTATGGAAAGAAAAATCTTGGGGTGGAAGCTAAGCATAAAGAGATTGGGACAGAGGCTTTGCTTCCAAATTGCATCCGATTTGGTGCTTCCTCGAAAGCGCTTTTGGGTCTTTTAAGGGCATGATTGCGGTCACGAGCTTTGTCAAAAGGCTAAGTGCAGAGTGTACAGGTTTTAGGCGACCGTGTACAGAACTTTATCAACAAGCTAAAGTAGTGGACGGGATTTGTCGATCGTGTGAACCGTGTCCATTGTAATCCCTCAAGCAAGGCTTCGTGCCGATCCACTAATGGGTGTATCGCATACCGATAGACCAGTCAAATGGATTCGGGCCGGAGTCTATACAAAAGTATGGGCTCGATGGTCGGGCCGAACGTCATGCCTACCGAGTCATGCTCGAAAGGGAAGAGCCTTGAAGATCTCATTCGCGAAATTTGTCCAGGCCCATAAAGTACATCCCTTGCCAAGGCCTGCCCGTCTTATCACGATTTCAGTCGGGCCAACCCGGCCCACCAGTGCACTACATTGTCGGTCGGGCGGGCGGGCGGGCGGGCGGGCGGGCCCCTTTGGAGAATAATTTGGGCATGACTTTCAAACGTCAACTTATAATGCACTCAAAACTTTTGCTAAAGGACTTTTCTTGATTCTCTCGTTAACGCATATTTTTTTCGTTTTCCAGCATTAACGGGGGCGGCCACGGCGCAGGAGAAGGCGGAGGTGGCGATCCTGATCACGACGATGTCCCCTCCGGACGGCAACACGACTTTCCTCGGCGGCACGATGTGGTGCGTGGCCCTCGCCGGCGTCCCCCAGGCCGACCTCCAGAACGCGCTGGACTGGGCCTGCGGGCTCGGGATGGCCGACTGCAAGCCGATCCGAGATGGCGGGCCGTGCTTCGAGCCGGACACGCTCGTGTCCCACGCCTCCTACGCCTTCAACAACTACTACCAGCAGAACGGCAACTCCGACATCGCGTGCAACTTCGGCGGGACCGCCACGCTCACCAGAAGCGATCCGAGTACGTATAAATCGAGTTCGCTTTCGCTTCCTCGGATCTTCGTGACGTGTTTACTACAGTGATGAATTCAACTCGAAAAGTACTAAAACAAACGCACGGCCTGTCGGACTTCCGACCTTTGATCTGTAGAACACGAGCTGATGTGTCGCGTCATTACACTGGAAGTTTTCGCTTACGATCATCATCCTGTTTCGCAGGTTACGGAAAATGTGCCTACACCGCCGCATCCGGGTAAGTTTGCTTACTGTTAGAATCGCTCACTTCCTCGAGCTCCGCCTCGCTCGGCCCTTGTTCACGTCGCGCGTTCTCTGTCCTTCGCAGCATGGCCTCATCCGCGCCGCCACGGCCCGAGCACGGCCCGGGCCTCTCCGGGCACAAATTGGCGGGGATTGTGCTGGTGTTCTTCTTAAGTAGTAGGCCTTGTTCCTTGCTGCTGTGAGATCAGACGAGGCTGCAAAAGGATACCTTGGAGCGCTTGATGTTGTATCGTCTTATTAATATCGGCTCAATTTTTGTTAGCATTTTAACTCTTTTGGCCATCTAAATTTTCTTCACATTCCTCCTGTCCAAATGAAAAGGGTGCTACTGAGGAGGAGATCCCCAACGCCAGAGGCCGAACCGATATCGAAAAGTTCATGTGGATCGTTCCAAATCTTAGAAAACCTGAAACTTACCTTGTCGATTGTACTTCATTTGATATTTCTAATAGCATGTTATTTGGGAATCGGCATAATTATTTCAAGGACCTCGCGTTTTTAGGCTTGTGAGAGCTTGAAATTTAAAGTCGTATTTCCATATTGTATTTGGATTTTGCAATCGTGTCAAGTTGATCATTGAATTATGCTATGTTGTTGTTGATCGTGCTATAAAACACACGTATACTAAATTCGTATAGCTTCCATCAATGAAACGGATCCCTAGAGAACCTAAAACTTACCATATCGATTGCACTTCATTTGATGTTTTCAATACGTAGTATGTTATTTAGGAAGTAGTATAATTATTTCGATGATCTCGCGCTTTTAGTATTCAAGAACTTGAGATTTCAAGTTGTATTCTCGTGTCATATTTGGATTTTGTAATCGTGCCGAGTCGGTCATTGGAAAATGTTATGTCGTTGTTGATCATGCTATAAAATGCATGTGTATTAAATTTGTGCTGCTTCCATCAATGAAACGGGTGCCTATACTAAATATGACACGAGGTTGGTTCATAGAAATGTCTAGTGAGTTAAAATCAAAAGAAGAAAAAAACCAGTTTAGGTATGTTAGATCCTCCAGTAAAAGGATTCTCTTACCAAAAACTCTTCCATAGAAATTAAAGCAAGATCCTGGTTTTCCACCATTTAACATGCATAATTTTGAAATCTGGATGCTCTTTCTAGCTTTATCTCCACGAGAAACTCTAAATCTTAACCATGGCGGACTTAAAATCTAACTATCTAGATTTGAGTTCGATCACAGAGGATTCTAGATTTGTCTTGCTCAAAAGGCACACAGACTAATAGGAAATTGGAATTGACCAAATGTTCATCAATTTTTTGAAATCAGTTAATCATTTTCTAGAATTTAAGCATATCAATCAGAAATACTTTTTCGATAAATTATTTTTTCCCCAAGGATAAAAAACACACAAATAATGAAAATGGGGAAGCGATAGACAAGAACATTCTACTGGCCCCCTTTGGTCTTTTGAGTTTTTCTAGGCCTTGGCCTCATTATGAAACACAGCACTTCTTCATTTGTGTATTTTGGTATTGAAAGAGGGTGAAGCCTAGAAGTTATAACAAAACTCGCCTAACGAAAGCGAATCCAACCTAATCAATCGGAATCGGATCTTTTGGCAGCCTACCCGAGATTAAGGTGTCATTTGCATCACACAAGTGAATGGCCCAATTTGCTAACCAATTAGCACATGAGTTTCCTTCCCCAAAATTATGAAGAATCCGAGCATGTTGGAAATACATTAAAAGTTTTCGAATCTGAGAAATGAGCATGTCACCAAAGTTAAGAGTATGAGTTGATTTTTGGAATAGTGAAATTGCGATTTGTGAGTCCACCTCCACGATAAGGTTGGGGACACCCAAAGAAATTACCAGTGCAAGACCTGAAAGGATACCCCACAGTTTTGCTTTAAGCAAATATCACACTCCCACAACCACTGGGATTCGCCCTAATGGCCACCCTTTCAACATGGAAGGGGGAGGGAGGTGAGAGGTTCAAATCCCCACCTTCTCAGGGGGATGGGGTGAGGACGCGTAAGTTTCAAGAGTGGGTTTCGACTCACGCCCGAAGACGGGCGAAAAGTACGAGAGTGAGTGTAAAATATGAATATAGTAGGATTGAAAAGAAAAAAAAAAAGCACACTCCCACCGTTTGAGCAAATCCAATGAGCCAGTTGCCTAATCCACTATGCAGAAGCCCACCTGCTGAAGTGGGGCCTGGGTTGCCTTTAGAGGCCCCATCTGTGTTAAGCTTGACCCAACTAGTTGAAGGGGCAATCCAACCCACAAGCTTGTCTCTTCTCTCTCTTTGAGGAGACAATTTATGTTATGTCAGACGAACTGATGCGATGTCCTTAACATACTCTAGGATCAAGCATCAAGGTTCTTTAGTAAGACAGAAATCCTTCTCAAATAACCATTTATTCCTCCAATTCCAGAAATGCCAACAATCAACAACAGAAATAAGGGACCAGTTATCTTGGACCCTAGGTGATGAATTAGATAGATTTGTCATCAACCATGAGTGTAGCTCTTGTGTAAAGAATTTACCTTGAAAACTTGCGGATAGAATCTTTTGCCAAACTACCTTTGCTTGCTTACAATCTCTAAGCACATGTAAAATGGTCTCCAGAGAGTGCGGGCGCACCGGACAGCAAGAATCTACCGTAAGCTTATGTCGAAATCTTTAATTACTAGTGAGTAGACAGTGACGTGAGACCAACCATAAGAAACTTTTGATTCTTTACACCTTCAGATTGTGTTGGTGCAATGAATTCATAAGCTTCTTTAACTGTAAAGGAACCATTACTGTTGCTACCCCAGACTAGCAAATCCCCACCACCACAGTCTGAAGGTGGACGCATTGAGTGAATCCGCAACAAAATTGATTGAGGCAGAATACCCATTAGGCTTGCAAGGTTCCACTGATTGCTGCAAACGAAATCATGAACAGTCGAGGTCTTGAGGTGTAGTAGATGGAAGAATCCAGTGGGCTAGTGGACCAACATCATCAACCCAGCCATCCATCCGGAATTTAAGTGAACGCCCCACCCATCTCTGACCCTCTAATACATCGCTCCAAACCTCACCAAGAGCTTTCCAAAATAACGAATGAGTAGGACGAGTAGGAAGAGTAGGAAGAGTAGGCGGTATTGGTTCAAAACATTTGTACTTGTCTCGAATAAAAGATACCCACATAGAAGTTGGTTTCATTTGATATTTTTAATACATAGTATGTTATTCAGGAATTATAATTATTTCGATGATCTCACATTTTTAAGGTATTTGGGAACTTGAAATTTAAAGTCGTATTCCTGTGTCATATTTGAATTTTTCAATTGTGCCGAGTTAGTCATTGAAAACGTTATGTTGCTGTTGATCATGTCGTAAAACACATGTCTACTAAATTCGTGCCACTTCTGTCGACGGATATCGGGTGCCTACCAAATATGACATGAGGGTGGTTCACATAAATGTTATTGTGAATTAAAATCAAAAGAAGAAAAACCAGTTTAGGTATGTTAGATCCCCAAGTCGAAAAAGTTTCTTACGAAAAACTTTTTGATAGAAATTAAAGCTAGATCCTTTTTCCCACCATTTAATATGCGTAATTCTAAATTCTAGATGCTCATTCTAACCTCCATGAGAAACTCTAGGTCTTAACCATGGCGGACTTAAAACCCAACTGTCTATACTCGAGTCTGATGACAGAGAATTCTACACTTGGCTTGCCCAAAAGGCACATGGATCGATGGGAAATTGAAATTGATCAAATGTTTATCAATGTCTCAAAACCTATTAATCATTTTCTAGAATTTAAGTATATCAACAAGAAATACTTTGTAACTACTGGCCATGTGGTGGCTTCGCTGGATAAGAGCTTCGTTGATTCTTTCCCAAAGGTGAGGGGTTCAAAACCCAGTGGATGCATTTGGTGTCTTAAGTGTGATGTCGGGATGGTGGATCCTCCGCTAGCGTCACCCAGGTTTACCCACCGGTTACCGGCTGTACGGGGTTCCCTGAGTATCAAAAAAAAAAAAAAAACGAGAAATACTTTGTCAATAAATTATTTTTTCCCCAAGAATCATAAACACATAAATAGTGAAAATGGTGAAGTGATGGACAAGGACATCTTACTGGCCCCCTTTGGTCTTTAGATTTTTTTAAGGCCTTGGCCTCATTACAAAACACAGCACTTCTTCATTCGATATTTTTAATACATAGTATGTTATTCAAAAATTATAATTATATCAATGATGTCGTGTTTTTAGGTATTTGGGAACCTGAAATTAAAATCGTATTCCCTTTTCATATTTGGATCTTGCAATTGTGATTCGCAATCGTGCCGAGTCAGTCTTTGAAAAACGTCATGTTATTATTAATCATGTTGTAAAACACATGTATATTAAATTTGTATTAAATTTGTGCCGCTTCTGTCAATAGATTCGGTACCTACCAAATATGACACGACGGTTGTTCAAAAAAATGTTCTTGTGAATTAAAATCAAAAGAAGAAAAATCAATTTAAGTATGTTAGATCTCCTAGTCGAAAGATTTTCTTACCAAAAATTGTCATAGCAATTAAAGTGAGATCCTACTTTCAATTGTCTAACATGTATACCTTTGAAATCTCGATTCTTGTATTTCGATGCTTGTTCTACAAGAATTGATTTTAGGCAAGCCATCGTAACCGCCTAGCTTCAACCGTCGACAAGCGTGGTTCCATTTAGTGGTGTCAATAGGTTGGGTCGGGTTGGGTTTTGTTGTTACCCGACCCAACCCGAAACACAAAGAGTCTCACACAATGACCCGATCCGAACCGACCCAAATCTAATGTGTTTCGGGTCAAGTCGGGTCGGGTTGGGTTGCTGGGTTTCCCTTCTTCTTCTTCTTCTTCTTTTTTTTTTTCTTTCTAGGTTCGGGTTGGGATGGTATAGTCAATAGGGTTAATAGCATTAGGGTCTATTACCATATTGGTCTTCAAAGTGATAGAAAGCTTCAGCTGTAAGACCAGAACCACATTCAACGGTTTGTGAAACTTTACTAGTAGCTGACTGGACAACCTCCTCTCCACCTACAAATCATAATCCATCTCGAGAAATGTTAGTTCGCTATGTGCTCACCCACAAAACCTCATGAACAAATATCAAGCGCCCCGCTAGAACGATTACAAACAAAAAGCAAGATTGAAAACACTCCTCTTGACACACTGAGAACTCATTAAAATGCCACACAAACTCAATCAACAGTAGAGCCATCAAGCGATCAACCCAAAAGTGCAAAACATGTCATATCATCCATACTTTCAGCATTATCATGCCTCTTAAACATGTTGCTGTAACAGCTCTGCCATATGAATGCCATATAAATAAAAAGAAAGGTTTAATAAGAAAAAAGCCAGTTCTCTGAATTTAAATAAAAGGAAAGTAGGTCATCAAGTGAAACAAGCAGCAGGATTATAACAGCAGAAGGTAAGCCAAACATCTAAAATATGAATAAGAGAATCCAAGAATATTTTCCAGAAGACACGTAAACAATGTTTGAAAATGAAATGGGGACTGCATAATATAACTAATGGAACAAGCAGCAGGTTTAATGCAACTATACAGGCAAGAATTGCACTGAGTTTGCAGATATTTAGAGACACGCACACATCTATAATAACAACACAAATGTAGCCTTGCTATCAGAAAGAATTCTTTTGCCTTGCCCACCTCTTGATTCCAGACTACCAGCGATAATTATCAAGAATGGAAACTTTTCCTGTGATGCGAAGTTCTCGTTTTCAACTTGAAGTTCCTGTGTATGCATGCATATGAGTACAAGCATCGCTTTTACAACAACTGGTCTTTGCAGATGACAGAACTGTGCGCGTGCAAATGTTAGGGTACTATTGAGCAAAGCACTCTGTGCTCTGAGCCTTGGATATGCAGTTTTTACTCCATATTGATTAGCTGCGTGCTGGATAGAGCAAACATATAAGATAAATTGAAAGAAATGATTATAGAAGAGGAGAAGATTTAATGAAAAAGAGCTGAGATCTGTCTTAATTATGAATCGCATAACTATTTACAATTGTAAACTCTTTCATTTTATGGATATTCTTTTACATGCTCCCTCATAAGCATTCGTATGGAAAAGGCAAAATACTCTTGAAAATGCAATTGTCTATTTCTTTGCAATTGCTTATATACACCTCTGAAGTGCTTGATCTTGTAAAGACAAAGAGCCCATACTGTCGGATATAAACTTGGATGTTCCAGTAGGCAATTCCAACATGAAAATGCAGCGGACCAAGAAAATGCCCAATAAATCAGAATCGACTATGGACTTCTCTTCCAGAAGAATTATCACATGAAACAAATATC
The DNA here is from genome assembly GCA_014182715.1 of Eucalyptus cloeziana. Classification (NCBI taxonomy): domain Eukaryota; kingdom Viridiplantae; phylum Streptophyta; class Magnoliopsida; order Myrtales; family Myrtaceae; genus Eucalyptus; species Eucalyptus cloeziana. Next base: position 54,032,399 of record CM024641.1, on the reverse strand, counting down.
ATAAATAATCAGAATAATCAATGTAGCTCGCATTCACAAAGTTTCCTTAGAAAGGTGCTTCTGCTAAACAATCATTGCTGCATCAACATCAATCTGACGACTCCACACAAGAAAATCTAAGCATATAACCAATTTCCATGGATCCCAAACAAACACCAAACCCAGCTTCAAACTAAGCTCCCAAATTTGCACATCACACAAAGTGGATCTTGCTCTGGAAAAACAACTGCGCTCAACTTTGGCGAAAAGGGATGAATCCCAAAATGAACACAGGGAACACAAGCATCTAGAAACAAGAGAGAGTCACAAGCGCACGCAGGTTCTACCCAACTACGTCACCGCACAAATTCAAACGCAGGCCAACGCATAAAGAAGACGAAGCCCCACACCACGAGCGAATCAAAGGAGGAGCAGCAGAGCCCCACGCGCACACCCGCACATTTTGATGAACATTGAACAGAACCCAGAATACGAAAGAGATCGAATACGCACTCGACAAAGGTGTTGCAGCTTCGGATTGAGTAAGGGAGTTGTTCTCGAATCAACCAAGGGAGGGGGCCTCTGCTGCTGCTGTTGCTACTACAGAGCAAGGGACTTGCTCTGCGAAACCCGAGAATGCGAGGAGCAAAGAAGAGGGCGGCGGCAGAATCGATGAGAGGGCGCAGTCGTCGACAGTGGCGGCGGTAGCGGCGGCGGCGGTGGCGGCGGCGGAGTCGATGACCGGAGAAGGCGCAATGGTCGCAGCTTGTTTCATGTTTGGGTTTGGATGAGAAAAGAACGTGTTTTGAAACATGACGGCAATAACGTGTTTCGGGCCGAACAATGTTTCGATCCTTACCCGACTCAAAACATATTTGTTTTCTTGTTTGATAATGATTACCCGAACAATTTTAAGACCTAAAACATGTACTCAACTTCGTGTTTGGGTCGTATTTGAGTCGGATCGAGTCGGGTTGGATCGGATTTTTTCGACACCCCTAGTTCCATTGCCTCGAACACGGGACAACGGGGTTGATGATGCTCGGGAGCTAAGGTTGGGTACCTTTGTCTCCACAAGAAACTTCATATCTCAATCATTACTGACTTAAAATCCACCTGTCTATATTCGAGTTGGATCGCAAAGGATTCTAGATCTATCTCGCCCAAAAGTCAAAAAGTCACATGGATTGACGGAGAAATCAAAATCTACCAAATATTCATCAATTTCTTGAAACTCATTAATTACTTTCTAGAATTTAAGCATACGAAGGGGTTCGTTCGTTTCGTGAAAAATAATTTTTAGGAAAATTTTTGAATTTTTCCGACGTTCGTTTTACGGAAAATGAATTCTTTGAGAAAATATTTTTAATAAAAAAAAGTCTTCTAAAATAGGGAAAATATTTTCTACTTTTGAAAAATGGAAAACATTTTCCTTACTTGATCTCTCTTATCTCATACCTCTACAAATCCCGATTTCTTTTCCCCTTTATTTTCTTTTTTCATTCGAATTATTTTTTAATTTTCTTTTTTTAATTCAAATTATTTTTAATTTCTTTTTTCTTTCCTCTTTTTTTTTTTGTTTTTCATCTTATTTTTTTTTTAACTAATCGTCGATCAAAAACCTCAAACTCGTCGATTTCAAATTTGCGCTCGTTGATCCTGGCAGTCTGAGCAGACGCCGTCTCATAAATCCTGCAGTAAGTGAAAAATATTTTTTTATCGAACATTAAAAAATATTTTTTGAAATATTTTTAGGTTTTAGCTTAATATTAAAAAATATTATTATTTTTCTGAAAGATAACTTCGAAAAAATATTTTTCGAAAATTACTATTTTTCGTGAAATAAACGGACCGAAGAAATACTTTTTCCATAAATTACCTTGCTGCCTTGCGCTCAGACTTGGTGCCAATTCTACCAAATAGCCAAGCCGAGCCCGTCTTCCACTGAGGCGCTTCCTGGCTACCAGTGGTGTGGAAAACTCTTCTCCCTCTCCCTCTTCTCCTGCTCCCTCTTCTCCTTGTTCTCCTTGCATTTAGCAGTCTGCAGTTCCCTTCTGTAGCGACAGAGGGGAGGACGGGATCGCCCTCACAAGCGGGAGAGCCGGGGAGGGCCAACCCAAGATGAGCGTGTGGAACTATGTGGTCACGGCGCACAAGCCCACCAACGTCACCCACTCCTGCGTCGGCAACTTCACCGGCCCTCAGGAGCTCAATCTCATCATTGCGTACGCTCCCTCCCTCCTCATCTTCCGAGCGTTCGTTACCAATTCGTTTGGCCTTTTTCTTTTTTTCGTTTTTCTTTTGGGTGGCTACTCGTGGGTCGTTGGGATTCTAGGTTTTTGGGTTGAGAATGGAAGTGGGTTTTTCGTCCGTTTGTTGGTGGGCGTCGTTCCTGGCCTGCTTCGATTCTTTGACTGTATGTCCCATCTGGGTATGCGGGAAATCTATTTTTTTTTCTTAGGTAAATGCGGTTCTTGGGGAGATGGGTTTTTGCAGATTTTGGACGGCGAAGGGTAGACCGCTCCAATTTCAATTTTTTAGATTTGGGGTTTGGTATGATGCTGTTTTTTAGGGATTGGAGTTTTGCTACTGTGTTTGTTCTTAGCTCGCTCAGACACGAGAAGTTTGTCCAGTTGTAGCTGCATATTTGATATCTGAAGTGAAGGGATTCTTCTGCCTATCATGATCCTTCGCCGGAATCTTGTCTAGTAATTCTTAGTGAGGACGGCAAACGTAGGTTTGTAAGAGTACATACTGCATTGGTTTAGAACTCTAGGTTATGTCATAATGCTAAATAGTGTTGTTCAACGGAAGTGTCATATGATAGGGCGAAGTAAATTTTTGTCGTCCAGGATGAAAGCTATGCTTATACTACATAGGAGTTAAATACAAACGAAAGGGTTATTGTCTTCAGATTTTCTCAGAATGAATTTGATGCATGATCAGCATGTTTTACCCCCTAAGCTTAAGTGCGGAAGTAGATGGTAGCATATTCATTTGCCTAGTGGCTCACAGATAGCTAAAAAGGCATATAATTGGTTATCTGGGCTTGTCTTCTATAATCCACCTGGTTATGTTAAAATTTTATTTTCTATTCTTTGCCTTGTTTCTCCTTGTGAGAAGGTGCATTTGAATTTCCCTCTAACGTGCACATTTTCATTTAGAGTTCAGACTTATCAATTACCAATTGATGGATGTCATGCCATCGTGTTTGAATGGGCTCTTCCTCCCACTTACCATATCGAAGGCTTTTTACCCCTTATATCAGTATCATTATTAAGTGAAGACGCATGGGTATTTTTATGCTGTAGAATGTGAGTAATTTGTGTGACGATTTGCTTTTTAGTTAGTTTGTGGTGAAGATAATTTAGCAGGTGATTGTTGATTATGCTATTGCAGTCGATATCATTCTTAGATTGAAGTGCAATCTGTTAAAGTGATTTCACTTTTGTTTTTCTATTTCAGCAAATGCACTCGAATTGAAATTCATTTGCTTACTCCTCAGGGTTTACAGGTATGATATTTCCTTTTTATGTTTATCTTTGCTGGACTGACCAGGATTTGTTTTGTTTTGTTGTGTTTGTAGTCATTTCTTTAGTTGGTTATATAGAACTGTGCTTTCCCCTTAATTTTCTAGCTGTAGCCTTTAATTAATTTAAGTGGTACGCATCTCATCCTGACATGACTTGGAGCCTTATTTGAAGTTGTCAATGAACAACTTCCTTTGGCATTGGAAAATATGCTCAATAGTTTGGTTAATCTCTCATTAATATGTGGTCTCAAGTGACTCAGGTGTGATGTCACCATTAACATGCCTCGAGATTAAACTTTTGCTTTTCTATTTTTTTCCCTCCTTCAAAAGACTACGATTTCTTCATTTCTTTCCATATGTTAAATATGGATACTTTGAATCTTGATTTGCTGTTAGTGGTTTTTATATATGTCCTCTTCTTTGCCTCAGATTTGTTAGTACACTGAAATAATTTCTCCTTGCTGTTTGGTTTGACTTTTCTTGGAACTAAACTCTTTTTTCGGTTTCTTTTCTTTTCCCGGCTTTCACAGGCTATGCTGGATGTGCCAATTTATGGGAGAATTGCAACGCTTGAGCTTTTTAGGCCTCATGTGAGCCATCGACGTGATCATGTTTTTGTGGTCTCTTTTCTAAGTGATCACAATAATGTTTTAGTTCTTGTCTTTTAGTCCAAGTCCTTGTCCTTTGCTTGTAACAGGGTGAGGCACAGGATTTTTTATTTATTGCAACGGAAAGATACAAGTTCTGCGTTCTTCAATGGGATGCTGAGACATCTGAGCTTGTTACAAGGTTGGTATTGTCATTTGCATAATCATTATTGTTTGAGTTGTAGTTTTGTTGTGTGGGCTTGTGCATTAATATATACACTATAGAGGCTCTAAGAAACCAGGGCTGCAGTAATGAGAAAGAAGCCCTAGCCTTTCTAGCACAATGGGATAGCTGTTCGGTGTTTTATCTCCTTTTATAAGGATGTCATCTTTAGTTATTTTGGATCAGCATGTCATCTCATGCGGACTAATTAATTTATATGGAACTGCTTTCAACCTGTAAAGCTTAAGTTGGTGGATGGAAGTTGATTGTAGCATTTTGCTGCAAAATTGGCCAAATCTGGTTGAGGTGCACTAATTGCAAAAATTTGAAAGTTTATTGCATCGGGCGATAAATTCAAAGTTCAACGACCTGACTGAATAATTGCTAAAATCTAGTAGTCACCAATGGAATTCACCCCAAAAAAAATTACAGAAATGTGGAAGGAAAAGGAACAAGAGAAACAATAATTGGATAAATAGTTCAATCTGGAGCAGCTTTATCAATGGTACTTCAATGGCTGACAATTCTTGTCCCTCAAAGATTTGTTTGTGCTACAACGCAAGCTCGCTTGATAGACAGTGTATTCAAAATTGACTGTTCATGCCACTGGTCTTAGTGCAACATGACAAAATAACGATATCTATAAGTGATTTAGTCATGGTAGGCTATTAATGGGGAATCGGGATTGTAATAAAGATAGGGCTGTTTGGTCTTTCATGTGGGTAACTTTAGCCTATGTAGCTCTATCATAATTATAATATCAGTAAATAGATCTATATGGAATATGGCATGTGGTGAGCAATAGGGAAGTATGCATGTGTTGTGTAAGGGTGTTCGGTATGGAATATGGCATCGAAGGAGCAATGGAGATGTGTGTATTTTGTCGGGGTGTTCGATTCTAGAGTGGATCGGTTCTCGGTTGGGTGGGTTGATTCTAGGTCCTGGCCTTGAACTGGGAACCGACTTTGTGATTCTCGGTTCCAAAATAGGGAATATACACACTTTTTTTTTTTTAATAGAGGCTTCAAAACCTGTTTAGAACTGGTTTAATTTGGGAAGTGGATTGGTTGAACTGGTTCCCAGATAAACTGGCATCCCAGCTTTGGAATTGAGAGCTAAAATGGCCATGGGCCGGTTCTAGGTTTGGGGATTCGGTTGATTCGGTCTGGTTCTCGGGTTGGAGTGGACTGGAGCTCACCCTTAGTATTGTGCTTGGGAGTGGTTACTTGTTTTTAAATTAATGTTGCTTGGCTTGATTGGTGAATAATCTCTGATAAATGCTTCAGAGCAATATCATATTGAGTTGAATCTTCTTTTGTCGGTACATATACATATCTTGATTGTACTTTTTTTTCCTGAAATATATTGAAAAAAAAAAGTTATTTACTTGCACGATGATTTTGCTCTTGTTAGGGCAATGGGTGATGTATCTGATCGGATAGGTCGTCCTACAGATAATGGTCAGGTATTTATCTTGACCTTTTGTTAACTCATAAGGTGAACCTTTTTTTGCTGAGTTTTAAGAAATATTTATTTCTTTGTGATTGATTCTACTTATTGGGTGCTTGGTTCTTCTGCAGATTGGAATAATTGATCCTGATTGTAGATTAATTGGTCTCCACTTATATGATGGGTTGTTTAAGGTTAGGATGCAGTTAACCTCGACATATGCCTTTATTGTTTGGTGAAGTCTCTAGCTTCGGGGAAAATGGATCGGTTAAACCTTCAATTAATTTGTGCAACTTTGGGCAGGTTATACCTTTTGACAATAAAGGGCAGCTTAAAGAAGCATTCAACATCAGGTACCTTTCCTTCTTTTGTGCTACTCCATCATAGTTGCCTTTTCATGATGGACTGAGGTTAACTTGTCTCATTTTTCCATGGATAAATTCTTGTTGTATACTTGGTCATGTTGTGAAGTACATAGAATTTTCAAGCCTTACTGTAGCTAACATCCTTATCAAGCAATACAGTGCAATACCGCTTCTCATTTTACTTTCTGAAAGATCTTGCTACATTGATTTCATTGGGGACATCTCATTGAGTAAGCTGAAATGGCGTAAGGCATAGTTGACCCCATGATACAAAGTGACAATAGATCTTGTTGTTCTCATTCTTGTTACTTCCTAGGGCATTGGACAAGGTTGCAATTTTTCAATTGTTATTTATCATGACTGTATCGATAGTTTTTTTGACACACACTCTGTTTGTGTTGCTAATTTAGAGCTTGCACACCTCTCAGTGTGTCTTCTAGGCTTATCTACAAATCTGTAATGATGTTGAAAATTATTAAAAACTGCCTACAAACTCAAGCCAAATATTAAGTTGCAGCTTTGAATTTCTCTACTAAGTAAATGCACTAATTAGTGTTGCTTGTCTTTAAATGTATATTGTACTTTATTCAATTATTTAAGTCAACACATGTTTTTAAGATGCTTGTGGCTTGTTAGAATTGAGGAATTTTAATGATTTCAGGCTTGAAGAACTTCAAGTTCTGGATATAAAGTTTCTCTATGGTTGCTCAAAACCAACAATAGTTGTTCTATACCAGGTACATAAGCATATTGTTGCTCTTATGCTTTAATTTTTTGTTGTACTATGTGTAAGTGGTTGTTGGCATGTTAAAAACTTTGGGATTTCTGCAACTATGGGTTAGATATCTTAATTCTGTGCCTTTTTAGCTTTGAAAAGTCTATAGCGAGCTTGGCAGTTTAATGACATATTCTACTGTTGACCTGAGGTAGCATTCTTGCTTTTCACCCTATGTCTCAAGCTCAGATTGTCATGTAGATGCTTTTCCGAATCTCAGATATAGGAAGAGAAAAAAGTTACATTAATAAAGATGTGGTAAGTTCTGATGAATAGTACAAATGTGGATCTCTTATCCATTTAGATAATCAATTTAGACTCAAAAATATCCACTTGAAGGGCGAAATTGATGAAGTGATCTTTGTTTTCCAACATTTGTACCTTAATTGACCAACAGTTTTTTCAATGGAGATGCTATTAAATAAAGTCCGATTTGATGTTGTATCTGACATGGAGTTGTAGTTGTACTTAGAAGCTGTCTAACCAGGTGTGCCTTATTGCATTTGGTGGGAGGAAGGATTGGTACAGAATGTTATTCTATTCTTTGTGGAGATTGGGGTATTTCTACTTAGTTCTTGTGCACGCGCAATAAAGTCCAATTTGATGTTGTATCTGGCATGGAGTTGTAGTTGTACTTAGAAGCTGTCTAACCAGGTGTGCCTTATTGCATTTGGTGGGAGGGAAGGATTGGTACAGAATGTTATTCTATTCTTTGTGGAGATTGGGGTATTTCTACTTAGTTCTTGTGCACACACATGTAGAGAGAGATCCATTCAATCAACCTAAAGTTTAGTTTTTCTTGAAGTGGGTGTTGGATGAATAGAATTGGTACAGAGATGATTAGAATTGGTACATAATGTTATCCTATTCTTGTATTTCCACTTAGTTCTTGTGCATCTTTTTGGATGTATAGACCCTCCGGCATCTCTTGAATAAATGAAATCACTTAGCCAAAGAAAAGAAGGTACCATGAGGAGGTGAAGATTGAGTAAGTTAATAACTTGATGTTACATTTGTAAATATCTTTGCTCCAAATGATTGGATTGGAATGGTTTTCTTTTTCCCCTTCCTCCAGGGATGTCTAAAGTCAATGAACAAAGTTTTTTGTGTGAAGTAGGATTCTTCTGCTATATGCAGCGCCGCGGTGGTCATGAGCATATTTTTTTTTGATTCTCACAGGATAACAAAGATGCTCGACATGTCAAAACATATGAGGTTGCTCTGAAAGACAAGGATTTCGTTGAGGGTCCCTGGTCTCAAAACAATGTAGATAATGGTGCAGATCTGTTGATACCAGTGCCTCCCCCTCTCTGCGGTGTACTTATAATTGGGGAAGAAACAATTGTATATTGCAGTGCAAATGCATTTAAAGCAATACCAATTAGACCTGTAAGTTAATTAAATCTTCTGCTGCTTGATGTTGTCATGTTGTCCTATTCCTATTTGTAAGTAATAGTAAAGTCATGTTCTTTCCTGGTGCTTCTGATGCTTGTTATAGTCAATCACAAAAGCATATGGAAGAGTCGATGCTGATGGTTCTAGGTATCTACTTGGTGATCATGCTGGGCTTCTCCACTTGCTTGTTATAACTCATGAGAAAGAAAAGTAAGTTACTAAAGTTATTATCTTAAATTCCATCATGTGTACATGGCCATAGTTTGCTGGAGAACTTATTGTCAACAGATTAGCTTCATACTTTGCTTTTCTGGTAGGAGCTGAATTTTTTCTTTTCTCTGCTGGCTGACAGAGTTACAGGTCTCAAGATCGAGCTTTTAGGAGAAACTTCAATTGCATCCACGATATCATACCTTGACAATGCCTTTGTTTTTATTGGCTCAAGTTATGGTGATTCACAGGTGATGGTGACTATCTTGTGTGCTCACATGCTTGCTCCTCCATTATCTGCACTCTATTGATATGCTTTGCTCTCTAGTTTCATAGAAATATTTTATCAATCTACACTTTGATGAGAAAGCACTCTTTTTCATTGATGGATGAAATCTTCCTGAGATGATAGGGTAGGCCCTGTGTTATGGTTAATTTTGATGGGCAAGGTCATGGAGGGTCTGGTATCATATCTTAAGAGTTAATTATTGTAAAAGTAACAAAGTGAGATGGAGAGAATAGAGGCCTAATCAATTGAAAATACTTCTAAGGAGTGGATTTTCTTTACTATATTATGTTTCTCTCTTGCTTTTTACCCCAGGATGTTTACATTCTATAGTGTTGTCGCAGCTTATCAAGCTGAATCTACAACCTGATTCGAAGGGTTCATACGTGGAAGTTCTGGAGCGCTATGTTAACTTGGGACCCATTGTTGATTTCTCTGTGGTTGATCTTGAGAGGCAGGGTCAAGGTCAGGTTGTTACATGTTCTGGAGCTTACAAGGATGGTTCTCTCCGTATAGTCCGGAATGGCATAGGAATCAATGAACAGGTAGGTTTTTGTTTCTTCTATGCGTTAACCTTCTGAAATCACAGGTTAGTTTGTGCTTCTTCACTTTGGTGTGTTTATTTATATGTGCACAACATTGTAGGCATCTGTAGAACTTCAAGGCATTAAAGGGATGTGGTCATTGAGATCTTCTATAGATGATACTTTTGACACTTTCCTGGTTGTAAGCTTTATTAGCGAGACAAGAATTTTGGCCATGAATCTTGAAGATGAGTTGGAAGAAACTGAGATAGAGGGTTTCTGTTCTCAAGTTCAAACTCTCTTCTGCCATGATGCTGTGCACAATCAACTTGTCCAAGTGAGTGCTCTCCTCGTTGGTTCTTTTAATTGTAAGTTTGTATGCTTGAGTGTCTTTTATTTGTTGAAATTGATATGACTTGATGAGAGCTATTTTCATTTAACTGTGACACCATGGATGATACACTGCATGTCAGAGAACTGAAAAACTAATGGCATGTATGACTAATATCAGCATCATATACCTTCAGTAGTGGATCTCTATCTTCTGTCTCTGTTGTTAATGTGCGACCTTTTGAGTGTACGCCATATGCTAATACCGTAACGTGGCTCTACTTTGGTTAGGGAGATATGGCTAGTTTAGTTCAAATTTTGTAGCTATCATGGAGAAAATATGTGTTTGTCTGTGTAACAATGATAATCATGTAGAGGAATGCACTTTTCCTCCTTTTGTCCTTCATACTTGTCGTTGCGCTTTCGCAACCAATTGCACTTAGATGTCTGCGACCCAATGAAAAGGAAGTCTTCTAGTAACTCTCTGGGAAGGCATGGAAGATGAGTTTACAAACTAGTCAATGGACTTGAGCTGTAAGATTGGCATGAAATAATTTCAATCCAGTAAGCTTTACTTGCTTTTAAAATTCAAGAAAGCTATTATATAATGACACCTATAACTTCTGTCGCCCCTTTACTTTCATTTCTTCTTTGCATACGTTGTCAATGTTGGTGGCTGATAATCCCTATTGCAGGTGACTTCAAGCTCTGTGAGACTTGTAAGCTCTATGACGAGAGAGCTGAGGAATGAATGGCATTCTCCACAAGGATTTTCTATCAATGTTGCCACTGCTAATGCCACTCAGGTTTGTCCTTTCAAAGATGTTGCTAGGTCATATAATTTTGGGCTCAGTCATGTCTCATGTGGTATCGATGTGCATTGTTGATGTTAAATGCAATATCACTTGGATTTCTTTCTTAATAAGCTTATTGAAAATGGTCACTTGCTTCAGAAAGAATTTGACTCAGTTAAGTATATGGTTTATGCTTTTGGGTGGTATGTCTTGCTGGGACACATGTTGATATGAATGATATCGCTGCTCCTTTATGAGCAGAAAATTGGGAAGGGAAACGATGCATGAAGTTAGATGCATGGTGTTATCTTTGTCTATGATATCTGTTGTATGTGATAGAGCTTCATAGTCTGACATTTTGTATGAACTTTTTGTTTTCCTTTTATTTAAGTTAGCTACAAAAAGTTTGTGAACCTGATGTATTGTTGGCTTATTTGAAGGTAAAAATATATGCCATTTCCATGGTTGAGAAATCTCTTTCTATTATTTTTCTCTTTGTTCATGTGTTCATGTCAAGTTTTTTCTTCTTGTGATCTAGTAATGAGCATGGACACAGGAATATCTTATAATCTTCCATATTTTTCCTTAGCAGCTGGTTGACCTGTTGTCCATGCACACAGAAACTATTGCAAGTGGCATGGACCAAGAAGTGTATTGACTTTATTTGACTATCGTTTGGCCAACTCTCTGATATAGAACAGTTCCAGGAAGTATATAGATTTAATCAGTTATTCACTGATAGTCTTTCTTTTATTTGATGCAAATTGTACCATGCTCTACATACCTTCTAGCTTGATGACTGTCTTGAAACTTGATGATTCTGCTCCTCTTTTTGTTTTGCTTTATGGCTTATTTGGTTTTGCATGAGTTGGTCTCTTAATTGCCAGCCTCATTATGCCATTTTCTTTTCCCTTGGTGATCTATGAAAAGATCTTAACTGCCTCTTGGTAATATCTGTGCACATCCATGCTTGCATGAAGGTACCTTTGAATTTATTTGACCTTCTGTAACGACAGGTTCTACTGGCAACTGGAGGTGGTAATCTTGTTTATCTAGAAATTGGCGATGGGATTCTGAAAGAAATCAAACATGTACAGCTAGAATATGAGATCTCATGCCTTGACATTAATCCCATTGGGGAGAATCTCCATTACAGTCAGCTGGCAGCAGTTGGAATGTGGACGGACATAAGTATAAGGATATTTTCATTGCCGGACTTGAATCTCATTACCAAGGAGAATTTGGGAGGAGAAATAATACCTCGTTCTGTTCTGCTTTGTGCCTTTGAAGGGGTATGATGCATTCCTTTTGTTTTTTGCCTTACATCTTAAGCTTCTGCATTGTTTATTATGTACAATTTGCTCCATGTTGCATATCTAAATCCAGGTGTCTGGATGAGATTATGTGGATATGAGGGAATGCATGTTTATTTGACTGGTAACAGTTTCTTTTTCTAGGAGAAGTCAAGTAGCACATGTGGGCTGGGAACTCAAACTTTGTATTTGTATTTTCAGGATCATATGTAGTGGTTAAGCACTGATTTGTTTTCTTTTTGCTTATCATTCTTATCTCATCTTTCCCTTAACAGATATCTTACCTCTTATGTGCTCTTGGAGATGGTCATCTCCTGAACTTTCAATTGAACATGCATTCTGGTGAGTTAACAGATAGGAAGAAGGTGTCTCTAGGGACTCAGCCCATTACTCTCCGTACGTTTTCATCAAAAAATACTACACATGTATTTGCTGCATCAGATAGGCCAACTGTCATTTACAGCAGTAACAAAAAGTTACTCTACAGTAATGTAAATCTCAAAGAAGTGAGCCACATGTGCCAATTCAACTCTGCTGCTTTTCCAGACAGGTAATATGAGCAATGATGATCCATTGTGGAATTTTTTTGTAGTATGATTAGCATATGCTGGATATCCTCTTTTAGGATTAAAACTTTTTGATGGTCATTTGGTGCTACTTCTTGACACAAAAAAATTCTGTTTTTGCTGTTATAGTGAAGACTGGAGAGAATGGATGAAGAAATTTAGATGATAATTGGTTGTTTGTGTTGTGAAATGGATACTTGTTTCTTGAAGTATGGTATTTTTTAAGCCGTTGTTACATGCTGGCTTACAGAATTTGACTTTGTTCTTAAAACCGCCCCCTCCTCCCAAAAAGGAGTGGTGGGGGGTGGTTGTGATTGGTTTGATCTCTTCCAATGCTCTCCACTTAAGTCTCAACTCCTGAGTATAATTATTGGGATAAAACCCCTCCCTTGTTCCATATGTCGATTAGATGATCTATTCTTAGCGACTTATTTTTTCCATTGACAGTCTTGCAATTGCGAAAGAAGGCGAGCTTACCATTGGTACCATCGATGATATTCAGAAGCTTCACATTCGCTCTATCCCCCTTGGGGAGCATGCACGACGCATTTGCCATCAGGAGCAGTCTAGGACGTTTGCAATTTGTAGCATGAAGTACAACCAGTCAAGTGCTGAAGAATCTGAAATGCATTTTGTTAGGCTTTTAGATGACCAGACGTTTGAGTTCATGTCTTATTACCCGCTTGATACATTTGAGCATGGTTGCTCCATACTTAGTTGTTCCTTCTCTGATGATGGTAATGTATATTACTGTGTCGGGACTGCATATGTGTTGCCGGAAGAAAATGAACCAACCAAGGTTAGATGCCTCATGCATGAAGCCAATCTGAAATTCTTACTGCAGATTAGTAAATTCTAAATAAGTTAGTTTAATTGCAGGGTCGGATATTAGTTTTCATTGTGGAGGATGGGAAACTACAGTTGATTGCTGAAAAAGAGACCAAGGGGGCTGTTTACTCTTTGAATGCCTTTAATGGAAAGCTATTAGCTGCAATCAATCAAAAAATCCAATTGTACAAGTGGATGCTGCGAGATGATGGCTCTCGTGAATTGCAATCTGAATGTGGACATCACGGTCACATACTTGCCCTCTATGTACAAACTCGCGGAGACTTTATTGTTGTTGGTGATCTGATGAAGTCAATATCCCTGCTGATATACAAGGTAAGTTATTTTTTAACTGTAAAGTATTTGTACATTTCTGGGGTCTCTCCTTCATGATCTTTAATCTTTGCACTGACATTTGCAAAGAAATCTCCTCCTATCTGTACCCTTTCACCTTCTAGAACAGTCACATGATTACAGTTAGTTGTCCTTTCAGATGTGAGCACGAGCATAAGTCTGAATCTCTAAGGATCCTATAACAAACATTTTATTATGTTTTCTCAATCTAGAAATGCCGTCTTTGAATCTGTGCACAGTCAAATTGAGATTGCCATGTTCATAGCCCCTGTTTTATGTGTATGTCAAAAGCATAATATATTTTTCCAAGGTTTATGAGGGGGATCGTGGGAAATTTGAAAAAGTAGTACCGGAGGTTTGGTATATTTGGGGAAGGTACATGTCCTTGGTTTCTCAGTGCAACCTGAACTTAAGTTTTTCAAACCCTTGTTCTGAATGGAAGAAACTCTTGGTCTTGACCATAGTTTTAACTGCTGTCTTTTCGACTTACCATTCTTTCATTTTGTGATCCAGCATGAGGAAGGTGCCATTGAGGAGCGGGCACGTGATTACAATGCAAATTGGATGTCTGCCGTGGAGATTCTCGATGATGACACTTATCTTGGTGCGGAAAATAACTTCAACCTCTTCACAGTGAGGAAGAACAGTGAAGGCGCCACAGATGAGGAGAGGGGCCGTCTTGAGGTGGTTGGTGAGTATCACCTTGGAGAATTCGTCAACCGGTTCCGCCATGGTTCCCTTGTGATGCGGTTGCCGGATTCTGATGTTGGTCAGATTCCGACCATCATATTTGGCACGGTTAATGGCGTGATTGGAGTAATTGCCTCTCTTCCTCATGATCAGTACGTATTTCTAGAGAAGCTTCAGTCAAACTTGAGAAAGGTTATTAAAGGCGTTGGAGGACTGAGCCATGAGCAGTGGAGGTCGTTTTACAATGAGAAGAAGACCGTGGATGCTCGGAATTTCTTGGATGGAGATCTCATTGAGTCGTTCCTAGACCTTAGCCGCGGGCGGATGGATGAGATATCTAAAGCAATGAGTGTTTCGGTGGAAGAACTCTGCAAGAGAGTGGAAGAGTTGACCAGGCTGCATTGATTGTAAGACCACAAAGGATGTAATATTTCTCTTTTACTTCCTGTTGTTACTTTGGTTTTTTCATTTTTTACCTTGTGTCAAAGGTTTTAAATTTGTATGGGATGTGCTATCTCGCTTTTGGGTCTGGAACTTTTATGGAGCATAGGCATGAGATGGTATAGCATGTTGTTGGCTCTGTTTTGCGAGTTTCATCATATAATCTGCTACTGCGGATCTCAAACAAAATTGTTTTCTTTGTGATTTTTATTGCTTATAGTACTTAGAGATAACATCACATATAAATAGGAATTAGGATAGATAGAAAATGGCAGGAAAATCGAAGCAAAAATAGGAATAGATTTCCTAAATCCTAATTCGAGTGATCTACTTTCTAATCTTAGGATTCGGAAATTAAAGGAAATATATAAAGGAAAAATGATAGTTTTCTATCTCAAGATTTTTTCTATCTCGAGATTTTCTCTTGATTTTCAAGCACTCCCTCAAGATGGTGTGTAAATATCTATACCAATTTGTTGATGAGAGACTCGAAGTTAGGTTTGCAGAGTATCTTTGTAAGAATGTCTTCTATTAGTTGCGTTGTTGGCACAAATGACATATAAATAGCTCATGCATCAATCTTCTCCTTGATAAAGTGTTAGTTGATCTCAAGATGCTTAGTTCTGTCATGGTGCACTAGGTTATATGTAATGTTGATTGCGGCATTGCTGTCGCATTTCAGCTTCATGGGTATTTTCACTGATACTCGAAGTACTTCTGGTACTCATGTTAGCCATAACATCTCACAGATCCCGTGGTCCCTTGCTTAGTATTCCGCTTCGGCACTGCTTTGTGCCACCATATTCTGCTACATTCTGCTTCATACTTGGCTAAGTAACCAAGTTCACCCATACATATGTACTATGTACAAAATCCCGAAGTCGACCTTCTGATCTTGTACAGTCAGCATCCATGTATGCTTTAATCTCCTATTGATTAGACTTTTTGAATAGCAGACCTTTTCTAGGCGTGCTCTTTAGTTATTTAAAGACCCTATAGATAGCCTCATGAGAAATGCATATCTTGGCTTACCATACTCACAGTGAATGCAATATCTCGTTGAATTTAAGACAAATAGGTCAATTTCCCTACCAGCTTTTGCTATCTCGATGTATCAACTAGAACGCCATCTTTGTCATCTCCAAGTTTCTGATCGGGCTCATTGGAGTTTTTGCTGGTCTACAACCACTCATTCCAATCTTTTTTAGAAGATCTAGGACATAACTCCTCTGTGAGACTTTCATTCCTTATTTTGATTGAGCTACCTCCATTCCAAGGAAATATCTTGAGAGTTCCTGAATCCTTGATCTCGAACACAAAAGCAAGACATGAACCTGTAAATTCTGAGGATATCATTCCTAGTGATAATAATGTTCAAATACACTATCGAAATTGTAATCTTCCCATCACAAGAATGCTTTACAAACATGGTATGATCAGCTTGTCCTTGAACATACCTTTGTTTCTTCACAAACTGAGTTGACTTCTGAAACTAGGCCCTTGATGACTATTTCAGTCCATATAGTGACTTCTTCAATCTACCTACCTTTGGTCCAAAGCTTATATCAAAGCTCAGGAGGAATTCCATGTATACTTCCTCTTCCAAATCTCCATTCAGAAATGTATTCTTCACGTCTAGTTGCTGTAGATGCCAGTCAAGGTTGGCTACAAGTGATAGAAGCACTCTTACAATGTTTGGTTTTGCAACTGGGGCAAGAGTGTCTAGTTGCTGTAGATGCCAGTCAAGGTTGGCTACAAGTGATAGAAGCACTCTTACAATGTTTAGTTTTGCAACTGGGGCAAAAGTCCCAAACTAATTGATCCCATATGTTTGGGTGAATCTTTTGGCAGTCACCCCAGCTTTCTGCCTTTCAAGGGATTCATCATATTCTATGCTTAGTTGGGAATATTCACTTGCATCCAACCATGGTTTGGATTCATTATCTCAAGTTCCCTTATTTTTCTAGAGCTTTCATCTCCTTAAGATTGATGTATGAAATAAAAAAAAAAAAAAATCTCCTTAAGATTGCTTCCTTCCACTAGGGAACTTGTAAAACATTTTGCGGAATTGTTGGAATCTCCACACAATACGAGGTTGAGGTTGAAAAAGGCACAAAAATTGGGTGATAGGCTTTTGTAAGACATAATGAGACATAAATATTTTGGTACAAAACCTAACTCTTTTTTGAATAACAATTGGTATGTAAAGTTCAGTGGTAGACTAATTTTTTTTTTTTTTTTTTAAACTAAAATCAAGTTGGACAAATTGAGTTGGGTTATTAGATAACATTATCTAATAACTATATGGAATTCTGATCATACCCTAGTTCGGGCTCATGGCACCTTTAGGGAATAGAAGACTAATATTTTTGAGTTTTATTTTTTCTCGTATAAACTTGAGAATATGATGAAAGCTTTGTATTCTCGGTACTAGTTCCATACCTGTTATGCTTACAAGTAGGATGAGATGCCGATATAGGTGGACCCAAATTTTCATTATTGAAAAAACTTGGTTCAAAATCAAGTATAAGAGTTGTGGGAAAAGGATTTTTAGGAGGAGGATTTTCAGGTTCTATAAGACGAAAAGACTCTACGATGGTGTTGTGCGAATCTGCACTTTCTTTCCCCTTGAAGATAAGCTCCAAAGAAATTATAAAAATAAAGGTGACATACATGGCAACAGACATTTTTTTTTGGGAAATTGGATCAACGCATTTATAGCCTTTTTCGATTAGGTGCATAACCAACAAATACACATCGTTTTGCTCTATAATCAAGTTTCCCCTGATTTCTGTCATGGATGTGGACAAAGGAGGTACAACCAAATCGTTTTAAGGGTGAGGCTCTCTAGAGGCTGGGTAGGTCTCCTGAAGGACTCTCAAGGGTGTTTGAAATTTTTAACACTTTGGAAGATGTTCTATTGATAAAATATGTGGATGTAAAAAAGGCTTTACCCTAGAGGCATTTGGGAATTTTAGTCGTGGAGAGTAGAGCTTTTGTTACTTTTTAAAATGTGTTTATTCTTCTTTCATGCTATTCCATTTTGTCAGTGGAGCATAAGGGCAATAATTTTGATGCACAATTTTCTTTTCCAAGAAAAACCATCCCAAATATTTATTGAAATGTTCTTTCTTATGTCACTCCTAAAAATCTGGATTTACCCTTGGAGTTAAGTTTATATTATGGTTCAAATTTTTTTTTTTTGAGTATAGTCTCTACCTCTTTTAACAAGTGTATCTAACTCCCCCTCGTATGATGATGATCAATAAATGTATCAAACCATAGGGAAAATTATCTGTACTACCAAAATACCGATTCAATCATTGCCACGGTTAATGAGAAGAGACATGCACTACTTAATGAAGGTGCGTGCGGTGTGTACTCAAGTGATGTGCACGACACGAATTCGATTCCCCATGCTACCGTCGTGAGAATGAATTCTATGGCCGACGAGATTGCGGTCGCTGTTCTTGCTTGCGCCGTACCTTGTGCTCCGTGAGTCGAAAAAATGATAACGATCCAAGTTGCAGGCTGAAAGGACGAAACGTACTTACTCACGAGTCTGACTTTCATCAACACCCCAATACATTACTCCAAAAAAACTCCTATTGCACCGACCTCACATCCCTAATATCACGAACTTAACCTAATCAACCTAGGTCACCATCAATGTGTCTTCCAACGCTAATCCCACTACCCATTCGGCTATAAACCAAGAAATAACTTTCCCTTTTTAATTTGGGCTTACATCGTGTCGAAACCTTTTCAAAGAAGTGACTCCTCGCAAGCTCCCCGCCACATACATTGAGCTCTCTCAGCTTTATCTTTCTCAACAGAATACTCAGTGACCGACTTCGTACTGCCCCTTCGTCTGGATTGATCGTCAACGTCCCTTGTCCGATTGAATTTGTCCCTTTTGCTTAATAGATACTTTAGTTCAATGGCCTTTAAAGCAGTGATAATTATGTCCAGCAATCAGTCCACCATTTGAGCTCCATCTGTCAAATATATATTTTTTTTTTTTTCTGGTGAGATAAAATATATTAAATTTGCTTTTGTAGATGGGGTTCTTCTTTAGCATGTGCCATTCCTCACCAAGCAAATGACATCTTATTTTATTGGAGGAAAAGAAAGAGCTTTCCACGTCTCATTTTTTTGAGATAATTATCTAAAAAATCTTAAATTTTTTGATAATTTGCTATTGTAATATTTTTAGTTAATTTTAGTTGGAAATTACTAGGGTGAACATTAACTGTCTTATGTGGCATGAGGAGCATTGATGTGATAATTTTTGTAATATTTTTAAAAAATT
Organism: Eucalyptus cloeziana; assembly: GCA_014182715.1. Lineage (NCBI taxonomy): Eukaryota > Viridiplantae > Streptophyta > Magnoliopsida > Myrtales > Myrtaceae > Eucalyptus > Eucalyptus cloeziana. Next base: position 54,013,446 of record CM024641.1, on the reverse strand, counting down.
TATTGAATGATTTATGATTTTTTTTTTTAAAATTTTTTCTTTTCTTTTCTTTTTCTTGTTAGGACCGACAAGAGCCATCATGGTCATCGGCCTTAGTTGATGGCCTAAATTCCCTCATAGGTAGCAAGTGAAGGTCACAAGCCTCACTTGTGGCCAAATTTGGTCGGCCAAGGTTGCCATTATTGCCTACGAAACCCTCATGGGCCAGATCTAGCTATGAGTGAGGGCGTGCAAGCCCTTGCTTGTGGCTAGCAAGTCACCAGCCCTCTCTGGGATATGAATAATAAGAAAAGAAAAAAAAAAAAAAGAAAAGAAAAGTAAAAAGATCAATACAAATTAAAAATGTTAATTTTTTTTTTTAAAATCATATTAGCATCGGCCGTGCCACATAAGATGGACGACATTCATACATCAATAAATCGTAAAAAATTTAAAAATTAAATTGATATAATTAAAAATTTAGAATAAAATTAGCTATTGTATAATAGATTTAAGATTTTTTCAAATAATTTTTCAATTCATTTGCTAAGATTTTTTTTTTTTTTTTTTGGTCAAATAATTTTTCAATTCATTTGCTAGAACAGGCTCAAAGCTTGGCATGTTGTCATGCTTGATGGAAGAAAGTCAGAGGAGAGAGATTGAAAGAGAGAAGATGTGCCCTCCATGTCATATAATCATGAGAAAGACCCCATCAACTTTACACCTCCAACGACAGGACATCATTCATTCATTTATCAAGACAATGAAGCTCCAGACTCCATTTCGTTAGTATTAGTAATAAAAAAGTCTCGAGTTTAGTCATATGCATGCGCGAAAACAGGAAGACGCACGCACAGTTATTCTTCGCATGTGTTAGGGTGAGGAGGTCCAATTTCCATCCTCTACATTCATATTCAGCTTTCACTCCACGAGATTGTTGGATGTGCGTTCCGTGTCCATATTCAACGCTGGAAAAAACCCTAACTGAACCTTTCGATCTCTCTCTCTCTCTCTCTCTCGTTGCTTCACCTCTGCTTGACGGTGGAAACCGTCACTGGCAGTGGGGGGATGAACTCAGTTTCAGTATACTTTTGATAGTGTCGAAGTAACGCGAATATAATGATATTAGTCGAGTTCCCAAAATATTTTGGACACTTCATAATTTTACTAGTTAAAGTTTAGGTTGTGTTTTAACGACAAGATATATTGGTGTGATACAAGAAGTTCATAGTGAGATGCTACTGAATATTCTTCCATGGTGTTAGTATCATCTAAGGATGTGTTTGATTGAATGGAAGAATTTTTCGCAAATGAGTTCTTTGAATTTTTACGCATTTGGTTTGCTGAAAATGATTGATTAGTGAAAACTTATTTACGGTTAAAGAAAATATGCATGCTTAGAGTTAGGAAAATGAATTCCTTAACCTATGATATTGAGTATTTTAATGACTGCAATGATCTCTCATTTTTCGAGAGGAAAATCTTAAGCTATGCAAATTATTCGCGTGTTAGTCCACGTCTTACATCATAGTTCCAGAAAAGGGTCAATCTTCTATGCAATATTGATAATCACAAGAAATTACTTTACCATTAATCACAAAGGTTCAGACAGCCGAAGCCATCGGAGTTGATCAACATCGCATTGAAGTCCTATTTTTTATTCGGGGCTGTTAGAATATTTAAATATTCACGCCCTCATTTGGTGATCTTGAATCGAAGTCGACATGTTGTCGATGAGCCTGGATATCCTCGTGGGTAGTTTCTTTCGGCTGAATCCGGTAGTGCTGTTGATTCAAAATCGGTTTACGGATGTTCACTCAGCATCGGGTGCGCATCGTGAATATCAAGGGGTAGATTTCGTATGTGCCTTCTTAACGTATAAATTATTATAATATGATAACATACTATTCATATCATAGTTTATCATATATTCTATTTCTTATTTATTAAATAGTTATTTATTCGTATCCACTTATGGGTTTAATATTAGATTATTTTATTCATTACAACCGCCAAGCCAATGCTCTATCCCTGTCCCTTTCCAATGAAGCTTCCGGGAAGCCACATTTGATTTGAATGAAATAAGAAAAAAAAATTTGTCTCTATTTGGGCATGACCCCGTGTTTGGGGCCCAAATCATTATTATATTCTCCAATGGCCCCTGGCGTTCGTGCGGCATAACTACCGCCCGCCGCCCCCATTGCCCTCTCTGATTTTTTCACTACCAATTCTGCAAATTATTTATAAAGTTCTCGGCTGATACCAACTTTTTAATTATGCCAATTGAATATTAAACATTTTCACATTTTTTCAATTGAGTTTATTCAACCAATTTTAACCGAAAATCGCTGATGTGGGCCTAGTCATCTTATATGACATGGCTGCCGACATTGACACAGACAATTTAATAATATTTTAATTTTTTCAAATTTGTTATTTTTATTTTTTCTTTTTTTTCTTTACCTTTTTTTACTATGGCCGGCAAAGGCTTTGCTGCCCTTGCCCAATGGTTAGCGAGGGTCTGACAACCCTTGCCTGCCACAATAAAAAAAGAAAAAAAGAAAAAGAAAGAAGGAAAAGAAAAGAAAAAGATATAAAAAAAATTATTCATGTCAGTACTAATCATGCCACGTATGATTGCTGGTGTCCATGTAAGCTATTTCCAGGCAAAATTGATCTAATGGACTCAATTAACAAAACGTGAATATATTTAGGATTTAAATGGCACAATTAAAAAGTCTAGAACTAAGTTGTAGGTTGAGGACTTTTGGACAATTTTCCCCATCATTGCAAAGATTGTATGAATTGGAAAGTATTTTCTTAAAAATGATCAGTTGTAGCTCTTAAGTTAATTAGCCAATGAAAATGTCTTCATAATGACAAACACCTACTTCGAATGAATGGATTAGTTCAACTACTATTTTGACACGGCAGCGCACATTCTTCATAGAATCAGTGGGAAAAAGAAAACTGCGTACTCATCCCAGTGGCGGCTTTATTCACAACACTAGGGATTGACATTGTTGAAGAAGATGATGTGTCGGGGTTGCTGAAATTCTACACAAACTCCATCAATGTCCAACTATGCAATGCCCATTTCTTCCCCAAAACCAGAGGTACATGATGTGGAAACTTTTTTGTGTGTGTCGGTAATGGTTCAGCCACTCAAAACCAATGACAACTATAAAGTTACAGCAATCAATTGCTCGCATCACTATTAACCTGTCCATTCTTACAACCGCCCTCGTGCCAATTAGATAATGTTGGAATTGGGAAAGTTTATGGAACCCGTGTATGGCCAGTGATGATATTATTGATTAGGTCAACACCTGGGGACTTCTCGGTTTCTCCATAAATACGCCTCTCGATTTGCCATTCTCTTCATGCACCAAGAGGCAAACGCATTCCACCACCCAACCTGTGATTTGATCTTTCCCTTCTTTTTCCTGGGTCTCTGTCTTCCTAGCTATTTCTGTCAATGTCTTCCATTGGTGCAACCTGTGCTCATGTCTACGTGATGAAGAAACGTCAAGAGGAGAAACTCAAGAAAATGGAGGAGGAAGGGGAGAAGAGCGTCGGGGAAGACAAGGCTGGTGGTGATAGTAATGATTACAACGATAATTCTGGCTTTGCGTTGAACAAAAAGGTCCATCCTCATAGCTCACCAGCATCGAGTTTCGGGAAGACAGTAGGAAGTTGAAAACGGGGTCAAACGTGCTTGATCATGATAGTCCTTGTTTATGTATATATGAACCACCCCTTTATTTCTCTCGTCAAGTGCTTCTGTCCTCTCTTTTTCTTTGCTTGTGTGTGTGTGTGTGGAAATGCTTTTTCCCTCGTACTGTCGGACTTGTATATAACGCCTCTATCAAATGAGCTGAGGCCTTTCGTAAGATTACTTGTCAATAGAGCATAGATTGAAGCGTCTAGACAATAAATTCAATTATCTACTGAGATAATATTCAAATCTAAGCTGGGTTTTCGGCGATATGTGAAAAAAATCCAAAACGAGCTTCAGACAAAGTAGTTAGTAATATTGGACGATGCAACTAAAACTAGTATTAGCATGTACCAAAACTATATACGCATGAGAGGGGAAAAAAGGTACTGAGTCAATTGACTTCGAATATACCAAGGTGTTCGTACATTTGTGTTGGCAAAGTCAAATCTTATATAAGATAAATGGGAGTAGATCAGTACATCATCAAGCTTGCTTTATTCAATGATTCTCAACACTTCACGCTTTTAAAAAAATAAATTGCAGGAATAATGATCAAATTGTTTTATTAGAAGTCGACTTCCCTCTGTCTCCCTCACCCTCTCTTACTCATGCTTTGGTGGGTGGGGGTGTGAGGCCAGCCTTCAGTGCTTGAATGGTGGAAACATTAGTGTTGAAAGATTTAGCTAGGATTCCATCGTCGATGTTGGTCCCGAACACGGTCACAGCCTCACAGGGACTGACACTGTTCCCGCGCTCGCGCTCCCGAATGCAGAGACTGCCACCGCGAATTCGGTCTGATCAAAATTGTACTGATAGTGGACAAGCCCCTTGGGGAATATGAACATGTCGCCGGTTACGAGGGTCCGAGTGAAGAGCTTGTTGGTCGTGTCGACGAACCCGACCTCGAGGGACCCAAATATGAGGAACAGGAGCTCCGATCCGCGGGGGTGGGTGTGTGGGGGGTTCACCGAGCCAGCCGGGAATTCGAGGACCGCAAATGAGACACTTTGCCCATCAAGAGCAGGGAACTCCTTTAAGCTTGCTTTGGTCACCGTAAATGCAGTCGGGGAATTAAACCCCGCAAGAGACCTCATGCCAGTGTACGTGAAGAAGTTGCCATCGACGTTGGTGCCATTCGGGGCCACAAAGTCGGTAAGAATGTCGGGATCGCCGGCGCTCGTTAAGCGAAAAAGGGACAAGCTGATGACTAATGCCACAGCGAGCATTTTTTTGGACACTTTGAAGCTCAGAAAAAAATTACTTCCCTTTGCGTTCTTAGTATGAAGACAGGCTTGAGTTCTAGCTTTCTAACTTGGGCTTGTTTTTATAGGAAGTGTCTGAGGGAGAAGAGAGCTAAATGTTGCTTGCCGGAGATCTCAATGCCCTCGATGTTTTCTAGGCACTGTCAGATAATTAGAGTAACGATAGCAACTTGGTTCCATGCGTTTGTTATATCTTGCTTGAGCATAGTGCCGAGATATTCACATCGAGGACGCGTTACAACTCTGCTATACGCGCTAATGATCGACCCAAAGCGACATATCTGTAATTAAGCTGCTGCCTGTTTCTTGTTTTAACTCATCTGGGTTTCAAGTTCAAGTCCTCGAAAATGGTGGCAGCCGGTCGTAGAAAAAGGGAATTATTTTGCCATTCAACACACGTTAATCACGTTCACCTTAGTCACTATTTACAAGAATGTAACGGGCTTCGAAATTAGTTGGATCGCTATTAATTGATATTGAAATCTACCAATTTATGGGATTGATCTAATAAGATAGGGTATAAATATTTTTAATAAATCTAATATGTGGCTTACTAATATGGATCGAGTACAACTCACCTATAATGATAGGGTCTGTGGTTGAAAATACTATAAATAGTGTTTAAGTCTCTTTACTAACCTTGATGCATAAATAACCTCATATAAGGAGTGGTTACTGAACACAATTCATGAGGGGCATTCTAATTAAGTCAATGATACAAAAGGTAGTAAAGGAGAAGTACTAGATTTTAGTTATGGAGAACTCAGGGTATTACTTTCATGGCTTACATGTGGTATCAGAGTAGCCATAGTCTAGGTTTGGAACTTTAGGAGGTGGCCTGTTTTCAGAATTTTTTATCCGGTGAAAATTATTTTCGATCACATAGATGGATAGATCTTGTTGAAATGAGAATATTGATGGGTGGTGCACCTCCAAAGGATGCCGCACACGTCACCACGCGCAATTGTCGCCTAGCACATGCTGGGGCTAACATCATCGAATGAAGTTGGTGACCCACTAAAATGTGTTGACTTGATTAATAGTGGGTGACCTGACCCGACCTGCTGACTTGACATGGTTGACCACTGATCTGACAAGTCAAATTGGCGGTCCAGGCCAAATGAGGCATGTCGAGTGTGAGCTACACACACCGCACACTCAGGTGGAGCATGCAGGCTCCTTTTGGAGCATGCTCGCTCGGCACCGGCGTTGTCATATCATGATGCTTTACAATGTGGTATATTCGGTTTAGATGTTTGATGCTTTTAATGATGTGAAAATGCAAATAAAGATGTTAGCTCACATGTACATTATCACAAATTGGAAAGTGTGTAGCGTGATTCATTGATAGCATTTAACCTATATCAATGAATGAAATATTGTAACTGGTGTAGCATGTGATTTTAGTGACAAATTGTTCCTATCTTCAAATCTAAAATTGCATGTATATAATAAATATGAGATATAAAGTTTATATTTCTGATATAAAAGAGTTTCAATGATTGAATTGGGTTATGGCCACCAAAGTGACATACTTGATTGGGTTTGTGAAATTTTGATATCATATTGTGGTGGGATGTCTCATATTCTAATGAGTAGTCATATTCTCAAAGGAGGTAATTGTGTATTGGTTCATAAAGGACACATATACAACATATAGTTGAGGTGTGACTAATCTTAGTGATTCATACACCTAAATATGGTGAATTCATGCTAGTGAGAACATATTTTCATGGTCGCTGTCATGTGAAGAGCATACAATTATATGTCATGTTTGTAACTCTTAGAATGTGTACTTATATAGCTTCAAGTTATGCAGTACTCACGTAACGTTAATTGTATAGATTGCTTATTTTTCAATCACTTTCTCTAGAAACAACATCTTCATTATGATTGAGGTTTTTACTAGTTCAAACTTTAAGAAATGAAAAGATGATTTTTTATTTGGAATGGAGTTGATGGATGTTCATATTACTCTTATGAAGGATTAGCTAGCAAATCTTATTGTCACTAGTACAAAATTTCATGAAGCACCCTTTGGTACTTGGAAAAGAAGCAATTGGATTTACTTGTTATCTATAAAGCATTCCATTGGGAAACACTTGAAGAGTAGCATGCTTGCTAATTAACTGATAGAAGATGATGACAGTCTTGGAGACTATGAATTATGCCTCGTCTAATGTTGAGATTATGCTGCATCTGCAAGGATTCTTCAACATGAGGTATGATGGTTCTTGTGGGGTTAGGGATTGCATATTAAGGATGGTAAACCTCTAGACAAAACTCGAGGCACTTAATGTTTCTTTTTATGTTGCTTGCATTATGCATTAAGTTGTAAACGCCATTTCGCCAAATTTTGAGACATGGTCAATTAATGGCTTGATAGTTAAGGTGGTGACAGAGGAAGATAAATTGAGGAAAGAAAGAGGACATCTTGCCTTATACGCCTTTAATTCTAACAATAAGAAGAGTAAGAGGTCCAAAAATCGTACTCATAAAGAAACTCATCAAATTACTAGTTATTCTGACAACTTTAGTCCTGAAAAAGAATTCTTCAAGAAGGATGGTAACCATTGCTTCTTTTGTAAGAAGAAATGTCACATAAAGAAAAATTGTGACAAATATATAACTTGATTGTCTAAGCATGAGCTTGTGGCTAATGATTTTTTTTTTTTTTTAAATTTAACCTATCAGAAGCCCCATCTAATTTATGGTGGTTAGATAATGGTGCAACTAATCACGTTACGTTTACGATACAAAGATTCATAAATGAAGGAAGTCAAATTATGATAAATCAAAGCTCATTGTGGAAAACAATATTAAAGTCAACTAATCTTTCCTTTCTGTTTGTTGGGTCTCTATCTTCCTTGCTATTTTTGTCAATGTCTTCCATTGGTGCAAGCTATGCTCATGTCTATGCGATGAAGGAATGTCAAGAGGATAAACTCAAGAAAATGGAGGAGGAAGGAGAGAAGAGCGTTGTGGAAGATGAGGTTGGGTGTGATAGTAATGACTACAACAATAATTCTGGCTTTGCGAGGAACAAAAATTTCATCCTTATAGTTTTTTTTTGGTCGGTCCTACGCTACTTTTAATTTAACTCTTACTCTTAGACTTTTGTCATGCTTCTTTGCATAGTGTGGGAGTCGAAACCTACATTTGAAACTAAATCGTCCCCACTCCAACCTCCTTTGAGAAGGTGGGGATTTGAACCCCCACCTCCTCCTTCTATGCTAGAAGGGTGGTCACTCGGGCAAACCTAATCAAGCTAGAATATTCCATGTATATTTGAACCATCCCTTTATTTCTCTCGTCAAGTGCTTGTGTCCTCTCTTTTTCTTTGCTTGAGTGTGTGGAAATGCTTATTTCGCTCGTACTGGCTGTCTCGTACATAACGCCTCAATCAAATGAGCTGAGGCCTTTACTAAGATTACTTGTCAATTGAGCATAGATTGAAACGCGAAGACAATAAATTCATTTATCTTTTGGAACCCCAGATAATTTTCAAATCTAAGCTGGATTTTTGGTGAAATGTGAAAAATAATCCAAAATGAGCTTCAGATAAAGTAGTTAGTAACATTGGACGATTCAACTAAAACTAGTATTTTATGTACTAAAACTATATATTCATGAAAGGGGAAAGAAAAGATGGCAAGTCAATTGACTTTGAATATACCACGAGGTGTTCATATATTTGTGTTGGCAAAGTCAAATCTTATACAAGATAAATGGGAGTAGATCAGTACATCATCAAGCTTGCTTTATTCAATGATTTTCAACACTTCACGCTTTTAAAAAAATAAATTGCAGGAATAATGATCAAATTGTTTTATTAGAAGTTGACCTCCCTCTGTCTCCCTCACTCTCTCTTTCTCATGCTTTGGTGGGTGGGGGTGTGAGGCCAGCCTTCAGTGCTTGAATGGTGGAAACATTAATGTTGAAAGATTTAGCCAGGATTCCATCGTCGATGTTGGTCCCGAACAAGTTGGAGTACAACACCTAATATAATAATAAGAAGCCAAAGAGAAGTGTGCTGCAGCGTCACTTCGTAAACCGCCAAAGAAGAGAGTTCTTGAAGACAGCCCACAATTGTTGACTCTCAGCCAAGAAGAAAATGAAAGTTCAACATGCATGAAGTATAGACGTGAGGGGCACACATTATAATAATATTATAGTAGTTTGAGAGCCTTCAAGGAGCAGGAAGCAAAGTTCAAGTGGCCAGTACTTGGACGTGAAGAAAAAGTTGCGGCTGTTCTCAATTCACACTAAAGTCGGCAACGTGAGGCGGTGGAAGATGTCTATAAATATGGCAGTTCGTGAAGCATTTGAGTTCAGGCCGAAAGGCCTCACATAGAGGCACCGTAGCCTCAGGTCAACAAGGCCAAAAGGCCTCAAGGTGAAGGAAAAGGCCGAAAGGCCTCACATAGAGGCACCGCAGCCTCATGTCAACAAGGCCAGGGAGAGGGCCTCACGCCACATGCAGGCGGAGAACTTCAGGCAAGCAAGGAAGCCACACGTATGTGAGCTTCAGGGAAAGCCTCCATCAGTGAGAGCTTCGGAATAGGAAGTCACCAGGTGCAACGGTGAACTTCAAGAGAGAGAGGCACTGCAGCCTCAGTAGCTCTGTGTGAGCGAGTTATCCCTCCGTGATCGAGAAGAGAAGAAAAGAAGATAGAATAGTTGAGTGTATGCTTGTATTAGCTTGTTTGAGTGTGTACTTGTATCAGCTAGTTTGATTTGGGTATTTTATCGCTTCCGCATATTTTATAAGCTGCGCACTCTACAATTAATTTGAGTAGCAAAGGGTCGCATACCCTACAATTGGATCCAAATCATTTTGGTTCCAACAGAACACGGTCACAGGGACTGACACTGTTCCCGCGCTCGCGCTCCCGAATGCAGAGACTGCCACCGCGAAGTCGGTCTGATTAAAATTGTACTGATAGTGGACAAGCCCATTGGGGAATATGAACATGTCGCCAGTTTGGAGGGTCTGAGTGAAGAGCTCGTTGGTCGTGTCGACGAACCCGACCTCGAGGGACCCATATATGAGGAACAGGAGCTCCGATCCGCGGGGATGGGTGTGTGGTGGGTTCACTGAGCCGGGCGGGAATTCGAGGACCGCAAACGAGACGCTTTCCCCGTCGAGAGCAGGGAACTCCTTTAAACTTGCTTTGGTCACCGTAAATACACTCGGGGGATTAAACCCCATGAGAGACCTCATGCCGGTGTACGTGAAGAAGTTGCCATCGACGTTAGTGCCGTTTGGGACCACAAAGTCGGTGAGAATGTCGGGATCGCTGGCGCTCGTTAAGCCAAAAAGGGACAAGCTGAGGACTAATGCCACAACGAGCTCATACTTGGCCATTTTGGACACTTTGAAGCTCAGAAAAAATTACTTCCCTTTGCGTTCTTAGTATGAAGACAGGCTTGAGTTCTAGCTTTCTAACTTGGGCTTGTTTTTATAGGAAGTGTCTGAGAGAGAAGAGAGCTAAATGTTGCCTGCCGGAGATCACAATGCCCTCGATGTTTTCTAGGCACTGTCAACTAATTAGAGTAACGACTGCAACTTGGTTCCATGCGTTTGTTATATCTTGCTCGAGCATATTTCCGAGATATTCACATCGGGGACGCGTTACAACTCTGCTATACGCGCTAATGATCGACCCAAAGCGACATATCTGAACTCATCAAGCTGCTGCCTGTTTCTTGTTTTAACTTATCTGGGTTTCAAGTTCAAGTCCTCGAAAATGATGGCAGCCGGTCGTAGAAAAAGGGAATTATTTTGCTATTCAACACACGTTAATCACATTTACCTTAGTAACTATTTACAAGAATGTAACGGGCTTCGAAATTGGTTGGATTGTTATTAATTGAGATTGAAATCTACCAATTTACGGGATTGATCTAATGAGATAGGGTATAAAGATTTTTAATAAATCTAATATGTGGCTTACTAATATGGATCGAGTACAACTCGCCTATAATGATAGGATCTGTGGTTGAAAATACTATAAATAGTGTTTAAGTCTCTTTACTAACCTTGATGCACAAATAACCTCATATAAGGAGTGGTTACTGAACACAATTCATGAGGGGCATTCTAATTAAGTCAATGATACAAAAGGTAGTAAAGGAGAAGTACTAGATTTTAGTTATGGAGATCTCAGGGTATTGCTTTCATGGCTTACATGTGGTATCAGAGTAGCCATAGTCTAGGTCTGGAACTTTAGGATGTGGCTTGTTTTCAGAATTTTTTATTCGGTGAAAATTATTTCCGATCACATAGATGGATAGATCTTGTTGAAATGAGAATATTGATGGGTGCCGCACCTCCAAAGGATGCTGCACATGCCACCACGCGCAATTATCGCCCAGCACATGCTGGGGCTAACATCATCGAATGAACTTGGTGACCCACTAAAATGGATTAACCTAATTAATAGTGGGTGACCTGACCCGACCCGCTGACTTGACCTGGTTGACCACTAATTGGACAAGTCAAATTGGCAGTCTAGGCCGAATGAGGCATGTCGAGTGTGAGCTACACACACCGCATACTCAGGCGGAGCGTGCAGGCTCCTTTGGAGCATGCTCAGCATCGGCGTTCTCTTATCACGATGCTTTACAATGTGGTATATTTGGTTTACATGTTCGATCCTTTTAATGATGTGAAAATGCAAATAAAGATATTAGATCACATGTACATTATCACAAATCGGAATGTGTATAGCGTGATTCATTGATAGCATTTCAATCGTATCAATGAATGAAATAATGTAACTGGTGTAGCATGTGATTTTAGTGACAAATTGTCCCTGTCTTCAAATCTAAAATTGCATGTATATAATAAATATGAGATATAAAGTTTATATTTCTTGTATGAGAGAGTTTCAACGATTGAATTGGGTTATGGCCACCAAAGTGACATACTTGATTGCGTTTGTGAAATTTTGATATCATATTGTGGTGGGATGTCTCATATTCTAATGAGTAGTCATATTCTCAAAGGAGGTAATTGTGTATTGGTCCATAGAGGGACACATGTACAACATATAGTTGAGGTGTGACTAATCTTAGTGATTCATACACCTAAATGTGGTGAATTCACGCTGGTGAGAACATATTTTCATGGTCGTTGTCATGTGAAGAGCATACAACTATATGTCATGTATTCTATGCGAATGAGATTATATGATGATGTTTGTAACTCTTAGAATGTGTACTTATACGGCTTCAAGTTACTCAGTACTCACATAATGTAAATTGTGTAGATTGCTTATTTTTCAATCACTTTCTCTAGAAACATCTTCATTATGATTGAGGTTTTTACAAGTTCAAACTTTAAGAAATGAAAAGATGATTTTTTTATTTGGAATGAAGTTGATGGATGTTCATATTACTCTTATGGAGGATTAGCTAGCAAATCTTATTGTCACTAGTACAAAATTTCAGGAAGCACACTTTGGTACTTGGAAAAGAAGCAATTGGATTTACTTGTTATCTATAAAGAATTCCATTTGGAAATACTTGAAGAGTAGCATGCCTGCTAATTAACTGATAGACAGATGATGACAGTCTTGGAGACTATGAATTGTGTCTCATCTAATGTTGAGATTGTGTTGCATCTACAAGGATTCTTCAACATGAGGTATGATGATTCTGGTGGGGTTAGGGTTTACATATTAAGGATGGTAAACCTCTAGACAAAACTCGAGGCACTTAATGTTTCTTTTTCTGTTGCTTGCATTGTGCACTAAGTCGTAAACACCATTTCGCCAAATTTTGGGATTATCAAAACTTACAGCTCTTAAGATGAGACATGGTCAATTAATGGCCTGATAGTTAGGGTGGTGACAGAGGAAAGAAAGAGGACATCTTGCCCTATGCGCCTTTAATTCCAGCAATAAGAAGAGTAAGAGGTCCAAAAATTGTACTCATAAAGAAACTCATCAAACCACCCGTTATTCTAACAGTTTTAGTCCTGAAAAAGAATTCTTCAAGAAGGATGGTAACCATTGCTTCTTTTTGTGGCATCCCAAAATTTATAATAACCCTTGGATATACCATGAACCATGAATAGGTAATGGAAGTGTTATTGATTTATGTTATGGCCATATGAAATTAAAAATTCGAAATCTATAAAAGAAAGAATTAAAAGTGAATTATTAAAGGTGAGATTGGGGTTTATTAGGGTTGAACTTTAGGCCCAAGGGTATTGGACCTAAAGTGGGCCAAGAGGCCCGGCCCATGAAGCCCATTGGGCTGTCGACGCATGGAGGGGGGAGGAGGAGCCGCATGGCCTCCTCCAAGTGTCTTCAACAATGGAGACACTTGTCTCCTCCTTGGGGACAAGTGTCCCCCATGCAAAATGAGAATGCATGCAAGTATATAAGCAACCAAAAAGGAAGAGAGAGAGAGAGGGAGAGAGAGAATCGTGCGAGAGAGAGAGAGAGTGAGGCCGAGAGAAGAGAAGCCGAGAAGGGGGAGGAGTCGCCCGTCGCCGCCGCACGCTGCCCGTTCGTCCGCCGTGTGCCGTTGTTCTCCTCGGTCTAGAGGCAAGTTAGGGTCCTCTTGCTACTCTTACATGTGTGTGTTGCATGTATGTTTGTAGAAATGTCGAATTTTGGGCGAATAGGAGGGAGAAACCGAAGCTAGAATGACTTGTTCTTGAGTGATGTTGCTGTTTTCGCATGAACCGCCTGAGTCAGAATCTTGTGAGAGCTTGCATGCATGTTTTGAGTTCGATTTTGACTTTGATTTCTTCATGAAAGTTGTAGCCAACATCTTAAAATACAACATACTAAAATTTGGTGCAAAATGATGGAGATTTAAGGGGTCAAACTCTCATCCTACGGAGACACTAGATCTGGAACTGTTTTGCTGATCTTGTGGTAGATTTGTGGTTGCATATTGATTTTTATCAAGAATCTCTCTTCGACTTCTTCATGAAACTTGTAGAGAACATCTTAAATACTAACATACTCAAATTTGAAGTAAAGTGAACAAGTATAGCCTAGTGAATCGACCTACTCTTGAAGACGGTAAATCTGGAGACGCGGTACTGGACACCCGAGACTTCATGGACCCATATGGAGACTGTTCTTTGGAAATTTGACTTAGATCTCTTCATGAAAGTTGTAGGGGACCTCTTGAAGTAAAACATATCCAAATTTCAGAGGAAACGAAGAAAAATAAGTGGGTAAAAACTCGGTATTTCGGAGATGACTACACTGGACGTTTCGGTATAAGGACCAGAAGCTTTGAACGACTATAGGAAATTATCTAAAACGAATCTGGCCTAGAAACCTTAATGAAAAACCTAATTTAGTGTCTTAAATATATCCTGGTAAAATTTCATAATTTTCGGAGGTCGTTTGGGTATTTTAATCGAAATATTCCCAAAACTGCGCAATCTGACCTTGTCCGAATTTTGCATGTAGTAATGTGTGAGCTATATCTTTTTGTGTGAATCTCTTTTGGGTATGTGTTCTTCATGGAATTGTTACCTTTAAGTCTTATCTAGCACATTCTCTGATTTGGTAATTTTTGAAGATCATATGGATGTGTAATTTAAATGTTTTCCAAAAATTGTGCAAATCGTGTATTTCAGACTTAATGATGTTGGAATGCATGGCCAATACTATTCTGTAAAAATTTCTTTTGGAGAAATTTCCTTCATGTGATATCTTTATCTATGTCTTAACTACAACAAAGTTAAATTTCATAATTTTTGAAGATCATTTGAGTATTTAACCAAAAATATTTCAAAAACTGTGCAAGATGAATGGGCAGAATAAGTAATGCTGTGATGCGCTTCTAGTATTGAATTATGTAAAGACCTTTTGGTGTAATGTTCTGCATGAAGTATCTGCCTCTATGTCTTAATTATCACATGTTCAAATTTCATAATTTTTGTAGGTCATTTAGGTATTTAATCGAAAATGTTTCGAAAACTGTGCATGAGTAAGGCTAAAAATCCCTTTTCTGTGATGCATGGACCTATACGTTTTCTGTGAAGCTTTGTTTGATAGGGTGTTCTTCACGAAAAGTGTTTTCTTTAGACCTTATCTACAATGTCTTAAATTTTCAGAATTTATTTTCATCGTTTACAAATTTTCCAGAATTTTTCACAAAGAAGAACACATTCTGTTTAAAGCTGAAAACTGTTCTATTTAAAGATTATTTGATTTGTTATATAAATTGTGATATTTTGGGTTGTTATTCGTGCAATGATGTGGTGACATTCATGCATATCATATGACATCAAAAAGGCTGATTTCAACCCTTGGCATTTTTGCAATCAAATGTGAATTTGAAAAAAAATGAGATATATGAGAATATGCATTGTAATGAGGATACCGTCGGAGGTGTGAGCCAACGATGCCCCGGGAGTGTCGGGATGCCCGGAGGTGTGTGCCGGATGTCCTCGGGAGTTTCGAGATGCCTGGTGGTATACGGTACGTAATTCCATGGGGAATGCTTGGTGGTATGTCGGTACGTAATTCCGGAAGCCCTGGAGGTTTGTGCCGGGGGGGATTCCTCGTGATGCTAGTTGGGATGTGAGATGCCCAGAGGTGTGTGTCGGATGCCCGGAGGTGTGTGCCGGAGGCTCCTCGCGATGCCAGGTTGGGTGCGAGCGATAAATTGTGGGATGCAAGCATTGGTCCCTGGGAAGAAAAATTGATGAGATCCTTGTGAAAGATAAGAATTGAAAGTGAATCATGTGCATGGGTGTATGCATATGGCATGATGCATGATCTGCTTATGAAAGTAAATAGATGCTATTTGATATTGAAAAGGTGATCATGAAGGTATGAATGGATCTCATGGTGATGTATACTTGATAGCATGGATGATATGAATCATGGTGATATATGCACATATGGCATGGAGACATATGCATGGATGCTTGATGATAAGTGCATGGTGATATATGCACACATGGCATGGTGATATATGCATGGATGCTTGATGATAAGTGCATGGTGGTATATGCATATATGGCATGGCGATATATGCATGGCTGCAAGGTAAGGTATACTTGAATAAATGAATGATATGTGCTTTGTTCATGATACCTTGATTGTTCTGTTTGACGCATTGAGTAGTTTAGTGGATCTTTACTGCTGAGTGGTTGTACTCACCCCTTTTGGGGATTAACATTTCAGACTAGATAAAATTCCTCTGCTGCCACTGCCACCAGTAGATGGATCAAGTGGTTGGATATGACCGTGAGGAGGAGGATAGCAAAGGAAGGAACTTTTGGACGCCGACACTGATTTGATGGACTTTAAGTATACGACTGTTGAAGGAGATATCGGTCATCTTTTGAAGTATAGCCAAGTATAGAAAACCATGACATCTCGATGTACCGACTAAAGATGTCCATCTGCTTTATGTAATTAAAAGTGTTCGGCTTTAACTTCTAAAAGATGTTTTAGTTGGTGTGCACTGTTTTCTGAATATAGGGAAGGGAGTTGTTGGTTATGCTTCCATTATATGAATTGCGCAAGGGACCGATCTAAAAGATGTAAACCCCCAGGTTGTATGGACCCGCTGCAATTGAAATGGTATCAGAATGACACGTTATTAGGGAAAGTGAAAGGTAAGCGAACTGTGGCGACCCTAACGGATCGGGGGCCGTTCGGGGGTGCCACACTTTTGTAAGAAGAAATGTCACAGAAAGAAAAGCCGCAACAAATATATAACTTGATTGTCGAATCGTGAGCTTGTGGCTAGTGATTTTTATTTATAAATTCAACCTATCAGAAGCACCATCTAATTCATGGTGGTTAGATAATGGTGCGACTAATCACGTTATGTTTACCATACATAGATTTATAAACCGAAGGAAGTCAAATTATGATAAATCAAAGCGCATTGTAGAAAACAATAGTAAAGTCAACTAATCTTTTCCTTCTGTTTGCTGGGTCTCTATCTTCCTAGCTATTTCTGTTAATGTCTTCCATTGGTGCAAGCTGTGCTCATGTCTATGCGATGAAGGAACGTCAAGAGGATAAACTCAAGAAAATGGAGGAGGAAGAGAAGAGCGTTGTGGAAGATGAGGTTGGTGGTGATAGTAATGACTACAGCAATAATTCTGGCTTTGCTTGGAACAAAAATTCCATCCTTATAGTTCACCGGCATCGAGTTTAGGCAAGACAGTAGAGGATTGAAAACCTGGTCAAGCTGAATATTCCATGTATATATGAACCATCCCTTTATTTCTCTCGTCAAGTGCTTGTGTCCTCTCTTTTTCTTTGTTTGTGTGCGTGGAAATGCTTATTTCACTCTACTGGCTGTCTCGTATATAA
Source organism: Eucalyptus cloeziana (assembly GCA_014182715.1). Classification (NCBI taxonomy): domain Eukaryota; kingdom Viridiplantae; phylum Streptophyta; class Magnoliopsida; order Myrtales; family Myrtaceae; genus Eucalyptus; species Eucalyptus cloeziana. Next base: position 53,996,167 of record CM024641.1, on the reverse strand, counting down.
CGCCTCAATCAAATGAGCTGACGCCTTTACTAAGATTACTTGTCAATAGAGCATAGATTGAAGTGCGTAGACAATAAATTCATGTATCTTTTGGAACCCCAGATAATTTTCTAATCTAAGCCGGATTTTTGGCGAAATGTGAAAAATACTCCAAAAATGAGCTTCAGATAAAGTAGTTAGTAACATTGGACGATTCAACTAAAACTAGTATTTGCATGTACTAAAACTATATAGGGGAAAGAAAAGATAGCAAGTCAATTGACTTTGAATGTACCGCTAGGTGTTCATATATTTGTGTTGGCAAAGTCAAATCTTATACGCGTTAAATGGGAGTAGATCAGTACATCATCAAGCTTGCTTTATTCAATGATTTTCAACACTTCACGCTTTTAAAAAAAATAAATTGCAGGAATAATGATCAAATTGTTTTATTAGAAGTCGACTTCCCTGTCTCCCTCACTCTCTTTCTCATGCTTTGGTGGGTGGGGGTGTGAGGCCAGCCTTCAGTGCTTGAATGGTGGAAACATTAGTGTTGAAAGATTTAGCCAGGATTCCATCGTCGATGCTGGTCCCGAACACGGTCACAGGGACTGACACTGTTCCCGCGCTCGCGCTCCCGAATGCAGAGAATGCCACCGCGAAGTCGGTCTGATTAAAATTGTACTGATAGTGGACGAGCCCCTTGGGGAATATGAACATGTCGCCAGTTTGGAGGGTCTGAGTGAAGAGCTCGTTGGTCGTGTCGACGAACCCGACCTCGAGGGACCCAAATATGAGGAACAGGAGCTCTGATCCGCTGGGATGGGTGTGTGGGGGGTTCACTGAGCCGGGCGGGAATTCGAGGACCGCAAACGAGACGCTTTCCCCGTCGAGAGCAGGGAACTCCTTTAAACTTGCTTTGGTCACCGTAAATACACTCAGGGGATTAAACCCCATGAGAGACCTCATGCCGGTGTACGTGAAGAAGTTGCCATCGACGTTAGTGCCGTTTGGGACTACAAAGTCGGTGAGAATGTCGGGATCGCCGGCGCTCGTTAAGCGAAAAAGGGACAGACCGAGGAGTAATGCCACAACGAGCTCATACTTGGCCATGATGGACACTTTGAAGCTCATAAAAAATGACTTCCTTTTGCGTTCTTAGTGTGAAGACAGGCTTGAGTTCTAGCTCTCTAACTTGGGCTTGTTTTCATAGGAAGAGTCTGAGAGAGGAGAGCTAAATGTTGCCTGCTGGAGATTACAATGCCCTCGATGTTTTCTAGACATGGTCATATAATTAGAGTAACGACAGCAACTTGGTTCCATGCGTTCGTTATGTCTTGCTCGAGCATAGTGCCGAGATGTTCGCATCGAGGACAGGCTACTACTATGTTATACGCGCTAACGATCGACACAAAGCGACATATCTTGAACTCATTAAGCTGTTGCCTGTTTCTCGTTTTAACTTATCTGGTTTTCAAGTCCTCGAAAATGATGACAGCCGGTCGTAGAAAAATAGAATTATTTTGCCATTCAACACACGTTAATCGCATTTACCTTAGTCACTATCTACAAGAACGTAATGGGATTTAAAATTAGCCGAATCCCCTTAATTGGGATTCAAAATTACTGTTTTACAGAATTAGTCTAACAAGGTAAAATATAATAATTCTTAATTAATATAATATGAGATTTATTAATGTGGGCTGAGTAAAGTCAGCATGTAATAATAAGGTCTGTGGTTGAAAACTTTATAATTTGTACTCAAGTCACTTTTCTAATCCTGATGCACAAATAAATTCACATAATGAGCAGTTACTAAATGCAAATTGTGAGGGGTAGTTTCATTAAACTAGTGACACAAAGGGTAATAAAGGAGAAGCACTTGAGTTTTGGATCGTCACTTTATTGCATAAAAAACGATGGATTTTCAATTAGATGTGCAGATATTTTTCTCTTTTTACCATGTTTTAGATTCTAGCTATGAAGATCTTGGGGTACCATTTTTGCGACTTACATATAGTATCAGAGTACCCAGAAATCTTTTAGGAATATTCTTTGGGAAGGCTTGGGAGATGAGTTCACAAACCAGTTAAAGATCTAGGGCTGTAAGATTGGCAGGAAATAATTCCAATCCTTTGAGCTTTACTTGGTTTTCAAATTGAAGAACACTATTATTTAATTGGACCTATAACTTTTGTTGCCCTGTTTGGGCTTTCATTTCTTCTTTGCATATTATTATAATTTTTGTGGCTGACAATCACTATTGGCAGGCGACTTCAAGCTCTGTGAGACTTGTAAACTCCATAACGAAAGAGCTGAGGAATGAATGGCATTCTCCGCAAGGATATCCTATTTATGTCGCCACTGCTAATGCCACTCAGGTTTGTCCTTTCAAAGATGTCACTAGGTGTCACAATTTTGGGCTTAGCCATGTCTCACGTGGTATGGATGTCCATTGGTGTACGTTAAATGCGATATCATGTGGATTTCTTTCATAAAAGCTTATGATTGAAAATGGTCACTTGCTTCAGAAAGGATTTGACTCAGTCAAATACACGGTTCATGCTTTTGGGTTTTGTGTTTTGACGGGACGCATGTTGTTAGAAATGATACGACTTCTCCTCTATGAGCATAAAAATGGGATGGAAAATGATGCGTGAAAGTTGATGCATGGTGTTATCTTTGTCGATGATATCTGTTGCATGTAATAGAGCTTTATAATCTGTAGCATTTTGTATGAATTTATTTTTTTCTTCTTTTATTTGAGTTAGTTTACCAAATGAGTTTGTAAACCTGATCTATTATTTGCTAATTTGAAGGTAAAAATGTTTGCGATGTTCATGGTTGAGGAATCTCTTTCTATTATTTTCCTCTTGGTTCAGGTGTTCATATCAAGTTTTTTCTTCTAGTGAGTTAGTTATGAGTACGGACACTGGAAGTATCATATAAATCTGCCATGCTTCCCCTCGACAGGTGGTTGACGTGTTGTGTCCATGGACGCAGAAACTATTGAAAGTGGCATGGACTCTATGACTTATTCACACGGACACTAGAAATATCATATAAATCTGCCATGTTTTCCCTCAACAGGTGGTTGACCTTTTGTGTCCATGGACGCAGAAACTATTATAAGTGGCATGCACTCTCTGACTTTATTTGACTATCGTTTGGATAACTTTCTGTTATAGAACAGTTCCAGGCAATATGTTGATTTAAATTGGTTATTTCCCCGCTGGGGACTTCCGTTTCTTCTTTGGTGCGAATTGTGCCATGCTTTACATACCGTCAAACGCTTCTGATGGCTGGCATAGAATTTGATGATTCTGCTCGTCTTTTTCGTTTTGCTTTATACATTATTCGGCTTTTGCATCAGTTGGTCTCTTGATTGCCTGCCGTTTGGTCATCATGCCATTTTCTTTTCCCTTGGTGATTTAAGGAGAATCTTGCCTCTTGCAGTGCACATCCATGCTTGCATGAAGGTGCCTCTGCATTCTTTTTGACCTTCTGTAATGACAGGTTCTACTGGCATCTGGAGGTGGTAATCTTGTTTGTATAGAAATTGGCGATGGGATTTTGAACGAAGTCAAACATGTACAGCTACAATATCATGTCTCATGCCTTGACATTAATCCCATTGGAGAGAATATCCATTACAGTCAGCTGGCAGCAGTTGGAATGTGGACGGATATAAGTATTAGGATATTTTCATTACCAGACTCGGATCTCATTACCAAGGAGCATTTGGGAGGAGATGTAATACCCTCGTTCCATTCTGCTTTCTGCCTTTGAAGGGGTATGATGCATTCCTTTTGTTTTCTGCCTTATATTTTAAGTAGTTGCTTCTGCATTGTTTATTATGTACAACTTGCACCATGTTGCATATCTAAACCCAGGTAACTAAGTGAGATGATTTTGGGTGAACACTCGTAGACAATTTTGTGCCTGCTACTTTATTTGACTGGTAACATTTTCTTTTCCTAAGAGAAATGAAGTAGCACGCGTGGCTTGAAAGTCAAACTACATATTTGTATTTTTAGGATCATAGAGTGATTTAGCACCGATTAATTATTCTTTTTGCTTCTCATTTGTATCTCATCTTTTCCTAAACAGACATCTTACCTCTCCTGTGCTCTTGGAGATGGTCATCTCTTGAACTTTCGATTGAGCATGCATTCTGGTGGGTTAACAGATATGAAGAAGGTGTCTCTTGGGACTCAGCCCATCACCCTCCGTACGTTCTCATCAAAAAATACTACACGTGTATTTGCCGCAACAGATAGGCAATTTTCTCCAATATTTTCTCCTGTCATTTACAGCAGTAACAAAAAGTTACTATACAGTACTGTAAATCTCAAAGCAGTGAGCCACGTGTGCCAATTCAGCTCTGCTGCTTTTCCTGACAGGTAATTTGAGCAATGGCGATACATAGAGGAACTTCTTTTTAGTCCTATTTTGGCATGTGCCGGATATCCTCTTATAGGATGAAGACTTTCTGGGGGTCATCCGGTGCTACTTCTTGACAAAACAAATTCTTCATTTGCTGATATAGTGCAGACTGAGGAGGTTGGATAAATAAATTTAGAAGTTAATTGGTGGTTGTTTTCTGTGGCATGAAACGGATACTTTTTCTTGAAGTATGTGCTACCTTATGCTGTTGATTGCGGCTGCTGGCTTATAGAATTTGACCTACTTCTCAATAAGCGCTCTCTTTTTAATGACAATAATTACCTCAATCTGTCTTTTGTGTGATTATGCCTGTCTCACTTCATTGAGGCAGTTATTTAGGGTGATTGAATTGATCTCTTGCAATGCTCTCCACTTCAGTCTCAGCTCCAGCACAAAATTATGGGATAAAACCCCTTCCATTTTTCATATGCTCACATAGGGACATATTTTTCCCATTGACAGTCTTGCAATTGCCAAAGAAGGCGAGCTTGCTATTGGTACCATTGATGAAATCCCAAAGCTTCACATCTGTTCTATCTCCCTTGGGAAACTAGCACCCTCCATTTGCCATCAGGAGCAGTCGAGGACGTTTGCAATTTGTAGCTTGAAGTAAACCAGACAATTGATGGAGAGTATGAAATGCATTTTGTTCAGCTTTTGGATGACCAGACTTTTAGGTTCATGACGACTTACCTGCTTGATCATTTGAGCATGGTTTCTTCGTAGTTAGCTGTTCCTTCTGTGATGACGGTAATGCTTATTACTGTTGGGACTGGATATTATTTCCCAGAAGAAAAGATATTGACCAAGGTTAGATGCACCGTGCATGAAGCCAATCTGATATATTTTCTATATGTTAGTAAAATTATATTCATATTCTACAACACTTTCAGGGTCAAATATTAGTTTTCACTGTCGAGGATCGAAAATTACAGCTGATTTCTGAAAAAGAAACCAAGGGGACTGTTTACTCTTTGAATTCCTTCAAAGGAAAATTATTAGCCGCAATTAATGGACAAATTCAATTGTACAAGTGGATGCTGTGAGACGATGGTTCTACTGAATTGCAATTTGAATGTGAACATGATAGTCACGAAGTTTTTGCCTTCTATGCACGAACTCATGAAGACTTAATTGTCATTGATGATCTGAAGATGCCACGTATATCCCTGCTGATATACAAGGCAAGCAATCTTATTAGTTTAAATCACTCGTACATTTCTGGAGTTTCTCTGCTTTCTGTCTGCACCCCTTTGCCTTCTAGAACAGTCGTGCAATTATAGCTGTTACTTTTGACGTGAACGCGAGCACAATCTCTAGCAAACATTTTGCCATGTTTTCTCAATTGGGGAATGCCCGACATCTGCCTTTTTATCTTTGCATAGCCAAATTAAGGTTGCCATGTTCGTAGCCCCTGTTTCATGTTGTATAAAAAGCACGATATATTCTCACAGGTGGTTTATGAGGGGGATCGAGTGGAATTTGCCAAAGTAGTACCAGAGGGTTTGGTTTGTTTGGGGAAGGTACATGTCCCTGGTTTCTCGGGGCAACCTGAACTTAGAGTTTCAACACTTCGTTCTGAATGGAAGAAACTCTTGGTCTTGACCATAGTTTTAATTATTCTCTTTAGGACTGACCATTCTTTCATTTTGTCATCCAGCATGAGGAGGGTGCCATTGAAGAGCTGGCACGTGATCGAATTGCAAATTACTTGTCTGCCTTTGAGATTCTCCATGATGGCACTTATCTTGGGGTGGACTATAAATTCAACCTCTTCACAGCGAGGATGAACAGCAGAGGCACCACTGATGAGGAGAGGGGCTGTCTCGAGGTGGTTGGCGAGCATCACCTCGGAGAATTTGTCAACCGGTTTTGCCACGGTTCCCTTAGAATGCTGTTGGCGGATACCAATGTGGGTCAGATTCCGACTGTCATACTCGTCACGTTTAATGGCGCGATTGGAGTGATTGCGTCCCTTCCTCGTGATCAGTACGTAGAAGCTTCAGTCAAACTTGAGAAGGGTGATCAAAGGCGTCGGAGGACTGAGCCACGAGCAGTGGAGGTCGTTTCACACTGAGGAGACTGTGGATGCTGGGAATTTCTTGGACGGAGATCTCATCGAGTCATTCCTAGACCTCCGCCGCAGGTGGATGGAGGAGATATCTAAATCAATGGGCGTTTCGGTGCAGCAAATCTGCGGGAGAGTAGAAGAGTCGACCAGGCTGCACTGATTGCAGAGGAGCTTCTATGGTATCCTGTGTTGGAAAGGAGACCGGCACATGCATGAAATGACATAGCATGGCATGTTGTTGGGTATGTTTTCAGATTTCATTACACAACTTGCCACCTTTCTTTCCTGGTGCAAATTTATTTAAGTACTTGAATGGTGTGATTTGTTATGTCTAAAATGCAATTACGAGACTTTAATATTATGGGCTTCTGATAGAAAGACTTGTTGGTATGGGAGCATGTCCTTAGAACATGTTTGGAGCCTTAGAACTTCCCCTCGGTTAGGGAATCAATAAGTTCTTGAGTTCGGCCTCTTGGGAAATGAAATGCGTTTTCTCAATCTGAAAACAGACTGTTAACTTTTAGATTGTATATGTTCTTTCATAGGAAACTTTAGATTTCCACTGTAGATTGTTCCGTATAACTGCAGCTCTCTCAACTTGATTACAACAATGCATTGGGATATCGAAAATATTATTGTAATTTTTTTTTTTATTTAGTTAAAATTGTGTGTCGAAAATTGTACCATAGAATTGCCCATACCTATTCATCTTATGTAGCATATCTTAAAGATGCTAGACGTCGGGGTATCATTTGTGGTTCAAATTTTCATATTCATGCACCGAAGTCGCAAACCCTAAAACCACCGTCAACCTCGTGTTTCCATATGTTGGTTGTCACATGTATTTTGGAGTTCTCTCTACTACCAAGTGGGAGCAATTTCGTATGCGAATCTCCCATCCCCTTTTTTGTGCATGCCTTACGTTGCCCCGAGTTGCAAGGATTTGCATATATTACTCGGAATATATATACTTCAGACGGGCTTCTTTGCTATAAAGGTGAATTTTTTTTTTTTTTTAATACCAATGCTGATTCAGTCCTATGCCCGGTTAATGATAAGAGACGCGCATCACGTTAACGAAGATAATTTTAATATGTATGTAAGTAACGTGCATGACTTAAATTCGATTCCCCCCATTACTGTTTATGAAAATGAATTATCCCGTCCCTGCTCGTGTCTTACTTTGTGCTCCATGAGTCAACAAGAATGAAAACGATCTAGGATTGATTCTTCTGCGAAGTTGGATGCTAACAGGACAAAATATACCTACCTATGAGTGCAACTCTCACCAATACCACTCTACATTACTCTAAGGCACAGAAAATAATTAATTAAGTTAGTTTGCCTAATTCGGGGTTAAATGGTGTCGAAACCTTTTAAAAAAATTGACTCCTCGTAAGCTCCACGCCGTACGCATTGAGCTCCCAACTTATCTTCCCATAAAATGTTTAGCGACAGGCTTCGTACTGTCCTTTATATTTGATTGATCACCGACGTCCCTTATCCAATTGAATTTGTCCCTTTTGTTAATGGCATGCTTTAGTTTCAATGCCCTTTAGTCCAGCAGTCTGTCCACTATTCCGAACTCCATCTGTCATCTATTTCCTGAACCCAAGAAAAGAAAATTGCTTTCGCAGAGGGTTCTCCTTTAAGTATGCGCCATTAGTTACTAGGTAATTGATTTCATATTCTATCACAACATCTCATTTCCTATCTCAAGCTTGAGCTTGGCATGTCATCGTGCTTTATAGATGGTGTTAAGATTATCTTACATCGATTGTGAAATAAGCTGATACTCAATTTATAAATATGAGAAAAAGCCTCATTTTATGAATTGATTTTTGTGGTGGAGAGGTCCAAGACCATATAATACGGTCAACCTCAGAACAACTAAAGTCCCAGGTTAAAGTAAAATTTAAATTTGGTTTGCTGTCTCCTTTCTCTTTACTTTTTCATTGGAGTTTTTTTTTCAATCCATATTATATTTCATTCTGCTTTCACTTTCTTATTCACTAAACTTTTATTTATTCGATCTGTATCCAGATTCTATTCACTCATGCACTTATTTTTTATTAGCTTATTTTATTTATTTCGGTCGCCAAGCCAATGCGCCACCCCTGTCCCTGTCCGATGAAGCTTCGAGGAAGCTTCATTCGATTCGAAATGAACGAGGAACCAAGGTGCATGAGGATACGAAGTCCTATTTGGGCAATAAATCCTTGTTTGTGGACCCATGGCATCTCTGCTGGATAAGTACCCCACAACTTTGCATTTGTATAAGATATCCCAATGGTGCGTCCCACTACCAATAGTAGCAATCCCCACTATAATCTTCTCTCATTGCCATTACCAACTTATGCCTTTTAATCAGTGCATGAATGCGGTGCGATCAAGTACGGTTCCGCTACGGCTATACAAAATTGTATATTTGCTTTCCTAGAGTTACTTTCAGGTTTGGGAAGCTCGAGAGGGGCAAGAAACAGAAGTTGCGTGGGAAAAATATTTTCAGAACTTCCCAAAGCAGCAGTTTTGAGAAAATACCGTTCGTGGGAATTTTACTGTCATGAAAAGATGATTCTAAAAGAATCCGCAAGCCGAGAAATTATATAGATCTCGTGACAAATACATGTTTTTTTTATTCTTAGTTAAAAAGGTAATTTTTGGAATATCGATATTATATAAATCGGTATCAACATACTTTGCATTTGTAAAATAAGAATTTGCCCATCCGGAAGAGGAATTTGTTGACACCAAAAAAATTTCTTAGTGTTCAGTTGACATTCTCAGATGCAATCGGCAAAGAGGTAACTGTTGAGGAAGAGGAGGCAACATAAACTCAAGTAATGAAGTCGACAATCTTGAATACAACCATCAAAGAGGTAATGGTCAAGGTAGTGGAATCGATAACTATCGAGTAGTGAAGTCAATAACCATCAAGTTGTTTAGTCCATAGCTATCAAGTAGTTGATTTGATAATCGATGATTAGTTGAGTCAATAACAATCTAGTAGTGGAGTCAATGTAACTGTTTGTATAACTGTCATTTGTAGGCTATAAATATCCCAAGTGTTGAGTCGATAATTGATGATTAGCTAAGTCAATAACAATCTAGTAGTGGAGTGGATGGAACCGTTTGTATAGCTATTGTTTGTGGGTTGTGAATACCTTAAGTGTAATCTTTGTAAGGACCTTGAATCAATCACATATTTCATCGTTTTTTAGCAAATTTATCTTTATCTTAATTTTTTGCAACTTACATGGTTGATCGCTTGCCTCTAGTGTTCATACCTTTTATTTTAATGTCATCTACTTTCTTGTTAAAATCAACAAAAGACCCTTTTATGTGGGGTAGTAGGAACAAATGAATTTTTAAGACTTAGGTTGTTTTCTTTGTTTTTGTCCAAAACTGTTTACACTTTGTATATTAATTTACCATATGATTTGATGTGTAACTGAGTAGAGATGGAAAAGTAATTCGATTCTCAATTCTATAGAACAATACTTGAGGTATCAATTGTCGACTTGGCTAGACTTTATCAACATAGAAATGAATAGGTTGACCAGTTTGTTGCTTGGTTTTAAAATATTAAGAATATATCCCTTGTTTCACTCTTTGAAAGAGAATTTACAAATTTGATCTTTAATAAGAGAAGAATTTGAAGGCTGAGACTTTGCTTAATTATTTCAATCGGCTACAAGGGTGTCTAAGTAAAAGCAATTGCTTAAATACATAGATAAAGGGCCACATGAAGGCTTTATACAAAACGTGGCTTCAATGGAAGATATGAGTTAGATGATGAATCTCACCAAGATGAAATTCGGTAAGGAAAAATCAAATTTGCTGATGAGAAGGATGCAAATGATGACCATTGATTATCTAATTTTAAAGAATCGAATGATAGATATATTATGCAATCTTTTTAAAAGGGGGCATATGTTAATACGAAAAATGTCCAAGTGTTTAGTAGACGTTCTCAAAATGCAACTGACAAATAGGTAACCATCAAGGAAGTAGAGCCAACATAACTTTCAAGTAATGGAGCCAATAATCTCGGATGCAACCTTCAAAGTGATAATTATCAAGATAATCGACTTGATAATCGTCGAGTAGTAGAGTCAATAACCGTCGAGTAGAGGAGTTGATTGAGTAATTGAGTCAATAACTACCAAGTAGTGAAGTTGATGTAACTGTTAAGTAATCGTCAGTGTAGTGGAGTCAATAAAACCATTTGTGAAACTGTCTCTTGTGGGCTATAAATACCTAAAGAGTACTCTTTGTAATGATCCCCAATCAATCACAGAACTCAACATTAAAATTATCATTATCTTTACTTTTCTGCAATTTACATAGTTGGCCATGATTACTTCCAATCTCCGAATGTTTAATTTTTTAGTCATTTACTTTTCTATGCAAAATTAACAAAGGACTATTCGCATCCTTTATTGATTCACTTATTGATACATCCACACGTCGTAAGGTTTTTCGTTGGTCATTTTTGGAGCGAAACAGAATTTACCTGACCCTTCTATGACAATAAAAGCTACATAAACTCATCCTACAAATTATATGACGAACTTAACTAACCGCAATGCAAAATTGGGTTCATGCGGGTAACATTATTTCTTAGAACACTGTATATCAATTTAGTCCATTGAAAAGATGATGATAGTGTCTCGTCTTTCCCATTCAATGGTCATTATGATGAATTCCTACTTTGAATAAATGGAATTGTGCATATTATTCAACTCCACATGTTGACACATAAAAAGCAAAAAATTCATGAACCTCTTGCAATTATGTCAATTTAGTCATAAACTTTTCGCAATTGTACCAATTTAATTTTAAACCTTTTGCAGCAATTATGTTAATTTAGTCCATATGGCCAATTTCGGCCGGCTGGTTGTTGGCAAACATCGATGAGTGATGTGAATAATTTTTAATAATATTTTATTTTTTTCGGATTTGTTTATTTTCTTTTTCCTTTTCCTTTTTCATTTCTTCTTTTCTTCCTTCTTTGCTTATTTTCCCCATGATAGCGAGCAAGCCTTCGGCAAGGCGACTTCCCCTAGATCTAGGTGAGACCAACCTCGCCATGGCTCTCCTAGATCTGGGCAAGGCCGAGTGAGGGCCACAACCCTCACTTGAGGCTTGCCGGCCACTAAGAAAAAATGCAAATAAGAAAGAAAAGAAAAAAAAAAAAAAAATTAATAAAAAAACTTGAAAAAGTAGAATATTATTAAAAATTGCCCACGTTCACGTTTGTCAGACGGGCGTTGGCCAACCAAAACTAGCCAGATGAACTTAATTGACACAACTATAAAAAGTTTAGGATTGAATTAGGAAAAAAATTAATTTAAAACTAAATTGGAACAATTGCAATATGTGACTTTTTGGTAGTTTTTCCCAAGCAACATAGATTTTCAAATAAATAATGGTTGTCCAGGAGTTAATTTATAAGTATGGGGAAATCAGTGGACTCATGCAAAAGAAAACTGTGTACTTATCTTAATGGCGGCTTATGAACAACACTATTAATTGAAGTTGTTTCAGAAGACCATGTGCTGGGGTTGCTGACATTCTACACAACTCCAGCTCCATTAATGTCCAACTATGCAACCTCCATTTCTTCCCCAAAACCAGAAGGGACAGGATGTGGAAACTTTTTTGTGAGTATTAGTAATGGTTGACCCACTCAAAACCAATGACAACTATAAAGTTTCAGCAATCAATTGCTCCATCACTATTCACATGTCCATTACCAAACCGCCATTGTGCCAATTAGACAATTTGAAATTGGAAAGTTGATGGAACCCCAAGATAATTGGCTGGTGGTGAAATGATGAATTAGGTCAACACATGGGCACCTCTCAGCCTCTATAAATGCGCCTCTCGATTTGCCTATCTCTTCATCCACCAAAGCAGCAGCAAATTTCACCTTGAGATTTGATCTTTTCCTTCTTTTTTCCTGGGTCTCTTTGTCTTGCTTGCTGTTTCTGTCGATGTCTTCCATCGGTGCAAGCTGTGCTAATGTCTATGTGATGAAGAAACGTCAAGAGGAGAAGCTCAAGAAACTGGAGGAAGAAGGAGGGAAGAGAGAGAAGAGCGATGGGGAAGACAAGGTTGGTGGCGATGGTAATGATTCCAACAGTAATTCTGGGTTTGCAAGGAACAAGAAAGTCCATCCTCATAATTCACAGGCATCGAATTCGGGCAAGGCGGGAGGGAGTTGAAGAACGTGGTGCTGAACGCGACACACTGTGGTGTCAAATGTGTTTGATTATGATAGTGCTAATTTTTCTCGTCTAGTGTTTTAGTGTCCTCTCTCTGTCTTTGCTCGTGTGTATGGAAAATGCTTGTTTCCCTCGTACTCTGTTCTTGCATACGATGGCCTCAATCGTTAGATTTGAGGCCTTTCCTCATATTACTCATCAATAGAGAATATATCGTAAAGGGTAGACAACCAATTCAATTATCTTTTGGCACTCAATAATATTCAAATCTAAAGTGGGTTTTTGACGAAGTGCAAAAAATAATCCAAAATGAGCTTCATAATTAAGTAGTCAGTGACATTGGACAATGCAATTATGACTAGCATTAACATAATTATCCTGATCGTTAAGTGGATGATCGTTATTAATAAGACGTTCAAATTGGTCTCCGCCCACTAGTGATTGCGGCTCGATGGGGGTGGAGAGTTCCCACCATCGTAGCCACCTTTCTTCTGACATCTCCAGATTCCGTACGCGATAAGAGATGAAGGCCGAAGTCCAAACACAAATAAAGAAAGCTAATATTTCATTGTATTGAAGTTGGCGTTGTGATGATGCCATCGTGAAATCACGTCCCTGTGCTACTAGAGGTTTTTCTTTTGAAAATAATTGTCTTCTTTTAAGCAAGTATTTTAGCAAAATGTGACGGACAACGAGTTTTTCGATCAACACATTGTACGGCAACGGCAGAATCCCAGTATGTAAATGCTTAGCGTTCGATTATAAGTAATATTTTATTGGTTCTTTTGAAAAGGAATTAATAACAGTTTTTTTTTTTTTTGTCGAAATTTAACTTGATAATTAAACCGGTAAAAGATTACACCCACTTGCAACCGCGTCCGCATTTACAATATCCAAAAGGAAGAAAGGGGGGAAAATGTTCCAGTTGCGGGGCTTGATCCATGCGGCCATGGGCTTTTGTGGCCCAGTCAGCCACCGCATTGGCTTCTCTCCTACAGAAGGCGAGTCGAAGTCTAGGGTATGCAGAGAGCAGCGATTTAGCTTCTTCTAAGAGTGCTCGATCCTCCCATGGCGGCGGCTTGTCCTGGTTCAAGATCTCAAGCATGGTCCAGTAGTCCGATTCGATCTCCAGGTAGTTGGATTGAAGACCCTGCTTCACCAGACGATGGAGAGTGATGCTGAGGGCCTACACCTCAGATTGGAGCGCGGATGTCGCCAGAAAAGCTTCTGTATACACATCAGTAAGTCGGCCTCTGTAGTCCCTGGTAATACACGCCATTGATCTAGTTCTACCGCCCTCTTGATAAGCCCCATCGATATTACACTTCAGGGTTCCGCGATCGGGGGGTCGCCATAGGAAATCAGTCTGGTTGATAGGGGCGTTCCTTCGCGTCCCTGTGGGATGTGAACTGACGAAGCTTCTCGTTTGTACAAGAGCATCTGCAACAACAAGATGGGGCTGCGGTTGTTGATGTCGAAAAACGAAGTTATTGCGGCCCCTCCATATATGCCACAAGACATGTGCAAGGAGTTCAAGTTCAGGTACGTTAGTCCGGCTCCTGACTTGATCAGTGATCCATGTGGTTATGTTAGTTACTGGATGCGCAATACTGAGGTTGCGCATATCCGAATGCTGCCAAATCGCTCTTGTCCAAGAACAGTTAAAAAACATATGTTCAATTGTTTCCTGGGTTTGTTGATCACAGAGAGGGCAAATAGAATCTAGAATAATATGTCGCTTGAATAGGTTGTCGTTGGTTGCAAGGGAGTTATGATAAATTGACCAAAAAAAGTGTATGATTTTTTGCTTCGTGCGCAACGTCTAGATTCGCGTCCATAGCTTTCTGTTCTGACTGAAGTTGGTTGAATTGTTGTGATTGCTGCTGTGGTTTGTGGTAGAGATAAGGGTGTGATAATTGCTCTTGACTGAATGTGCTCCGCTCTTTGTTGCTGTCCATATGAGCTTGTCCGAAGTATGTGCTGGCCTTATAGGGATTTTGAGTATCTGATCTGCAATACTTTCTTCATAATGCTATTGTATAAGGGGAACGTTCCAACATTGGTGAGCATGATCAATAAGATCAGCCACCAATTCCGGTTCACTCCTTGTAGGAGATCCCGTTAAGGGGCCGATAGATTACCAGTGATCTCTACAGATATTAATATTCTGACCATCACCAACCGACCAGCACAGGTTTGGGCGAATGGCTTCTCGGCCTGTAAGGAGACTTCTCCATCCCCAAGAGGGGCGACACCCATTTACTGCATTTAGGAACGTTGTGTTTGGGAAGTAGATTCCCTTAAAAATTTGGCCCCATAAGGATTGCGGACTTTGTAGTAATCTCCAGGCTTGCTTACCCAGCAGTACATCATTGAATGCCATTAAGTCTCGAAAACCCAGACCTCCACTATGCTTGCTTGATTTAAAATATGCCCATTTCTGCCAGTACACCCCTCGTTTACTGACATCAGTCTTCCACCAGAAGCTAGATATGCGCTGTTCTAGGCCCTTACAGATAGAGAACGGAAGTTTAAAGACTAGCATTGCATACGTGGAATAGCCACTGCACTACGATTTAATAAGGACCTCTTTTCCTCCTTTCGATAATAGGCGTTCTTTCCATCCTTCCATTTTGGCCGTGGCCCTTGCCAAGATCCAAGAGAACATTTCTCTTTTCGATCGTCCCTAGTCCGACGGTATACCCAGATACTTACCATGTCGTTGCAATACAAGAACCCAGAGTTTTCTCGCTAAATTTTCCTACAAGAGTGTTGGACAATATTTGCTATAGATCAAGCTTGATTTATTCTTGTTAATGGCCTGTCCAGTTGCTAGACAATATTGATTCAAAAGATCAGCCATATTTTGACATTCAGAGATAGTACCGTCTAGAAAAAAGACCGAGTCATTAGCAAAAAGTAAGTGGGTAAGGGTCGGACAGGATCGGGCAAGTTTGATACCTTTCAGATGGCCACTTTCAACCGCTTGGGCAATTAAGGTAGAGAGTACATTAGCCACCAACACAAAGAGACAAGGAGAAAGCAGATCACCTTGGCTCAGTCCTCGCGTAGGCTTGATATAAGGTAGTAGCTCACCATTAAATCGCACACTGAAGGCTGGTGTAGTGATACATTCCATGATCCATAGAACCCAATTATGATGAAAGCCTAGTTTAATCAAATAGTCTCTCAAAAAATCTCATTCCACCCTATCATAAGCCTTATGCATGTCTGTCTTCAGTAAGATTTTGTACCTCCGCCTCCATTTTCGTGCTTTGAATTGATGCATGACTTCTTGGACTAGCAAAATATTGTCTTGGATCTGTCGCCCACTTACAAAAGCAACTTGTTCTTTTGTGATAAGCTGAGGTAGCCAAGGTTCTAGTCTATTGGCAAGGATTTTCGATATGATCTTATATACATAATTGCAAAGACTAATTGGCCTATATTGATCAAGTTTTTTAGGGTGGGAGGTCTTAGGGATCAGAGTAATGATAGTGCGATTAAGATGTCTGGGTAACTTACCTGAATGAAAAAAGTCGTCCACTAACCGGAAAAGATCATCCTTGACAATTTCCCAGTGCGTTTGATAGAACAATCCACTTAATCCGTATGGGCCTGGAGCTTTGGATATCCCCAATTGGAAAGTCGCCTGACACACCTCTTCTAGAGTGACCAAGGCAGTGAGCTGGGAATTTATATGTGGAGTTACAATTTAAGGGCATCGATCCAACACCGGGCCATAGGCACGTGACCCCACTGAAGTATATAATTGCGAGAAATAGGAATTCGTCATCTCCTTCAAAGTATCAGGATCTCGCACCCATTCATGATTATCATTTTGGAGCACTGTTATCCTATTTCTTTGGCGCCTTTGAATAGTTGAGGCGTGAAAAAATTTCGTATTCTTATCCCCCAATGCAGCCAATTAATTCTAGATCGCATGGACCAGAATTGCTCCTCTCTTTGCCATATATGTCTGATTTCTTCACGTATATTAGAAGCGTCGACGACTTCATTGCTAGTGAGTTGCGGGTTGTTGGTGATGTCGGTCAATTGTTGATGTAGTGAGTTGATTCTTAGATGACCATTCTTGTATTTTGAGGAACTCCAGTCTCGTAACGCTTTAGCAACAGCTTGAAGCTTGTACACTACAAGTGGTTGTCCCTGGTATGAAGAGTTCTAGGTCTGATAGATAACTTCGTGACATTCAGGATCCTAATTCCAGTAGGCTTCATACACAAAGTGCTTGCTGCCCTTTCTAGTTGATGGGTTTGTGATCAGTAATAAGGGGCTGTGATCAGATCCCACAGTCGGCAATGCAACAACTTTAGCATTCAGATATAAAATACGCCAGTCAGAAGTGCACATAACTCGATCAAGATGTTCTTTGATAAGCGCATCCCCTATTTGACCAAGTAAATTGACAACCTTTACTCTCCACTTCCATTAGGGAACAATCATTTATTAGAGACCGAAAAGATGATAGTTGAAATGGAGTTGCTGGTTGCTTACCAACCTTTTCCCACGGGTATAGAATTTCATTGAAATCACCTGCACAAACCCATGGCCAAGCATTTAAGGTACCGATCATCCTTAGATCTTGCCATAGCGATTGTCGCTTGTGATAGGAATAGGGGGCATGGACACATGTAATATGCATAGTGCGATCATCAGTCAAGTCCTTACAAAGCATATCCATATAATCCGTAGAAGTGTAGAGCATATCAATAGATAATGTGTTCTGCCAAAAAAGCGCCAATCCCCCTTTCATACCAATAGGGTCGCATACAAAAACATTGTGAAATCTTAGTCGCCGTTGCAAGTTGATGAGAACTGGTTTAGAATTCTTGGTCTCCATGAGAAAGACCATATCGGGCTTATCTTTGGCCACTAAGGCCTTAAGTGATTGAATTGTCAAGGGATTGCCCAAGCCCTGACAGTTCCAACAAAGGAGCTTCATTTGTGTGTGGGTGGCTGTTGAGAGCTAGCCACCATTACCCATTGAGCCATGTCTTCTGCAACATATACAGGTGTCTCCATCAACTGATGTTCATCAACTTCAGGAAAGGCTGAATGTCTTGTCTCATAAGGCGAATACCTTCGCTACTTTTTGGAAGTACCCCCCGTGATAGGTGTCCTTGGGGATTTCCTATGAATCTGTATTGAGGAATCCAGTTGATTAATATTAACCGCCTTGAGTTTTGTCGATGCAGGGACCTGATATGTGGTGTGTCGCTTTTCCTATGCTGATGCAGCCGAAGGAGGGATCTTTTGAGGCTGCTTATCTACCCTCGCAGGCGTAGGTTCAGGCAGCGGCAATAGTGGAATTTGCTGCCTTGTTGGAGGAGTTTCAGGTATTATCTCATCCAGTTGTTGAGTTATATCCTGAGGATTATAGAAAGCCTTCCAGTATGGGCTATGTTCCCGCACCTCAGCATGTAACCACTGGCCATAGGCCATCTTGTTTTTACCTTCTATGGGTGCATCATCATAAGGAAAATCTTGGCAATGTGTCGCATAATGGCCTATCTTCCTGCATGAGTAACAGAAATGTGGCAAGTGTTCGTATCGAAAGTCAAGCCATAGAGTTTTCCCATCTATTTTGATGAGCTTGCCAGTCTTTAGTGGTTTGTCCAGCTCTATCTCTATTCAGATTCTGCCAGTTCTGATGGTAGATCCCTCTGCTACAGGTGGGTCGACAGCAACAATAGCTCCTATTTGCTGCACAGCCCTTCGAAGGAGGTGTTCCGTGCTCCATTCTAATGGCAAGCCAAACACATGGACCCAGAAAGCACAACAAGTAAAGTCATAAAGGTGCAATGGTGTATTAGGAATCCATTGTTTGAAAATGACTAAATGCCCCGACAATAACCAAGGTCCTCCATCTGCAATTCTTTGCTTGTCATTTTCCAGCTGAAACTTTGCAATATAGAGGCCATCATCCTGCTGTGATATATCCACTCGTTCTGTCCTCCAGGTGCGCCGCATAGTAGTTTGAAAAGCCAACAAATTGACAGAGGGATTGGAATAGATGGTGCCGACTAAGGTGAGGCGACATTCGTGCAGGCGTTCCAGAGGAGGTTCTTCCTCCCATATATCTATTTCATTTTCAGAGCATAAACGACCAAGCCGCTGGCATAGGGCAGCTAGGCGTAAAGATTCATCAACTGCATTTGAGTCCATTGTCTCTATCCGACAACTACTAGCTTAAACTAGTGGACAGGAAACTGTTCTCTTGACCCTCTCAAGCAAGGCATCACACAGACAGACGAAAACAGTAAAGAGATAAAGCAATTTACCACCTGGAGGACAGACGAAGGCTATCCAACGCTGGCTCGAGTGAATCGGGGACATGCAACACCTCAAACGCACTGGGCTAGAGGGCTTGAGCCCTCTTGTGAGTGCCGCATCAGCAACTGAAGGAATAGCACAGGGGTTGAACGAAATCGCGTGAGATGGTGGCTTGCGCACGAAATGCAGAGAGAAGACCCAGAAGACCAGGAGAGAGGAGATGTAAGATGGAGGGATCGAAAAGATGAAGGGGAGGGTAATGGGTAATAACGGTTAATACCTTAAAAAATGTCAAATTTATATGCCTATGACAAATTTATTCTAAATTGATTTTTTAACTATAAAAAATCCTGAAATGGTATATTTATGACAAATTTATCTCAAATGATTACAAAAAACCCCAAATTAATACACTTGTGATAAATTTACCTCAAATTAATTTGTTTAACCTTTTCAAACCCCAAATTAGAACATTTATAATAAATATACTCTCTGTTAAATTGGACTAATAACACGGAAAACCATAAAAATGATACAACTATGACAAATAAATAGTAAAATCCCAAACTAGTATACTAATCCATTGTCACGTGTCATCTAACTCAATAATTTGATAGTAAAACTTAACGGAAACTAACAGATGATAAATTTATTATAAGTGTACCAATTTTGGATAAATTTGTCAAATGCGTAGTAGTTTGAGGTTTTTAGTAATCAAAAAAATTAGTTTTGGGTAAATTTGTCATAAATGTATCAGTTTGAGATTTTTCAAGATATCAACCAAATTAATAAAGGTTAAAATATAGATTAATTTTCATCAACGTTGTTTAGTTTCAAGTATTGTTGTCAGAAAAATGTGATTGATGAATTGTTTGTCTAAAAACTTGTTGATAGTTTACCAACCTTTAAATTAAGTTATTAACGGTAATCTAATTATTTTGAAATTATCAACCATTTGAATAAATGAGCAACTTTTATTTGTGTAACTTACCGAAGTATTACTAAGTTACCAACTCTTCTAAACTATTATTTACCTTAATTTGAGTAATTTACCAACTAGTTTTGGTTATCTAATCTTATTTGAGTCATTTACTAATAACTATTTGATCATTTTAAATTTTTCTAAATATTGTAACAGATTATCGATTTGTATAACTTACTAGCGTTTCCAAGTTATGAACCCCTACACAAAATTACCAACTTTTTTCCATCAAAAGTACCAACTAGACTTATATTATTAATTCTGATTTAAGTCACTTAGATATACTCATGTGGCCTCTCCTGGTTTCATTCTCACTATCCAAATAGTTGGCATTTTTAATAGCAACGAATGAACACAGAATCAGATACGAATGCACAGGGAGGCATTTCGTTGTAAAATCCAAGAGGTTTTTAGTGAGGATATAGCATTTTATAACATGCAGGCACAGCCAGATTTGGCTTGCAGATTGTGCAATAAAAGGTCCCTAGCAAACTCTAAATCGCCTGTAGATTGGGCTTTAATATATAAGAGAACCCAAATTTAACTCGATGCAATCTGTACCGTAACATCTTCACCCCGTTTCACAGAATTTACTACATGATGTTCTCTGTATTCTGCATTTCCTATGGACTCACTGTCTTGATTTTGTAGACACGTCTCCCTCGACGGATGCGTAATTCTAATTGCAAGGGGTTGGTCGAGTGGTTAGACACTTGGTTTTAATGCGGCATATCCCAATTTGAAGTCGCGAATCATGAGTGGTCTTCGGTTCTTCGCCCCCCACTCTCGCGGTTAGTCAAATGGAGTGGAGAAGCTATGTTTTCGCCTCGCCAGGCACACTATGTTGCCCTCGCTTCCTGCAGGAATGCGTCAAGCATATGCTGACAATTTTAAAGAGCATCTTAATACAACCCAGCCACCGCGATACAGATCAAAACAGAAAGGTAGAATCCAAACTAATGGACATATACATGTGAAATTGCTTTGTGGACCGCAAAAGCTAAGACCTTTTTTTAAGTGGTAGACATTCCGTCGTAGTTGCACGAGCCCATGTGAACGAAAAGGAAAACAAGCGTATACAAATTAGGGATTATCATTCGCGATAATCCAAAATTACCTTCTCCATTCATGATAGGACTATCACACCCAGACGCTGAGAAACATTCCTGGACGATATCACGGGCAAAGAGGAGAACCTATTCTCGTGTAACACTCTGCAACATAAGGGATAAAAAAAATCCCAACCAGCCGCGACAACTTCCATTGCTGTTTTCCTTCCGCAAATGTGTTCATTAGCCTCGTCGAGGCGATGGAGATGGTGTGGCTCATGGCATCGGGAGGAGCTCATTTACTAAGGCAAGCAAGTGCTCCTCCTCCACCTGAAGAGACTAACATTGATTGCAGAACGTGGAAACTCAGTGAGGATGGCCTGGTTTTCTTCTTCAATGCGTTGACTTGCCTGGAAGATAATAATAGAGAGAGACGATGAAGAAGAAGAAGAAGAAATGCTATACATGGGAGGTATCATTGGCCTGGAAGTACCTACCTATCAAGCAAATTATGGAATACTGAATTACAAGCGAATCTATCGATTCACTACCAAATCTACCGATTCGATACATATCCATCAAGTGTATTGATTTGTAATGTATCATGTCTTACCTTACGTCTTACCTTCTAGCTTTGTTCGTTTCATGAAAAATTTGATGTTCTTTAAAATATTTTCCGAAAGGTCATTTTCTAGAAAAATGACTTTTTTTTTTTTTTTTTTTTTTTTTTTTTTTGTGTTTGATTGAAATATGAAAATGGACGGAATATTATTTTTCGTCATTTGGAAAGAAAAATCTGATTTGATTTCACTAAATAGACTGACATTTTCAAGTGCTAGCAATTTGCGCATGGACAGCCAAGGTACCAAGCAAGGCCACCGGGATCCTAGGCCTAGCTTGAGTCGATCGAGGCTAGGCTCAATACCCTTGCGCCCGTGCCCGAGACCAGTTCCATTGAGACCAAGCCTTGGGCCCCAGCACCAGGGTCCATCGATGCATAGTGTGCGCACAACAAATGCACGACAACGCACAAAAAATCGTCACCACTAGAGTAGTATAAATATTATTTTTCTCATTTAATTATAATTTAAGTAGAGATAGAAAGAGTCCTAAAGTTTTTTGAGCCCAGGCCAGTTCTATTGAGACCAAGCCTTGGGCCCCAGCACCAAGGTCCATCGATGCATAGTGTGCGCACAACAAATGCACGACAATGCACAAAAAATCGTCACCACTAGAGTAGTATAAATATTATTTTTCTCATTTAATTATAATTTAAGTAGAGATAGAAAGAGTCCTAAAGTTTTTTGAGCCATCTTTTTATAATTTTGAATTTCCATAGTGGATTTTACTTCTCCTCTCCCTATGATTTTTTTAGCAAGGGTTTTCCATGTAAATTCTTGTGTTCTTTTATTCTTCTCAATTTTCATTTCATTGTAATTTCCGCATTGATCATAACAACTCGCATGTAGGATGGTTAGTAAATTTGTATTGGCACAAATTCAAGTCTGAGAAATCAAGAATGATTCTCTGCACTCTACTTCTTATAGACTGCTTCCATCTAAGTATGAAATCTGCAACTCAAGAAATCCCATCTTCTAATGGAAATCACTCGAGACGTCCTTCTTTGGAAACTTGATTAGTTTTGAGTACCCTTCAAGCCACAGCGCCTTAAGATTTCTCAACCTAATAATACTAGATAGAAGGATTACTAGTTTCTTGTAATATGTCAAATTCACATCCTCCAAAGAGACAAGTTTCTTATGGATGCAAGAAATTCCTCTATTGAACTCCTTTCTAAATCAAGTCTTCTCAAGCCTTTTAAGTTTATTTGTAATATCAGTGAATCTTCACAATTTTGAACAATTATTAACACTGAGATGTTGAAGATTCTAAGGACTGGAGCATATCTGAGAGATGCTTCAAGTTTTTGCACCCACGAAGATCTAAATTCTCGAGACATGTAATATAGGTCCGAAGTACAAATTACCGACGGTCATTCCTTGAATTTAATGAACTTCAATTTTTTAAAGTCCCGTAAGAAGCTACTGGTCTGTCTGTCATGTACAGGGTATTTGCATTTACAAAAAATTTCACCCGTCATAAAAACATTATTGACAACATGATCAAGTAAATGTGCAACTAATATTGTTTCGGCAATACTTAGATGTTGATATTCTGCAGATCTAATCCAACTAACTTCTTTGGACCATCTCTAAATTATGGAATCAAGGCACAATGAGGCCCTTCAAGCCACTTCAATTCATTAGGGAAATACATGGGTTTTTGGAAAGAATTATGCACAAGATGTAGGATGAGCAAACTCAACTTTTTAATGTTTGTGAAAGCATTAGGACCAATATAGACATCTCTTCTCGCTCTAGTAGCACCAAAAGTCTGATTTTTATCACACCTGTTCCTAGTATATTTATTCAAAAATATTAGGTTTCTTTGTAACCATAGTAAACAAAGTCAAAGATAATAATAGAATACGAATTCTTAGACACTAACAAGTCTTATTGCATCTCCCGATAGAACATCATCATAAAGCCATAATCTAATACTTTTCTCGGCATCATCACAACATTCTTCTTTTACAATATCTATACCCATTAATTGTATCAAGTCATGCATTTGCAAGGTCTCACTCTCTTCACTAATTAAGGAGCAAGCAACGAGAATTTGTGCCCAAATAGTCATCTAAATATCACAACTATCAAGAACTTGCTTTTTGTACTCTTTCCTCCGCCCCTTGAAGAAACAGACAATATTGGGAAAAATATGTTGGATATATTGTTAACATAGTCCAAAATAATATGTTCACATACAAGCCTAATAGGTGAAAGTATGGTTTTTGGGTCCATATGGGCCGGAGCCCAATAACTTGCATATATAAACTCTAGAGTTCCCCTATGCTGGAGGTAACACTGTTGAGCGTTCCAAACTTGACGTCTCTTGGTATAATACTTCAAGCAACTACTTCTTCTCTCTCAAACCTATAACCTCCAACAATCTTGAAGTATTATGTTCGTGTGTCGGATTTGAGCGAGTAAGGTGTCTTCTTGAAGAATTCATCAAGACGAACTCATGGGTGTAATTTACTTTTGATTTCGACGGTGGTATTGGCTGAGATATGAGTTTGAAGATTCGGGTGACCGAAATCTTTGATTTGAAAATCCAAAAAGTATAGCCAATTTTCGAGGGTAAAATCATTTGGGCTTTTTTCTACTCGTCGATACAAACGTTTTGAGTGGTCACTCGCGTTGATCGGAGGTCGAACGGAGAAGTTACGGCACCCAGAAATTTCCATCTGAATTTCTAGCGAATTTCAGCAGTGGAAATTTCCAGCGAGTTTCGGTGACAAGGCAGTCCATCTTAAGGTTTTTGGGCGCTCCAGATTTGTTTTTGGGGTTTGTTTTGGCAAATTCCATCTCTATAGAGCGGTTTGATCAAGTTAGGGGAGTTATTTGACTTTATGGCTCCAAGAACTCCAAGGTGCACTCTTTCTAACACTTTGCTCTGATTAAAATGGCAAAGTGTAGTTCCTATGATATTATAAAGTTGCAATCATTTGATGTTACTGAATTTCATGGCTGGAAATTACATGTTCAATTTGGCATGAAAGAACGTGACATATTCTATATTGTATTAAGTGATTTTACATCTACCACTAAAGATATGAATGGACATCAATAAAACAAATATGGGGATTTTTGTAGAGATTACTTGTTGAACTCTCTAAATCTTAATCTGGCTATGACTTATAGTGAGTATAAGACGGCGAAAGAGATATGGGATCACTTGAACGCTTAGTTCTAAAAACAAAAGGGGCTCTCTAAAACTCTCCTGGTAGAGAAATTTTTTGACTTTAAATTCACTATGAATTCAAGTATTACCTCTCAGTTAGTTGAATTTGAGAACATGAGGAACAAGCTGAAAGATGATAACTCTAATATGTCCGATAATGTCTTTGTTAGTCTTGTGTTGAGCAAGCTACCAATTGAATGGTCTTCTTTCAAGACTAAAATGCACAGACTGAAGGTACAGATGGGACTGGATGAATTAAAGAGGTATATTCACATTGAGGATCAAAATATTACTAAAAAGAGTTTGGAACAAGTAGGACAACAAAAGTCAGTTGCCAACTTAGTTTCACACTTCAATAAACCTTAGAAAAAGTCCAAGTCACCAAAAGGTGAATCCTTTTTATAGTTAGAGGCCAAAAAGATTATCTTTAAAAAGAAGAAGAATGGCAAGTGCCATAACTATGGAAAATGGGGTCACTGGGCAGTAGAAGTGTAAGTTACCAAAGAAGCCAAATAATGACACATCACAGAATGAGGCCAATATGTTAATTAGAGGATTTGAGCCTTGAGCCTTCATTGGAATGATGAAGAATGGAAAGGCCAGTGTCTCTTTTGAGTAGTGGTTGGACAGTGGCACTACTTGTCATGCTACAAATGACAAGGACTTACTCACTGAGGTCACAGAAGTGAAAGACACCGTGGAAAATTGCAATGGTGGTGAGGCAAAGGTGACTCATGTTGGAACTGCAAATTTGGTGATTTCTTTAGGTAAATTACTAACTTTGAAACATGTTAGAGTAGTACATTTACTTAAAAGAATTTGATATTTATGAGTTTACTTGATAAAACTGATATGTCTTTTTCAACTATGAATGGTAGAGTAACTTTATTTATTAACTTATATTATTTCAGTTGTGCATTCATGGTTAATGATACGTATAGGTTGAGTTTAAATACTGATAGCATAAACAATGTGAATTCTGCTTTGGTTGATCCAAAGTTGCTACACAATAGACTTGGACATGTGAATTACAGAAAAATGCAACATCTAGCTAAAACTCAAAACATTCCATTAGATACCTCTATTAGATATGACAAGTGTGAAGTGTGTGCACATGCTAAAATCACTAGAAAACCCTTTAAGTTAGTTTCTAAAAGCACACAACTTCTTAAGTTAATACATTCTGACATTTGTGACTTTAGAAATTACATTACTAGAGGTAGTTGGAAGTATCTAATAATATTCATAGATGATTTTTCTAGATATTGTCATGTCTATTTGTTGAAATCAAAAAATGAGGCTTTTGAAAAATATAAGATTTTCAAGTGTAAAGTAGAAAATCAACTCAACTTGAAAATTAAGAGGTTTAGGAGTGATGGATGAGGAGAATATACTATGTTAAGGTTCAAGGAATTTTGTGCTTCAGAAGGTATAATACTTGAAACCACTGCTCCTTATTACCCCAATTAAATGGTGTTACAGAGCGTAAGAATAGAACATTAACTGAAATATTAAATTTTATGTTACTTATAGCTGGCATTACTTCCTCCTACTGGGGATAAGTAGTTCTAATTGCTAATAACATCCTGAACAGGTTGTCGTACTCTAAGTTCTCTATGACACCTTATTAGATATGACATAAGCACCATTGTAGATATTATACTCTTAAGACTTAGGGCTGTATTGCATATGTAAGCGTATCAGATCCTAAGAAACCTAAGGTGTGATCTAGAACCATGACTTGTGTATATCTAGGTAGTGCAGAAGATAGTGCTGCAAATAGGTTTTTAGATCTATCTACTAACACAGTGATAGAATCTAGAGATGCAATGTTCTTTGAAAACAAGTTCATCAGAGATCAAGGCTTGAATGTTTTAGGATCTACAGATATAATTTCATAATCTCCTGTAGAATCTGAAGCAGGTCCTTCTGACACTAATTCCACATAGTTGACTATTGAATCATTTCCAGTTAGAGTATCTACAAGAGAGAGAGTTCCCAAAAGTTTTGGTGAAGACTTTGTTGATTACCATATTGAGGATGATCCATTCTCCTATCAGGAAGCAATGAGATCTAGGGTATCCCTACTGTGGGCAGAAGTCATAGATGATGAAATGAGCTCTCTGCTGTAGAACCACATTTGGCAACTAGTAAATTTGCCAAAAGGGGCTAAAGCTATAGGCTGTAAATGGGTGTTGAAGAAGAAATTGAATAGTGATGGATTAATAGCTAGATACAAAGCACGTTTAGTAGCTAGAGGCTATAAACAACATAGTGGAATAAACTATTTTGATGTCTATTTACCTGTGTGTCATCTATCATCTATAAGAATTCTTCTTGCTTTGGCATCTATTGAATACTTTGTAGTGCATCAAATGGATGTAAAAACAGCTTTCTTAAATAGGGAGTTAAATGAGAAAATTTACATGGAACAATCGGAAGGATATGTTATGAAAGATCTTGAGAACAAAGTTTGTAAATTGAACAAATCATTGTATGGCCTTAAACAAGTACCTAAGATGTGGCATCTTAAATTTGACAAAGTGGTAAAGAGTTATGGCTTTCAGTCTAGTAATTCAGACAAATGCCTTTACCATCGTTCTATGTTAAATAAGATAGTCATCATTTGCTTGTATGTTGATTACATGTTAATTCTTGGTTCCGATCATTCTGTAGTGAGTGATGTGAAAGCTATTTTAACTAAAGAATTTGACATGAAATATCTTGGTATTGTTAATACCATTCTTGGTATGAAAGTAAGCTTTAAACGACGAGTCATCCCCTTTAGCTAGACTCATTATATTGAGCAGTTACTTTTTACTTAGGGATACGATAAGTGTAAACCGAGTGAGACACCATATGATTATAATAACAGACTGAGTCCTAATTAAGGAACTAGTGTTGATCAGTTAAAGTACTCAAAATTGCTTGGTAGTCTTATGTATGCTATGAGTTACACTAGACCTGACATAACCTTTACGGTTGGTATACTGAGTCGTTTTACTAGTAATCTTAGCAAAAAGCATTAGGATGCCCTTGATAGGCTAATGAGATACCTTAAAGGTACTAAAGATTATGCTTTCTATCATTCTGGTTATCCTCCAACTGTGGATGGATATTTTGATGCCTCATGGTGCTTAGATATTGGAAATAGTAAGTCCATTAGTGGATATGTATTCACTTTGGGTGGAGTTGCTATTATTTGAAAATCCAAACGACAGATTTCTATTGCATTGTCGTCTATGGAATTAAAACTTTTTGCTTTAGCCTCAACCAATGAAGAGGCCGAGTGGATAAAGAATTTGATTATGGATATTTCTTTGACTTGGTTAAAAATTAATTCTTTAAGCCTATTCTGTGATAATCAAGCAGCTATCCAAGTCGTCAAGAATACTCTCTTTAATTCAAAGAGAAGACATGTGAGACTGAAACATGTGTTGTTGAATTATCTAAGAGAACAAGGGGTCATCACCTTGATTGATGTGAGATCAAAGGACAACATAGCTGATACTCTCACCAAAGTTATACCTAAAGATCGATTATTCAAAACAGTGGGGGAAATTGGGTTAAAGACTATATAGGCAAGTCTTAACTACCATTTACTTACCTTCTAATTATGTGTTTTGAGTTATCGAATCTTCTTTTATGGGCTACAATGATAATCACAATTTATATGTTTCATCGATGTTTATAATTGCTGACTAATTTGAAGAGGGTGAGTTGTCTCATTCCAAACTTAATGAAGATGACTTTAACCTAATTCAAATGTTCTATCGGGGAAACTTATGTCATTCCAAACTTGATGATACAATTCAATTAGGTTGGACTATTCTTTTGGTTAAATGATCTCATTCCAAACTTGATGCTAGATTATTTGACTTTAAGAAATCAATAACTGTGACATTTCAAATTGAAACATATAAATAGTTGTTTACATAAGAAGCTTGCTGCTCTTGTTCTTAATTGAAACATGATATTATATGACTAGGTTATTTTAAGTGATTTGACTATTGGTCATGTTTTTTGAAATTAGACAATAGTTATTCTCCTACAAATAAATTTGAGTTGATGGCTCTTTGTAAATTACATTGTTTAGGTCTTGTTCATAATATATGAAATTGGATTGATGCTTATGAACATGATATTATGATTTTTTATTACATCAATATATGTTCTTCTCTGCCTAATGGAATGGTGCTAAGTTTTTATTCAAATGATTGAATTCATGATAATATAAAATTCATATTTGACATTCTACATGGGATGGCAGAGATGGAGGAGAGCTTAATGAGTGGGATCTTGATTAGGATGACCTACTTGATGAATGAATATATATCATTTAGAGCGTGTGGGGACTTGACAATTTACCTATTATTGCCTATTTTGATGAAGTCCATTTACTTGAGACTTGCATTTTGCTATTTTTATTTTGTAAACATTATTATGCTTGTTTTTTTTTTTTTTTTTTTATATTTGTAAGGCCTTTGACTATTTTGACTGGCTTACTTATACTTGATTATTATGCATATATTAGTTGTGAACTAAGTTTGAGATTTATTTTGGGATTTGGATGAGTTTAGACCGAATCTAAAACTCCTAATACTTATTTTGATTTGTTAATCTCAGAACAAATTCATGATAAGAATGATTCACTTATTTAGTTGCAAAGGACGATTGAGTTTAATACTTTATCGTTGAAAAAAAAAAAAAAAAACTCTTGACCGATTCGAGTTGATTGTCTTGGACTGAATGTGGATGATTCCTGTTTGTTTGAACATTACACTGACCACCTTATTGGATTGTGCTGTATGGTGAACATAGGAGGAGATTGTTGGATATATTGTTAACATAGTCCAAAATAATATGTTCACATACAAGCTCAATAGATGAAAGTACGGTTATTTGGGTCCATATGGGCCGAAACCCAATAACTTGCATATATAAACTTTAAGGTCCCCCTACACTGGAGGTAACATCGTTGAGCGTTCCAAACTTGACATCACTTGGTGTAATACTTCAAGCAACTGCTTATTCTCTCTCAAACCTATAACTTCCAACAAAATATCATTTGCATAGTCCTCCTGTCCACAATAACCTACCTTTGGCACATCATTGATTTTCTTATCAAAACTTTAGCAAATTTTTTGCAGGGTGTTTTTCCATTTATCTTCTCCTCTACCATACAATGAAGAGCTAACGTCCCAAGAGCCAATGGAAAGCCACTGGCATAATGTAAAGCACCATCAACAAGATTGCTATGTATTTCTATTTTTTGATTTCCCCAGAAAGCATGCTTTTTAAAAAGTTCAAGAGGTTCACCATTCTTGAGAGCTTTAAGTTCTTACATATGATCCCAATCTACCCCATGAAAAGTTAGCAGATGCCTATTGCAGAATACAACAGTGAAAGTTAGTACAATACTTCTTATATCTTGTATCAAGTCTTTTGAAGTCATTAAAGATTTTTCCATGAGTCTTTTCAGAAAATGTGTGTGGAACATGTGCACAACAATGCACAAAGAATTGTCATTGTTTGAACAATATAAATATTGTTTTTCTCATGTAATTTTAAATCAAGTAGGGACAAAAAGAGTCTTAAGGTTTTTCAAGCCACTTTTTGTAATCTTTGAATTTTCATAGTAAAAGTTGTTTCTCCTCTCCCCGTAGTTTTTAGCAAGGGTTTTCGACGTACATTTATGTTTGTTTATTCTTCTCAATTTCAATTTTGTTGTAATTTTCGCATCGATCTTAACAACGTCATATTGGGTCTATATGCTCAAGGTCCCTTAATGTCATGTGGAAGTTTCAATTACCTTTTCTTAGATCCAAAACAATCTTAAAATCAAAATGCAAATATATTAAGATCTACATTCCACATAATGATCACACATTTGCATCTAAAAAGCATAATCAAACACAACTACAAATAGGACCATGGCTAGAAATGGGAGCTAGATCCCTGGAGTGCTAAAACTTAGCATGGGGGGACATTTGAGTGCCAAAAGTTCGAAAATGTACATTTAAGTGCCAAAAGTAAGAAAATCCGATTAAATTGCATACGTGGCATTTTCTGCCGACATTCTTTAATGAGGTGCTAAAAATTAAAAAGAAAAAAATAAATGTGGAGAACAAAAACAACGTCGCCCCATCCATGCTCACTTGGGAAGGCTAAACGATGTCATTTTTTCCTTTGTGCTAAATGACATCGTTTAGCTTATTATTAGGGACCAGATCTAGCCATCTCTATACACACTCACGACTTTCACACTCATGATATTCTCTCCTTTGCTGTTTACGGTCGTCATTTACACTCACTTAGGTTGGTCATCAATCGCCGTTGTTGGTCATCGTCGCCACTCATCATCGTCACTCACCCAGGTGTTTTATCTTCTCCCCCTCCTTTGTGGTGTGAATTAAGGCTTGGACTGGACTATTAGGGCTCTAATGGGAAATTTGGGGCTTAGTTGGAAATGTGGGGGTTGGCCGTGAAAATAAGGCTTGGATGGTACTCTGATATGTGATTTAGGGCTCAAATGTGGTGCTAGAGTGATTGAAGGGTTCGAATTGGCAATTTAGGCTCGACAGGGGGAAAATTAGGGCTATTATGCTATTGTAATGTGTCATATAGGGCTTGGATGTGGCATTATGATGTACGAGGGCAATTTTTAGGGGTCAATTGTGAAATGTGATGTGGGAAGGCGATTTTCAGGGCTTAGAGTAATTGTTATGGGGACCTCTAGTTATTTTTTAAAATCGAAGTGTTGAAATAGGTGTTGTGGGAACCTTTGTTTATCAATCAATACTTCAAGGGAATGCAAGCTAATCAAAGTAGCTGTCGTGGGGGCATCTTATTAATGTGGGGATCTTTGTTTGTCGTGGAGGCATCTTTCCAGTAAATGATCTAACATATGCATTTCTTCCTTTTTCTTTAATATAGTCTATGAGAATGTGAAGACCTATATGTGCAATTGTCTGTTGTTCTTTGTCAATGTGGTCCCAAAAGTTAATTGTTTTTTTTTCCCTGGTTGCGAAATGGTTTATAATAAGAATTATGTTGCTGTCATTGTTTGCTATGGTGGAGACTTTGCGATTAAGGAGGATGAGTGGGAGTATGAGGGGGAAATGAGGGTACTGTTTTTTGTTGATATAAATAAGACATTTTATATTGGATTTGTTAGGGATATAGTGAACTATTTGCCATGCAAAGTACAAAGTTATTGTATTGTGTTCCTGAAAATAGCTTGAGAGATGGTTTAAGAAGCTTAGAAGATTATAATGGTTTTAGTGATGTCATATACCATTATTTTCATGGCAAATAATTGTTAGTGTATATTGAGTACAATAGTGACACTGAGGACAAAGATGATGCCGGAGAGAGCACCCAAGTAGGAGGAGGGGTAGATGGTGTTTAAGCTAGTATTGAGGGCAAGGATGAAGGACAACAAGATAGACAAGAAGGGGAGGAGAAGTGTGCAGATGCAGTTCACCAAAGTGATTATGACATAGGTGATGTCACCATCATTGGATTAGATTGGGACATAACTAAATCGAGTGATGATGACGATGAAGCATTTGCTTTTGAAAATTTCTTAGGCAATGTTGAGACAAGGAGCTTGCACAGTCAAGGAAAAAACAAATTGAGTTTTTGTTAGATAGGTTTGCAGCTATATAGGTGATTGATGAAGTTTCAAATAGGGTCGGAGGAGCTATAGACGTTGGTGTTGCTGGCAAGGAGACTGATTATGCAAAAAGCGTTGAGAATACTACTTCCTAGAATGAGCTTGAAGAAGATCAAGGAGCCGTGCGTAGAAAGAAAAGTAAGTTTCCTTCTTATGATCCATCCATTGTCTTTCCTACTTTATCAGTAGGTATGAAATTCCAAAATGCAAAATAATTTAGGGAAACTATACTGAAGAACTTCATTACTGCACAAAGGAATATTGACTTCATTGAAAACACTAAGGCTTTGTACGAGCTAGGTGTTTACAGCAAAATTGTCCATAGAAGATCCACAATGTGTTTTTTAGGAGGAGTGGATCCTCCCAAATTAAGGCTTACTAAGAGGAACATACTTATTCCACTAATTTTGAAAACAAAAGAATAAAAAGTGCATAGTTGTCCGAGCACTTCTTCAATCTGATCAAGATGATGCCCAAGATGAAGAGTACTGAATTCAAGCTGTTAGTAAAGGAGCGTGTAGGCATCAATGTATCTAGGAATCAGTGCAAAAGATTGAAATAAAATGTGATGATGATACTCATTAGTCAGTACGGAAAGAAGTATGGGCAAGTGTAGGATTATGCTTGGAAGTGTATGCCGTAGAATCCTTAAAGTAAGAGTGTATGTAGAGGTCGTGAAGAGACCACTTCCTGATGGTGGGACCAAGTTTTATAAGTTTTATAGGTGCTTTGATTCATGCCGATGGGGATTTTTATCTGGTTGTAGATAGATTATAAGATTGGATGGTTGTTTCTTGAAGGGTTTGTGCAATGGAGAATTGTTGGCCGCAATTGGAAGAAATGCAAATAACAAAATGTTTTCATTGGCTTAAGTTATTGTGAGGATAGAGAATAAGGACAATTAGTCCTAGTTCCTGAAAAATCTGATGACTGATTTAGAGATAACAAATGGGGAAATATAGGCATTCATGAGCGACCAACAAAAGGTAATATTCTGATTAATTTTTGCCTTTTGATATTAACAACATGTTATTTTCTTACTTGTTTGGTTTTGAATTATTGCAGGGACTAGTTCCTGCAGTAGCTGAGTTGCTGCCCTATGTTGAACATTGAATATGTGAGTAATACATATATGCAAATTGTGCAAAGACCTATAGAGGGGATAAGCTGCAATCACAACTTTAGCAACTAACAAAGAGCACAAAGATGGCTGACTTTAGGATGGCCAAAGAAGATTTGCTTGAGTTGACTAAAGAAGGTTCAGCCGCCCTATTCCAAACAGAACTAAGCATTGGTGCATGGCCTTCTTCACCGAGGAAATCAAGTGTGATAACATCAAAAATAACATCTACGAAGCATTCAATGGTAAGATAATAGATGTCAGATACAAACCAATCATCTTGATGCTCAAAGATATAAGGGTTATGATCATGACTTGGCTACACAAATAAATAAATGAGGTTGCAAAGTGGAAGGATTGGTCGAAGCATTCAATGGGAGGATCAACACATTTGTGTTTATGTTGCTTTTTGGTTTATTATATATTTGTATATACCCTCAATTGTCTTGTATTTAATGTATTTGTCAGGTGACGAGAAGGACATTTGAAGAAATTGGCGGAAGACCCTACTATACTTGAAATTGAAGGGCGTGTTCAAAGAAGGCAAGGTAGAAGACGGCTAGTTGAAGGATTAGCCGGAGCAGCTGAATGGTCAGTTTAGTTTACTGTTCTTTAGTAGAGAAAAAAATACCCAGTAAGTTTAATAATTTGTATTTAGTTTTCCTTTATGTTATTATATGGCCCAATGTTACATTTATGATGTTTGTTGCCTCTTTCTTAAATTCGAAGAAGGTAAGTTGGAGCTCAACTACTTACTAAAGGGCCACCGCAAGGGGGAACG
This sequence comes from Eucalyptus cloeziana, assembly GCA_014182715.1. Lineage (NCBI taxonomy): Eukaryota > Viridiplantae > Streptophyta > Magnoliopsida > Myrtales > Myrtaceae > Eucalyptus > Eucalyptus cloeziana. Next base: position 53,961,733 of record CM024641.1, on the reverse strand, counting down.
AAAGGGGTCATTGAAACTGAAGCTGAAGGGTTAGGTAGAAGAAAGACAACTAGAAGATGGCCAACTGAAGAGCCAGTTACAATAAGACCATCTAAAAGACGTCCAACTGAAGAATTGGCTGAAGAAGCTGAAGCTAAACAACCAAATGTAGCTAAAGCTGAACGGCCAAGTGAAAGGCCAAAAGAAGGGCCCAAGAAATCACAAGTGAGAAGAAAGGCCAACAAATCATAGATTGCTGAAAGTAACACTCCCATTCGAACAAGAGGGGTTCTTGGGAAGAGGCTAAGACAATATAATTATAGTCTTTATAGAAATAAGCATACTATAACAGTCATTCTTAATGTGAGTTTTATTAGTTGCACTTAATTTAATTTATGGTGCAAACTTTTGCTGATAATTAGCCTAGGAGAAGTTTGGAGGTTCTTATCTCTTAAGGCTCAACTCAAGAATCAACGGCTGTGCCAACAAAGATGGAGACACCGGTTGTGCCAATAAAAAAAGAAGAAGAACTCATGTGTGGCTCTATCTAGATCAGTTCTGCTTAGGATAGTTGCAGCTTCATTTGAATCAATTTAACCTAGGACAATTGCAGCTCTATCTAAATTAGTGCATCCTATTGCACGCCTAGTTAGAAAGAGTGCAAGAATTATTAATCAAGTGAAAAGTCCATCAAAAGGAGCACAAACTGGGGGTTGTGCATATTGATTGATGACATGGGATGAAATGGGGTTTATGGAGGTTAGGAGTCAGTTTTGTTTATAATTTGCTATGGATTGTTCATTGAGTTCATGAGACTTAATTTCAATATCAACAATAGAATGATCTTGCTGCTTGTCAACTTTTTTTTTCCATTTTCATTTTCTAGATTCTGCTTTTATTTGCCGCTTGTATGAGTTGGTGGCTGATAGTGGTTTTGGTTATTCGTGCTATGGTGGTGGCTAGTGGTTATGTTGATGGCTGGTGGCTACTGTGGTGGTGGTTGATGTACACTTAGTGCAAGTGTGTAGTGTGCACATCTTGCACTAGGTGGTGCTAGTGCAAGTTGGTGCAAGACTCAGTTTGCACCAGCACCTTATGCAGCAAACCCACTAGCATGGTGGCTGCTAGTGGTGGTCTATAATGGTAGCCGGCTGCTCGATGGTGGCTGGTGGTGGTGCTTGCTGGTGGCTGGTGGAGGTTGGGAGCTCTTATAGCACCTAGTGCAAGCTGGCACAAGGCTTAGCTTGCACCGGCACTTTCTATAGTTGCACACCACCAACACAACGGTGGCTGGTGGTGGCTCAAGGTGGTGGTTGATGGTGGTTTGAAGTGGTTGCTGAGATGCGTAATGTGACTAGTGGTGGTGGTTGGTGCTCGGTGCCCGGTGGTAGTGGCTGGTGTAATTTTTAGGTGAAACTCATAAAAATTGGGATTTAACTGATCATATTCTAAAAAAAATTGGCATGTAAGTGTTTACTTTTTACAACCAATGGCACTTATGTGACCACTTTTAATAATTACTTGACACTTAAGTGATCCTCTTTTCATCATGACTGGTATTTAAGTGATCACTAAATATAACTTATAACACTCGAGTAATCACTTGTGTCTATCCTATGTACATGGTGGTTTATAACAAACCAGATAAGTAACTCATTCAATTTAATGTTTACTAGTTTACATTCAATTTAAGTAAAAAAGTCACCACAATACATTGACCCAATACATATCATTGCTGGTTTACATTAAAGAATAAGCAAAAGCAGCATGTCATTCACTCATTCCCTTTCCTTGATCTCCTCACAAGCACAAGAAGTAAGTCACAATACATATGATAGCACAAACAACAACAAAGTCACAATGATCTTATGGACAGCACAAACTTTTTTTAACTTTAAAAGAAAAAAAAAAGCCTACATTTGATTCAAAATAATTACATTTGTCCATTCATTTTCAACTATAGCAGCCGGAGAATTTTTTTTCTTATCTTCAAGTGCTTTACATTTCATCATAAAGTAGGATAGACAATAAAATAACCCCACAATAAACACTTACTAATATTTTCATTCAATTTTCATCCTTGAAACTTCAATCTTCAAATGGTTAGCCAAAAATGCTTCAACTTGCATTGAGTCAACATCGTCCAAGTTGTACGTGAACATAGATGATGGTTGTCATGCCCCAATCCTCAAGCACACGCCATCCCTCACCTTGGTCGATTTTAAAGTGCGATATTCCAAGACTAAGTATCGCCGACCCCTTTCTTTTTATTACACATGTGGAAGCAGTTATAAATCTTTAGACAATAAAATAATGGGATAGAAAATCAGGCCATATTTTTTATATTGAAATTCACAACCACACTTTTATTAATAGCACAACTCATAGTATATTTACAAGGGATAAGTGTTCCAGAAGTCCTAAAACTTATCATGAAAATGCATTTCAGTCCTAAAATTTGCAAAAAGTACAAATAAGTCCTAAAACTTGTCAAAATAGTTCAATTGAGTCATAAAGCTAACACCGTTAGCATTTTCCGTTAAAAATGCTAATGTGGCATTTTAAAATATTTTTTATTTTCTAGCTGGCTTTTTAAAATATTTTTTATTTTCCATTCAAAATTTTTTTTATTCAAAAAATATATATATTTAAAAACTAAAATTCATTTTTTAAAAAACTATTAAAAAAAAAAGGGCAGAGGAGGCGGCCGCCCATTGCCGGAGGGGCCGGTGACGGTCGCCGGCCGCCGCCCGACCAAGACGAGGCCTTGCCGACCTCGACCCTTGCTTGGCATGGGCAAGGGCGCCTTGATCTTGGCACACCGGCCCTTGCTTAGGGGCCGGCGACCGTCGCCAACCCTGGGCGAGGCCTCGGTGGCCGTTGCCTAGGCCGACAAGGCTCCCCTAGATCTGGCCGGGCATAGAGACGCGGAAGTCGTTGGGTCGCGGGTGGAGGTTGCCGACGAGGGGACTCGGAACAGCGGTGACTGGCGACCCGACAACTAGCTCGGATCTGCTAGCGTTGAGCACAGGGAAGCACGGGAGGGGGCCACTCGCGTGGCCCTCACGCTCCGCAGCAACGCCTAGATTTGGCGAGCCTTGTCGGCCCCGGCCGAGGGCCGCCAAGGCCTCGCCTAGGGCTGGCGATGGTTGTCGGCCCCTAGGCAAGGGCCGGCGTGCCCAGATCCGGGCGCCCTCACCCGTGTCAAGCGAGGACGGCCGACCCTCGCCCGCGCTAGGCGAGGGTCGCCGGCCCTCGCCTAGGGCCGGTGAGGCCTCGCCCTAGTCGGGCGACGGCCGGCGATTGTTGCCGGCCCCTCCGGCGATGGGCAACCGCCTCTTCTTGCCTTTTCTTTTTTTTTCTTTTTTTTTAACAGATTTTAAAAATTGAATTTTAGTTTTTAAATATATTTTTTTAAATCGAATAAAAATTATTTTACAAAACTAGCTGGAAAATAAAAAAATTATTTAAAATACTACGTCAACGCCACGTCAGCATTTTTCATCAATAAAACTAACGACGTCAATTTTAGGACTCAAATGAAACATTTTGACAAGTTTTAAGACTTATTTGTACTTTTTGCAAGTTTTAGGACTCAAATGCATTTTCGCGACAAGTTTTAGGACTTCCGTAGCACTTATCCCTATTTACAATACTATTTGCAGCATGTAAGGGGATGCATGACAACATTTCTGTTCCAGAATAGTTTCTGGAACAGAAATAGATGTTTCTATTTCTATTTCTGGACGAATTTCTGAGCAAAAAAATCTATTTGATAACGATACAAAATTTCTATTTCAGAAATAGAAATTCGTTTGATAACAGTATAAAATTTCTATTTCTTAAAACAATTTTCTTTTTTGGAGCAAATGAGATGTCCATTCTTACAAATTTCATATGCTTATGAACCCATTGACCCAAATACAAAGTAAGAGTTTTTTTTTTTTTTTTTTTTGGACTTGGTAAAGTCTCCTTTTTTGGAAAAAAAAATACAAAGTAAGAGTTGTTACATCAAATTTTCTAAACTCATCCACCTAGATAGGTAATCACGATAAAATAATATACTTATCAATAGTTTTCATACAATAGAAAAAAGAGATCCATATGCATTACTCTTGAGCATGATAGAAGGTTCCCAAAACTCTAGTAGAATGAAGGTGGGCAACCATATTCTAATCCCCTTCATGCTAGTGTGTCACGTTGATCACCGCCACGGTTTACGATATCGAGCAATCATTTTAGAAAGAAACACAAAGAAGTGTATTGGGCAATTTGCGGCAAATTTTACGAAGTGTAATAGAGCTTGTCATAAAGACCATTACAAATAAGGGAAATCCTCAAGTAAAACATCACATTACAAGAATTGAGATAGGAATCATCAAATACAGTATCACATTACAAAAGCAAAGATTGGAAATCCCAAATACAAAATAATAGAAATACATTACAAAAGTTGAAAACACGATTTCATGGAATCTCCGGCATATTATGATCTCTTGCCATTTTATTGGCAATACTTATTCTAAGCATATTCATCTTAGTTTCCTCCTCAGTCGATGTATTGCCTATAACCTCATCTTGTGTAGGTTCAAATGAGTACTCTGGATCTCCATATAAGGAAAAATTTCTATCCCTCCTATCTTGATCACGGATGTAATTATGGATAGTACAACATGTAATTACAACATGTGCTTGCTTTCGAATTGCAAATGCAGGCATGTGTTTTCAAAATAAAGAAGCGATTCTTTAATGCCGCAAATGATCTCTCAATGACATTCCTTAGTGAAGAATGCCTATAGTTGAACAACTCTCTTGCTGTTGTTGGTCGTCTTGCTCTACCCCTATAATCATTTAGATGATATTGTTCACGTTTAAAAGGAGTTAAGAATCCCGAAATTGATGCATAACCAGAATCTACAACATAGTATTTGCCTATAACAAAGTATTCATATATTAGTAGTGATTTGTAAATATAATACAATCTTAAAGAAAATTGATAATTATAGAACAAGTAAATACCTAGTGGTGGTCAAGGAAATTCCAAGCAAGAAGTCTCAAGTGCTGCTGATAGCACTCGGCAATCGTTGGCAGATCTTTCCCAACTAGCATACACAAAAGTGAATTTCATATCAAACGAACATACACACATCACATTTTGAGTGGTAATTCCTTTTCTGCCTCTAAATGGAATTTGCTTCGACAGAGGTACAGAAGCATGAACATGAGTACCATCAATAACGCCCACACAATCTTGTCGTTTTATCAAAGACTAGTGTTATATAAGATTAGAAACAAAATGAAACCGATATTGTAAATGAATGTATGAAGATCTTACCTTGAAGTAAAGTTTATGGTTTGGATCCATAAGAATCTCATTTGGGACCACATCAAAGGAAGGTGGTACGATAATCTCTCTTGCAAGTTTGAGAATTGCTCTCAACACTATAGTGAAGTATTTGCTAATAGTTTGTCCCGAATGTTGGAATCTCTCGCATAAAGTTCTATTTGAGTTCTTGTGACAAATCATAAATAAGAATATCCCAATTTGTTCATCTACCTTTATATATCGACTATCTTCCAGCCAACCTCTTGTCTTCATCAAATCACAAAGGTTAAGAAAGACGTGTCTCTCCATTCTAAAAGATTCATATATTTTATCTGAATGTCCTTGAAGAATCTCCCTCATCCATTCGAGTCCTGACAATATGCTATCCCTAATAGGTTCTCTCGAGTGCATAGCCATATCCACTGTAACCATGCTCAACCATGCTATCACAATATCGTCATCAAAATCATCAAAGTTTAGTTCAATCGATTCACCTGTTGCTACTTGATCACTATACATGCTACTTCCATCCCCCTCCATATTACCTATGCCATCACATGAAAAAAGAAGATAAACACGATATTTAAATATGGAATCTAATAATAATCAACAATAACCACAAAGTTTTCATAATTGCATCATAAAAAGACAAAGTATCTCAAATACATAAGTCATAGAGTGAAATTAAACAAAATATATAAATCCATAGCATACTGCTGAACATCCGTCTAAAGAGATTCAAGAAATCCACGTCTTCTTTCAGGTAGCATTGTCATGAAAGCCTCTCTCCAAGTGGCATTAAGACATGATTGGTTCACAGCTTTGTTGTAAATATTCTGCTATAAATCAAGCATGCCATTTAGGACGGCAACCACGGCTGCTGTGGAGTAGGGATCTACAATTGATGGGGCATCTAAAGTCACAGAGCCACTTGTTGATTGAGCAGTCCTCAATTTAATCATATCTTGAATGGCTTTGAAGGTGTCATTAGCATCATATATGTTACTCTTCCTCCTCCTCTTAGAATTTGAGTCCTATCCTGCTTGTGTTTCGTACGATTTGAGGTAGTAGTCGTATCAGGTATGATGACTTCCTCGTCAATATGTTGTTCATCAAATTCCTTTGGATCACCTACTGCATAACCACTACCACCATCACCATTGTCACCATTATTGTCACCAGCATTGTCATCTTTCTCCGAGGACACTACCACTTTTGCATTTCCTGCTGAATACTCCCCAGTAGCATATGTATCACCAAACACGATACACAAATTAGGATACTAAGGAAACCCATCATTTCTGAATTTAGCCCATTCGCTATTATTCTGGAATTTATACAATAGTGACGGATGTTAGCAACATAATCAAAGCTTGCAATACTATATGAACAAAATGACCCTAGTAAGTTGATACCTTGAGTGTGAGAATCCCACACACTTTGATCCTCCACAGCAACCTTATTGTTTATATTATCCCATCCAAATCCAAATTGTGACAAAAGTTTCTTGAAACTACTATACTGCTTCTTCAGTTTGTTGACCCTATTCTTCAACTGAATTATACTAAAGTGGAGTCCCGTCCGTTTATTGAATTTGGCATGTATGTTATTCCATCCTGTTTTGTTGTAGGTAGAAGTGGTGCGATTTCCCTTTGTTACCTTAGTTACCAACAAACTTACAAGCTCATTGGTCAAAGGCTCAGTCCACTTTGCCATACAAACCTCTTTTTGGGAAGCCATTTAAGCTTAACTAATTGAGCATCAAATGAGCCATATCAATTGGTGTACCAGTTCAAGCACATAGACTTTGATGTCGATATCACATCAATACAATGTTCTATGACTATCAATAAAACAAAATGCACAAACAAAATTAAAAGAGAATCATCCTCATATAAAATTTTACAAGCAATCATATATTACAAGCAAAGGGAACATTCCCACCAACCAATACCCCATCTATTTGCTCATAATAACCAGCAATGAACATTCCCACTAAAAAAAAATCCATCCGCCTATATCATCGGCATTCTAAAGAGCTAGACTTGAAATCTCTATATAGAGATGTCAAATAATCCATCACACAAATATAACAAAATACAACAGCCACATAGAAGTTTCGTTTAAAAAATCCTACACAGAAATAATTTATGTTATACATTCCTAGTTCAAAGATGTTGAGTTATGCATACACTCATATAAAACTGCAGCATTTAATCCAGTAGGGCCCCTAGAATTTACAAATGAGGGAGAGATGAGGGAGAGGCAGAGCTAACCAATGGAGGAGACGACGTTGATGAGATGAGGAGAGGGCGTCAGGTGGTGTTGCTGAGGTTGCGGGGCAGTGGCAGCTTCTGGTGAGACGGAACAGAGCAGGAGTGGCTCAGGTGTCGATGCTCGGGATCTACTGTAGAGGGCTTCTGGATGAGGCAAGGGGGCGGATTAAAAAAAGAAAATGAACGCACTGAGTTTCCAAGTGAAAACTCAGAAGCCATAGACATCCATCACAATTAAAGGTTAGTGTAGGGGATTAGGATCCGAAAATCCAATATAAGGGCAATTTAACAATGCATATGACTTAATGCATCCAAAACACCAGAAGAAACAAGAGACATTTTTGGTCAAAGAAGCTAGATTACAATGATTAATCACACCCGTTTCGCAGGATCACAACCAATTCCAACAACTTCTCAAGACATAATTCGAGAGCACATATACTTTCTCTATCACAGATTCGACTCACGAGGAAAACTAAAAGCAACCCAAAACTAGACATGCAAGAATGAGCATTCGCCACCACCGGTCAATGCCTCGCTTGATTTCCCATCGTCTTTTCATCCTCAAAAAGTGACAACAACCAATAAAATTCAAAGACAAAGAATCTAGCCATCTCTTATTCATACCCATGAGCAGCAAACCCAACTCCAAAGACACGAACCCACGCAAAAAGAAGAGGAAAACGAAAGACGTGATTTTGAAGGTGATATCGGCACGAACCGGAGAAGGGAGGAGATGGGTAGTTCTCGCTTGTTTGCGCACTTCATGGTCCTAGGGGACTCGTCGGATGAACTCGAGCCGACGATTGACCCGAAAGCGAGAACCGAAGAGAGACTCAATTGGGCAGTTTGAAGAGGAGGGGGCCAAGTTCCAAAACTTGCACTGTGTGGATGAAAAGGAAAGGGCGTCGTCGGGCGTTGCTAAGGTCACGAGGCGGTGGCAGCTTCTGGTGAGACGGAGCAGAGCAGGAGTGGCTCAAGCGTTGGTGCTCGAGATCTGCTGCAGAGGGCTTATGGTGTCGCAGGGGAACGAGCGGCGGGGGTGCAAGCGCGAGATCTGTTGCCGAGGGATGCTCGGATGACAAGCGGGGATAGTGGGTCGGGGCGAGGGGGCGGATTTGCGAGCAGATGTCGATGAGATGAGGAGAGGCAGAGAGCGTCTAGTGGAGGAGATGATCCGAGCATCCAATGGAGGAGACGATGTCTCGAGGAGATGAGGAGACGATCCGAGCGTCCGGTGTAGGAGAAGATGTATCAAGGAGATGAGGAGAGGCAGAGAGCGTCCAGTGGAGGAGACGATCCGAGCGTGAAATGGTGAAAACGATGTCTTGAGGAGATGAGGAGAGGCGGAGGAGGAGGAGGAGGAGGCAAAGACGTCGTAGAGGAGATGAGGGAGGAGTCACCGAAATTAGGGTTGAGAGTTTTGTGGGAGAAATAATTTATGATTTCTATTCCAAATCGAAATAGAAAATTTTAATTTCTAATTTCTGTTCCAAACTAATTTCTCGGGAATGCAAATCTATTTCCAAAAATAGAAAAACGGAATAAATTTATCAAATGGGTTTCGTTCCGAAATTGGTCCGGAATAGAATTGGAGGTTATCATGCACCCCTAAAAGTCTTACACCTAACCACCGGGGTTTCGCCTCCAAAGGGCCACCCTTCCATCTTGGAAAGGGGAGGTTGGGGTTCAAATCCCCACCTTCTCGGGGGATTGGGGTGGGGAAGATTTCATTTCGAGTGGGTTTCGACTCCCACGCCCGCAAGGAGGCAGGCAAAAGTCCGAGGTGAGTGTTAGAGTAGGATTAGAGTAGATCGACCAAAAAAAAAAAGTCTCACACCTATCTACACTAAGACAAAAATGGTTCACAAAAGGGATGGGATCTCAATCCACATCCGGGTTGTACTCAAGATCTCTCTTTGGATCATCTTCTTCTTCAAAAATCTTTCTCCTCCTCAGGTTCTTGAAATGTTGTCCCACAACCGGGATGAGACTATGTCTCAGCAAGTTCTACCCCTTAAGACTCGATTAGTAAACCAATACATTACTTGGTTGCCTAAGCACAACATGAGTCAGAGGACTTACCTTGGTCTCAGATTCCATCTGTATATTAGTAAAGTTCAATAGGTACCCAAACAATCACATCACCAATCAAAGCATCGATCAAATCGACCTAGTTGATTACATGTCTGTCGGACCATTTCTAGGTCATTCATCCCACACTAAGCAACTTTCTTAGGTTTAGTGGCTTTACGGTCTCACCCAACCCTTTCAAGATTCAATGGCTTTACAGTCCCACCCGACTTTTTCAAGATTCAGTGGCTTTACGGTCCCACCCGACCCTTTCAAGATTCAATTTAGAAATGAATCTTAAAATCACTCATAAATTACTTTAGCACTAAATAAAGCTCAAATAAATAAGCGGACTACACCATGACAATCAGCACGAAATTCCGGTCACCGACCATCCCGGTTGAATTTCTGGAAAAATAAATAATTAAATGATTAATTTCAAAAATTAAATAAATAAATACTAAAAATCCAATTTAGGCCTATGATGCCTAATTGGAGGCCAAGACAAGCCTGGAAAATTACCGAGACTTGTTCGATAAATAATAGAACATTTCTATTCATTAATGGTTAAATTTAACTACCTAACATGCGTCAATAAGTCACTGATTTAATTTATCTAAATTAATCTAACCACCTAATTGCATTTAATTAAATCTAACCAACCCTAAGTATAATTAAAAAACTAAGAAAGCATTAGTGAGTAAAACTCACTTGGTAAAAGCGGAGACCGAATCACCGCAACAACGGTCGAAATCGGACTTTCGATGATACCGGCGGGCTTGGACTGGGCCTTAGACTTGGCCCAACAAATCTCGGCCCAACTGAGATTTGCTCTTGCACTAGACTGGGCTCGCTCTTGGGCTTGGGCTTGACTGCGATTGGGCTTTCTTCGCGGGCCGATCTTCAATTCATTTGCTGAAATTAGGCCTAAAAAATTCATTGGGCTTTGTCGAACTCGTGGGTTGAAAACAGACCCAGCTATTGGGCCCAAAATTTCTGGATCTGTGGGCTGCTGAACTTGGCTTGTGCTGCACTTGGATGGGCCGAAATCGCTGCAAAGAGAATGGACTGAGAACACTGGATTTCACAGGTCGAGGATTTGCTGCTTTGGTGGATTGTTGTTCGCGTAGATGGATGGGCGAAGACACTGGAATCTGTGGCCGCTAAAGCTTTGGTGGATTATGCTGGTCAACAAACCGCCGAGGGATCACCGAGTGGACCGAGTGTGCTGGCAGCCAAGAAGCGAAATGGAGAGAGTGATTATGGGCTTGTCGGCAGGGACGCTGGCAAGAGAGTTGGGTTGATGGGCCGCGGATGCCAGGCAGCAAGAAGCAGCTTCGTTCCTGGCGTTGGAGGCAAGAATCGGTGCGAAGGGTCAATGATTTGCGTCTGGGTGAGGCTTTGTTGACCCAAGAAGGCCAGGCCATGGACACGTGGAGGAGTGCTGGCTTCGTGGAGTCACAGTGGTGGGATTTGGGGCGTGCGGTCTTTGAAGCAACTGAAGGAGAGACTTTGACGAAGGAAATGGTAGTATGTGCCGCGGAGAGGAAGAGAACGTGGGGAGGGATTCGTTGGTTGCAAAAAAAAAAATGAAAATCAAGAGCATTGGCTGCCAAGAGGAGGAAAAATCGGTGAGTTGGCTTGTCCACGAAGTTGAAGGGGATTAAAAGTCAACAAAAATATCCATCTTCAATTAAAGCTTGGTCCCCTTAGAGCCCACACAAATATCTGATGTTCCCAATACTTTCTTGCACTAATAATCATCTAAACCATCTAATTTGAAGCCCCAATTTTTGCTATTTTTCCAATTTTGAAATTCACCCAAATAAATTCAATTTTCTTACTCAATTTCCCAAATTGAGATCCGATTTCGTCAAAGGAAAATCCCATACCATTTTCTGCTAGTCCTCAACACTCAAAAGCTAGGCTCGGAAGTCGAAATTTCATTTAATTGAGCCCATGTGAATTTCCGTTGATTTTTCACAGCGTCCGAACCAATTTTCCGTAAAAATCTCGGGATCTCTGAAAAATCTTCTGAGACTGAGTCGACACTCCTAGAATTTATTGTAACACGATAGAAACTTCAATTTATGAAATCGGACTTGAATTGGCGGTTAATTTCTATTCGATGTGTTTTTAGCGTGACCTAGGCTATTGGGTAAATTTCAGACAATATTTAGTACAATTGACCCGTGGTCGATTTTCTTCGAGCCACTGTGAACCCACTCGACACATTGGTAACTCTCGGTTGTCGTGAAAATCTCGAGAATTCAAATACGGACACAGGATACCAAAAAATAAGAAAATCAGTCTAAAGTCGGTCGACGAAAATTTTCTAATTTAGTGGTGTCACCCACGATTAGCCACACATCTCAGTCGATTCAGTCTATCTCTGATTTCAAATCGATTTTTAACTGTGCCATAATGGCCTCTAAAGATAGACACGGTTGAGAAGCCGATTCTTGGTCGAATTCTCAAGTCTATTGTCTTAAAATTCCTAATAATTTCCCCAGATAGTCTAGTTATCTCAAGAATGATCAGTTCTGAGAATAGCCCTATGGACACGAATGAAATGCCCAATGGAAAACAGAATTGAAAATTTGGGATGTCACAATGGTGGATGTCGTCCACTAAGTAGCCCAATTCATTCAGAAGAAAACATAATTGAAAATTTAGGATGTCACAGTGGTGGATGTCGTCCATTAAGTAGGTCCAATATCACCTCTGTTGCTCGGTGAGAGAATTTCACATCAACCCATTTGAAATATTTGCACTTAGATCATTTTCTTTATCGAACACATCCATAGAATCTTCTTATGGGATTTATTCAGGTCCATGATGTTCTTCTTAGACTCAATTACCCACAAAAATATAAACGCTCGCCTTCTTCTTCACTTTGATGAGAGGAATTTGAGTCGCTGCTGAAGGTTCTGCTCTCCATTTCCAATTTTCAGCTGTGAAATTTGGGGTAAATCAAAACTAGGGCTTGAGATTAGGGTTTGAGTGCTTCAATGGGGATTTTGGCCGATTTAGGGTTTTTGGTTTGGGGCAATTGAGGAGACGATGCCGTTTGGCTGATTTAAGGCTTTTAGTTTGGCTAACTATGGAAACAACGTTGTTTTAGGTAAGTTAGAGTTAAGTCAGCTCTCCGGCGAGCCACATGGGCGAGTAATATTAATAAAAAATTACTACGTAAGATTTCCGATAGGGTTCGCTGAACTTGACACTCAAGTGTCCCATTTAAAAAAAAAAAAAAAAAGTGGCACTTCCGTATCAAGTTTTGGCACTTGTGTTGTACTTTTGCCTAGAGTTAAGTATGATTCTAGGGTAGAATCTGAAATCAGAGAATTAGACGGGTTGCAACTTGTTCGATTCCAAGTTTCAAGATATGCTTGGTAGGTTTAGGTTCTAAAAATTGGAGAATATGTTTCGATGAGTAAGTTCTAGGTTCTAGATTGGTGAAACTTGAAACTTGGAACCTGGAACCTGAAACCTAAAACTTGAAACAAGTTTTTTTATTTTTCTTAGTCTATGTCTTCGTGCAATCCTGTCGCGACCAATTTTTTCGGGGGGTGAACCACCTAGGGTTTGGCTAATGGATTGTTAAGCCTAGACTTAACTCGAGCTCTCCCAAGCCCATACCAATTCGCGACTTAGGTTTGAGTTCTTAACATGCAAATGATTTTCAATTAGAGTCGCCACTAATCTATTTTTTTGGAGGGTCGATTAGAAACCCAAGTAAAGCAATGGGAGGTTTACTTTACTCTTACGAACCAGAGACTATGGGTACGGGGACTTGGTTACACTAGATTTCTCTAATGCCCTTTCGGTACCATTCTTAAAAAATGTTTGGCAAGCAGCTTGAATTGATTTTAAATCTATTTCCCTAACATGTGAAGTGATCATGCGGGTGCGCAATCCACCAATTTAACACCCAGATAAACAATAAATAAATCACAAACTTACCTCAAAGCAACGAAAGCATCTGCAATGTTAAATTAAAATCCACATCAACAACTCTAGATATGGTTTCTAATTAACACGCAATTTCTTTTTTGGTTTTCACTTTATTTAATGGGAACTTAATCTATTGCAATGCATGCTAGTAATCTAATATGACATGGCAACATGACCTAAATTACATGACATGGCAATATGATCTAAATTATATGACATGAATAGAGTAAATCCTAAAGAAATGCAATAATTAGATGCAATCTAAATGACCTAATTCTATTGACAGGCAATTTCTAAATAAATGGGCCTAAAAAAACTAAATGACATGCATTTCATTTAATCTAATCCTAAATAACATGTTCATGACATTTTTCTTTTCTTTTTTAAAAAATGCAATTTACCCTAAAAAGGAAGTAATTTATCCTAAGACATTTTTTGGATTTTTTTTATGAAATTCGAAATTATAAAAAAAAAAAGTGGAAATTATCTACCTAAATTAAAACGTCATCTAATTCGAATTAGGAATGAAGTTATGTCAAATCCTAATTTAAACTAGAATGTTATCCTAACTTAGAAATCCCTAACTAAAATGCAATCTACTTAAGATTGTTTTTTAATCTAAACTTATAACTAACTAGGAAATAAAATTTAACATGCAATCTTACCCTAATATGCAATGACGTGCAAAATATGCATCCTAATTCTACATGACATATGCATGATGATTTTTTGGTTGTTTTTCCTTTTTTTAAAAAATTTCGAAATTAATAATTGCCAAATAATTAAACATGCAATTTAAACTAGTGAAACAGAAATCTACCATCCTAGATTTATGTTTTTTTTTGGTATTTTTATTTAAGAAACTCGAAATATATAAATTTCCTATTCTAGACATGCAAAATAACCTCAAACAAATAATATCCTAACATGCATCTAATCTAACTCAAATATTTTTTTTTCTTTTACGGGAACAAGCAAATAAGGCATCAAGAATAGCACGGCACCAAATATCAAGCAAGGTATCATCCATGTCCATTTAATTTCAGGAAATAAATTGACGAATCGTATCTCGCGCATGAGATCGGATTGGCCAATTTTTAATAAGATCACGAATCATATCTCGAGCTTGAGATCGGATTGGTGATTTTTCCGTACGATTGTGGGTCGTATTTCGAGCGTGAAATCGGACCGTCAATCATATGTACGTTGTGAAATTAGGAAGATTTCCCAACTTAAAAGGCTAATCGTGTTGCGAATATTATGGTATATTGGGAATTTCCATCACGTGCACTAATGAGTATATCAAATAAGGAAACAAAATTTTCGGAAATTAACATGGACAGAATCCTTACCTATCCCAAATATTTGCTTCCAAATTTGGCCTTCGAACGGCGGCTCGTGAATCACGATAGAGGCTCGATGTGATGGCGCAAGGACAACTTGCTGTGGTGGTTGCTTCAACTAAGGAACGGTTCTGAACAATAGCCGGGGCGTCACAGACTGCAAGATTCGAATAGCAACCGTTGTTTGCTATTTGTACGCTAGCCCGACTTGCGTCACGAATGCAAGAGACGTTGGCTTCGCAAGGATTGACTCGTCGGACTTCATTGGTCAACGAGGTAGGGAGAAGATGTGGCGTGCATGGCCTCAACGTCACAACAAAGTCAGCAACCACATCTGGACAGAAGCTTCGGCGTCATAGATGCATCTGGAGATGATGGCTCAAAAGGATGAGTCTCGGCACCACTCGGATCAATGGAGGGCGACGCCGAAAAGTCAACAGCAGCCTTAGCAACGTTGAATTGTGAAACGGGTAGACCCCAATCGCGGCTACGAAGACTCACTCTCAAGGAAGAAAACCGCAACTCTCTCTCTCTCTCGTGTATTCTCTGTATAATTCGGAATCCCCTTCCCCAAAGAATCCTCCTTTTTTGTATGTCTGCGAAAGGTCCCTTTTATAGGGAGATGGTCCGAACTCAATATGGAAAGAAAGCATATTTCGTTTCCTTCTGTGCATGCTTTGAAATATATTCTATTTCCTTTTCTTTTCCTCATTGACCGAATGCCTTCTCTGCAGGGATATATCTTTTTGCAAATCCGTGTGTCCGCAGTGTAGAACGTGCCCAACATTCCCTTCATGCTGATTTTTCGAATTTCCTTTGCGCATATGCTCGTATCTTTCACATAGGGCCATGCAATATGGATATTCTCCACCGATTTTATTTCTTTAACCCAAATACCGGCCAAAAATTGAAGATAAAATTTTCCTAGATTCCGAACCTTGCAAAAGATGAGCTCGCAATATCTCCTTCCTATGTTTGTCCTCATTGAATGTACGAAAGATTCACCGAGTATAAACCTTCTCCAAAAAATATCGAATTGCCAACTTGTAAAATTGAAGCTCATTATCTGCCGATCAAATGCAAAAGTGATAAACAAATAGATAAATGCAACTAAAATTATATGCTATGCGATTTTAATTTTTTTTTTTTTTAGGGGTTAAAATCAATCCCTAATTTTGTAATGTGATAATTGATTAAACAGGTTGCCAAAATTTAGGTGTCAACAGCTGCCCCTCTTTGAAGGTGAGCTCGCAGAGGTTGCCTTTAAAGACAAATTGAGACCTAAATTTTGGTCATGCTCATGCAATGAATGATTTTTTTGTTAGAACATGAATTCCATTTTTTTATGATGCATGGAAATACTAATGCAAATGATAAATGAACCTACCTGGAATAACTTACCTTTGAGGAGGATAGAGTAATTCGAGGTAGTGGGTATTACCTATCTAGGACCCGTACCATTCTACGGTCGCCTAGTATGGCAGAAAGGAGCTGCTTTCTCAGGACCCGTACCATTCTACGGTCGCCCAATACGACAGGAAGGGGTTGCTTTCTCAGGACCCGTACCATTCTACGGTCGCCCAATACGGCAGAAAAATTTTGTAAGGAACTGCTTTCCTAGGACCCGTACCATTCTACGGTCGCCCAATACGGCAGAAAGGTTTTGTCTAGGACCCGTACCATTCTACGGTCGCCTAAACGGGGATTCATTTTCCAGGACCCGTACCATTCTACGGTCGCCTGAATAAAGAATAGGTGTTGTCGAGGACCCGTACCATTCTACGGTCGCCTTGACAGAAAATTGATTTTTCAAGACCCGAACCATTCTTCGGTCGCTGAATGGGAAATTGCTTTTCTAGGACCCGTACCATTCTACGGTCGCTGTTTAGAGCAATAAATGTTGTTTAGGACCCGTACCATTCTACGGTCGCCTAAACGGAGATTTTGCTTGGCTAGGACCCGAACCATTCTTCGGTCGCCCGGCGTTGCAACTTGGAGAAAAATCTTTGGGGACAACTCAATCGAGTGTCGGTGTATTCAAAAGGGAATACCTTGCAACGACAAGTATTTGGGGTATAGAGATATACTTACCTGTGACATCTCTACTTCTTGGGGACATGTCTCCTGCAAAATATGATCGTACGAGAAACAACATGCATTCGCAATCACAAACATGCATTAATTCAAGCAAGGTTCATGCGTAATAATTTCTATCAATCACGCATCATCTTAATTTCAATAGGAACGATTTCGAATGATGATTCCAATCTGAACGCATGAGCATCATGGATGTGTCAAAAGGGATCCTTCAGTCTGAAAGGACTTTTCACTCCTCCTCTTTTAAAAGGGCTGTTTTATCCTGTCCTTTGATGCAGGATCTTGACAGTCACTCTATCTCACCATCATCATGTCAAACAAGGGTTTGAGCAATCTCGCAAGTGGTACAACCTTACCAATCTGAGAGGTCTTTATCAGGGACCGTAATGTGAGCTTGGTCAACGGCTTAGCAAAGGAGACTCTTTGAGTCGAGGCTATTGAAAAAATGAATGATATTCTGCAATCATCTTTGGGTTTACAAGTCAAGAAACATGCGAAATGAGGCAGAAATTGTCTTATTCACACTTCCTCGAGCGATACTTTCGAACATATGAACTTTTACGTTAATTCAAGTGCCCTAATCTGAAGAGACTTTGTAAGGGACGTAACGTAGGCTTGGTTCATGGGTTGAGAAACGAAAGGATCATTAGGCTCAAAAAGTGTTTAGGGGGTCAAAGTTGGTGATCATCTTAATATCTCCACCAATTTTCTCCTCCACCATTGAGGATTTTTTTTTTTTTTTTTTTTTTTTTTTTTTTTTTTTTTTTTTATAATCATAACTCCATTGATTGCAACATCTCAGCATTTGAGTTTTTTTAGTACCGCTCTGTAGGGGATACGACTCATTATATCAAGAGCTTGATTTTTTTTTTTTGTCTTTTACGGGCATTGGCCTTGCTTTTACCGGCACACTTTGCTTTTCATGCCCCATTTTTGCACTTACTTTCTTTGGACTTGTAAAAACTCCATCTTTTATCAGCATTGTAAACCATGCAACTTGAGTGGTTTGCTTTTCTTGCTTTGCCCCGATGGGGGGATGATCACCAACTGGGTTTAATGTGAAATGAATTCATAGGCTCAAGTGGGCTATGCAATGGATAAAGTGTATAGGATATAGAAAGAACTGCTCTTCGTCTTCCTAAGGCACTTAAATTAACACATAAGTTACACTGCGAAAGCAATACTCAAAGATTGATGCAAGTGTGAGTAAGAAAATTCATATCATTCGTTCCAACTTTGTCCCAATGTGGGATGATCCTTGACAGGGATAATTTAAAGAACTCTTCATGTGTATGGGCTCAAAGGGCTAAACGATGGATATACCCGTAGTGTTCCAAGTAGAGGAAAAATTGCCTCTCATCACCTTGGATGGCGTACCCTTTGCGAGATCACCCTTTTCCTTGCGGACATGGAATTTTTCACACAACTCACTGGGATTTGTGTATGAAAAGTGTATGGAGCAAGGCTTGCCTTTCATCATTCCAAGGTAATCCATTTGACACATTCAATTTATCTCACACAATTCATCAAGGAAGAAAAATGCAAGATTTATGACAAATTTGAATAATTCAACTCATTGAGGCATTTTATTCATCATAGAAATACTTGCAGTTCAAGACATGACATGGGAAATTCTTTTATGGGTAGTACTTTTTGACAACATCAGAATTAACTGGAGTGGAAAACTCACGACCATCCATTTCTGCCAAAATCAGGGCACCTCCAGGAAGTACCTTCTTCACCACATATGGGCCGCCATAATTCGGAGCAAACTTGCCCCCAGGATCTGGAAAAATCGGC
Source organism: Eucalyptus cloeziana (assembly GCA_014182715.1). Lineage (NCBI taxonomy): Eukaryota > Viridiplantae > Streptophyta > Magnoliopsida > Myrtales > Myrtaceae > Eucalyptus > Eucalyptus cloeziana. Next base: position 53,942,882 of record CM024641.1, on the reverse strand, counting down.
AACGGCTTTCTCGAGAACAAGATCATTTATTTCAAAATGTCTTGGTCGTACCTTTCGGTTGAAGGATCGGCAACTCTTTGCTGATAAGTTTGGCCATGACAAAGAGCCTTTAGTCTCTTCTCCTCTATCAAGTTTAACTGCTCAAGTCTTTGTTGCATCCATTCAGCCTCAGACAAGTCCACTTGGGATAAAATTCTCAGGGAAGGAATCTCCACCTCCACGGGTAGAACTGCTTCCATGCCGTACACCAAAGCAAAAGGGGTTGCCCCGGTAGAAGTGCGGATCGATGTTCGATATGCCATTAGTGCAAAAGGTAACCGGTCATGCCAATCTCGATAATTCTCGGCTGTCTTAGCCAAGATCTTCTTAATGTTCTTATTAGTGCTTCAACAGCCCCATTCATTTGGGGGCGGTAAGGGGACGAATTCAAATGCTTGATCTTGAATTCGCTGAACAACGCGTCAACGAGTTTATTGTTCAAGTTCGTCCCATTGTCGGTGACAATTGCTTCAGGGGACGCCATAGCGAGCAATTATGTCACGTTTGATGAACTTCACAACATTGCGGGCGGTGACATTCACAAATGATGTAGCCTCGATCCATTTGGAGAAATAGTCTATCGCCACCAAAATGAATCGATGCCCATTTGAAGCCTTAGGATTGATTGGGCCAATCACATCAATCCCCCACATCGAGAAAGGCCATGGCTCAGAAAACTGGTGCAACTCAGTTGGAGGAACATTTATTTTATCACCATGAATCTGGCAGCGGTGACAACTTCGTACATGCTTGATGCAGTCACTTTCTAATGTGAGCCAATAGTAGCCTAATCTCATAATCTTCTTCGCCATCATATGCCCATTCATGTGAGGGCCACATATCCCTTCGTGTACTTCTTGCATGATTTGAGTAGCTTCGTTGCCCTTACACATCGCAACAAGATCTGAATCATAGGATCTCTTATAGAGATTCTCGCCACTGACGAAGAATTTTGAGGCCATCTTTGTGATGTACCTCCTATCAGCAGGAGTGCTTCTTTCTGGAAATTCTTGTCTTTTAATGTAGTTCATGACATCGTAATACCATGGTTTTCCATCAGGTTCTTCAGTTATGATCATACAGTAAGCCGGCTTTGGCAAAACTTCTATTTTTAATGGCTCAACTACTAATCCGTCAGCAACTTGCAACATAGATGATAAAGTTGCAAGTGCATCAACAAGCGATTGTGAGACCTTGGTAAGTATTCAAATGAAATTTCCTTAAATTGCTTCATGAGACCTTCTAGATATCGGTGGTATGGGAGCAATTTGGCATCCTTAGTCTTCCACTCACCTACAGTCTGTAATATGATTAGTGCTGAATCTCCGAATACCATTAACTTGGCCACACCCATCTCGATTGCGGCTTGAAGTCCGAGGATGCAAGCTTCATACTCGGCCACATTGTTGGTGCATGGGAATGTCAATTTTGCAGCTACCGGATAGTGCTGTCCATCTGGGGATATCAGAACTGCCCCAGTACCAGAGCCAGACAAGTTTACGGCTCCATCGAAAAACATCTTCCATGAGTCTTCGTTTACACTCAAGACACGGTCATCGAGGAAATTGTCATCGTTGTTAGAGACGCCTGAATTCTCGGCCAGTAGATCGATCGCTCGACCCTTAACCGACTTTTGTGGCATGAATTGCACATCAAATTCGGAAATCAAAATTTGCCATTTGGCCAACTTACCCACCAAAGCTGGCTGATTAAGTAAGTACTTAACGGGGTCGTTTTCTGTCACGAGAAATGTCTGGTAATGCAATGTGTATTGTCGCAATCTGTGCAATACCCATACCAATGCGGCACAAGTCTTCTCAACATCAGAATACTTCAACTCTGATATAGTGAACTTCTTACTCGGATAGTAGATGGCTCGTTCTTTTTATCAACGGGACTTTCTTGAGCCAACATTGCACCCAATGATTCACTATGGATGGTGAGGTAGAGAATCAAGGGATGCCCCGGTGATGGTGGGACAAAAACCGGTGGATTCATCAAGTCTTGCTTCAACTTGTCGAACGCCTCTCGACACTCGTCATCCCGTTGATTCGTGCATTCTTCTTTAGGAGTTTGAAGAATGGCTTTGCTGTTTCAGATAGTTGAGAAATGAACCGAGCTATGTAATTCAGCCTTCCCAAAAGACTCCGAACTTCTTTCACCGTTGATGGAGGTTGTAGCTCACATATGGCCTTAACCTTAGATGGGTCGATCTCAATCCCCTTATTGCTTACAATAAATCCAAGTAATTTACCAGATGTTGCCCCAAATACGCATTTAGCGGGATTTAGCCGAAGCTTGAATTCGCGAAGTCGGTCAAACAACTTCTTCAGGGTTTCCATATGACTTCCTCCGGGCCGGGTCTTTGCAATCATATCATCAACATAGACTTCAATCTCCTGATGCATCATATCATGGAATAGTGTTACCATGGCTCGCTGGTAAGTTGCCCCAGCGTTCTTGAGTCCGAAGGGCATGACCTTGTAATGAAAGGTCCCCCACGGGGTGATAAATGCAGTCTTCTCCTTGTCTTTCTCTTTCATCCTTATCTGATTGTACCCGGAAAACCCATCCATAAAGGAGAATAGTTCGAATCCGGCGGTACTATCCACGAGGACATCAATGTGAGGGAGCGGAAAATCGTCTTTTGGGCTTGCCTTGTTCAAATCTCGATAGTCAACACAAACTCGAACTCGACCATCCTTCTTCATTACTGGCACAATGTTAGCCACCCATTCAGGGTATTGTGAGACTTCAATGAATCCCACATTTAGAAGCTTCATCACCTCCTCCTCTATTTTCTTTGAAAGCTCGGGCTTAGTTCTCCGAAGTCTCTGCTTCTTAGGTGGCACGTCCGGATTAGTAGGCAAGCAATGCTCGACAATCGATGGGTCTAAACCAGGCATGTCAGCATAAGTCCATGCAAAGATATCCTGATATTCCTTCAGTAGTTGAATTAGGTGCTCGGCTTCGTCTTTAGGGAGATTTGCCCCAATTTTAACTTCTTTAGCTTCTTGAGCGTCACTTAAATTGATAGTGACAGTTTGCTCGGATGTGAAAGCCTTGGCTTTTTCATGTTGTTCCCAGCTTCGCTGCACCTCAATGGATTCTTCAATCAACTCCTTGAGATCATCCGTATCAACATTTGTTGTGTTGGATTGGACCGTTTCCATGCCTTTGTATGCCACAAGACTGTTCCTGAAACATGAGGTGAATAAATTAGAAAGACAAACAGAGTAACCTATATTTGCCCGTTTTTTGTGTTAAGAAAAACTTCGGCGAAAACTTTTTTTTTTTTTTTTGAAATATTTTGACACGAGCAAGCATGATGAAGCCCAGGCCTCAGAATTCTCCTTGGATTTTCTTTTTCTTTTATCGGCTGGATATCATCACCGGGCTAGTTTGGTGTACTTCATCATGCCCTCAAAACAAAACTTGTAATTTTATTGATATTCATCAATCAATTACATTTATTGAATGGAAATGCAATTTTCAAGCCCTAAAAATAAAGCGAAAAGAAGAAATCAAAAACAAGCCCTAGAAAGCGATAAAAATTCCCGCAGGGAATATGAGAAAGCGATAAATGAGTTACTCTCGTGGGCCGAGCCCATCTCCTCCGGAGGTCCTTCATCAATGGTCCCTATGAATACGTCATCGAAGAGACTAGTGATTCCTTCCAATGCATCTCCAGACTTTTCTGTCTCCGAGGGTGTCAGATTATCCATGCCATCCCATCCATCTGGGACTATCTCATGAGGATCAACATAGTAGCTGGGAGGGGCATAATATTTCACCAGGTAGTCAAACTTGCCACTAGGCTGCCCTAGGGTATCTGCTTCATCCTGCATCATTATGGGAGGACCGGGGAATGTCTCATGAATGCTCGAGGGTAGCAGGTTTTGCCTCCCTCGCCTTTGACCAAGTGGCTGGTTCTGTCTTCCTTGTCTTCGTCCTCCTGAACCTCCTCCACCTCTTCCATGGTACCCTAAACCAGCAGAACGGGACCTCTGAGGGGCTTCAATGGTGCTTCGAATGCCTTGACCATTTCTTCCAAGACCATCCCCGGGAACAAAACCATTTCCGACCATCACTCTTCCTACCATGAGGGCAGCATTCGAAACTTCGGGAATGGGCGGTGATGAACCTCGAGAAGCATGTATGGTGGATACCAACTCAAATGAGTGGTAACTTGATTCGAGCTCGAATCCGGCTCTACATAGGGGATAGCCGTCTCATGATAGATCCGGTGGTCTTCCTCACCATATACGGTAACCACTTCATTTTGATCACAAATTTCACAGCTTGATGTAGACTTGAGGGTACTTGCTCCGGTGTGTATCCATGGACGACCCAGTAGGAAATTGAATGCGGTAGGGATGTCCAACACTTGAAAGGGAATGTTGAAGACGACTGGCCCTATTTGTACATCAAGATGGATTTCTCCGAGTACCTCCTTCTTTGTGCCATCAAAGGCTCGTACTGAGGTCATTGCAGCGTGTATCCTTGACAGATCTACCTTGAGGCGGTGCAGAGTGGTTAATGGACATATGTTCGGGCGGACCCATTATCAAGGAGCACTCGAGACACATGAGAAGACTTGTGTTTAACGGATATGTAGAGTGCTTTGTTATGTCCCCGGCCTTCGAGAGGGAATTCTTCATCAGAAAAGGTAATCAAATCCTTAAGAAGGACTGATCCCACAAATTCTTCCAACTTGTCCGCCTCAACTTGTCTCTCGGCACATGAATTTCACTCAACACCTTCATTAGTGACTTTTGATGCACGAGAGGATGTTTGGAGAAGCTCGAGCAAAGAGATCTCGAGCAGGCATCTTTCGCAATTGATCGACCACGTTATACTCACTCGCTTTAATCACGACCAGAAATTCCTTGGCCTCTTCATCGGTGACTGGCTTCGTAGTTTGAGCACTGGCTTGACCATAGGTTCGACCAGACCTTGTAACAAGATCGACATCTAGGTCATAAGACCAAGGTACTGCTTTGTTGTTGACATATTCATATGGTTGAGGTATCTCAATCACAATCTCCTCATCAGATGCATCTTCTAGTGGAGGCATATCCGCGAGCGAAGGATCAACTTCTTCCTTATCGGTATTGAGTGCAGCTTGCTCCTCCTCCCAATCGATGATGATATGTGAAATAGTGGAAACTACGCAGTTATGGTCAGCATAAACGATAATGCCGTCATCCACCATTTGGGCAATTCTTTCCTTCATCAGCGATAGGGGAACATTTTCTTGACCGGGATAATATCCAGCTCTTACCAGTCCGCTATAAGCATCTGCCACGTGCACCTTCGAGTCCTTGATTCGACCGATTTCAGGTTCTAGGATAGCATTCACCATACCCTCATGCTCAGGTAGTGGATTCTTCTGGACATTCGGTTGAGTTAGTTTGAAACGAAAAGATTTTCGTGTCTAAGAGGTTTTGGATCTTGTGCTTGAGGGTGAAACACTCATCGGTTGAATGCCCCGAGTTCACCGCTATGGTAGTCACATTTCTTTGTTGGGTCGTAACTGCGATTGCTTTCACGGTTAGGACGCTTTGGTTCACTAGTAAGCAAACCTTTCTTTCGGAGGATCGTTAGCACTTGGGATGGAGACCCAGGGAGAGGAGAGAATTGCCTTCTATTAAATGGTTGACGGCCAGCGGTTTGGGGCTGTCTCGGATTCATTTGGATAGCCGGGGCACGTTTGACATTCTCTTGGCTATAAGCCACATTCACGTCCACAGCTGCTTCCTTCTCCTTTTTGGCAGTGAATCTTTTACTAGATGGCTCAGTAAACCATCCTTCCCTTATCCCCACTTCGAGTTGTTCTCCCACGGGAATAAGCTGATTGAAGTTTTCAACATACGTGCCGGCCATCCGGTTACGGAACTCAGACGGGAGAGTTTTGACAAACAACTTCATCAACTCCTTGTCGGGGCTCGGGAGTGATTTGAGCTGCCAGATTTCGCCATCTTACGGCATACTCTTTGAACGACTCGTTCCTCTTTTTCTCCATCCTCTCAAGATCCTCTCGGGAAGGTGCAATATCCATGTTGAACTTGTATTGCTTGAGAAATGCGTCGGTCATTTCATTCCAAGTGTCGAGAAGGTTCATATTCTTCATGACATACCAGTTTAGTGCCGGTCCAGTCAAACTTGCATGGAACGATTGGATCATGAGGGGCTCGTTCTTGACATATTGGGCCATACGCACGTGATACATCTGCAAGTGAGCTTTTGGGCAGGAAGTACCATCGTACTTCTCAAAATCCGGCATTTTGAACTTCTTTGGCATGTTGACCTTCTCATACACGAGACATGTGTCGAACGGGAGTGAATTCTGCGACTCCTGCAGTTGCTTCAATTTTTCTTCCAGCTTTGTGAAGCGTTCATCATGATCAGTCTTTGGAATGCTGTCAGGCTTGGTCTTTCTAACAATGATCGAGTCATCATCCAAACCGGGCATGTCATCGTCAACCTTGTTTGTTTGCTTCGGGATAGTTATTTGAGGAAGAACAGGTGCAGTTGTTGGATTTACTTGGAGGAATTGGAGTTGATCCGTCACAAGCTGTAGAGAGGCGAGCACTTGTTGAAGTTGAGTTTCCACAGCAGACATACGATCACGCATTTCTGATTGGTCGGCCATTCTAGCTCTTAATCGCGTGATAATGGGTGAACGTGGAGGATCCGTTATCACCTAAATTGAAGAAATGGACAAAAGTAAGTATCTCATATGGAATACGTCGGCCCATGGCAACAGTCTAGAACCTTTATTCATTAATGGAGTTTTTGACAAGCTTATCAAAATAGCAACTTGGAATGTTCTAAACAAAATGAACTAAGAAAGTAAACGACTCAACTTTCTAAACATTAATCTAAACATGAAAGTAGCAATATTGATTCAAGCATTTCATCTGGCTTGATCAATATACACTCGGGACACCATTTGGCGCAATCGTTTATTCTCCTCTTGAGCTTTTTCAGCAACTCTTTTGAGGCGTTTATTCTCAGCACGGTTGGTAATCTTCAACGACGCCTCTGGTATCTTCGGAAGCAGCTCCTCGAGAATCTTGTGATGTTGGATGTACTTAGTTGAGGCATAGTACTTTCTTTCTTTGCCTTTCAACTCTTCTTCGGGCCATTTGAGTTTTCGTGGATGGCACATATCCCACATTGATTTGATAGTGAGAATAGAATCTTCATGGCCTTGGCTTCCATCAACGAAGCTAACTTGGAGCGGATCCGCTTGTAACGTCGGGGGAAGCTCTTGCACGACTTGATACTGACGAGTCACTCTAGTTGGATAGTACTCCAATGCTCCAGTGAATCCCAATAGGGGGATTGGGCCAACACCTCCACACGTAAGTCTTGCCACCCGAACTTGGAACCACATAGCATGCCATAGGAAACCCTTGGAAGTTGGTTTTTTCATGAAAGCTAGCCACCTAGAATAATGATAATCCGGTGCATGTTTTTGATTGTTTTCAAATCTCATAATAGGGTGATTTGAATTACTAACATCATGTATAGTCATTAAACCACCAAATCCCTTTATATGAGAAAGGAACCAGATTTGTAAAAGTTCAGGAGAGGAATGGAGAGTCTTATCCCCATCTCCTTTGAATCAAGTGAGGGAAAGAAAAGTTTCAGTCAGGACAGTGTTTACAAAATTTTTTCTTTCCAACACTTGTCTAACTAAATGAGCAATCAAAGGATTAATAGCATTCTTGCAATAAGGAAATACTATAAACCCAAAGAAAGCTAAAAGGAAAACTCTACGCATTTGAAATGAGGTCCCTTTTTCAAAATATTCTTTCAGAAGAGATAAAGGACATGCATTACGGTGAGCCTTTAAAACCTTTCTTATGTTGTCTTCCTTAGTTCTTAGAAAATCAGATAAGGCCATAACAGGATCTATTCCGATAGGCGGATTAATCAATTCAGCTTTCAAGGATTTCCCTATGGCAATGCTATATTCTTCCAAGGTGGGAGTGAGCTCATGCTTACCGTCAAAGATAAAGGTGGAAGTCTCGGGGCACCAACAGTGGGCGAGTGCTTGGATGAGGCCACCATGGATGTTGATACACAGCGATGGAAGCAGGCGACCAATGTGTGACTCTATGAACTAACGGCCATCTTGATCTAACTTATCCCACCAAGTGCTAAGCTCTTCCTTTGGAGGGAGAATAATTCGAATGTCCGACGTCCCCATTGTATATTGATTAAGACTCGTGACAACCCTAATGCCATGGACCAACAAAAATAATGCGATAAAGTAAGTAAATTGCAAAAGCAAAAATTTAGAGAACTTACTTTACCAATGGTGAGCAATCACATAGACATGCGCATGATAAGTGGCTCGATTTCTAATCTATAAGGCTTATCAAAGTGGAGCCACAAGGATGATCGGACTAGCCACGGGCTTGTGGACTATGTCGGGTCCTCATGACTCCGGCTTGGTCAAAGAGCCGACCCGGGTCGCGGGCATGCGGACCGAGGTGGGTACTCTTGACACCATGAAAGAAACTTCGGGATTGAGATGGGCGACTCATACCGCGAGCATGCGGTCGGAGTGGTATCCATCTCAACACCATCCTAAATGATCCTATGCGGCCCAGGTCCGGCGGCAGGTTATGTGTGCAAAAGTGTAGTGTAAATGCAAAGCATGCACAACAGTTTATATCAAGCAACACTTCAACATGAAAATAAACCATACATTCCTACACCCCCCTGCAAAACAAAGGTTAGCAAACACTTCCCCTTATACCTCCCATCCTGCAAAAACATTTAACACCTTAAATGTTAGGGACGTACCTGGAATCCTCGCTGCCAAACAAAAACATTTTTCAAAAGAAAAAGAAAATTGGCCTAAGTCCACTAAGAGTTTTAACTCAGGTCCCCAGCGGAGTCGCCAAGCTGTCGCGACCAATTTTTTCGGGGGGTGAACCACCTAGGGTTTGGCTAATGGATTGTTAAGCCTAGACTTAACTCGAGCTCTCCCAAGCCCATACCAATTCGCGACTTAGGTTTGAGTTCTTAACATGCAAATGATTTTCAATTAGGAGTCGCCACTAATCTATTTTTGGAGGGTCGATTAGAAACCCAAGTAAAGCAATGGGAGGTTTACTTTACTCTTACGAACCAGAGACTATGGGTACGGGGACTTGGTTACACTAGATTTCTCTAATGCCCTTTCGGTACCATTCTTAAAAAATGTTTGGCAAGCAGCTTGAATTGATTTTAAATCTATTTCCCTAACATGTGAAGTGATCATGCGGGTGCGCAATCCACCAATTTAACACCCAGATAAACAATAAATAAATCACAAACTTACCTCAAAGCAACGAAAGCATCTGCAATGTTAAATTAAAATCCACATCAACAACTCTAGATATGGTTTCTAATTAACACGCAATTTCTTTTTTGGTTTTCACTTTATTTAATGGGAACTTAATCTATTGCAATGCATGCTAGTAATCTAATATGACATGGCAACATGACCTAAATTACATGACATGGCAATATGATCTAAATTATATGACATGAATAGAGTAAATCCTAAAGAAATGCAATAATTAGATGCAATCTAAATGACCTAATTCTATTGACAGGCAATTTCTAAATAAATGGGCCTAAAAAAACTAAATGACATGCATTTCATTTAATCTAATCCTAAATAACATGTTCATGACATTTTTTCTTTTCTTTTTTAAAAAAATGCAATTTACCCTAAAAAAGGAAGTAATTTATCCTAAGACATTTTTTGGATTTTTTTTTATGAAATTCGAAATTATAAAAAAAAAAGTGGAAATTATCTACCTAAATTAAAACGTCATCTAATTCGAATTAGGAATGAAGTTATGTCAAATCCTAATTTAAACTAGAATGTTATCCTAACTTAGAAATCCCTAACTAAAATGCAATCTACTTAAGATTGTTTTTTAATCTAAACTTATAACTAACTAGGAAATAAAATTTAACATGCAATCTTACCCTAATATGCAATGACGTGCAAAATATGCCTCCTAATTCTACATGACATATGCATGATGATTTTTTGGTTGTTTTTCCTTTTTTTTTTTTAAAATTTCGAAATTAATAATTGCCAAATAATTAAACATGCAATTTAAACTAGTGAAACAGAAATCTACCATCCTAGATTTATGTTTTTTTTTTTTTTGGTATTTTTATTTAAGAAATTCGAAATATATAAATTTCCTATTCTAGACATGCAAAATAACCTCAAACAAATAATATCCTAACATGCATCTAATCTAACTCAAATATTTTTTTTTTTTTACGGGAACAAGCAAATAAGGCATCAAGAATAGCACGGCACCAAATATCAAGCAAGGTATCATCCATGTCCATTTAATTTCAGGAAATAAATTGACGAATCGTATCTCGCGCATGAGATCGGATTGGCCAATTTTTAATAAGATCACGAATCATATCTCGAGCTTGAGATCGGATTGGTGATTTTTCCGTACGATTGTGGGTCGTATTTCGAGCGTGAAATCGGACCGTCAATCATGTGTACGTTGTGAAATTAGGAAGATTTCCCAACTTAAAAGGCTAATCGTGTTGCGAATATTATGGTATATTGGGAATTTCCATCACGTGCACTAATGAGTATATCAAATAAGGAAACAAAATTTTCGGAAATTAACATGGACAGAATCCTTACCTATCCCAAATATTTGCTTCCAAATTTGGCCTTCGAACGGCGGCTCGTGAATCACGATAGAGGCTCGATGTGATGGCGCAAGGACAACTTGCTGTGGTGGTTGCTTCAACTAAGGAACGGTTCTGAACAATAGCCGGGCGTCACGGACGCAAGATTCGAATAGCAACCGTTGTTTGCTATTTGTACGCTAGCCCGACTTGCGTCACGAATGCAAGAGACGTTGGCTTCGCAAGGATTGACTCGTCGGACTTCATTGGTCAACGAGGTAGGGAGAAGATGTGGCGTGCATGGCCTCAACGTCGCAACAAAGTCAGCAACCACATCTGGACAGAAGCTTCGGCGTCATAGATGCATCTGGAGATGATGGCTCAAAAGGATGAGTCTCGGCACCACTCGGATCAATGGAGGGCGACGCCAGTAAAAGTCAACAGCAGCCTTAGCAACGTTGAATTGTGAAACGGGTAGACCCCAATCGCGGCTACGAAGACTCACTCTCAAGGAAGAAAACCGCAACTCTCTCTCTCTCGTGTGTTATCTGTATAATTCGGAATCCCCTTCCCCAAAGAATCCTCCTTTTTTGTATGTCTGAAAGGTCCCTTTTATAGGGAGATGGTCCGAACTCAATATGGAAAGAAAGCATATTTCGTTTCCTTCTGTGCATGCTTTGAAATATATTCTATTTCCTTTTCTTTTCCTCATTGACCGAATGCCTTCTCTGCAGGGATATATCTTTTTGCAAATCCGTGTGTCCGCAGTGTAGAACGTGCCCAACATTCCCTTCATGCTGATTTTTCGAATTTCCTTTGCGCATATGCTCGTATCTTTCACATAGGGCCATGCAATATGGATATTCTCCACCGATTTTATTTCTTTAACCCAAATACCGGCCAAAAATTGAAGATAAAATTTTCCTAGATTCCGAACCTTGCAAAGATGAGCTCGCAATATCTCCTTCCTATGTTTGTCCTCATTGAATGTACGAAAGATTCACCGAGTATAAACCTTCTCCAAAAAATATCGAATTGCCAACTTGTAAAATTGAAGCTCATTATCTGCCGATCAAATGCAAAAGTGATAAACAAATAGATAAATGCAACTAAAATTATATGCTATGCGATTTTAATTTTTTTTTTTTTTTTAGGGGTTAAAATCAATCCCTAATTTTTTAATGTGATAATTGATTAAACAGGTTGCCAAAATTTAGGTGTCAACAAATCCTAAAGTATTACATGTCATTCGATGGTGAATATATAATCCAAAATCACTAGTCTAAATTTTCATTTTATGATTGAGACTTTTACTTTGTTCATATTCCATATTTTTCATGTGTCTAAATATAAGTTATGGTCAATGGATTATAGTAGCAAATTGTGGTCATTAAATGTGATAATTCACTGCAATCGTTCAATCAATAATATAGGTAGAACTTAGGTAGGCTTTAGAAGTTGTGACATGTTAGCTTCCAAGTTTTAAGGTATGCATGATAAGTTTTGAACTCTAAAAATGAGAAACTTATTTCAATAAATAAGTTCCAGGTTCCAAGTAGAATCTATATGGAACCTGAAACTGTTTATCCCTAGTCATAGAATAGCAGCTGGAGTTCACCAGCAGCAGAAGAGCGACTTACTTGAAACCATGGCCAAACACCATAGTGGCTTCAACGACTATATCCTCCACCAATTTGAAAAAATTAATCCCCAAAATCAAATGCACATTCCGCTCCATGGTAGCGATCTATAAAACTCGTGAAACCATGCGCACACAAAAGGCAAAACTAGAAATGATCAAAATGATATGAAAAGAAATAGAATGTGATTTACTGGCGGGGAACGCCATTGGCACCAGCTCGCTGGAGGCATTTCTTCTTGATGATGAAGCTGGAGCAGATGAAGGCACTGGACATGACGCTAGCAGAAATCCTTTCAAGTTATTCTCGAATACATCAACACGTTTATCAAAGCAACAATAACGAATAGGTGTCTCGCATGATGGAATATTTGACTATTAAATCATGCATTCATCTAGAAAGTTAAGCTTTTTAGAATAGTTAGTAGTAATTTTACAAAAATTTTACATGATATTAGAACATGAGAGCTTAAGTTTAAATCTTTGCATGCCCTATATGTTATCCTAATTATATATGTCTAAGTACTAGGCAAAAAAAAAATACCAAACTAAGCGTGAGTGAAAGTGATAAAATATTTAGAACAATTATCAGTGATCTTATAAAGTCAGAGAGTAATTTTATTTTTTTAGAATTTGCCTTTTGTTGAAGGTTTAGTTAAAGAAATCCAAGAGGTTTATAATTGAGATGTTGCAATAACTTCATGTTGAGAAGGAGATTTGGCACGTAGATTGTGCAATTAATGTTTGGTTGACTTTTAATATGGGGTTTATATTTTTGCCTTTATGCATTTCCTTTTCTTTTTTCTTTTTTTATATTTCAACTTTCACTGTTAATGAATGCCACACACTTGAAATCTTTTGAAATATTCGAATGTATAGATATACATACAATATAGTCATTTTAAGCTTATTCATCCAATACCGTATATGGTCATCCCATACTATTTAATTTTTACGATTATATTAATTTGTCTCTCTACTATCAGTCTTTCTCATTCTTACTCATAATTTCACTTATTGTCTATCAATTTATGACTTTATTTATCTCTTCCTATCTCATGCATTTTCGTTGGAGTGAGCAATTGTGTCAGTTCAACATGGGAACCAGTCCGATTTCCGATTCCAAAAATTTAGAACTATCTTGATCAATTTGGTTCCTAGAGGAACCAAAAACCTGTAATTTGCAAAGGTTGGTTCCAAGGTAAAACATGGAATCTACCTTGGAATCGAACTAGTTTTGAGTTCGTTTACCCCTCACCAAAGTAAGTTTTTTTTTTTTTTATCATCATTATTGAAATTAAATATGTTTGACATTTATCCTCAAGTAGAAAGAAGTGTATTCATGTTTAGCATATGTATACTATATATATATATATATATTCATATGATATAAAAACCAAAAAAATAATCCAATCAATACCCAATTGACTTGAGAACTAGGGTGAATTTATGATTCCAAAAACGAGAATTGACCTTAACAGGGTTTAAGAGTCAGTAGTTGAAGATTCCATCTAGGTTTAATATGGAACCTGGAACTTACCTTACATATCCAATAACTTGGAACCCGCAGGTTCTAAGGTCGGTTTCAAGGTCTACCCGGATTTCACCTGTACTTTTAATTGAATCATCACCCAATGACCATTATTTGCGACAATCCACTTATCACAACTCATATTTAGACACACAAAAATTATGAAATATTAACAAAATAAAGTCATAGTTATGGATATCATTGAAAACTCAAACTATTGGTTTCAGATTATACACGCCACGAAATGCTACAAGATCGTGCGAAGACATAGAATAAGAAAAATGCAAAAACTTATTTCAGGTTCTAGGTTTTAGATTCTCAATTCCACCTAGAACCTAAAATCCATTTGTTAGAATAAGTTTCCTGATTTTTGGAACTTGAAACATACCCTGTATATTCTAGAATCTAGAATCAGATCGGTTCCTATCATTCTAGCTCTACCCTAGAACTATGCTCGCCCTTAACAAGATGAGATCCAAATCTAAAACCTACCCATTTTGGGATTGATCACCTCTAACTTTCACAAATATTTTCCTTGGATTAGTAATGGAATATATCAAGAGTTCTTGTATTTCAATTTTAGACATGTTGGATCAAACAAAATAAGCATTTTATTGAAGTGTCACTCAGCTCTATGGTATTTGTGAAGAGACTCAAATGAAAAACTTAAACTACTGAGTGTTGTTCTAGTGGCCACTAGAGCTAACTTTTCCATGATGCTTGTAACCATTATTTTGAATTTTGAGATAAAAATTATATATTTTCTCCTCAAGTATGTTTAACAAGTATCTCGAAGACACACATTAACAAGATTCATTACATATTAATACAATGAAGTGCAACATTTGAGGTTTATTAATACGACATGATCCCATAGATCATGCAATTAATGTATGGTCAACTTTTAATTTTAACTTTTTTTTTCTTTAATTTTCCCTTTTCTTGTATCTCTGAAAATTTCGACTTCTATTAAATAATTTTTTTTTACCCCGGACAGATTCCATATAGCTCCACTCCTCAGTATCTTTCTTTCACGAGTATAGATTAGTTTTCAAACTTATAATTTCATTGAAAGAGAAAAGGGGAAAAGTCAAGATTTCTTGTAGTTTGATCTTCGAAATCACGGAGTAAGCGAGCTTACAAATTATTGAAAGAGTTTTTTTTTTTTTCGAAAAGTGTCTCCGCTCGTGAGGGGGAATTACAAATCGAAAACTAGAGAAAATATGACAAGATTCTATTTTTAGATGTATAATAACATAAAGGGAAAATCCCAAATAGGGACCCAAAGTGCATACTTTTTCTCAAAAAGGACCAAAAATGGAGTTTGTCTCAGATAATAACCTAAAGTAATCATTTAGTCTCAAAGAAGGATCTCACTTGTTGGCTCCAATGCATATTCCGGTGACCTGATCAGGGATATTTTTGTCCATTTTTTTTTAAAATTTCGGTTTGTTCTGTTCTTTTTTTTTTTTTTTTGTCGATGATTGCATTGTTCATCATCTTCTTCGTCCCCTCTTCATCTTTTTCTTACCCAGACCAAGAAGATCAGACTTGGGAAGGGCCGGCAAGGGCTGGATGCCCATCAAAGAGTCACATGCTTTGAGGTCTTGCAAAGAAAAAGGCAACACCTCCTAGCACCACCACCGGTCACTTCCGCACATTGAATAAGCATTTGACATGTAAAAGCAGAAATCTGACGAACCTAGAGGAAGAACATGATGATAAACACATAAGCAAGTGACTTTGAGGAATCAGCTCTACTCAGAGAGATTCGTGAGTCATGAAAATACCGTTTTCATTTGCTTAGCTAACAGCAGGAGTTTTATCTTATTCCAACTTTCACTAACTACAATGATGCTTTAGTGAATCGAACATGAGTCGGATTAGGATTTTACAAGTTTCGCTTCAAGTGTGGAAAATATTGATTTCCACTCTCCCTATTCATCTTCTTGCCCAGATCAAGAACACTAGACTTGGGGAAAGTCTGGCGAGAGCTCAATGGCCCTCGCTCGCTACCGGCGATCACTCGCTGCCGGCGATGGGCGTCAAGCCCTCGCTGGCCTTTCCCCAAGTCTAGTGTTCTTGATTGGGCAAGAAGATGAATAGGGAGCGTGGAAATTGTTATCAAATTTTCACTTTCTTGTCGTTTTATTCCAACTCCTTCGCCGACAATGTCCGAAAACCCATTCCTCAGTCTCTTCCAAAATCTTGAGAAGATATCCAACTCCATCCAGACCCATCTCTCTACCTTCATCGCTCGTCCCGCTAACCCGTCGTAGACCGATAACAATGCTCTCTTCTCCGTCTTGAGCTCGCCCAAACTGAGCGCAACGAGCGCAAATTTCCAGGCTTTTGGACTAGAAGAGGTGCTCAAGAAGGTGGGCACTTCGTTTTCCTTCCCCTTTGTTTTGTGTCATTACCGTCTCGAGTGAACAATTCAGGGTTCTGCATGTTTTGGATATAATGGTGTGTATGCTTGGTCGGTGTTTGTTGGTATTCCTAAGTGAAGGCAGCAAATGGGTGCCTTTCGAAATGTATAATTGCAGCGTGTTGTTTCATGGGGGAAATCAAAGCAGATGTGCCCTGAAGAAGATGATGAACAAGAAAATCAAAAATGAAAAAAAAAAAAAAAAAAAAAAGTTGGATGAAAATACCCTAATCAGGCCACCGGAATATGCATCGGGATGTAACTATTTACCGGCCGGCGATTGAGGTCCTTCTTTAAGACTAAATGACCACTTTGGGTCCTTATTTGAAACAGATTTCACTTCAGATCCTCTTTTGAGAAAATGAGGGCACTATGGGTCCCTATTTGAGATTTTCCCTAACATAAATGATCGTCTAACGTCAAAATCAATAATTGGCAATTGTTGTCATCATTGTGGCAAAAAAGATGATTGTAGTCGTGATATTGTCCGATAAAAATACATTAAAAAGAGAATATTCATGTCCGCAAAATGAGTAATATAAGACGTCATAATAATTCACATCATCAACGCTTGCTAAATAAATAAATAAAAATACCAACTTATTGAAAAAAAAAAAACAAATTAAGTTGTCGAAATTAATGATTTTATTGCCATGTTTTTTTAATCATTCTAGCTCTAAAGTATATGTATTTTAAAAAAAAAAATGAGTTTTGCTTAAAATTTGAAAATATATTATAAATCGATGAAGATATGAAAGCATAATTGTTAGAGTAAGATGTTGATTATACTTTTAACTTTGACGCACTTCCTTATGTCAAGGCAAATAGGATTCAACCGCTTCGAGAATGGATTGGACCATATTTTATGTTCCAATTGAGAAAACCAAATAATGAAAATAAATTACAAAATCTCACTATTATAACAATTCGAAAATTGTTGAGCATAATATGACAATAGATCGAATATATATCAAAGCATGTTAAGTGAGTTAATTCTTATACAAAAATCTTTCTCACTTTGTTGAAGCATTTTCTTAAAATAAATAATTGTCAGTGTACTGACGTTTCGGTCATATCTAAAGAAAACACATTCGTTTGCTTTATATGCACTAGGGTGCGTTTGGTAACGTTTATGTTCAAAAATTATTTCAGGGAACAGAAATAGAAAAAACTATTTCTGTTTCGAGAACAATTTTTTAACAGAAGAACGCGTTTGGTAAACTTGTTCCTAGAATAAAAAAAAAAAGTACAGAAACATGTTTGGTAAATTTGTGTTCTTTTTTTTTTTATTTCTTTTATTTTTTAATATTTTTATTTTATTTTTCTTTTTTTTTTTTTTTTTCTTCCTTTTGGCCGATTGTCGGCCTTGGCCATGGTCGACGACCGGCCAATGAGGGCCGACGGCCTCGCCCAGCCACGACGAGGATTGCTAGCCCCTAGCAAGGCCGAGCCTCACCATGGTTGGGCGAGGCCGAGAATCGCCGGCTGGCGCGAGGCCAAGCTCGCCCAGCCACAGGCGAGGGTCGGCCTCATTGGATCTAGGCGAGCCCGAGCTCACCCAGCCAAGGCGAGGCCGAGTCTCGCCGGGGGCCGGCGACGCTCCGACGAGGTCGCTGGCCACCGGCTAAAGAAAAAAGAAGAAAAAAAAAGAAAAGAAAGAGAAGAAAAAATGAGGAGAGAGAAAATTGTTTCTCGGAAGTATTCCAAAAACAAGAAACAAGTTTTTATTATTTCTTATTTCTGTTCCAAATTTGTTTCCGAGAACAAAAAAATAGATTTTGAACAAAAACTCAAACAAACGCGTTTCTATTCTTTTTTTTGTTCTTCGAACAAAAAAAAAAGAATTGTGTTCGTAAAAAAAAAAAAAAAATGAACACAAACATGCACGCCCAAAATGTTCCATTGACCCGCACATCATCTCTTTTGCCTTTTTCATCCTATATAATGCTTCCCTCTTCTACTCTATTTCCCCACAAAAATTCTCAACCTCCCTTCTGGTGCCTCTCTCCCCCTCCCGCCCCCTCCCCCTGCCCGCGCCCCGGGGCCCCCTACTGTTTTTTTTTTTTTTTTTTTTTTCCCGTTTGTGAATCATCATCACTCTTTTACTTTTTGTACTTGATTTGTTTTAAATTTTGCATTAGCAAGAAATTCACTTCGATGATTTTTTGATTTCATGTGATCTTTTTCCACTTTGTGATCAGTAAGATTTGTTCTTTTTGTTCTGCAGGTAATAATCTTACAGATTTAAGTTTCTCTTCCTGTTCAAAAAAAAAAAAAAAAAATTTCTCTTCAGCCCAACCCTATTAATAGCTACCAATCCGGGTAACTACAATATAGGGACTAAAAAAGAGCTGTTCAAGGCAGAAAATGCAACGCTCCTGTTGATCGACTACGACTGGAAGAGGCCCATCAAGCCCACTAAGCAGGGTGACTTTGTGGTGCAGCTCATCGTCCATGCCCTAACTCCCATTTTGATCGCGACATGCACGGTCGGCACGCTACAGTGGCCGCTGGCCGCTCGAAAGGACCCATCATTGATTCGAGTCGGGCGGCGCAGCTATGTTTTCGGCATGCCGGGACTAATATATGGCCTTCTCTTTCCAGAGGAATGTTCAGAAGATAGGTTAGCACATCTGGATAATATCTTTACACAAAACGGACATTTTGAAGATCATAGTTATCGAAAGGAAAAAGGTATGATTACGCGTTAATAAAAAAAAAATGAGTCAATTAAGCTGCTTTTTATCTTTACTAACAAAAAGAGATTTTTATATCAATTGTAACCTATATTGAAGCCTTCATGATAATCACGGGTAGTTCTTGAACGATTACCGATTTTCCGTCTGCTTTTTGGTAGAGGTAAAAGTCATAACATTGTGCATTAATTTGTGACAACCACAAAATTAGCTGTCCAATAAAACGAAGACCTTTTATATGGTAAAACAAAACACTATTTTATTAGTCAAACATGGATTTTTTATCATGCGTGCATTCAAAAATGTCCAATTTCACCTATATCCACTGTCATTGTGAGTTTCGTCTCACGATCTTACTTATCACCCATAGCGTTTTTCTTAGTTTTACACTTACAGTGAAGTAAAAGTGAAAAGTTCGAAGCATAACGGTGGAAAATGCAATACCTTGACTTTTCTGTTTATGACAGGACTATTGTATTGCAAAGACTCTGAGCAACGTTTCTGGATGAGATCAAGGGCAAGGTTTCACAGCGTTGCCCATGCAATCCTTGACGGGTTCGGCCACCTCACTGGAAAATCCGCTATGGCAGCGGCAGAAGGTAGCCCGGTGACACAAACGCATTCCGCGTGTTGGGCGCAACCCATTTAGTAGGCCAAGCCATCATTTGCGGAGCGCTAGCTCCCCAACATATTGAAACCCAAGAAGCGAGGCGAGCGACGAGGGAAATGGAAAGCCACCGTGTCCACGACAAACTCCATTTTCGCTTTTCCTTCTATCAACGTGTACGTGAGCCTCGTCGAGGCATTGGAGATTGTGTGGGTCGTGGCGCTGGGACGAGTTCATCTGCTAAGGCAAGGCAGAGCTCCTCCTCCGGGAGACGCAAATTTTGATTGCAGAATGTGGAACCTGAGTGAGGACGGCCTTCGCTTCTTCTTTAATGCAATGACTGGCTTGGAAGAAATACTAGACGTTCATGACGACGACGGTGTTGCTGGTGACAATGAAGATGCAGACGGTGTTGCTGAGGACAATGTCGGCACAGGTGGCGATAATGACAATGCCAGTGACGACATTGGCAACGCCGGTGATGACAACGACGGAGATGATGGAGATAATGAAGGCGGCAACGATGATGATGAGGAGGTGGTGTAGACATGGGAGCAGAAGGGTGTGATTGACAGGGTAGAATAAAATGGTGGGGATAAGCATAATAAGTTATACCGATGTGTACTTTAGGGATGATATAAATGTTGCTATATTCACAAAAAAAGGGACCAAAGTTCAATCTGGTTATAATTAATATTAATCATAGTAACTCACTACGTCGTGATTCACAAATAAATCCCGTGCGCTAAATCGATTATACAAAAAAAGCATTCTTTTTCTCTTACTAAGAAAAGAGGAGAATGGAAGCAGTTCGGCGAGGAAATTAGTTTAAATTTCAGACACTCGTATATGTTTAGTGCTCAAAATACTGCCATAATTTGTTGTAATGATTTTGCCTACTTTTAAAAAAAATGGAATTTCTATCTATTATTATACAACTTAGACATTAGTTTTTACAACTTGAGCAATGCAATAGGTTTGTGACTTTTTTTTTTTTTTTTTTTGTACTTTTCCCACTAAAAGTCACATAAAGATTAATTGCAAAATCTATAGGCAGTATATGTTGTTCTTCACATGAAGTTAATGCAACATCTCATTAGTAAATCCCCTGGATTTCTCAATTATAATTTTCCCCGTCTTTGTACTAGTATGGAATATCAAGTCTAATACTGCTATTTTGGTTTTTACCAATTGTCTAAGGTTTAGTTGAGAAATCCAAGAGGGTAATAATTGAGATGGGTTGCGTTAACTGCATGCCGAGAACGAGGTTTGGCACGTAGAATGTGCAATTAATGTTTTGTTGGCTTGTAATTTTCAGGTTTAATTTTTCCTTTTTCCTTTTTCTTTTTTATAATTTTTGAAACTTGACTTCATTGAACGGCAAACGTATGAAAATCTTTTGTAATATTAATCTGTAGACACATATAGACTATATACTCAATTTAAGTTTTTTTTCATTGAAAAGGGATGTCGTAGATGTTCATCCCACACTATTTAATTTTCACGATTATGTAATAATATGTCTTTCTAACATCGACCGTTCTCATTCTCTCTATCATAATTTTATTTATTATCAATCTTTCCTTACTATCTCATGCCTTCTCACTTATGTTTTCCTTGAAACGTGTTAACACCCAAAAATACCCTTGATATCACGTGCTAATCATGAGAGATGAAAGTATTTGAAATCATTCTAACTGTCACGTGCGGGCTATAATTTACATCAGCCCAACCCATGTTAGGCACAGAAGCGAAGGATTGCCAAGGATTTCAAGAGCCCTTGGGGCTAGATTTCGATGGATCTACAAGTGGAGATACATGATTCGATGATAAAGCAGTTGATTGCCATGTGTCCAAATCAAAAGATGCTGTTGAAGATATAGAATTTAGATGGAATTGACAGCAAAATATAGACAGGAACGATTGATACTTGAAAAGGCACCAAAATCAAAGGAGCGGTTAATACTTACTGAACAAGTCATGTGAACATCATCGAATAAGGCAGAAGATAACAAGATATGGATAAGGCAGTTCAATAAAGAACATGGAGCAACTTTTAAGAATGAAGTAATCGACCACCGATGGTTATCAAATTGCCTTATAATTACCTCAAGTAATCCAACAGAGAGCCCTCCCCACCCACCCACCCCCCACGGGAACAACACATAAAATTCATTTATCTTATCCTTTAGTTATCTTAGCATAGTTTAGCTTAGCTATAGTTTCAGATTCTTGTCATAAATTTAATTCCAGCAAGTGTGTATATCTTGGGTAGTGTTGTTGATCAGATTCAAGTGTTATCCTATCGTTCAGTATCATCGATTAGATTCTGACGTTGTGTCCTCATACCCATCTAGAAGCAATGTTTACTAAGTGTTATTTTCACTATCCAGCATCGTCAATTAGATTTCGACACTATGTCCTCATACCCATCTAGGAGCAGTGTTTACTAGGTGTTGTTTTCCACCATCCAATGTCATCAATTAGATTCCAATGTTATGTCCTCATACCTATCTTGGAGCAGTGTTTATTAAGTGTTGTTTCCACCATCCAACGTCGTTGATTAGATTCCGACATGTCTTCATATCTATCTAGGAGCAATGTCTACTAAGTGTTATTTTCATTGTCTAACGTCGTCGATTAGATTCCAATATTATGTACTTGAATGCAATTAAAAGCAATGCTTTAGGGGCATTGTTGTTAATATCCAATGTTGTGAATTAGCTTTGATATTGTGCAAATCACTTTGATTTTAATGGGCTTTCATTAGTATGTCAAAATGAGTTTGGATCAAACTGTTGATTAGACTTTGACATTGGTTATCAATAATTTTGATCTTGTATTATGCAATTTCATAAGATTTGGAACCATATAATATATATCTTTGGTAGCATTTGACCCTCTCTATCCAATATTAGCATAAAACCTAAATCTTCTCTAATAAAAACTAAAATATAACACTTGGTGAAAGATATTTCATTGTGGGATCCAAAACCGGCGAAGTAGAATGGCAATGAAAGGAATCAAGAGTTCTTTGCATTTTAATTTATGACGTGTTGGATCAAGCAGACTCATAAAATGTTGGAAAGCATTTTATGAAAGGTGCCACCTAGCTCAATAGTATTTATTAAATTCAATCAAATTTCAAACACTAACTTTTCTGGTAATGCTCTTAATCACTACTTTAAAAAATTTGTTTTTATCACGCATGCTCAACAAATGCCCGACGCCATGAGTTGACATATTCCTAAATATCAAATTTCAAACACAGTAAAAAAAAAGTTAAAAACAAAAACAAAAACATTTTTCTATCCCTTAAGTAAAATCATTTTTTAACACCTTAGAAAACTTCTCCATCACCACTTCCAATCTTTGCTGATAAAAACAAAAAACATATACAATAATAATACCAACAGCGTTGTTGTTTTGTTGTTCGGTATTATTGCTAAATTTGTATGGCAATAGTCCTAATAATGCAGACAAAGCATTGTTGAAAGCATTGTTGGCAACTCTGCGACAATGTTATATGCCCTTTTTTTGATAATCACAACAATTTTGCAATAGTTTTTGTTAAACTCACTTATCATTCATAGTCACATAACAGCACTTTTAATAAATATGTCACCAAACGTGTATGTTTCAACACAGCACAACGACCAAACTGCTCTCATAAATATTCATACTTAATACTTTCAAAATTAAATATTTTTCATTAATTATACTTAACAAGTATTTTGAAAGCACTTCATTAACAAGACTTATTGCGTATTGATTCAAAAAAGAGCAACATTAATTGAGAATCGAGGAGGTTTATCAATGCTATGTGCCATTTACTACCCCTGTAGATTATACAATGAATGTATAGTCAACTTTTAGTTTTAACATTTTGAGTTTTGCCGTTTCTCTTTTGTACCTTTCTAATTTGACTTTAATTGAATAACTTTTTTTTTCTTTTTACTAAGTGCATTTCTTTCTACTAAGTGCATGTCATATGTTACTATACATTTGTTTGTGAGGAAATTGTCCAATCAGTTTTAAACCTATTAAGCAGATTGCAATTCGTTTATAAATTCTATAATTTTGTCAATTTAGTTCTCAACTTTCACATGAAATACTAATGTAGTCATTCCTATAAATTTTAGCTAGGAATTACTAACGTAATGGTTGTCATGTAAAACGATCGTTGATAACTAGACCATCATATTAGCATTTTCCAACAAAGATTAATAAGAATGTCCACACTGAATTGTTATTCGTATAATAAGTTTAGCATTGATTGGGTAGTTTTTTCATTAATTTATTTGTCTCCCTCTCGGCCTTTCCTTTCTCACTTATAATTTCATTGAAAGAGGAATGAAAAAAATCAGAGAGTTTTTGCATTTCAATTTTGAAACAACAAATTAAGCTAGCTTACATGATGTTGAGAAAATTTTGTTAAAAAGTGTCTGCCACTCCTGGAGGCACTTGGTAGATAATTATTTCTCAATGTATTATAAGGTAAGTAAATGATTGCTAGACGTCAAAATTAATCATTGACGATTGTTATAGTCATTGGGACAAAAAGGAATATCGTTGTCGTGATATTGTCGGATGAAAATACATTGCAAAAAGAATATTCATGTTAGCATAAAAGAGTAAAATAAGACATTGCAACAATCCACATCAACATGACTTGCCAAATTAAAATTATTGACTTGTGGAAAAAAAAAGAAGAAATATTTAAGTCATCAAAATTATTAGTTTTATTTCCAAAAAATTTTATCGTGTTAGCAATGAAGTATATGTATTTAAAAAAAGCTGGGTTGTGCTTAAAAATTTAGGGTAATATAATTTGAATGAACTTTCTGAAAATATAATTTCTTTTTATAAACTAATAAGGATTTGAAAATAAAATTGTTAGAGTAAAGGTTGATTATAACTTAATATTGACCCAGTCCCTCATTTCAAGGCGTCCTTATCCAAAAAAAAGTGCATTTTTTTTTTTTTTGGTTAAAGGTAGGAATTTATATAAGCTTTGGAAAAATGTACAAAAATCGGAACCAAAACTCACACTATGGCTGCAAGGCACAGGAATAGTGAGAGAGCACCGAATCAAAAACCAGAGGACAACAGAAGCTGAGAGAAAGAAGCAAAAGCAACAAGAAAACTAGAAAGATAATAGCAAAACAGCCACACGGCTGGACAAACCCAAAGCCGACCCTCTATACTAAATTCGGAGTAGGCACACGGGCGGAAGGGACCTCGCAATAGAAGGGCGAACCCCAACTTCTTTGAGCTGAAGATAGAAGATCAAGTGGTTCTTCAAGGCTAGAACCCCAACTTCTTTTTCCAAATGAAATGGCAGGCACCAAATCGCTTGTTTCTTGGCAGATAGCCCATGAAAGGTGTCGGAACGTTAGCCGAAAAAACAGTAAAGCGGGACCGAACCACAAAAAGGGACAAACGGAGAATTCCTTCCATCTCCTTTTTGCGAACCACCTTGAATCAAGTGGTTCTTCAAGGCTAGAATGGCAATTCCCAAAGTGGACAGGATAGCTCTCCACGAAATATGATAGAATTCCTTTTTCTTCCCGGAAAAGGAATGCCTAAAATGTCCAAATGAAATGGCAAAAACTAAGGCACCAAATCTCTCTATCCACAAAGAACCAAGCAATGCTATGAAAGAAGTCTTTTCAATGCCTTTCCACAAGGCAAGGAATTTGATTGTATAGCCCATTAATTGGAGTTTGCTGAAGACCTGTCACTCCACTTGAGGTGATGATCTTTTTTGCAAATTAAGATAGGCATCTCGTAGCCCAAAGAATGCCAAAGTGGGATAATTTGACATTCTTGCATCTCGATAATGAAAGTCTTTGGCCGATGTAAAAAATCCCGATCCATTAAACAAGTAAGGCGACAAAGGGTCTCACGACGCTGAGGCCACGGCCACTAGAAAAAACCCATGAAGCTCACCATTGATGGAAACCGAGAACTTAGGAGTCCTTACACATACCATAATCAAATGGATAGTCCAATAAAGGCATGGAGTGTTTCTAGAAAATCCCAATCAACCGTGTCATACATTGTGAACCAGCTTACTAGAATCACAAGTAGCTTGGTGCCAAGATTTCAACACACACACGTGCGAAGGCTAGCATGTCCATTCTCTCTGTACGATGGTCTACATACAAAGGCTTAAGGCTTGCTACCTTTGATGAATTATGTTTTGAAAAGCAACCTTGAAATAAATGTTGTTTGGTCAGAAAACACATTTGAAAAGTTTTTGAGTGATTAAAATTAGTTTTTTCCAACAACCCGCAATTTTATTTTTTAAAATTGAAAAAATAATGTATGCAATTTTTAAATATAAATTTTGACAATAATACTAAAAAAATTGAATACATATATAAATTATTTTAAAAAAAAAGTACCAAACCCTTCATCGAAATTTTTTATTTTTTATTTTTCTTAAAATCGAAAAAAAAAGGCCATTTGGTAAACTATGTTTTGAAAAGCAACCTTATGTATACAATTTTTTAAATAAATTTTCACAATAATGCTAAAAAAATAAAATATATAATTTAAAAAAAAATTTTTTTAAAAAAAGACCAAATCCTTAGTTGAAATTTTTTAATTTTTATTTGTTTAAAATTGAAAAAATAATGTATGCAACTTTTTAAATATAAATTTGAAAATAATGCTAAAAAATAAAATACATATATATAATTTTTTTTTAAAAAAGAAGACCAAACCCTTCATCAGAATTTTTAAATTTTTTATTGTTTAAAATTAAAAAAAAATAATGTATGCAACTTTTTAAATATAAATTTTGACAATAATACTAAAAAAATCAAATGCATATATATAGTAAAAAGACCAAATCCTTCTTCGGAATTTTCTAATTTTTATTTTTTAAAAATTTTGAAAAAATAATGTATGCGACTTTTTAAATATTAATTTGAAAATAATACTAAGAAATCAAATACATATATATATATATTTGTTATATATATATATAATTTTTGTTAAAAGACCAAACCCTTCACACTTAAGATCCCGTGAATTTTTAAATTTTTATTTTTTTAAAAAAATTGAAAAAAAAAAAATAATGTATGTGACTTTTTAAATATAAATTTTGACAATAATGCTAAAAAAATCAAATATAAAATAATTTTTTTTTAAAAGACCAAAATATATTCAATTTATTTAGCATTTATATACATTTGATTTTTTTAGCATTATTTTGGCATTTAAAAAAATAATAACGAGGGCAAAATTAGAAATTTGAAGAATGAGTGAACCTAGTTTTGGAAGAAAAAAATAAGTTTTAGCATTTGGCCAAATGTTGAAAGCTCAAAACTTAATCCCTACTAGTATTGGGATTTTAGCCTTCCCAATGATAACTTTCAGTTGAAAACTATTTCAAAATGATTGCCAAATAGTCTAACATTTCTCCAAGAGGTTTTGGAGGCTGAAAACCCCTTGGGAATGCTGAACCAAACAAATGCTTCCCTCTTCTTCTCCATTTCACCATAAACAATGCTTCCCTCTTCTTCTCCATTTAACCATAAACAATTCTTAGCCTCTCCTCTACCTCTCTCTCTCTTCTATTTATAGGCTTTATTAGATGAACATTTAAAGAAATCAAATTAGATATGTATAATCAAATTAGATATAGAAAATCAAAGAAAATGTCATAAACATCTCTATCATACTCCGTCAAACTCATGGTGACTAAATCAACTTGAGTTTGAAATCAAGTCAAAATAGTGTTCAATAATAAAGACGGGACGGATAAGGCAGCATTTAATGGTTGTTCATGGCGAAATTTCTAAATCTAGCTAGTCTGAAAGTCGCAAGCCTAGTGGTGGGGTTGGCTTCTCGGAATGACGCACAAAAAATGTTGAGAATCATAGGGGAAACAACAAGTAGCCAATGCAGCTAGCTTGCAAATAGCAGCGCAACCTATACGATTGGTGTTGTAGCACAAGTGGCCTATACGGCTTAGCTTGTGAAAATAGTAACCAAGCGATGCAACATGTGCGGCTGGCATCAAAAGAGAGCTACCTTCGTGAAAAGGCTCAACTAGGTGGCGCAGTCAATGTTGAAACATGACTATTATAGAATGGACTCGATTAAGTACTTCTCTAACAAAACTTGTGCACACGAAGTGAACACTATTGAGCAAGGAGGATAGGTTTATTTGGATGTGTATGAGAATGGATTTATTTGGACGTGCACCTGGTGCACTAGGATTGCCTCAAGGAAAAGAGGTTCGAATACCAATTTAAAAAATATAATGAGGAAGAAAGAGTTCAGAAATTTCTTGTATATTTTGTTGTATAGAAAAGAATACATTGAGAGCCTATTTATAGACTCTATTAGATGACTATTTAAATAAATCAAATCAGATGTGCATAATTAAAATAGATATAAATAACTAAAAGAATATTTATAAATATCTCTAGAAGATATTTAATTATCTCTAACAAATTATATTTGTAAAATAATCTGGCGATGAAGGAACACAATCTAGTTAATTTCTATGTGATGCCTTCAATTGCTTTATATGAATTTGAGAACTCTAATTAATACTTGGCAAATCATCTAAAACACGAAACCATAGTTTTAAATTGAAAAATGTTTATGTGACAATCCTTAGTCCACTGTGAGATAAAAGCATGTTTTAGGCCACCAAAAAAAAAAAAAAAAAACAACAACAACAACAACAAACAAGTAATTAGAAATTGTTGTGGGGTTAACTATTTCAAAAATTCATGACTCAAAACATGCTATTACTCTCACAATAACCCAAATACTATTATGCTAGTAAAACCATTTTATATTTTATGGAAAATATTTCAAAGTTACACATTTCATCCTGTTGATGCCGAAATGCCTTTTATTAACGGTTCTTTTATTTTGTAGAAAATGAATGATTGAACAAAAAAATTTGCTAAAAATGATTGCTTGTGTTAGTTAAAATAATTAGTCAATGATTTTTTTAATTATCAGTGAAAAGTTATATCTAAACATTTTTGTAAATAATAAAAATAATTTTCATATATTCATTTTTGTAAGTGATTCAAATTATTATTTTTAAAAAAGTATTTTCCAAATCATTCATTTTCCATCAAATAAACACACTCTAAGTTTTTCACATTTCAAACTAGTGTCAAATTGATGGCCTTATGTCGAAATGATCATCATGTGTACTCATTTTCGTAAGATAAGACTAATTCTTTCTCAGCAAAATATTAAAAAAATAAATTAAATTAAATTAAATCAACCTAATAATTGTAGTCTTCTAAAAAAACTACCACCATATTGGCAAAATCATCTCCCACATTAGAGGTGAGAGCATTATTCGAATTGGGCTAGTCCAACACCTAACTTAAGGATCGGGACCAACCCACATCATGATGGCTCCTGATTTTTTGGATCGAGGACCAACTTTAGGGATCTAGTCTAGTTCTTGGATCAACCTAGGATTAACCAATTATTTTTTATTTCATTTTTCATATTCCTTGAAAGGATAAACATACTCTCTTAAATTATATATACATCAACAATGTGATATTAAACAACACAACTATTAACATTCGTAAATAAGGTAACAATAGAAATATCCATTTGCGATTATTGAGTTGCGTTTGTGAGGTGGGCTAAGAGAGGCAAGCAATTTCACTGGCTAAGCTGTGCTTGTGAGGTGAGCGAGGAGAGGAGAGGTTAGAGGCATGCAGGCAAGTGATGAGCAAGAGGTGAAAGAAAAGGGTTTTCATTTTTTTTTTTTTTTTTGGTTGAATCTTGGCTAGATTTCTAATTTCTAATTTACATGCAAAATTGCATAAAAAATAATAGAGAAGAAGGAGATAGGGTTTAGAGTAGACAAAAATACATAATATATTATACATGATATATATAAGATATTATATATTATAAATTATATACGTAATACATAATATATATATATATATATGTATAGGTTTGGTCCGTGAATCAATTTTAAAGTCTTAGGGACCGAAAATCAATCCACCCAGCATGAAATCAAATGATTCCAAGATCAAGGGCTTGCCCCATTTTCTTGGAAGCCGGATTAGGATCGGTCAATTTGGGCCGGTCCAAGTCCCTCAATTGATCCTCCCTCCCATCCCGCATACAATGAACCAAGACATGTATCCTTCTAGGGTTTCCTTTCAGCTCTTTTTCGTTGACCTACTAAGACTTAGGGTTTCGATTGTTCTGTCTTTAGTCAGATTCTGCAATGATTATTAATCATTACAAGGAAAGGCAACGCCCAATTTGGGCAGAAGTACAGTGGCACCTCATGAAAATGGGGATTGTCATAGCAAAAGCACTGTGGATGATGATATCAGGACGGGACTCAGCCGAATCATAAAACTTACGTAACATTGTTGGGTCCTCGCTTTAATGAAAAAAAAAAGATTATACCCAAGCAATAGAATTTGTGGATTAGAACAATCATATCATTCGGGAAAACATTACTGACCGAGGGACGTGCCCACAGAACTGTTTCAAATAGTAGTGCCACTTTTTATACAAGTCACGGGACAATAATTCGTGAAAAACGTCTTTTCTTATGAAGCTAAAATAGAGGGGCAATCAAATCTTTAAGAATCGTAAAATTTTGTGAGACTGCTACCTAATTATTCAAATACCCTAATGTCCTCCTTCACATGGAAGGATAAGGCGTGAAAATATATAATAAAAAATAATCCTAATAATTGAATCTAGTTTTAATACCATATAAACTTTGCAGCAAGTCAAAATTCAATCTCAAAGCTAACTTTCCGTTGAGTCCCTCCATCCATATCTACTATATAGAAATAAGTGCAGTAAAAGTCCTAAATTTGTCACTAAAGTGTGAATTCTAAAACTTAAAAAAAAAAAAAAAAAATGTATAATCGAGTCCTTTGTTAGCACTATCAATTTGTCTATAGAAAATACTAATGTGGCATTTTTAAATTAATTTCTATCTTATAGGTGGCATTTTTTAATTACTTTTTTTAAAATCTTATTTGAATTAGATTAGAAAACTAAAATAATTTTCAAAAAAATGATAAATAAATAAAGGGCAAGGACTTGTCGATAGGCACTGTCACCACCTCCACCCACTGCTAGAGGCACTGATGAAGGCCAATTAGCTCACCCTTGTTGGGGTTGGTGACCCTCACTTGTTCTAGGCGAGGCTCACATAGATTTGGGTGACGCACAGGCCTCACTCAGGCCTAGCGAGCATCGTCAACCCTCGATTAGGTCTAATGAGGCCTCCTCGGGGCTAGTGAGGCTTGTTGGCCCCAAGTGAGGTAGGCATCACCCAAATTTGGGCAAGTTACGCTAACCTCAAAGGAGGGCTAGCGAGGCCTTGCTTGGGCCTTGCAATGGTCACCGACCCTCGCCTATGGCCAGCGAGGTCTCACTCGAGGCAGGCGATGGTTGCCAGCCCTTAGGGCTAGCATTGCCCAAATTTAGGCACCCTCAACCCAATCTAGGCAAGCCTTGTCGGCCCTTACCTGGGCTGGCCACCCTTGCAAGCCCCTTCGATGATGGGTAGTGGCCTATGTTACACGGACACGTTACACGTGCTTCCGTGTCGTGTCCAACATGTGTCGGACACGTCAACACGCTCGGACACGCATTGATCGCGTGTCGGATTTGTCGACACGTGGTCAACTTTTGTCGACACATTTCGACACGAGTGTCTGAGGGTGGAGGCGAGGGCGAGGGAGGAGAGAAGAGACTGCGAGCCGAGCAAAGGCGAGCCTGCAACGGCCAAAGAAAGAGTAGAGATTGAGGTGAGGGCTGTGAGGAGGAACTTCACAAGGGAGGCGCGCGTGGGGGAGGGTAGCGTCGTCGAGTGGGACGGCGGCGACGGCAGCAAGGGGGAGGAGGAGGAGGAGTTCGCGATGGTGTGCAACCTCTCAGCGCACAGGGACCGCGCATTCCATCCCTAGCAAGCAGAGATCAAGAGGAAGAGGAGAGGAAAGGCATCGTGTGCGACGAGAAGGAGGAGAAGAAGCATTGCTAGGGATTTTGAGAAGAAATGGACTTGGTGTGTTGGAGGGAGGAGGAAGTGACATGAGGGAGGGGGAAGTGACGGTTTTAGGTGTTAGGTGGAGGGAAAAAAAGTGAAAAAAATTTGGGGGTGGGAAAGAGACGAGGGAAAAGGGAGTTTGGGCAGGTGGGGTTGGGGGCTTTTTATTTAATCGAAAGGGGGGGGGGGTTTTTATTTAATCGAAAAAACTGTCAATGAAATTAAAAAATAATTTCCAAAAATAAAAGTACCATATGTTGAATGATTAGTGTAAATTCATTGTAGGTTTTTTTAATTAATTAATTATTTATAAATTTGAATTAAATTAATTAAAAATAAAAATATTCATTTAATATATAACGTATCCCAAATATGTGTCAGAATTTTATATTTTTAAGAAATAACGTGTCGTGTCGTGTCGTGTCGTGTCGCGTGTCCGTGTCGCATGTCGGTGCAAGTGAGGGTTTTTTATTTAATCGAAAATTTTTTAAATGAAATTAAAAAATAATTTCGAAAAATAAAAGTATTGTATGTTGAATGATTAGTGTAAATCCATTGTAGGTTTTTTTTTTAATTAATTAATTATTTATAAATTTGAATTAAAATAATTAAAAATAAAAATATTCATTTAATATATAACATGTTCCAGCGTATCAAAATTTTCTAATTTTGAGAAATGACGTGTCGTGTCGTGTCGTATCGCGTGTCCATGTCACGTGTCGGTGCAACCTAGGTAGTGGCAATAGTGCCAAGCCATGAGTCCTTGCTCTTTTTCTTTAAAATTATTTTTTTCACTTTTTGTTTTTTAATTATTTTAGCTTTTTCTAGTTATTTAATATTATTTAAATATGATTGGAAGGAAAAATTAATTTAAAAATGCCATATAGGAGAAAGAAATTAGTTTAAAAATCTCACATTAGCATTTTTCGTTAAACAAATTAACAGTGTTATTAAAAGGACTCAATTGTATCAATTTGACAAGTTTTAGGATTTGATTATACTTTCTGAAAATTTTAGGACTCGGTTAGACTTTCATGACAAATTTTATGATTTGTAGTATATAAATTCCCTACCGTATATATTTAGTAAGTCTAAGCTGAGAGAGTGTTCGCTTTGTACTCTTAATGTGACACTTCTCTTTAGCCTTGTGCTTGCCACCTGGCATGACACTTGACATTTTGTTGCTCCATGACCCAATAACCATACAGACTGTTAATACGTCATCATGCACTCTCATATGTTATTTTTAAATGCTGTTAATGGAAAAAGTCAATCTTTAATCATTTCCAAATACAAAACCTTCTCGGGGAGATGAGGTGGGGACGCGTAAGTCTAGAGTTAAACTTAGTAAAAAATAAAAAAAATCATTTCCAAATACAAAAAATCTAGAGTTAAACTTAGTAAAAAAAATAATTTAACTTAGCCAAAACTATTTATATCAGGAATAGGATAGAGATGCATGTTTTCTATGTCATAAATAGATAGTTCATGAGGCAATAGTCGTCTTCTTCCTCCTCCTTTGATACATTTCCATTAATTGCCTTTCCTTTTTTGAGAGCTCTAGCATGTGCCTACAGTATTATCTTTTGCATTTTCTTTTTCTTTTCTTTTCTTTTTTGGAATTTGCTCTTAGCTTCTGTATTGATTTTTGAACATATTTGGTTGTTTCGTACTTTTATCATTTGGAAAATTATGCACACGATGGAAAGAATAGTAATTGATGAAGATTAATTAGAAAAATAATCGGCGAAGAAGCTAGATTTAGGAGAAAATCGATATTGAAGTCAAAGCGCTCCAAAAAAGATAGAAACTGTTGAGTGTAAACTCTCTCGTGTATGGGATCCTGCATCAATCTTCGCTCTTTCGACAATGGTACGAGCAAAATACTATATGATTTCGTAAATTACCGTAATAATGATATAAATACTGCTTCGCAAATACAACTTATTTTAACAATAATAGGAAATTAAGGCAAAAAAAAAAAAAAAAAATACAATGGGAATGGTATTACTGATAGTGCTCTCCAAACCAAATGAATATTTTATTCTTCCACTTTGTTCCTTGGGTGGACAGTATTTAAACCTAGTTTGAGCTCTCGGACTATGACTGGCAGTGTCTTTAAACTTGCCATCTCAGTTGGGCACGTCTAGACCTTTCACTCCCATTTCTTTATCTCCCGATTTTGGCTATTTGTGCCGGCCCGGGTGATGTTGCATGACTACTGAATTCCATCAAGCAAAAAGTTCGAGAATCAACGTTTTGCGATCGTGAGATCCACTAGATATATCTACATCATCTTAATTTACAAGGTAATCCGACATAACGGATGGAAAGAACGGGTTGCTTTCATTGGGGTAAAAGAATTACGAACTTGTTGGAGCTTCTGAGGGGTAGTGTTATATTGCATCGACCAGCACCATATGTTTTATTTGTTCATTTATTATATTGACGTTCCACTTTGGGCTATCTTTATTGAGACAGCACTTTGGTGCAATTTCGTTAATCTACTACTGTAGTGCAGCTTGTGCTGGTAGACACCTTTATGTGGATCGATTCTTGGAGGAACAGTGTTGCACACTATTAAACGCCAACAGGCGTGAGTGCCTCTTGGATGGCAATTTGAGACATTTGTGTCTTGTGAAGAGCACTTTCAAAAGAGCGGTCATGTTCAGAAAAGTTAGACATTCGCGAGTGTCGGAACAAGAACAGATCCATGAAAGTGGGCATCAGAAAAGCCACATCCTAACAAAAAAAAAAATTCCTAAGATTGCAAACCATGGCAGATCCTAGATTCCATTTCGGGAAAAAAAAAATCTTAAATATGATTATTTATCATTAGGAAGAATATACTGTTTTTTCATATAAACCGTTCTAAAAATTTTTTTATTAAAATAAAATAATAATAACAAAAAAAAGGTTAATGTGTTTATAGCAATTTATAGCATATATCTTAAGATTTTCCTCAAGTGTAAGCCGCTCATAGGCAAACTAGTAATTTTGGTCTCTTGATTTATCTTGTGAAGAATATTAGCACAAAGCACACACATAATATTCATAAATTTCATCGGCAGAAGATCACATCCTTAGTACATACATCAAACCAAAGCGCTTTCGCTCATCACATTGTTCATGCTTGCTTGGGACAGCATAGTATTTTACAACATAGTCTCCTTTTTATTGGAATTCCATACACACGCGCACATACGTATATAATCCTAGAAGGAAAGACAAATTGAGGAGACAAGCAAGCAAGCATATCCACGAAGGATCTCTCAAAAGGCTCTTAAATGGAAGCAAGTTTAGCATTTGGGCATCCATCGATTGCATCCTGAATGGTCAAGAAGGCCTTCCCTCCAATTTTGCTCATCAATTTGGCTAGCCTGAGCTTGTGAATAACTTGCCATTTAGGGTTCACAATAGCCATCTGCAACAAGAGGCCATAGGAAGTTTAGAGTACATGTTTGGGGATTTGATTTATGAAGTACTGAATTGTTATTTCAATTTCAATAAAGAAAAAAGGGAATTATATGTACACAACTTTGTGTTAATTACCTCAACTCCAAGGGAAACCAGATTCTTGTGCAGTTCCTCCAGAGAAGCAATCCCAGATGTGTCAATGCTCATCAAATCTAACATTACAGAGAGAAGGTATTTTGTTGAATACAAAGTCGATAGGGTTTCTACATATAACGCGTACGTTTACCAAATGCTTACTAGACAAATCAAGGATGATTAGTTGAGTGGTTTGGAAGCCATCCATCTTGCGCTCCCCTTCATCTTCTCTACCAGTCCATTGCATAATCCTTTGCGTTGAATGAAACGAAGATGCAGATATTAAGTGGTTCTTAGTGAAAAGCACAACAATCTATATGATAGAAGTTTATGTCCTGAATTGAATTTGATGTAATGATAGAGCCTATATAAGTACCTGTCCTGATGAAGCTGGCATTGGCGAAACAAAGCAAGGAAGACTTGACACGGACGACCATCACACCCGGGATTGTAATCGCCATCGGGTATTGGTCTACATTGCAGAAAGTGTCAGTTCCTGGAAGGCGTCCGAGTGTTTCAATCCCCGGTTGAATCGAAATGAGTATGATCTTCACAAAAGACACTGTCACCTGTAGTACGCACTTTGGCCGTCAGAACAAGATTTGGAAGAACGATTCATTAAGAACGAGACAATGGGAACGATATCTATGGAACTTAATTTATTCTGCGACTTTCATATTCATATCAAGCATTGTGGAAAAGGAACTTCTTAAGATATGAGGCAATAGCGAATTTATCAATCGAATAGGATGTAAACTAATACCGCTACTAGTAGACCAATCTCTACAGATACGAACAGGACGCCCACGAATGCGCCGATGCAAGCGAGGAAGTCCATCTTATCAACTTTCCAGATATGATAAGCTTCATGGAGATCAATGAGTCCTGGAAGAGCCGCAAGAATGATGGATGCAAGGATCGCAACCGGAGTATAGTAGAGAAGTCTTGTGAACAGTTCCAATGCCGTCAGCACGGTGATGGCCATCACAATATTCGATACTGGAGTCTCACAGCCGGCACTGAAATTCACCGCAGTGCGCGAGAAAGAACCTAAGAAAATGCAACACATCCTAAATGGGTCATAAATGTTTGTGAAAACCTTTCTTTAGACCATTTTGGTTGGTCCTTTCCCAACATGCAGCTCCGAAAGAGGCTTACCGGTCGCTGTATAGCAGGAAGTGATTGAGCCGATTATGTTGGTGATGCCCAAGGCCACCATCTCCTTGTTTCCATCGAGATGATAACCTTTCATCGCAGCAAAAGAGCGACCGACCGCCATCGCTTCCTAAATTTCAGACAACATAGACTTTGTGTAAACAAGTATTCAAAATAATGCTCCACTAATCTTAATTTGAGGAGTTAGTCCATTATTGGATACCCACAGTGAGCGCGATGGCACCGATGATAAGACCGACTTTAATGACTTCACCGATGTATGGGCTGCTAAATTGCAATTGCTGTGCGGAGATCGGGTTCAGGCCTCCTTTGATGTGCTTGATGATTTTGACTCCGTGCTCATCCGCTCTTGTAATGAAAACGAGGACTGTCGCCAAAATCACAGAGATCAGAGGTGAAATGGCTGCCAAGCAGAAGAACTTCCTGTTTCTTCTTCCCTGAAAAAAGTTGGCTCCTACGATGAGAACTTCGAATTGTATAGAAAGTTTAATGGTGAGGACAGACAAAGGTGACCAAATTCTTATTTTTCTCTTTTCACTTACTAGGAATCTCGTGATGAGGATGAAGCTCAAGAACGCACTCCCAAGAAGGAGATTATAAGGATTCCACTGCACCATAAGAACGAACACAAAATAACTTATACTATACTCAATCTACTTTCCTGTTCTCTTTCATGTGTTTCCAAAGATTATATATGGATTAAAGAGGAAAGTAATTTATAAATTCGGCAAAGAATGATTACGGAGTCATGATGAAATGATTTCCAGACAGATTGCAGGACCGAGACAACGTCGGTTCGGTTTGTGAAATGAACGACACCAAGAAGTCCTTTCAGTTGCTGGAAACCAATGACAACGGCCGCACCAGCCATGAAACCAACAAGTGCTGCATGCGAGAGGAAATCCACTAGAAATCCAAGCCTTCAACATCGAAAAGCAAATGAGGAAAGAATATATGACCCAACATTTTAGCCACGATAGAGAAAAATAATGAGAACCACCTTAGGAGGCCTGAAACAGCTTGAAAGACACCGGCAAAGAAAGTTGCAGGTGAAAACAAGGTTCCTGTAAAGTACTGGTTCAGCTCCAGGATCGACTATTTGCGTAACCATTGATGAAATCAGCATCGAAACGACCGCGACTGGTCCTATGGCAATTTCCTTCGAAGTCCCCATCAAAGCATAGATAAGAGGAGGAACAACACTAGTATCTGACACGGTTAAAACACCAAAAATTAGTATTTCAAGCATGCCGAGACTCACCCTTTTGCTTAGTCAATATGTACTATGCACTCGGACAAAACCCAAGCTAGCAAAAACTCTTGATGAAACTAGTTTCAGTTTCATAACTTACAGAGACCATACTGAGGATCGAGCTTGGCTAATGTAGCATACCCAATGCTCTGCATACAAAAGAAACATGGTAGTTCACATCAATTGACGGTTTTTTAGGATGGATAAATTTTTTATGGCATGTTGGGATACAATAACATGAACCGTCAGCAACGAAAAAGAAGTGATTTTCATCATGGCTTATTTGCAAATTCACCTGCGGGATGCAGAGGCTAGCAAGAGTAAGACCAGACAGCAGATCATTCTTAAAATGTGTAGCTTTATAGCCCCTGCACCATTGAAGAACAGGAAATATTGCCTTGAGAACACGAGCCACACGTTGGGTCACTGGCTTCTTGTTCAGCGATGAAAACTCGCTCCTGCTAGGCAAACCCATCCCTCTCAGATAATCCACAACCTCACGCCATGCGCTCGGCGGCTCCGGGGCTGTCGTGAGCCACCGGGACCTCTCTGTGTGGCCACAGCCTTCTCATGGTCGACAGTGTCGGCTTCTTCATTGCCTGAAGAAGCCACTCTTGCTTGCTGCTCGTGTTGGTGATGTTGAAGTGTTTGGGAGAACTTGGAGAGCTGAGTCTCTCTGTCTCTTGTGGCCGCGACATCTGCCGCCTCCGTGGGATCCTCAGTCATCGAAATCGATGGAACAAGAACCATCAGAGAGAACGTTAATGATGCTCAGAGAAGTCTCTAACGTGACGATCCGGAGCCCCAGGAGTAAGTGATTTTGCAGCACTTATGATCAGAGAGACCTACATGTTATCAGATAGCAGCAAAACTGGGACATGCCAAACTGGTGAAATTTCTAAGAGTTTAAGCTGAAAAATTCTCTGCTTTTTAGGTTGCTCCAGGGGATAAGTGATTTATTCCCAATGGACGGTACAAGTTTATATATATATATGCTGTGAGAGGTGAGACTGACTACGGTGGTGAGACTGACTATGGTGGGACAAGTGAGACTGAGCACTTATAAAATATATGACTTCTTTTTAGGCTTTGGCTTCTCTCTCTGAGGGAAAAAGTTGTGGCCATGCAGATAAAGAAGAACAGGTTGGAGAGAGATTCGGTAATGGATGGCTCTGCTTCTTGCGTTTCATGCTGTTTTAGGAGGTCACTCATATAAATTGGATATTGGTCCTGAAAAGATTGGAGGGAAAAAGGATTTATTGTTGGTGGTGCTCATCACACGAAGAAAAAAAGGGATTGTGG
The DNA here is from genome assembly GCA_014182715.1 of Eucalyptus cloeziana. Lineage (NCBI taxonomy): Eukaryota > Viridiplantae > Streptophyta > Magnoliopsida > Myrtales > Myrtaceae > Eucalyptus > Eucalyptus cloeziana. Next base: position 53,903,943 of record CM024641.1, on the reverse strand, counting down.
AACCAGGCAACGTGTGATCCTTTAACACATGATCAAGATGTGTGATCATAAGTTCGAAGTCCTAACGAGTTTGATTGTATTAAGACTCTATTGAGAGCCTTGAGTAGCATTAATTATTTGATTACGATGGGAGAGGGAGATTGTTCACATCCGATGGGGTTAATCGAGTGATCTAGACTAATCTTCTTCTTCTGCAAATTTGAATGGAATGATTCTATAATGTACTTCTAATGCTTTCCTTATAATACATGAGGCACAACTGCAAAGGCTCAGGCTCATGGGGCGCCCTAAACGCCCAAACACTCAAGTCTAAGTATTTGGCCTATGTAAGTGACCTTGATCTTGAATAATTTACACGCTGTTAGTGGGACTAGAGCAGGCGATGTCAAGTTTCTAAATTGGAATTTTCCTAACATCCACGATGGATTGAGTCAAGACTCTACTCTATATTGTGAGATGGACAAGACTTCCACCTTAGATGAGCAAGTTGTGAACCCACCATGAGTAAAGAGATGACAAGAAACAAAACTATTGGTTAGTGGTCTAATACCGCATTAGATTAACCATTTTCCTCAAAAGTTTAAGTTAATAGACCAGCGAGTGGTTTAATATAAATACTTTAATATTCCATACCTCGTGTATATTTAATTTTAATCCAAAGAATAAAAGGTATAAATTTAATAGATGATGCAAATGGGGTTTTGAAAAAATCGAACACGTGGCTTATTGTCCTCATACCATGTTAAACAGTTGGGTATTTCATAATTTTAAAACGTTAAAAAACGGGTCAACGATGTGTTCATAGCATATTTTCTAAGAGACCCGCATGCCCTGTATGACCAACCTTAAATGAGTAAAAGAACTGAACTATTACTCCGCTTCGAAGATCCAATAAAGAAAACTTTATTCGGATATGAGCAAAGAACAGCCTCTAGTAGAGAGACCCTGTTCATCTTAGTGCGCTGTCACTGTTTCCGAACGTGTTAGATCGTGCCCCTACGCTTTTTAAAGAAAGTTCTGTGTTCGTGGTGGGGTCTTCTACTCGACTTTATTGATACCCCCCGAAATCAAATGGAAATGCAGATTCAAGATGAAATCCTGCCAGGTTCTTGCCTTGCCATTCCTGGGGAGTCTATCACTTCTTCAGTAAAGTAACTTATCCATATTTCCATGGAAGTACGTTGATCGGAAAGTATGCGATTATAGCCCAATCGGTACGGTGTGAAGGGTCACGAGAATGATTACTTTTCTCGCTCTTTGCTTCTTGTACGTGAAATGACAATGAGTAGCCTAAAGATCAATTCAACCCCATTCGAGTCGGGTGAAAAAGAAAAAGAAAAAATCAAAATGGCTTGAAATTGACTTTCGTTGTCTTTGGAAAATTAATCTACGTGTGATTAAATGTATCCTATTGTTCTCTCTATATCTGTCTCCCACTGTTGTAGACGGCGTATTGCCGCCATGACACCAATGGTCGGGACAGCAAGAGAGGAGAGAGAGGATGTACTGGGAGGTCATGGTTTGAGTGCAATGGAGGGGCGCATCCAACTTTGAATCAGAACTTCAAGAGATGTTAAAAAGAGTGGAAACTAAAGTGGAGATAATAAGTGGGCATCGAGACAATTGGGTTTTACAATTTATTACGAAGTTGAGTTGTAGATGCATTGAACCTAGACATGATCTTGTCCTAGCCAAAGCCGTTTTGGAGAGCTATTATTTTGTTAAGCACCCATGATTAGCCCCAATAACTAAGTTGTGCTAGAAAATTGTTAAAAAAAAAAACCCTAAACCTATTAAATGACGGCCGATACACCGGGAGGTCATGGTTTAAGTGCAATGAAGGGGTGCACCCAACTTGAATCGAAACTTCAACAGATGTCAAAAGAAAGGAAAAATTAAGTGGAGATAATAAGTGGGTATCATGACAATTGGGGTTCAACCTTGGCTTTTCACGATGTTAGGAAGTTCTGTTTTAGATGCAATGTACCTAGACATGATCTTGTCCTAGCCAAAACCTCTTTGGAGAGCTATTTTTTTGTTAGGCACCCATGAATCCATGATTAGCCCCAATGACTAATTTGTACTAGAAATTGTCCAAAAAATCAGATACCTATTATATGATGGCTAACTCAATCCTAAACTTATTAATTTTGTAAATTTAATCCTAAATTTTTACACAATTTTTCAATGTAGTTAATCTAGTTAATTTTGGTCAAAACTTGCTTGTGTAGCAATCTAGCTTTCGCCTGCTATCTTATATGACACAATTTTACATGATTTTTCTAATAATGATTTTTGCAATTTTTTTTTAAAAAAGTTCTGAATTTTTTAAATCTTTTCTTTTTGTTCTTTCCTTTTTTTTCACAATTCAACTTTCCAAATATCGCCAGCGAGGGTCGCAAGGCCCTCACTAGTCATGGGTAAGGGTCTTGGCCCTCGGTGAAACAAGGCTAGGATTTATTGCATGCAGTGTGATCTCGTGCTCTACAAATTTTGCGTTTTAAATCATGAGCTACATCTTGGGCTTCTTATCATCAAGTTTTTGCATCGGTATCTTGTTCATACTTGCGAAATGCAAGACCAATTTGATTCTTCTGAAATTGAGGTTCTTTATGTCTACCAATTCCCATATTATGACTTCTTCATTAAGAATGATCGGAAAACCGACGAGGGCCTAAGGCCACACCCAAATCTAGGTAAAGGCTGTAGCCAGAGAGGACTTGCACACCCTCGCTCAATGGCTAAGAAGGTTTGCAGGCCCACCAGCCATCGTTGATGCCCTAGCAACCCCCACCGGCCATTTCGAGAAGATGAACGTGGAAATAAGAAAAGATAAAAATGAAAAAATTCAGAAAATTTATTTAAAAAATTGCAAAAATCATCTACGTCGACACCAGCCATACCAAATAGGATTAAATTGGCATCCATATTAACAAAAATTGGTCGAAAGGATTATATTTAGAAATCATCAAAAAGTTTAAGACTAAATTAATTAAATTGAAAAGTTTAAAATTAAATTAGCCTCCATACAATAGACATAAGATTCTTTGGGCAATTTTCCTTAAAGTTTTAGTACTTGATGCTATGGGAGTTTTACTCTCAATATTTTCTTGAACTCAACAATTGGATGCGTGTATAGGAAGTTTGCGTATCATACTCCTGATCCAACAACTAAAACGTAGTCCGATCACAATTCCTGGATCACCTGGTACAAATCACCTGTGATCTCGGTGGGGAGAACGCCAATAAAAGTTATCGAGGACATGAACGGCTTGCTTTCGATTGGCTTGAAATGATAGACTTTGTCCAAGCACATAGATATATATGTCAAACAATCATATATCATGACGTTATTTGTGAAAGATTACTTTCATTTTATATCTTAAGTAGAAGTCTATAATTAGCTAAATATTAGATACAATCACATTAGTATAATTATTCATAAAGGATTTAAAGAGTGCGTTTATCTTCGAAAAAGTTTTATAATAAAGAAAAATACTTTCTGAAAAAATTATTTTTCAAGAACATATTTTCCTCCTTTTAGATTAAAGAATTTATGTTCCTAAGTAAATGATTTTACATTAACTGGTCAATTTTAGCAAACCAAACGCTCGTGAAAATCTAAAAGACCAATTCGAGGAAAATTCTTTCGGTTAAACAAACACACTTAAAAGAACGAGTAAAATTAAGCCATATCTTACCGACTAGTCATTGAAGCGTATCCGCCATAAGCACTTATGCTAGATTTCCTCATAGCAAACTTCAAAATGACAACCTCAAGTACTCCAATTCAACGTGGATTTTATTTTCTTGTTTGGGAAAGATCTAATTTCGATGCCATATCTTACCAGTTAGTCCAAAAGCTATACATTAAATGATCACATAGCACTCAAACCAATGGTAAAATCAGGCCAGTTGTACAGAGCCTTGTGCCCTTTTTTTAGTACATTGAATGTAGACATCATTCTTTAGGTAGCGGCGATCGTTAGTTCTCTGTGTTGACCTACTAAGAGGTCATGGATTGAGCGCACTGAATTCAAAAAGGACCATGATTGTCACTACAATGAAAGGCAACATCCAATTTGAATCCAAACTTCAAGAGGTATTAAAAGGCAAAGTAAGCTAAGTGGAATCATGACAATGGGAATTTACGTGGGCTTTCGCACTAGGAAATTGTGTTTTAGATACACTGCATCTAGACATGTTGAGAGGGAACAAGTGATCTTGATTCATGTAGTATTTAGGGCCGGTTTCACCCATTGGTGTTTTATCTCGAGTGGTGCAAATGGAAGAATATTTTGGGGATGACTACATAGTTATGCACACATTCCGGGCCTTAATGATTGAGTTTCGGTTTTATTTTATGGGAGTTTTACTTTTAGCTTCTTTAACTTATCTCAAACATTAAATATGATGAATTGCATGAGATGTAAATTTATCAGACTTGATGCTGCAATGACTGATGAATACAGTGCACGCGATGCTCCTGAAGCGTCTAGTAGAAATCTTCGACAATCTCCATGCGGAGAAAGCTAATAAAATGAATCAAGAGTTCAGAACAATATTTTCAAATTAAGTGGAAGAACAATTCCTTAGGACTCGTTTATTTGAGATATGATGGGCCTAGTTTTGGCTGCACTGAAATGGTAAATTTATTGGGGCATGCAAGTGGTCCGCTGCTCATGAGCCCTCGAGAAGAATTTTGCTGTTTCGTGCCCAGAAAACATGGATTCTCTTATTTGTTGGTAAATTTCGGTGAACTTCAAAAGCGTTGATTAACGTCGAAAAATGTAAGTAAAAAAAATGATCGGTGACTACTTTCAGATAGCTTTTATGAAATTACTTACTCTTTCTATAGTTTACAAACTAGCAACTTTTGTATAAATTTACCAACTTCTATTTGCATTACTTGTCAATGCTTGGAATTCACTAACTCATATATAAAACTACCAACCTAAATCATGGCGACATACCAACTTTTGTCATATTATATTAGCAACTAGTTTAGAAATTCTTATTTTCGTTTGAGTTATTTACCAACTTTTGATTATTTTTTTGTCTAACTTATCAACTTTATTATTGAGTTACTCAATTTTGCTTGTCTCAGTTAACAACCCCTTACATTTATTAACTCATTCTAGAGATTATCAACCTAAATAGCATGTGATTCACTAGTTTTTCTTCCACTAAATTACAACTTAATATTATGTTACCAACTCTCATTTAAGTTACTCAAACAAATTCCCATCCATGGAAGACAATGATAGGAATTTCTAAAGACCGACACACATCAAGCATCCTTTTAGGAAAAGGTCAGAAATCACTTTGAGTGCGCGAAACTGGGCTTCAGACATCTCCTTGATAACACACCGAAAGACGAGTCTCATGTTCACGAAAGGCACCAACAAAGCCTTGGAAGGAAGATCAGCAGTGTTCTCGCATCGAAGCTCTGGGACACCAGGAAACGGTATGGTGCTACAAGGGAGGTTCCGGAGTAGTTTGAGGGCTTTGACAGGATGAATAGGGCAATCTTCTAGGCAGTGATGATGGTGACTTTGACACTAACGCTTGTGAGGGCCTTTGCTTATGTCTATTAATCAGAGTGCGTGTTCCTGAGCCATGCGAGGGAACGCCACCACTGTGAGGACAAGGTGATGGCGAGGCTAACCCTGTCATGGCTTCCAGAGTTCAGTCAAGATCTGGGTGAAGAATATTCGAGGAGGAGGAGTTAGGAGAGAATTGCAAATTGGCATTTCAACAGAAGCTCGCTTTTATAGAGACGTTGACAGAGATGGCAGCATGTAAATGCTATGCTACATGATTCCATATTGGACACATGTACTTCGATGAATTAGTCAAGTTCATCAAGTCAAAGATCTTATTACAAATGCGGATTATACACTAGTATAAGGATTTTGGTTAATCATGTTAGAGTAAATATGAGGTGTTTGTAAGAGAGACTTTTAAAGATCGATAAATTAAGAAAAACTAATAGATGTTGGTAAGCAATTTCAATCAAAGTTGATAATCCAAAACCAGTTGGTAACCTACTCAAATAAAAATTGGCAAATTCAATAACGAGTTGGTACATGTAAGGCTTCAATAAGAAAGACATATGATAATAAATAAAATATCAGAAAAAGTTGATAATTTATAAATCCAAAAGAGATAATATTTTAATAAAAGTGCCGATGAATTACCAACAAGCTAGTAAAAAATCACAAGACGAACGAATTATGAAGAGAACACATCTTTCTTATCAACGAATTTTGACGCTTATCAATTCTATTAGAAATTTATAACATTAAAAAAGAGATCCTGTTTTTCAAGAACAGAGCAGTAAAATCGTCCGGCCTTGGAAAACCACGAATGGGGGAACTATTTTTCATTTTTTGTTGGATTGGGAACTACTTTAATGATTGCACTCAGTTCCTTAGTGCCGGGGGGTGTCATCGAGTCAAGTTAAGTTGAATTGAAATGGTGCCAACTTTGAGCTCACCTCGACCCAATTTGAGCTCAATCGAGTATCGAAATATTTTGTCAAGCTGGAGTCTACTCCATGGTCGTCAATTTATAAAGGAACCTGTGTTCAAGCTCAAGGTCCAATGGAAAGTTTGAATAATGGAGGTTTTTTTTTTTTTTTTTTAATGATCGAAAGAAAATTGTATTCATCACTCAAAAGGATGCAGAAATATATAATTTTCATGACAAAACAAATCGAAACAAAGCATCAATTCTGAAAAACAAAACCAAATCCAAAACATGAGGAGAATTGATGGAGTAATTGTAAAGTTAAGCACAACTCGTTCTATATGAACAGATCTGTCAAACAAAATTGGCGACCGATCAATAGATTTCGAACCATGAATTTCCCAATATGATATCGCCTCTAATTTCGTTCCTATCAAGTAAGGAGAACCAAATATTGGTGGCCAAACAAAATAATAAATAGAGCACCAAAAGAGGATGTACACATACGAAATTAAAATTTATAGCTTCTGCCTTCAAATTAAATTAGTTTTTATTCGGTCTCCTTAGGAATGAACGGGAGAATTGTACTTCTCATTTTCTCGATCTCTCTTTCTTTTTCATTTGTAGAAGTCGAGACCCTCATCAAGATGATAAAAAAGCTCGTGACATGACGAATCATTAGAGTGAGAATGAATATTGAAGCAGAAAATTACTAATCTCTGTGAATAAGTTTGGCCGAAGTCGAAATTGCGAGCTTGTGGTCTTGATCTCGATCTTGATCGGATATCATCATCTCTTGTTGCTGCTTCTGAATGTTCCATCTCTCGATCTCCTTGAGCAGAAGTCCCTTGCTCTCGTCCTCCCCGTGATGATCGCTGCTCGTTCCTGACGACGATCTCTTCTTGCTCAGGTGCTTCCTCAGCTTCGTCCCGTGTCCCAGATTGAAGCACATCTCTTTAATTTGATCAGCGAAAGTCAAGCGATAGAGAGAAAGTGACTTCTTTCTTGCTTCGATGATGAGTTTAACAATTGTTCTTGTTTTGGTTGTACCGAACCTTGTCTCCTTGCACCAAGGGAAAACGAAATAATTATATTGATAATGATAATTGTAATGTTGTCTCCCTGGACAAGCCTTTGCTTCTTCACTGGACCTGACGGTGAACACGAGAAAAGGCGCATTGAATGCGTCAATGGCGGTGAGTTAATTCACTAGCGTACAAGTTCTTCGGACAATGGAGTTCGAGGACACCATGATTAGACCACGCCTGGATCAACACAACGAAGCGAAGTTGTCAATGTTGGGCTGGGTTTACTCCCGTAATGGAGAAAGTTGAAGGGCTTGAGCCCATGTGATAATCCATATGGAGAAATTAATGGGATGATATATTTGGCCCAAATAAAATGGGTTTCTCTCTATTGCTCAGGTGGCAGTAAAGAATGATCGACATGAGGCAATAGCAAGAGAGAAAGAAAGAGCAGAAAATCTGAAAATGAGGGTGCTATCTGATTTTTATCAAGTTAATGATCAGAGGTTGATTGCAGTCCGATTATTGAAAATCTGAAAAAGAGGGTGCTATCTGATTTTTTATCAAGCTAAAAATTAGAGGTGAATTCGTATTCCGATTGAACTGAAATTTTGTTGGCATGCTCACGACACGTTATGTTGGATCTGATCTGTATGATTTTCATTTGGATCTTCCTTCACCAGGTTTTTTGTGGGTTAAACCGCACTTGCATTTCTAATGAGATTTGTCATTGATCTCTTGTGAAGTTAATGTGAATTGTCAATATTATGTTTTTCATGGTGTTACATCCATGTAACTCTAGTATTAGATAGAGGGGACCTATGTTCACCCAATTTCGTTGATAGTGAAGATTTTCAATGGACTTCAATCCTTTGATTTTTTATCTCCTCACATCGGAGAAACTTTTCACATAAAATTACCGTGTGTTTATGGGTGCTTGGTATTTATATTTTAGTAGAAATATTCCTCCATTGTGTTGTTTCCTACTAGGTTTGCACAAGAGTGAAGACTGTTTTGTTCCATTGCACTAATCCGTTATTATTCAGATTGTCATTGATCTCCCAACAAAATGGTATGAGAGCATTGGTTCTTGTTGATTTTTTGTCTTGTATTAAACAATGGAAACGAATACAAGTAAAATGATTACATTAAATTATTCGAATTATAATGTTTGGAAAGGGAAATTGGAAGACCATCACCGTCCACAAAAACATTTCTTGTGAGAAAATTAATGAATCCACAAAAAAACTTTTATTCAAATTATAATGTATGTGGACAACATTAATTTCATTGTCCATAGACAAAATTAATGTTGCTGACAACAACGAAATAGTTGAGTTATGGTACAAGAGGTTCAATCATATTAGTGAGAAGGGTTTGTCGGTATTGGCCAAGAAAAAGCTCCTTCCAAGAATGAAAAGTTCAACACTGAAGAAATGTACCCACTCTTTTTGTAGAGAAACAAAATAGAGTCACGTTCAAAAGCTCATGTCCTTTGAGAAAGCCATGTATACTTAATTTAGTGCGTTTTGATATTTGTGATCCTACGAAGACAAAAACACTTGATGGCTCTCTTTATTTTGTTTATATCATTATGATTATTCAAGGAAAATTTAGGTTCTATCATGAAAATTAAAAATCAAGTACTAGATGCTTTAAGCAATTGCAAGCTTCAACTAGAAAACATACTATAAAGAAGTTAATATGCATCAAAACTAATAACGAGAGAGAGTAGACTGGAACTTTTGATGGATATTACAAACAATAAGGTATTCGGCATCAAAAGACACCTCGGTTAAATAGCTTAGCTAGGAGTCCTACACCTTTTGCATTTATACCAATTGAATCCATCCGACCAATTTTAATTGGAAATCTAATGTTGACATGAGCAATTTTTGTATTTTGTTATTGTTCTTTGATTTTTGCTTTTTTGTTTCTTTCCTTTCTATTTTTTTCATTCTTTCTCAACCAATCGCCAGCCTCAAAGATGGCCAGTGATCGGCCAAAGGTGACAACCAGCGAGGGTTACTCTTGCTAAGATGTGGTATGAGGCAACCTCACTAGCCTCGAATGAGGCTCGCCGTCACTAAATTCAGTGAGGGTAGACCTCATCGAGATCTGCCTAGCCGAATTTGGCAACACACTACTTGTGGCCAGTTGCCAATCATTGTTGAGGCTCGGCAATTGGTGGATGAAGAAGGGAAAAAAAAGAATATAAAAGGAAAATAAAATAAAAAAATATATAACAATAAAAATTTGTAAATATTCTCAATGTTAGCGCTTGCCTGTCACATAGAATACCAACATTCACGTCAACAATTTCCAACAAAATTTGGTCAAATGAATTTAATTAGCACAAATACAAAAATTTTAAGACTAAATTGACATAAATGCAATAGACTTGAGATTCTTTTTTGTACTTTTTCCCTTCAACTGCCACAGAATTATCTTCTAGCAAACGTTGTTGCATTTCCACTTTTCAGGTTTAATGAGGTTGAATTCTACAAGTTTATGGATATCTATGGTACATTTGGTAACGATTCTGTTCCCGGAAACAATTTCTGATCATAAATAATTCTTTTTTATTATGTTCCCGAGAACAATTTCTAAGCATTTTAAGCCGTTTAGTAATTGTCAAAAATTTATGATTCTGGAATAAAATCGTGTTTGGTACCGTGCTCAAAATTTCTACTTCAAATCATTTTCTTTTATTTTTTAAATAATTTTATTACTTTTTTCTTCTTTTCTTTTCTTTTTCCTTTCTCTCTCCTATTCTTCTTCTTCAAGTGGCCAGTTGCCAGTCCAACGATTGGCCAGACGAGGGCCAGCGACCTCACTGAAGTGTCATCGGCCCTTGGCAAGGCTGGCTCTCATCGGTCGAGCCTCGCCGGCAATTGGGCAAGGCTCACCTAGCCACCGACGAGGCTCGGCCTCACCAGATCACGAGGCTTGCCCAGCCTCGCTGATGGCTGGGCTTGCCTCCGGTAAGCTCGCCGAACCTCGCCCTAGCCTGGCTCGCCTCCAGCGAACTCGCCGGACTAGTTGCCAACAACTGACGACGGTGGGCAACAGACGGCGGTGGACAACAACCGTGGTGATGGCGGTAGATGAAGAAGAAGAAAAGGGAAGAAGAAGAAGAAGAAAAGGGCTTCATTCTTAGATTTGTTCCCAGGAACAAGAATCAACTTTTCTTTTTATTCTTGATTCTGTTCCAAATCTACTTCCAAGAACAAAAAAATATAAATTTGTTCCTAGGAGCAAAAATTTTACCAAACACCATTATGTTCAAAAACTACTCCCGAGAACAAAAAATCAAAATCTAACACTGTTGAGATGGTTACTAAACAGGCTCCTAGTCTCCTGCCTTAGAAAACAAACATATTGCTTGAGAAACAATTAGGCCGAACTCGTTATGTCAAGATCTAAAGCAGGATCACATAACTTGTGATGGCCCAAAAGGTGGCACTAATCAACCTAAGTCTGTCCGTTTAGTAAGCCCATCAATGGGACTCCTTATTTAGTATTGAATAATACATTTTTTTTATCCATCACATTTGTCCGAAACATTATGGAGCAGCTGACTAATCTCATCACATCACAAGAATCCGATCCCGTGCATGCACCACGATGTGGCAATTGCCAAACTTAAAAAAATTCCGGTCTGAGAATATATTTTTCCATGTTTCGTATCATAAAAAAAAATTAACAAATATTATAATGATTAAAACTGCTTCTCTACTCTTGCACATTAAACTCATACAAAAATAGTGTTTTTAGAGTTATAGCATGACAATAATCATGAAACTGTAAAATATATATAGACACACTTGAAAATCATACATATCATTTGAAAGAGTGAATATTATGGATACATCTGCCCAATTTAAGTTACTTTACACTTACTAAACATCGATATATATATATATATATATATATATATATATATATATATATTATATTATTTATTTATTTATTTATTTATTTATTTATTTATTTATTTTTATTTATTTATAGAGTGAAAATTGTGGATACATCTGCCCGTTTAAGTTACTTTACACTTACCAAACATCTCATACGTCATATATATATGTTACAAAAATTAAATTTATAACGAAGTCTTACTTAATTCGACCGTAGTCATTCCTCTTCGAGTATTATGCTTTAACTAACTCTATCTCTAATATTGCTTTTATATCATTTTGTATCGAGCAAAATTAAAGTAATATTATATTGCAAGCATGTAAGTCAGTTTTTATCTTCATACTATAAATATAACATCACAAGTCATGCATAATAGAATTAATTTTACGTGAAGATATAATTATTTTCTCATTCTCATATTTTTAATTTTACTATTTATCATTTAAATATCAATAAATAAATGTAATATCTATAACTATTTAAATACCTAAAAGAATCTCTTAATGTTTTTTGAAAATTATTTTTTCTCATACTCATGGATCAATTTTATATTATTCAAAAGATTTTCCTCAAAACTTGTATTTCTTTTATTGGAAAGTCTCTTTAAAGTTTCATTTGGAAAAGAAAAGATTCCATTCATTAAATTCTAATGTATTGAATGCGAAAAGTCACTGTGTAGTATAGCACTAGTGCATTTGGCCATTCTTCGCATGCACTGACGTGGCAATTGCCAAACTTAAAAAATTCCGATCTGAGGGACTCCTTATTTAGTATTGAACAATATTTTTATTTTATCTATCACGTTTGTCCAAAACATTATAGAGCAGTTAACTAATCTCATTACATAACAAGAATCCGATCTCGTGCATGCACCATGACGTGGCAATTGCCAAACTTAAAAAATTCCAATACGAGGAACTCCTTATTTAGTATTGAAGAATTTTTTTTTTTTTTGATCCATCACAGTTGTCCGGAACATTATAGAGTAACTGACTAATCTCATTACGTCACAAGAATCCGATCCTGTGCATGCACCGTGACATGGCAATTGCCAAACTTAATAAATTCCGTTCTGAGGGACTCCTTATTTAGTATTGAAGAATATATATATATATATATATATATATATATATATATATATTTGTATCCATCACATTTGTCCGGAACATTGTAGAGCAGCTGACTAATGTCATTACATCACAAGAATCCGATGCCATGCCCCATGTGCCGCGACATGGCAATTGCCAAACTTAAAAAATTCCGGTCTGAGAATATATTTTTCCATGCTTCGTATCATAAAAAAAAAAAAAAATAACAAAAATTATAATGACTAAAACTGCTTCTCTACTCTTGCACATTAAACTCATACAAAAACAGTGTTTTTAGAGTTATAGCATGACAATAATCATGAAACTATAAAATATATATAGACACACTTGAAAATCATACATATCATTTGAAAGAATGAATATCATGGATACATCTGCCCAGTTTAAGTTACTTCACACTTACCACACATCTCATATATCATATATATATCATGGATACATCTGCCCAGTTTAAGTTACTTCACACTTACCACACATCTCATATATCATATATATATATATATATATATATATATATATATATATATATATATCATGGATACATCTGCCCAGTTTAAGTTACTTCACACTTACCACACATCTCATACGTTATATATATATTACAAAAATTAAATTTATAACGAAGTCTTACTTATTTCGATTGTAGTCATTTCTCTTCAAGTATTATGCTTTAATTAACTCTATCTCTAATATTGCTTTTTTATCATGTTGTATCGGTCAAAATTAAAGTAATATTATACTGCAAGCATGTAAGTCAGTTTAAACTTTTATTTCTTTTATTGGAAAGTCTCTTTAAAGTTCATTTGGAAAAGAAAATATTTCATTCATTAAAGTCTAATGTATTGAATGCGGAAAGTCACTTGTAGTATAATACTAGTGCATTTGGCCATTCTTCGCAAGCGTTTTATATTTCAGAATTTGTTTTTTTTTTTGGTCGGTTAGAATTTGTTGAACTTATGTTTATTAGAACTTCTCTTCTACTTTTTCACATTCAACTTATATGAGTGTTTTAGAGTTATGACAATTACAATAACCATAAAATTTAAATAATCGAAGAAAATATCATGCAATATGTAATGTTTAGTAGCTGTTCTAACATTGTAGATTGGTTGTCTTATCGAACATCTTGCATCATTTTTCTTTTTGATTTGGCACTATTACTTTTCAGTTTGAAGCAATTATCAGTCTTTATTAAATAAAGTTAATTCCAATTTCTTTGCTTTTAACTCATATTGTATTAAGTCATGTTATATTGTTGAATAACGAGCCCTCAATTATCTATTTCTATTCTATTCAGAGAAAATTTGTGTGCTTGGGTTGAATATGCTCTCTGTTATAGTATTGATCCTCAGTACTAATATTTGTATTTTCTTTATTACACAATACATTGTATATAGTGCAAGAAAATTTTATTGGCATAGATTTTTATTTTTATTTTTGTCTACTCCTTATAGATTGTTTTGCATATCATCAGTCTATGGCGCTGTAAATTCTATTGCATGCGATAAAGTCAATTTTTCTCCCATACTATAGTTAGATATCTATACATATTTTTTCTTTCTATGACATAGCATGGCGTGCCTAATAGAATCAGCTTTACTTAGATTTACAAACATTAATATTTACCCAACCACAGGCAGCGTAGTTGGTGTGAGTTCTCTCCCTCATCGCAGAGATCGAGGGTTCAAACCCTCTCGTTGCTAAAGTGTCTGAAGTGGAGGGTCCTGGTGCTGGGGTTTTGGGCTAGCCTCCCCCGAGGTTTACGTCTATATAGCGGCTTGCAGCAAGTCAGCCTCCTCGCCGCTACCACCGGGCACTGGAGGGTCGTGTGATCCCCGAATAGTGATCTCCGGCGGTTCCTCGGTTAACAATATATATATATATATATATATATATATATATATATATATATATATCATTCTCATAGAGTTAATTTTAATACTTGTTGATTTAGAAATATTTTTCCCATGACCATGCATGTATTCTAAAATATACTTATCCTAAAATTTTCTTGAAGAAGAAAATGCTTCTCGATTTCACATAACCTATCCAAATGAGTTATAAACCTATTTTCTAACTTATATTTGATTAAACCACTGGGATTCGCCCTAGTGGCCACCCTTCCAACATGGAAGGGGGAGGTGAGGTTCAAATCCCCACCTTCTCTCATGGGGTGGGGACGCGTAAGTTTCAAGAGTGTGTTTCGACTCCCACGCAAGCTGCAAGCAGGGGCAAAAGTCCGAGTGAGTGTAGAATAGGAATAGAGTAGGACTGACCAAAAAAAAAAAAAAAACTTATATTTGATTAGTTGAGCTGTTATATTGGTTAATTATATACACTAAATGGGTCATAAATGAATTTAAAATAGTAAAAGATAATATAGATATTAAATAGGTTCGCTTCACATTTACTTAAACCTAACTCACCTCTATAGTTTTCTTTTCACTCTATCTCGTCTTCACTCAATTTTGCGCACGCTCTTAGCTCAGTTTAAATATAAGTTTTTTTTATATTAGATTAATATAATAAGGTCTTTTACTAATATAACTCGGATTACGTATGAATGAGTCGGGTCAAGTACGATGAATTAGATTTGCATCCTAGGAAAAATAGGTTAAGGTAGGAATCATCGTCTGACGGAATCCATTTATTTAATAGGACACATTACGCAATCGGCCGGTTGGAGAAAAAAGAAAACTCAGAACCATCCTCAATTCGGGGCAAGTGGGCCCCAGCTACATTGCCACGTGGGGCCGGGAGAAGAGCCTAGACCCATCAATCATAGATGAAAGTTTTGCAGGTGGAAGGAAGGGGGTGAAAAGATGGCACTGCCTTTCCACGTGACGTTGGTCCTGCCCTGCTGCGCCATCGACGCGAAAACCTCTTTTCTACGAGGTGGGGGTCTCGTCTTTTCTCGTGACGTCGACCGTCGGGGACCGCCTTGAATTCTCCCGCTCGCGCTACGATCCAATTCCCGGAAAAAGGCAGAGAAAAAAGGGCGGGCGAAAGTGGAAAAGCAGTACTTGCGGTTGCATCACGAGCTCGGCGTTATTACCAGAAGTCTCCATGCGAACTCGAACGCATTCGAACCATTAGATCCTATGGAATCCCACGGCCGGTCGAACCCGACGACGTAACATTATCGTATCCGGCTTGGTCCCGACAAAACCCCGGTGGCGGTTGCCCATTTTTTTCTCTTCAATCACGAAGAGAAGGCCAATCTGCAATTTACTTGCGAGGTATGGGTCGGGAGGGGGTCGGGTGGGGTCGCGAGGAGCACGAGCCAACGCCCCGGTCCCGGTCCCGGCGGTTCTTTTCCTTGGAGGATGGCCACTCGTGGTGGTTCCGGAACGCTCCACCACAAATCAATTTCGTGGTGGGCGATGGCTTCGAGAGGACGTCCTCTCTCTCTCTCTCTCTATCTCTCTCGAGCCCTCTGGGAGATCACATGATCCTGACATATTCACACTTCACGGTCTTCGACCTTCACTTTCATGTCCGGTCCCTCTCGCTGAATTTCAGGACCTCACGGGCTTGTCTAAAGCAAAATCGCCACGATGGCAAAACGAAGGAGCCAAGCAATTTTAGAGACTCCAAATCCGAGTCTGCTAACGTTCAAATCATGCTGGTAATTGGGCAGTCGGTCAATTATATCACGTCAATTGTGCGATCATTGTATATAAAACACGTGTTTTTTTTTTTGGGGGCTTTCTTAGGACAACATATATAACTTAAGACTTGGTTGCATAATATAAGCCTACTTATAATTCAATGGGGTCCACTTTCACTCAAAAGTTTTTTGAGTTTCCAATTATGACCAATTGGGTATTTATTAGCTTTCAACATCGAAGGTGACACTTCTCTTTCTTTTCATAGTAGCGTCCATAGTATATTTAACACGATCGAATAATGGACCATCAATATGATAGAGAGAGCTAATTATAGCACGAAAGATACCTTGACATCATTCTTCATAAAGCATGGGGAATTTCTTATTCATTTCTTCCTTCTCCGTTGAGTTCTTTTCTTCAAATGTAATTTTTCTCTTGGTATCATCTCCCACTAGGATTAAGCTCACGATATACTTGGCTATTTTAATGGATCTCTAATTAAAGAAAACCTTTCTCGATGCATGATTAATTTTGTTCTATTGAGGGTGGACGGACGAAGTTGCCTTTCACTTTTTTTGGGCCCACGTAGTTACCAAATGATCCGATGACGTAAAAGGTGTTAGATCTTGTCTTGCTGAGTGTCTTTATAGGTCGCCTTCAACCCTCGGTCATTCCTAATCAATTT
This sequence comes from Eucalyptus cloeziana, assembly GCA_014182715.1. Taxonomy (NCBI): domain Eukaryota; kingdom Viridiplantae; phylum Streptophyta; class Magnoliopsida; order Myrtales; family Myrtaceae; genus Eucalyptus; species Eucalyptus cloeziana. The sequence goes on along the minus strand of CM024641.1, from coordinate 53,887,121 downwards.
TCCCTCATTCAAAAAGAGAGGAAACCAAGCATGGAAAAAGGGAGCGTCGGCTTGCTCGCCATTTTGGACTTTTTGGAGAAACATGTTTCACACGACCATAGCTAAAATCCTAGGGTTTCTTATTCATCTCACGGGTAGGTGTCCATTTCTCCTCCTGCACGATGGATCTCGACTCCTCTCGACTCCTCTCGACTCCTATTTGGTCCGACCAATTCAGCGCAATTTCAGTATCGACCCCATCGATGTGTAGCTTTTTACTCGTGAATAGGATAGGGATTGGGCCCTGTGGGAAGTGCACGAAAGGCCATGTGCCATGGTCACACTCCTACTAGTATTTGCTTCCATTATTTTCATGAAACGAAAGTGAATGATTAACTTCGGGAGGAAACAATGATAGAGATGTCCCACGAACGTTACGGAAGGTTTTTGGATCGGTCCTTCATGTTGCGTCAACTCACCAGCGAACAATTATTGGGATGGGGACCGCATTGTCGGTTGATCAACCGTCCAACCGAAGCTAACATTTTCGTTCAGACATGACAAAATCAACCGTAATATAAAAGTTCTCCAAAAATTCTTAGTATTTCGCTGGATCTTAACTGCACGAATCTAAACAATATTTACTTTTGCAGACACTCCTCATTTGGAAGCACATTTTCAGAGAGTACCCTTTTTCTCTTTATTCCATTTTCACCCTTTACCATGTACGAATTTTCTAAAGGGATTCAAATTGGGGGCAAACCTCGTCGCAATGGTCTTGCCAAAGTTGATTTTATTCCTCTAACGAAACTAAGAGCGTGTTTGGTAGACAATTACATTAGAAAACAGATTCGACTTTTTTATTCATTCGCTCCCTTAATAACTTAGATTTTAAGTCGTTTGATAACGTCAAAATTTCGATTATGGAATAAAATTGCATTTGAGTCAAGTCTTTATTAATTATTTCCAAACTCATTTCTTTTAATTTTTAAATAATTTTTTTTTTTTTTTTTTTTTCTTTCTCTCTCATGTTCTTCTTCTTCCATTGGCCAGTGACCTCATCGGAGCATCGCCAGCCCTCATCGGCCGAGCCTCGCCAGTAGCTAGGCAGGGCTCACCCAGCCCTGCCGAGGCTCGGCCTTGCCGGTGGCCAAGCCGGCCTCGCCAGGGCTAAGTGAGGCTCGCCTAGCCACCGGCGGGGCTAGGTGAGCCTCGCCGAGGCTGGGCTTGCCTCCGATGAGCTCGCCAGATCGGTTGCCGACGATCGGTGGCAACCAGCGGCGAACGGCAGACGGCGACGGCAAGATGGTGGTAGATGAAGAAGAGAAATATGATTTTGATTCTTAAATTTATTTCCGGAACAAAAATCAATTTTTTTTTATTCTTAATTTTGTTCCAAATCTAATTCCAGGAACAAAAAATATAAATTTGTTCCTAGGAACAAAAATTTTACCAAACGTAATTACGTTCTCAAACTCGCTAACCCGAGAACAAAAAATTATAATCATGTACTATTTTGATGGTTACCAAATAAGCCCTGATTCGACGAGAAATATTTTAATTTTATAAATATCCAATAAAAGAACACTAGAAAAAGAAATTGATTAAATCCTTCTCTCTTTTTTCATTTTATGGGAAGTGGTTTTGGGGAATTTTTTTTTTTTTTTTTGGCCGATGTTTTGGGGAGACTTGAATAGTGGAGAGAGATGAGAATTAGATGGGCGGTAGAGAGTAATGACAAGAGAATAGGGAAATGGAGAGTGTTGAATTAATAACAATCCTTATCGTTAAGAGCAAGCTTTTCAGTAAATGCGGAGGAAACGGACTCTAATAAGGCGTTACCTTTTGGAAATACAAACCCCCTTTTAATAGCATCGGTAAAAGGGCAGAGAAAAAGGAGGAAGAATTTTATTTTCTTCTGTTTGGTTTGGTCGGGAGTGCGGATTTATGGAGACTCCTTTTTTTTTTTTTTTATCAACCTTTCGTGCATAACGATGAATCCAGAGGGAATCTCGAGAGGAGAGAGGCAGTTAAGAGCCCCAACGGAAAAGTCCAAAAAACCCGACGTCAGTCCAAAAGAGAGGGCAGCAACGCCCGGGCACGAGTTCCCGCGCGAGTCGCGACCGCGAGTCCCACATCGGTCAACCACAACATTCGGGGTTTCCCGCACCTTCTCGCGCCCCACCCCACCCCACCCCCCTTGACCCCCGGGCCCCACCGCCACTTCTCGATTGCATGCTGCGCGATGCGCCACGTGTAGGCAGCTGGCCACGCATGCCCTCCTCCTCCTTCGCGCGTGTCAACTCGTACGTGCGGGTCAGCGGACCACCAAACCACCCCCGTCTTTTTTAACGTTTTCGATGACGACACGAACGGGCCCCATATGGCCCATTACAATGTTACCTTAAAATTATTAATTTGTTCAATATTATTTTTAGATTTTAACTCGATATATAATGTAATTTTTTGATCATGCATGATGTGTTCATTAATGTAATTTTTGGATCAAGCATGACATGTTCATAAGAATCTTTAATATGAAAAATATATTATACATTTTCAAATAATTTATTGATTGTATTAAATATGTATCAGAGTTTAATTATTACGTCGAACAAATTAAAAATTCATGAATCAAAAGTGTCATTTTTCTTTTTATTTTTTCGGTTGGCCTGGCATTACGTAATGTAATTTTTGGATCATATATGAAATGTTCATAAAAATATTCAATATGAAAAATATATTATACATTCTCATATAATTTATTGATTGTATTGAATATATATCAGAGTTCAATGATTACGTTGAGCAAATTAAAAATTCATGAATCAGAAGTGTCATTGTCTTTTTTATTTTGTCGGTTGGCCTAGCATATTGTTTTCTATTTTTCCTTCCTTAGGAAAACGACAGACAGAGAGAGAATATGAGCCAATAAATTATGAGCCAATACAATGTTACCTTAAAATTATTAATTTGTTTAATATTTTTTTAGATTTTAACTCAATATATAATGTAATTTTTGGATCATGCCTGACATGTTCATAAAAATATTCAATATTAAAAACGTATTATACATTTTCATATAATCTATTGACTATATTGAATATATATAAGAGTTCAGTGGTTACGTTGAGCAAATTAAAAAATCGTGAATCAAAAATATCATTTTTCTTTTTATTTTGTCGGTTGGCCTAGCATATTGTTTTCTCCATTTCTTCCTTCCTTAGGAAAAGGACATGAGAGAGAGAGAGAAAACGATGAAGATTAGGAAAAAAAAAAGGGTAAAGAAAGTTGACTTTGCTGCGACTTTTAAATAATATGCCTTTTCAAATATCCTATTTAAAAAAAGAAAATTTGCTGAACCATGTGAAGAAGAATTCGGATTCACCATATTATAGGGAAAGTTAAGGAAAGCAAAATGCGATTTTCCAAGAGACTTACATAACGATACCATTGATAAGCGACGGTTGAAAGGGGCGTTGAGTTTCGTTTCGCTCCTTCTTAATGTCCGCCGTGCTCTCTAAAAATTGTTTGTGAATTTCATTTTTGTTCCCTTTATTCACACAACAATTTAATCGCGCTCTAAATATCACGAGGGAGAACAACGATAATAACGACGGTCTCCAATTATCGCCACTCAATCTGCACACCTGCAAAAACCAATTCAAGCCGTTCAATGAGTTTCAAGACAATAAAGTGTTACGTGTCGGATCCACCTCAGTAGCAAGCCCAATTCGACGACGATAAGACCGAACAACCCGACTGTCGCAATCAAGCCCTCGCCGAGACTTATTCAAATTGGAAATCAAACTTAAATAAAAACCTTCTTAAATTAGGAAATAAAACTTCCGACATTGATGATCTCAACAAATCGACCTTTATTCTTCAATTTCTAGAGACTCCATCTTGGACGCCCTTCTCCACATTAAAATCTTTCGAATCGTGTTATGATCGAAATCAGGGGTGATCGGGTCTAGGGTGGGTAGGGTCTAGACCTAGATCCTATACCCGACCATGTTATAACCGGTTCCCATTTTCTGGACCATGTAACCGACCCTGTTTGTATTGGATCCTGTACCTGACCCATCCTGTTTTTCCGATTCGGTTTCAGGGTCAACCCTATTTCCACTAGAACCTGTTTTGCAATCTTATGATATCCTATACAATTTGAATTTTATATTAATAAGCGAGAAAATAACGTAATTCTCTTAATTTATATTGAAACATTAAGCATTGGTAATAAATTAATACATTAAATTTTTGACTAAACGAAAAATTAAGGATCCATAAGGTTAATTATAATAAATAAAATCATAAGGCAAATAATTAACAATAAACATGGGTCTAATATTAGTCTTATTCCCACAATTACTACATGAAGCTACTCATTTATGCAAACATAAATCCTCCTACAAAAAAGAAATTAAGCGAGCCAATTCATGTGATACGACGATGAACACTGTCCATCCATCAGACGGTGCGAGAGGGAGTTGGTGAGGGAGGGAAGCAAGTTAGGAAGAGGAATGATAAAAGAGGAGTGCTGTGCGTATTTGAGAGAGCCAAGAGGAAAAATATCGTGTGATTGCGGGAGTAAGAATAGAAATCGGGAGAAAAAAAAAAGGTTTCTAACCTCTACTTCCAAAACCGGTCCGAGAACCGGTTTCCGGATGGATAATCACTCGGAACCTATTCTCAGACAAATTTAAACCGGTTCCAAATTTTAAGAACTAGTTCCCGACCCTATTTTCCAGGTGGGCCAGTTTGGGAACAGGGTATACCCAGTTTGATTGCACACCCCTAGTCGAAATCTCCCTTCACATGCATAAACAACAAATGCACTTAGTCGATCAACAAGGTCTGGGGTGGGGATTCTTGCGAGTCGATCATCTTCAATCGTACTTCAAGCTCCCACATCGCTAGGCATGAAACTTTAAGCTCCGCATGCCATCTATAATCGACGCATTCCTTTCCATGTCATGCGAGCAATTACTAATCTTCCTAAGTGAAAGAGATCATGCGAGTAATTTCTAATTTCCCATTTTGGCGCCAGGGGCCCCATGAATACTTTTGGCAACAAAGAAACCCTAAAAACAAATCAATTAATGGCGGGACGCATTTTTTTCTCCCTACATTTCTCGACATAAATGAAAAATAATAGCAAAGAAAGCAACAACAAAAAAACAAAAAACAAAAAAAAAAAAGGAAGAGAGGGAGAAGAAGAGGCCTTCGGTTCGGTAAAAGTGTGAGGCCCAAGAGCCTCTCGCATGAAATAACGCACGAAAGCGGAAAAACACGACACCACAAACAGCCAGTTGCTAAGTTGAGGACGTGGATCGACCCGAAAAAAAACAAAAGAGTGGGGCAGGTGGGGCCTCAATCCACTCACCTCCCGCCGCGTGTCGCCCCAGAGCGGCAGCAGCCCCCCCGGGGTCTATAAATGCCGCCGGGTGGTAGCGGGTATCACCATCGCCACCGATCGCCCAGAGAAGCAGAGAGCAATCCCCGCCCCGCCCCGCCCCGCCCCGCCCCGAGCCGAGCCGACGCGTTCCTGCTCTCGTCGTCTCTTCCTCCTCCTTTTCCCCCCGAGCGCGAGACGCTTGAATTTGCAGGAGGACAGGACGAGATGTTTATCGAGAGCTTCAAGGTCGACAGCCCCAACGTGACGTACGGCGACGCCGAGATTCACTCCGTGTACGAGTACCAGACCACCGAGCTCGTCCACGAGAACCGCAATGGGGCGTACCAGTGGACCGTCAAGCCCAAGTCCGTCAAGTACGAGTTCAAGACCGAGACCCGCGTCCCCAAGCTCGGGTTCGTCTCCTTCCTTCCCCACCCCGTGTCCCTGGCTAGTTCTGTATTTTCTTCGATTTTCAGTGAGTCTGATCGATCGATCCTCACGTCTTGCCTCTCTCTGTTGTTTGTGTAGGGTGATGCTGGTCGGCTGGGGCGGAAACAACGGCTCGTCCCTCACCGGCGGCGTCATTGCGAACCGAGAGTAAGTCCCTAAGTACGGCCTCCGCTGTTCATGCTCCGCCACCGAAAGTGGGGAGGACATAAAAAATAGGGCAAAATGTAAAATATACTTTTCGCTTTTGCTTTTCTCGATTAGAGAGTTGCGGCTTTGTGGTTGGTAGGATTACGCAATGATTAAAAAAAAAAAGGGTTTCAGGTGTGGGTCCGGTTTTGATTGTACTAGAAATCTTTGTGTGTTCCTGTTTGTGTTTTTTTCTTTTTCTTTGTGTAGGCCCCTCCTCTGCTACTGCAATTGCTGTTCATACGCTGAAAAGCTTGTTGCTTTACTTAACTTTTTTTTTCTGGGAACAACGAATTTGAACCAGGAAAAGAAACTTTAAACCTGGGTTTTGCTCTTTTGTTGAAAAGAATTCAATTTTTGCAGAGGAATCTCCTGGGCAACCAAGGACAACGTTCAGCAGGCCAACTATTTCGGCTCTCTGACGCAGGCGTCCACCATCCGTGTTGGGTCCTACAATGGAGAAGAGATCCATGCTCCTTTCAAGAGCCTCCTCCCCATGGTAAATCACTTTGATTTGATCAACATGGACCGATCGATCGGTCGGTTTCGCTGAGTTTTGTCGAATTCGATTTCGAAATGACAATGCATGGACGAATTCAGGTCAACCCAGATGATATCGTAATCGGGGGATGGGACATCAGTAAGATGAACTTGGCTGATGCTATGGCCAGGGCCAAGGTGTTTGATATCGATCTTCAGAAGCAGCTCCGGCCGTACATGGAGCACATGGTCCCGCTCCCCGGGATCTATGATGCCGACTTCATCGCGGCCAACCAGGGGGCTCGTGCTAACAATGTGATCAAGGGCTCCAAGAAGGAGCAGGTCCAGCAAATCATCAAGGACATGAGGTGAGCAATGCCTCCCGGGTTTCCTCCTGTTTTTGATCATATACCAGTATAGACATGGACAGATAATGTCGTATATGTCTTAAAAGGGTCGTGTTTAAAGCGGTTTTTGTTTGCTGGGTGTGTGACTCTTAGTACTGATACTTATGTGGGGTTCTAAATTTTTCAATTTGAATAGGGACTTTAAGGAGAAAAATAAGGTGGACAAGGTGGTGGTGCTGTGGACTGCCAACACGGAGAGGTACAGCAATGTGGTGGGGGGTCTGAACGACACAATGGAGAACTTGATGAATTCCGTGGAGAAGAACAAGTCCGAGATTTCGCCTTCCACTTTGTATGCAATTGCTTGTGTGCTCGAGAACATCCCCTTCATCAATGGAAGCCCGCAGAACACTTTCGTTCCCGGTAATGACCGAGATAGACTTTAGTTAACACCTTTTGGGAGTTGATTCTGATTCTGGGGGCCTTGTTGATTAGAGATATCTGATTCTGTTTGCTGTAAACTTAACTTGATCACAGGACTTATTGACTTGGCCATCCAGAGGAACGTTTTGATTGGAGGAGATGACTTCAAGAGTGGCCAAACCAAGATGAAATCCGTTCTCGTCGATTTCCTGGTTGGGGCCGGGATCAAGGTATATTGCAATCTTTTTCTTCAAAAAATGTGATAAATTTGGTTTAAGAAAAGAAAAGACGTCAATTGATGATGTGGGCAAATGTTACATATGTTCCCTAACATACGACTGTGCAATTAAAATGTGGTGATTCAACAGCCAACCTCGATCGTGAGCTACAACCATCTTGGCAACAACGACGGGATGAATCTCTCGGCCCCTCAGACATTCCGGTCCAAGGAGATCTCAAAGAGCAATGTCGTGGACGACATGGTCGCCAGCAACGCCATCCTGTACGAGCCTGGCGAGCACCCGGACCACGTCGTGGTCATCAAGGTATGGCCATTTCCATCTCTTCTTTTCTCTGTGTGAAAATTCTTTTCAACCGTCGCTACAAAAGTGCTCGATCACAGATTAACCGAAGGATTTTCTTATAAATCTCATTAAAATAAAGATGTGGCAGGTCATGATTTCAATATGAATTCAAAATGAATTGAAATTTTGTCAGTATTACTTTGACCAAGCGTTACGCATCAGCTGCAACTGAACTGAACTCGAGATGGGCGTGATTATTTGGCCAAAAATAACTGTAGCATCAGAACCGAACCAAAAATTAGTCGGCCTTATTTGTCGATGTCCTTTTTCGTCATGTTCTGTCGTCCAGCACAAGCGCTGCAGTAATGGAAATCGCGTCGTTTCATTGTAATGTGCTTGCAGTATGTGCCATATGTTGGGGACAGCAAGCGGGCGATGGATGAGTACACATCGGAGATATTCATGGGAGGCAAGAGCACCATCGTCCTCCACAACACGTGTGAGGACTCCCTCTTGGCCGCCCCAATCATCCTCGATTTGGTCCTCCTGGCCGAGCTCAGCACTCGGATCCAGCTCAAGGCCGAAGGAGAGGTACCACTAATTCTTTCAAATCCAATCCATTCTGGTTTTTCTTTTGGTTCCTTCTTTTGTCTTGAAATTGGCCAAGACTGTTTGCTTCTGAATGCAACCATATGAGGGTTGTGAATTGTGTCACCAATATAAATTTGATGTTTGCAGGGCAAATTCCACTCGTTCCACCCAGTTGCAACCATCCTTAGCTACCTCACCAAGGCCCCTCTCGTAAGCTCAAGTCTCATCTCATTGGTTTTACTGTTCTCAGTTTGTGATGATCGAATGGCAAAAATTTAGTTTTCTGATGTTGGTAATGTGATTCACGGATGTTGCTTGGAACAGGTCCCGCCCGGCACTCCAGTGGTGAATGCGCTGGCGAAGCAGAGGGCGATGCTCGAGAACATAATGAGGGCCTGTGTCGGCTTGGCTCCGGAGAACAACATGATCTTGGAGTACAAGTGACGAGCTAGTTCAGAACCCCGCCCCTCGCTGGCTCTCTGGTTCCGAAACAACATGCTCTATCTTTCCCCCACCAAATTCCGTGGTGATTATGTAAGCCGTGAAGATTGTCTTGTGAAGATTGTTAAGCCGTGAAGATTGTCTTGTGAAGAGACATTGTCTCTAGTCGATGTTGGAAAAAATCGTCGCCACACTCCGGTGATGTTTCCGTTTGTTTTATGTCTATATTACATTTCAGGTAAATGCTGTACGCGAAGATGCTCAGCGCGCCCAGGGCCGCTTTGTCATACTCCTTTTGTGGACGAAAGCACCCTTTTTGTGCTGCAAAATCCATAGTAAAAGTAAATAAATCTTCCGATGCAAACCTTCCGTGCATTCGCTTTTCCATAGAATCTTTTTTTTCATTTTCATATGGATGAAGATCATTAGAATTTGCTTTACCCAAAAAAAAAAAAGATCGTTAGAATTTGCTTCTCGGTTCCCTCAGAAAGTAGAAAACTGCGGAACATATATCTGAAGGGCAAGTTGTTTCTCGACGCATTTCCCAGTTCCATGTATTTTTCACTTCAAGAACAGAAGAAACCAGCTAAGATTGGCCATCAATCCCACAGTCAAATCACACCTTGCAATCTGTAAAACTATTACAACATCTATGGAGAGACAATAAGGCTCTGTTTGGTAAAAAAATTTTCTGTTTCCCGAAACAACTATTTATGTTCTTTTGTTCCGAGAACAAAAAAAGAATAGAAACCTATTTGGTAAAACTTTGTTCCCGGGAATCGATTTGAACAGAAATAAGAAGTAGAAAAAAGTAACTTCTTATTCTCAGGAATAATTTCTAGAATCTATTTTTTTTTCTCTCTTCTTCTCTTTCTTTTCTTCTTCTTTTTCTTAATCCTTTTGGCCGATCGCCGGCCTTGGCCATGGTCGGCGATGGCGACCAGCCAAACAAGGGCCGACGACCTCGTTGGAGCGTCACCAACCCCCAAAAACGCCGAGCCACGGCAAGGCTCAACCTCACCTTGGTTGAGTGAGCTTGGCCAAGGTGAGGCTCGACCTCCCTAGTCGATGCAAGGCTGGGCCTTGCCAAGTTAAGGCAAGGCCGAGTGGCGAGGCTGAGGCTTTCTAGTGGCCTAGCGAGGCTCGCCGTGGCTAGGCTGGCCTCTGACAAGCTTGTTGGACCTCGCCCAGCTAGTCGTTGTTGCTGTGATCGGCGATCGGCCAAAGAGAAAAAGAAAAAGGAAAAAATAAGAAAATATAATAAAATAATTAAAAAAAATTAAGAATCCTACCAAACGTATTTATATTCTAGGAATATAAATTTTAGGATGTTACCAAACGCATTCTTTCGCTCAGAAATTATTCTCGAGAATAGAATAAAAAAATAATTTTTTATCAAAAATTATTTCCCGGAACAGAATCGTTATCAAACGTGCCCTAAATTACTCAAAGGCTTTGGAGTTCCAGAAATGCTACCTAGCCCATATGGTCTGAATTGGTGCATCTGCAGGCATAGAATAAAAGCCCTGGTATTGAAGCCTTAAAGTGCAAGCTCCTCAAAGGCCGTTTTGGCCCAGTGGAGTAAGGGAAACTTCAAAGCAACCAAAAGAAAAGGAAAAAGAAATCATCTTTGACCTGGGCCTACGAGAAAGAAAGCCGGATGGGTCTCACCTAATTTAACGGCCTGTTAATTACATGCAGCGATACTATACTGACTCACTTGCCCCCAAGGGGGGGAGGGAAAGGACTCTTGCGTGGACCAAGATCCATCAGACTTGATCATTGAACGCAGGTAGGGACACATGATTAACACTCATGATGAACTTGATCGGTGCGCCTGGGAGATTGTACCCTCGGTAAGTTCTCATACATTGCACTGGGTCTACTTTCTGGGTCAAAGCCAAAGTGCAAGTCATCAGGCTGTGATTGAGGAACTGCAAGAAATTACTCCTCGTGATGTTACCCAAACCACCCGCTTTGAATAGAAAACGAACTCGTGACTTCATGAATTCTTTAAGTGCGAGATCAAACCGATGCCACCATATAGATGGCCGTCTAACTCTTGTTGCATCTTCAGATCACGATAGAAGGTTGCCGCCACAATTCGGGCAAAGATCAAGCAGGCGTGGTCTGAACTTTATCCCCTTGAAATTTCGGATGGGTTATGATCCCATTCCTTCTATCATTCCTCTGAAACGAGCTTCGTAGATCTCGATTGCATCTCCGGAACCTTAACGACCGGTCCCGGCACTAATTTGATCGATTAGACAATTGGTAACCGCAATTTAGAAAAAAAAAAAGCCTCAATCGAGACTTAAGTGCTCGACGACATTCCCATCCCTCCTTAACTTACATAGAACGGCAGCATCCGGCCGTCGGTATCATGTGATGCTACCTCCTCTCTCATCTAAAAAAGTTAGATAATCGGTCCCTCGCAATATCAGCCACACGAAGTAACAATAGTAGGGTATTTTTCGATCGGATAAACAAAGGAAGGCGGCAGCAAAAACAATATGTCAAAGAGGACTAAACTGTCCTAACTGTCCCGTAATTACAAGACATCGTTTTATAATTTTCTTGTCCTTTTCTTTTCCTTTCTCGCCGGTGGCTTCGTTCCCAACCCCGGGCACGAAACATTGAAATTGGATGACACCCGGAGCGCCAACAAAGGAGTCCTTGAAAACTGTTAGTCACTAATTTAATCCTGGAATCCAGCCAATCGGTGTCCAAATCACTTCCGATTGACAGGTTTCATGTCGGGTTTTAATTTAAGGTTTTACACCCAGAATTATTTCTGCTAATAAATAGGGAATTGCTATTGGAGGGCCATTGACCATGTATATAAATATTGGTATAAGATTCCTTGCGAATCTCCATGGTTTTGGCCCCCAAAAATTGGTTGCATTTTATAATAAGATTGGACTTTTTTTATATGTCTGTGGGATCGTACTTGGTCCGGAGAGTGGATCCAACCGATCAATCGGGGTGAATTTGGATTCCCCTTAGCGTAATTAACCCAATTCATCAGCCAATTGTAGGAAAAGAGAAAAACAATCCTAGATTATAATTACACCTTGACTAAGAGCCGAGTCCGATAATCCACACATTAATCTTATTAATTGCCGTCCCCATCGACTAATAAACTTGTGCATGTTGAACTATTTCAAGAAGTTTGGTCCGCAATCTGATGGGAGGTTCTTTCTCCCATTCCGACTAACGTGATCAGAAACAAGTCTCAGACTCTATGCACCATTGATCGCGTTTGAGCCTTTATCCTAGAGCCCCAATTCATTGCGAGCAATGTCAAAAGCAATATCAAAGAGGATCTTCGATGTTATTAAAACTGAGAACATATCTTTAATCTTGTTGACAAAATGAAATTTTTATTTTTTTTGGAAATGAACATGAAAAGAAATTATATGATGTTGACAAAATTAGAGAAATGCAATAATTTGGGCCTGGAAAACGACTCAAAGCATCAATCGAAATTGGAATTGAAGGCGTGGTGCTGTCTCGATCTAACTGGGGTCAGCTCCTACGGAGTGAAGGGAAATGATGGAGACAAAATTTAATTATAATGAGAATGCGAAGGGGCCCAAGGACAGCATAACCTACCAACCTAAACGCCATGCCAATCAGAACGAGAACAAGCTCCAAAACAAAAACAGATAAAAAAAACCCAATTTCGCCATCGAGAAATTAATTAATTATTCGGGGATACGTCGATGCCATGGCGAGGATAGTGTGTTCATCATAAAGCGAAATGTCAAATCACCTTTAATTGTGTTATTCAATCGTTGAAAATCAAGATGTAATGCAAAAAAAAAAAAAATTGAAAGTGAAAGTAAAAGAAAGAAACGAAGATGTAAACATCTTGTGAAGCTTCCTAAGGCCAATTGCTATTCGATGGTCCGCACCCAGCTGCTCTATAATATATCAGGAAAAGCACAAGCAAGAAAGGCGTATGGGAGAAGAGAAGTGAGGTAAGGGTTAGTGGCTTTTTTGAGATAGAAATGGTGTTATTTCGCAATAGGGCCGCGATTTTGACCTTTCAAAGAGACCGTCCGTTAGTCTCCACAAGTCATTAATTGATTCCATAATGCTCTCGGATTTCAAATGTTTTTTGATCCATGAGATCCACAAAATGGTAAATGGAGAGCATATTCGAAAAACTAACTCGTCTTATTAGATTACCACTGTAACCCTACTTTTTTTTTTTTTTTTAATGTTTACGAAGATCCAATAAAAGCTCTGAAGCCAACTGGTCACCTCATTAAATTATCGTACATGATGATCTTCAAAATAGTTAAAGCATGTTTATTTTTTATAGTCCAAATCATGCGTCTACGGTCATTTTTCTTCAGACTATCAAAAAGCATAAAACCCATGTAGTCTAGCATTTAATTAGTGTATCTGAGATTAAAAAAAAAAATATATTTGATAAATGTCACTAGGAAACTTTAATTTGAAATTGTTTTATTGCCATCTTTCTCTTTTTAAATGAGTTTAAATAAGTTTTACTTCACGGTTTTGGGTCTTACCGATATATTTTTATGAGGAAAAAAACAAGGAAAGGGGCTCCAATAGAAGTATGGTATCGATACAAAGCAACATGGTCATTTTCGAAAGATATAAAAGTACTTACAAATCTCCAAATTGCATGATGAATTTAAGAGACCGTCAGTGCACACTTATTCTCGAGAACCAATTACAAACCCACACAGAATCAAATAATATAATGTAGGGGGTGGTGATGATGATGGCATCAAGAAGGGAAGAAAACATAAATTACAAAAGCTTGGGGGGGACCAGTGAAATTTTTGGAAGTTGGGAATGGCATTTTCGAGGCTGAGGAAAATAAAGATATATCGAGGGCTAAAAATTAGTGATGATGGAGTTCAAGCCCCAAGGGCAAAGAGTTTTCACCAATCATTTTGGAGAGTAGACGTGGAATGATTTGGACAGGGCATTTTTATATTTTAGGTTTCCCTTTTAAGGACTTTTAATAAAAGACGAGTGCTAAGGAGTGCCCAAATTTCAAATATTTATAGGAAAATATCACGCTAAAAATCAGTGTACTGAAAAATCAGCAACTTTTCTTATGTGTAATTTGTCTTGAATTTTAGACATCTCGCGTATTTTTTTTTTTTAAATAAAATTTGAAAACCTTTCTAACTATTTGACATGCCCCAATTGAAAATACTACTTCGAATGCAAGTGGACACTTGAACTTCAACAAATGGGTGAGAATTGTGACATAAAGAAAAAATCGATGTGTGCGACTAGGTTTTGCTATCCACCAAGATGCCAAAAAATTTTTCTTTGTGTGCGACTAGGTTTTGCTATCCACCGAGATGCCAAAATCCAAATTATACGTGGCCATAACTTCTTAATATTTGATATGATTTTTTTATCATTTTGATCAATTTGATTATGTTGTGGCTGCATATATATACACCACTTCTTGGGTATCAATTCAATTTGAAATTCTTTTTCTCTAGTGCATATGACTAATACTATGCATCAAAAGCGGTATTGAGTTTCCTGACAAGAATTCATATTGTAGCACGAGTCTTGTTAACAAGCACTATTTAAATTTTATTAATCATAGAATTAAAATCAGAAGACGCCATAAAAATGGAAGGGCTGCACGTTTCAAGAAGGTCGCTTACTTCAGGTAGTAAACTTAAATTTTCGAAGCCCATTTATTGAGGCTTAACAAATGCTCAAGGGCACTCTTTAAAATTGTGGTATTTAAATTCCTTCATACTTATATTTTTTTCTCCCTTAAAGGTTCAAGAGCCGTTGGCAGGGAAAGATAATGGTTGAGAAATTTATCTTATAAGTTTGAGTAATTTGGTATCTTTTTAGTTATTTAATCCCATATTACGTGTTTAAGTTTTCTTTTCTTTTTGAGTAGTTTTTTTAATTATCATTTATTAGGATGCCTTTAGGATATTGTACTGTTTATACTAGTAAAATTCTCTTTTATAAAGAGTTTTAAACATTGATTTTTAGAATAATACTAAAACATTTTTTTTTTTAAACTTGCGCTTGTGAGTTTGTTGCGCCCGAATACTTGTTTCCACTATGTTGCTCGACGGCACCTCAATTTAATCTTTGAATTGGATAATTTGGCAATTTCACTTGTCAAAGATTTGTTAGGTGATGAAGGAAAAACTATTCGGTAAATGGGATGCGAATAATAGTTTTAACTTTGATTAGAACATTTAAAATTCAAAGTTTAATGGATGAAATTAAGTGACCAACACCTTCAAATTATGCATCCGAAACATCATCAGTCACCCATTTCACAAGATTAATTAGTAATTACTAGCATGTTTCGTGAGTTCCAATCGTTGGATATATGTATATATATGCACGTATATCTGTGGAGAGAAATTTTTTACTTCGAGGCAATGCATAAAAATTAACAAAGGAGAAAATGCTTGATATTCGCTTCCATATCATCATCACCACCACCACCATCATCATCATCATCTCTCTCTATCTCCATTGGAGAGTAATTACAGATGGTTTCTCTCTCTAGATTGGCGATGCCTTGCGACCTTGTCGACGTGAATTAGCGGCAACGTTGGGATTGATGTGCTTCTCTTTCTTCTCGTCCTGCTTCATCTGCTGTTCCCTACACTCGAGGCTACAAAAGGCCGTATCTCCCCTGCCACGGCATCGTTTTTTAGCAATCATCCTCAATAAGCATTACAACTAAACACATTGAAAATTATGCCACTCCAAGTCCATATCTGCAATGGTTCCAAACCCTAGTATGCCATTCCCAAAAACTCACTATACCTTCTTTCGACCTATGTACTAATGTCAGTCCAGAATACAAGCATTTCGATTTTGCCGTACACGATATAGCAAGAGAGGCGTTATAGTGGCAAATCTTTATTAGATCTTATTAACCGGCATCTTTAGTTAGGACTTTATTTTTTCAATTACATCATACGCAAAATTTATACTTTCGTATCCTGAAAAGGCTCATGCTGACAGAATTTAAATAATACACATGTTCCGAGACATGCAGCTTTTGCTTTGTTCGATTTTCAAGCTATGATAGATGTACAATTTTTCAAGTGTTGTGTACTTGGTAACATGATCTACATCCTATGCATTGTCTCATTTCGTGACGTGATAAAAGGTTGAAGGGTTCAAACGCTCCTTTGCTCAAATTCCACATCACTAGCAAAGGGCCTGCAAAGTACAGATGATGCTCTGAATATGCTAGGCTCACCTTCCGAAACTCAAAGCAAATCATGCCTAAAGAAAATAGAAAAAAAATTGGACATTTTTCTATTCGATGCTTCCATATCCTGCATATCATATTTCGCAGACAAAAAAAAATGGTTGAAAACGCTCTCCCAAACGTGCAATTATGCAGAAACTCAGACAACCCCCAAGAGAGTTCGGTTTTCACCATCTTCCGAACAGCTTTTCTTCCTTCATTTTTCTAAGGAAAAGAAAATAAACATGGTCATCTTTTTTATTATTTTTTTCCTTTGACGGGTAGATTTGATTGAACTGCGAAAGGAAAGGAAAAGGAGTATGAAAATGACGCAGACGGTTTCCTCAGTGGATCTGGAAG
Source organism: Eucalyptus cloeziana (assembly GCA_014182715.1). Lineage (NCBI taxonomy): Eukaryota > Viridiplantae > Streptophyta > Magnoliopsida > Myrtales > Myrtaceae > Eucalyptus > Eucalyptus cloeziana. The sequence goes on along the minus strand of CM024641.1, from coordinate 53,870,696 downwards.
ACAAACCCAGTAAAGAAGAAACAAGATTTACAGGTGAGCAAACATGTGACCACTTCCTCAAAAGGTAACACTAACAGAGCGACCAGAACTGTTTAGATTGCATATGTATGCGAATATAGCAATCGTCTTCTACACACGCAAAACCGACACGGGAAAAAAAAGACCAGATATGGAATTACCTGTACATGTAAATATCACGACCAGGGAACAAGCGGCGTTTGCAGAGTCCGCAGGTGGTCAGGAAATGAGCGCCCTCGGCCTCCATGCTGCCGTAGTTCCTCGGCGACACCAGCGCCAAGAAGCTGTTCTGAGGGTCGTACGGTCCGAAGCCGTCCACGTTAATGTTCTCGCCGTCCTCGCCGTCGTAGCGATGATCGGGAGCCACCGCGGGTAGGGGCGGGCCGCTCTCGCCGGGGGGGTCCTGGCGGGCGTCCCCCGACGGCGGCTCCTGCTCGTCGTCCACCTCGAGGTCGACGACGGTGATGCTGGTCACGCTCGTCGTCCTCTGAATCCGATGACGCGGGCGCTTTCCCAGCAACATCACGCCCACTTCCTCCCCCTCCCCCTCCTCCTCCTCCTCCTGCTGCTGCTGCCTCTTCTTCTTCTTCTTCTTCTTAACTAGTGTCTCCGTCGTTTAACACAGAGTTGCACATAGCACTCAGTGACTCGCTGTTGAGAGAGAGAGAGAGAGAGAGAGAGAGAGTTAATGGGAGGTGGGCATGGAGGGAAGGGAGAGAGATAAAAGAAAGAGAGAGACAGAGAGAGAGAGAATCTGGGCCGTCGCTTGCGGGCTCAAGGTACAAGGAGTCCACGTCACGCTTCTCCCCCTCACTTTTTCCCTCTCTTTTTCTTGTTCCTTTCCCTTCTCCCTTTTCTTTTCTTATAGCAGCAAATATTAAATGACGTTCGTAAGCGCAGTGGTGCGCTCACGATGCCCTCCCAGTCTCATTTGTCGTGTCGGAAAGGAGACCACAAGTTTAGGGTTTTACATCATGGATTCATCGATCCGAATGATAGCGTTAGGGTTCAACATCTTTCCAATATATAAACACATATCTCATGAATCTATATTAACCTCGTTTATTTTTTTAGAGAAATGATTACATAACAGTTTTTAATATATTATAAAAATAACAGTCTATTCTGAATCGTAAAAAATCAAATCACAAATAATTATAAATTGTTGTGCGACCTAGTTTTTTAAGAATTTATAACTCATAATAGACTGTTACTCTCATAATACCCAAAGACTATTATGCTAGTAAAGACCTATTTGTTATATTCGTCGCTTTTACTTTTCTTCGCATTTTTTCCACCCCCTTCAATCTTTTTCCTCTCTTTATACTATTGTTACATGTCCTAAAACTTTATACATACCATTTGGATTGTCAAAAACAATGGGCCTAGGAGGAAGGGAACAATATGCAAATCACGAAAGATTAGATAAAGGAACAAAAAAAAAGTTGCCTATTTTTTCAACTTCTCTCCTCCATATCTTATGTCGTCATTAAAGTCCTATGCATATTGTCAAAAGAAATTATATCTTCTTGTCAAAATAATTATGCCTGTCTTTTTTTAATTAAAGGAAGTTGTGAGAACTGTATTGGCCATCTCAACTCATCTCCCGTCCAACGTAACAAGTCTTCTGAATTCTAGCACTGACGACTAGATAGCCTCTTCCAATTCTTCTTCTTCTAACTTAGCAAAAAAATAACTACTCGGGGTTCGCCCCAATGGCCACCCTTCCAACATGGAAGGGAGAGGTGAGGGGTTCAAATTCTCACCTTCTCAGGAGGGGATGGGTTGGGGACGCGTAAGTTTCAAAAGTGGGTTTCGACTCCCACGCCCTGCAAGAGGCGGGGCAAAAGTCTGAGAGAGTGTGTAGAATAGAAATAGAGTAGGACTGACCAAAAAAAAAAAAATCTTAGCAAAAAATGGAAATAAACAAAAAGTCATCATTTTTATTTTCTCGAGAAGCCACTCCCGAAAAGAAAAAAAAAAAAAAAAACTTACTTTTGACCCGATACACATCTCTACTTTTGTAAATAGTATTTGCATATTTCTAGGCAAAACCCCGCGACCAGATTGCCTCTTCTTAGAATTTTATTTTAGTATCTTGCTTAGGATTTGGATAGTTTGGTATTAGTTGATTTTGGGTGTTCTAGGTGGATGTGGAATTTAGGATTTGAGGACGGGAGATTTTTATAAAAAAAAAATGACATTTTCATAGGTAGAGACATGGGGACAGTTAATGTGAAGGTGCGGTGTGGTCTCCAAAAGAACAACTCAAGTATGTATATGGTATCTTCAAAGTAGAGTTATGGAAGTGATTATCGGGTGCAATGCGACATATATTTTTTGGTATTTTCTCAATTTTTTTAGGGCGACACTTGATGATGATGAACTTTTGTTTTTCGATCGGGTATTTTAAGGTTCGAGTTCTAAAGTACAATCTCTCAAGGGCAAATACAAATGCTTAATCACATGATACGGCCCACATTACATGGCCGCCATGTCTATGTTACTAATGTTAGACTATTTAAATATTAAACCATACATTCATCTGCCAGCATAATTTTTTAAACAATTAATAGCGATCTCATTAAATCTCACATAATATCATAGTAAGGTGTTATAATTCTGTCAAATTATCGACTATTTCGATCATTTTCCATTTTCTATGTAATTTTGTCAAATTATCGACGGTTTCAATCATTTTCCATTTTGTACACTTGTTCCTTTCGAGTTCAACCTTTTTTTTTTTTTAATTTGAAAACTCTTTAATTTTCTAAATGATACGTTTCTTTCACGGTTGTTTTCACAAAACGGCACTCGAGTTAATGCCTTCTCCTCCCATTCATTCTCCATCTAGTTGCTTGCCAAATTATTGGGAAGAAGTGGTCAAGATATTAGTGATGTCATCATTTATTAGAAGAATCGATAACTCATAAAATAAGTCAAAGATATTTTCCCCGACTCTCGCCTTATTTCGCGGGAATAAACCTTTGAATAAATTATTCCCACGCTTGATCTCACTTCCCTAACTCCCATGTCATGTTAGCTTGTTCTCAAACAACATTTAGCTGCTAAATCCTTTGTTAATCTCCCTTCGTTATCGTTTAAAAATTCGAAAAATCCTTGATGACCGTCCCCCCACCAAACCTATTTCGGCATAAATAATAATTGCCTCGATGAAGGTCCTCTCTACCTCGTGCGGTGTTCCTTCTCGATGCCTCAATAAATCCCTATTGGTTGGTCGATGAAAATTATTGAGACACCAAAAGCAGCACCGTACAAAGTAGAGGATCGATGTCTGAGTCCGATTGATCCATATTATCATACTCAATCTCATATATTTATCTCTTTAACAAAAGATTTTCTTTGTGAAGAAATTATCTGTTATTTTTTTCCCACATAGCAATAGCGTGACCTGATCTCAATCTTCGATCTCTAATATTTATCTAATACGTATCATTGCTTGAAATTATTTGAACCCTTTTCAACGGAGACGTGGGAGAACTTTCTGTACATTTGATTATGGTGGATTGAAGAATATCAATCTATATACACGAATTACATCAGAAGAATTTGTCAATGCTGCAGAATCTTAGACCGGTGGCAGGTTGTCATCGGAAGAAGATCATTATCTGCTCCCTTTCTAACATGAATAAAAAAATTACCTCTCTGACGCATTTGACTTGATCTATATTCATCATTATCATATGTAATCTAATGGACATTTTCCAGTCAGAGATCTAGCCCCCCACGAGCTCAATTTTAATATATGTACACTTGAATTATTCATAAAACATATCTTATGTTTTCTGCACATAAAACATCAATAAAAAAAGTATGTTAACGGGTGTTTTGTGTGACTTTTTCTCTTCTTATTTTTTGGGCCAGTAGGGTTTGGTAGGGCTTAGAAAGTGAAAGGCACTTTTTATTAACACAGACAAGAGACGAAATGTCTAGGTGATGATGCCCTATAATTTACTAGGATATCGTACGCATGTTGCATCATGAAAGAGAAATACTCGAAAAAAAAAATGATATTAGTAGAGAATGAAGTAGTATGTAAAAATTCTAATCCATCTTTTGGGTATGACATCAACTGCTGTGAAGGAAAGATGAGAAATTTACGGCACACTCAACAATATTTAGAATTCAAACATAAAAATGCAGGAGACCCATTGGTTACATAGTCAATTATTTTGATTATCGTAAATTACATATTTTTTTGTACCTATACGTGGTCGAAGGGAATACCAAATATATGCACATATGCATTTTTTTTTTCTTTTATAATGCAAATTCCTTAAGTGGGTGTTAGATAAGTGTTGATCCAGCTTATATTTTTCACTTATGATCTTTATTTTAAGTTTTACAATGTAAAAACAGAACTTTTACTTGACATTGAACTTCCCATTATATTATAACAAAGTTACTGTCGATCTACATATATTTAAACTAAAATAGAATAAAATAATTTCCTATAAGAAAACTCAGAACTTACTTTCTTATATAATTTAAAACCAAATCAAACAAGCTTGACATCAGAAATGCTATAAAGAGATTTAAAATATTTTGGAAAACTTAGCACCCCATGGAATATTTTAAAAACTCAGCACTCCGTGGACCAAGTGTCAATGTCTTTTAAAATATAGGTATGTTTCCACAATAAAAGAAACAATACTAGACATGTCGACATTGATGACGCAAATGCTCACATTGAGGATTAGAGGGGACACAGGAGACCGGCTCAGCCGGTTGTCCTCTTTTTACGTGCGATGTGTCATTTTCAGCAATCATATGCCACCTTTGGTGTCAATTATTGGGACTCCAACGCGCCTCGCAGCCATATATTTTATTTTTTTTCTCTTGCGACATTATGCAGAACTTAAAATAAAGAAAATGGAAAAAAAGTAATTTTATTTTCCTTTCTTATATCTGCTTTTGATAAGCTAGAACGACCAATCAAAGCATGGAGTATCGTCACCGACTGGACCCGCCACAACACCATAGGAGGGCTTACTTTGATTCGTATTTGTTCTCCTTATTTTAGTACATAAATTAGGGCAATAATATCGGCTTACCGAGTCGATTCACAAAGTAGCGCGACAGATTCTTATTCGGGCATTTGTGTACAGTTCGTATAATATCTGTTTTTTTGTTCTGAGTATAATATCTGTTTGTGATTTGACGAGTTATTTAATAGACGAGCGATCTCAATACAATCGCCGTTGGCCACTATCACTATCTACACAATCACCTCCCTTTTTCTCTCTCAAATCGAGCCTCGAGTCTTATGATCATCGAGCTCCACATATTCTTATTCGAGCATCTGAGTACGGTTTTATATAATATATGTTTATGATCTGATGAGTTATTTAATAGACGAACGATCTCAATGCAATCGCCTTTGGCCACCATCACTATCTCCACAATCACTCCCCCTTCTCTCCGTCAAATCGAGCCTCGAGTCGTGCGATCATCGAGCTCCACTTTGGTGGTGGCTGTCGTAGCCTAGGCAAGCGAAGGCTTCATGAAAGATGATAGTAGCGAGGCGCTATTGTTGTGTTAGGCTGAGGTGGAGAGATAAAGGAAATGACAATCGGGCAAGGAAATTTCTTGATAGGTGATGGCAAGATCTGTGGTGCATATCCGACGAATGTACACATAAAATGCACGTAAGAGAGGCCGGAGCAGGCCCCTAACATCTCAACATCTCCAAGCTTATCCAACAAAGGATGCATTATAACTTATTTTCACTTTTGAAATGGTATTAAGAATCCCTATATGTTATAATGCGAAATCTCGAGGAGTAACTCGACTCCAACTGCCTCCTGCAGAGATTATTCGACGATATTAAGTTCTACTCTTAACAATGTATAATTGTTCGACGAAAGAAATTATAATATGAAATTCTCATGATATTACATGAGATATTTTCACGCACGAAATCGAATTTCTAATTTTAATTCGGACGTTTTCCATCCCACGACAAATTAATCTTCCTAAATGAATCAATTTTTTTTTGTAAATATTATTTTTTTACATATTAAGAAAAAAATTTCTTCCTTTTGATAGTTTATGAGAAGAGCAATTCTAAAGAGGGACAAGGATAGATGTAAATCACTTGTTTGTCAACCAAAATGCATCGCAATCAAGTGGGAGAAGATTACAAGCACACCTCTCTCTCTCTCTCTCCTTACACAAGACTTTGTCCAAAGCATGTCGCGGCCCTCCATGGGAATTGATGGACGCATGTCCCATCATTTACCGACGGATTGTTTGTATTGTTTTCTTTTTAACACGCCCCTACTTTATTGCCTAATTATTTAGGCTTCAGGAGTGATCATTTTTAAAAATATATGTATTTTTCAATTCATTTATTTTCCTCGAAATAAATTGAATCTAATTGACTCAAAATTAAGTGGTAAATCTATTTTTCTTTTCCTCAACCTAGTCACGTGTATAGCTCTGCATCAAGTGATTCCAATTAATTGAAAGTTGATGGTAAATGACCCCCACATGCATACATACATACATATTTATATGTATAATATATAGTTTGTTTCCTACCAAGTTATGTTCATTAAGGGACGGAGCCATGATGACCGAATAAAGTTCCCAGTCTATTTGGCCCTTAGTCCACCACACAAGATGGGCAAAAAGTAGAAAAGGAACGTGTGCACTCATCCCCCACCCCATTGGCAAACCCTAGAATTTATTAAAAATCATCATAACACCAATTATTGTCTTCAACACCTTCATTCCATTGGAGATTTTTTTTGAGCCCTCAATTTTTTCTTGTAAGATTTTCCTCGAATTAGGAAAATGCCTATTTTTTCCTCTTTAAAAAGGGATTCTTTCGTCATATAAACTTGTTTCAATAGGGTGACAACTAGTTGGGTAAAGCGCACTAATAATTTAGGGCATTGGGTTGAGATAAATATGCATTTTCTTGAATAGAACAAATCATGAAGAGGGCTATTAGTTCATTGTATATTATGAAATTTTCTCATGCATTATAAATTTTACTGTTATTGAAGAATTCAAATTTCAAAATGAAGAATTCACGTATCAACCACTCACGAGTTATAACGAAAGAACAAGGAGAGTTCTTAGAACTATTCGATTAATCAAAATTGCGAAGACTCACTAAAGTAATTTCCTATGACAAGAGAACATGACAAGTTCACTTCTGATACCTTATAGGCAAGCAAGAGATATCCATGAAAGTTAAAATTAATTTTGTATGAACTCACATTCTTATTCTATGCAAATATTGTCAAAGTATAGGAACATAAAAGCTATTAGCCAAGAGCAAGAGGGAACCGCACTCAATTTTATGTAGTAATTCAGCATGAAAGCACTTTTCGAAGTTTGGTTCTTTTCTTAGTATAAGTTTTCTTTTCCTGTGAGTGGAGGAAATGTCTCCATTATTGGTCCAGCCAACCATGATTTTCTTTCCATAAAGTTGTCCGACTTTACATGTGATCTATGCCGCCTCGTGCCCTGCTTTTCCCAGGATCCATGCATCTTTAACCAATTTAAAACCTACTTGCTTATAGAGATCAAGCTTTTGCACTTGCTTATTTTTCTGCAAATTTTAAATTATCGCCCGACACATCTTTGAACGACGAGAGTTTAATAGCGGCTGCTACTTTCTTTTCTAATAAAGAAAAAAAAAATTACTAGTTGGAGAATGCGGTGAATGCGAAAGTTGATTTACAAGATCGATTTATAAATTGATGCAACAATTCTTATCGAGCATTGGATTTAATCAAAACCAAAGAGATGACCTCCAAAGTGGAGATAGAGGCATGTCAAGTATCACCGGATTTCAATTGAACACATCCCTACCACGAATTGATGACAAAACATCAATTGAGATCTCTGGAACATGAACATCCAAACATTAGGGAAAGAATGCTCCTTTTTTTTTAGCCACTCGAGACCTTAGTTCCACACAAAGAATTCAAATCACTAGCACTTTAAGAATGGACCTTTTGCTTTCATTGAATTTTTTTTATCCATGTTCGTAATTAAAAAAGGGGTCCGATCACAAAAATAGCTCCTACTTAAAAAGAGCCTTTGAAATCTGAAACTTTTTCTCTTGGGCCCAAAAGTTCGGGCTTTTGCAGACATTTGGGCCATTCTTTCTTAAAAAAATTGCCCCAAAAGTAGCCGCCGATGCGTTTCCGTCTAGTTTCTCTACACGAAAGCATCGCTAACTTCTAAAATTATCTTTCAAGTACTGACTAGACTATTAAGGATATAAATCACATGCCTATTCCATGTGAGCGCCGGGGCATCGTCACGAATTCGCCATGTCGTCCTCAACGCCAAGAATGACATACGTGATGTGTGTAATGTAATAGATGTCACGAATCCTCTATGCATACTCTGTGTGGTAACTTCTCATGTGGTAATTACAAGTGGGACTGGGTCACTTCTTATGATTTAGCAATAACTAATGGTTGCTCTTTATCAAAAAGGCAAAAAAAAAAAAACCAAAACAAAATTGAGGAACCCACTTCCATTAGCCACTGAATCTTGCCTTTATTTTTGGGTTCATTTTGGGCTGTGAGATTGGGCTTGAAATGAACCCACTTCCACTAGCCCTTGTCTTTCACTCTAGAGGGTGGATTATGGCTTTGCCTCCATTTCCAAGACCAAAGAAACCAACACCAAGCCAATTGGGTTAGACAGATATCGATCCAATTCTTGGGTTCCTCTCTGCTGCAGCAATTTGGCCCCATCATCCAAAAGTGAGTCACTGCCCACGAGAAAACCAGCTGTAAACTCAAGACATAAGCAACATCTTTAACTTCTAAGTTAGGTTCATAGGGATTTAGATTGGGATATATATTTATTCAATTCAGAATATTTCGATTCTACTGGGGACAAGCCTTGTCTGGACGTGGATTCACTATGGATAGGGTCCACTGCAGCCATTCATTTTGTGAGGTCCACGTTGATCCCACCATAGAGATGATTGCGATGGACTTGATCTACTGAATATGGGTCCATTTTAAGGATTTCTCAAAGAAGAAATATATGAAAGCATTCCTTTTGCTTTCAAACTTCAAAGGATTTATCTAACATGATTAATTTTTAAAAATTGTGATTTTCACAATTGACCTTTATTTAATGCGAAACACTAAAACTTTTCAAATTATATGAATTATGATACGTAAAGTCATATATAATATTGTGAAAGTTGCTCGATATTTAGGGTACATCTTTTTTAAGTTTCAATATTTCAGAGGGAAAGTAAAAGTCAAAATTAGAAGTTGAAAGAAGTTACTCCTGTAGAATATATTAAAGAAATATGTAACAATTTAACCATAAAAGGGAAATATTATAGCAACGTCTCAATCTATGCCTACTTGTTACGATAGTGCCACGAATAATATTGGGAGAATGAACAAAATGTATTGCTTTGTAAGATCAATCAATTTATAGAATGATGGGACTACCATGATTAAATATTTTAATTTTTTAAGTATAACAAAATATCCTTATATTTATCCGCCGTATTCTAACTCTTAACTCACTCTCGAACTTTTACCCTACCTCTTTGTATGAAAGTCGAACTCCGTGCTTGAAACTAAATATACCCATTTCCAATCCCCGAGAAGGTGGGGAATCGAAACTTCTCATTTCCCTTTTCATGTGGAAAGAGTGGCCATTAGGGCAATCAAAAAGTTTAAATTGTTTGCAACCAATTGATCACGACAAATTGCGACAAATTGGTCACCAAAGGTAGTTGATAGGGTTTTGGATACCAAGGGTGCGCATGATAAAATTTCTTGACTGGGGAAGAGTTTTTTCTCCAAAAATAGTTCTTTTATATTTTTATTCCAGGGAACAGTTTCTGAGCAAAAGAACCCATTTGATAACTACACAAAATTTCTACTCTTGGAATAGAAAAAAAAAAAAAATAGAAATGCGTTTGGTAACGCAACGATTCTTTTTTATATTTATTTATTTATTTGTTCTTATTTATTTGTTTTTATTCTTTTTTGTATTTTTTGTATTTATTTATTTTTACTCTTTTTGTTTTTTATTTTTTTTTTTTATTTATTTTTTTTTTTTCTTGCGTTTGTTTTTTATTTGTATTTATTTCTTTTTTTGTATTTATTTGTTTATTTATTTATTTATTTATTTGTTTTTTGTATTAAATTGTTTTTTTTTGTATTTTTGTATTTTTTATTTTCTTGTGTTTGTTTATTTGTATTTATTTTTTGTATTTATTTGTTTTTTATTTGTTTTTTATTCTTGCTCACGGCCGGCGGTGGCGGGGCGGTCGGCGACCAGCGGTGGCGAGCGGCGATCGGCGGTGGCTCTGGACGGTTGGAGGTGGCCACGGCAAGAGAAAAATAAAACAAAAATAAAAAAGAAAATTTGCTTATTTCTAGAAATTGTTTCCGGACAAGAAGCAATTTTTTTGTTTCTCGTTTCTATTCTCGGGCTAACTTTTCATTCCAGGGAATAGAAATCAACTTGGCGTTACCAAACGGGTTTCTATTCTTTTTTTGTTTCGAGAAACAAAAGAACAAAAATTCTTAGGAATAGAAATGTTCTCATGCAGATCCCAAGTTTTCAGTTTGGTCCCCAAATGACGTTTTCCATGACCAAATATATGATAACTCTCCAATTCTAGCAAAACTTTTGACGATCGAATCAACTAAATTTACTCACCATAACTTGCTTTTAGCGACTAAATGTTGATTTTGGGTCACTACTATATTTTTCACAAATACACCACATCAATCTACAATATCTTTAGTGAAAATAGCATGTGCTTTGCCTCTTAATTTTATCATCTTCTCCAATTTCCAACACTTATCTAGTAATCTGGTAGGCAACTTGCGTGCATTTCTTATTTTGACATGTTAATGCCCACACATTTTACACCATCAATTCTTACCTTTTTTTTCTTTTCTAAAAGGAAATACCCACTAAGTATTTTTACATCATAAGACTCTTGAGGTCCGAAGGAGGCTTAAGATGAAGCTTTTTTGCTTAAAACCCATACATCAATCTACAATATCTTCAGTGAAAAAAGCACGTGATTCGCCTCTTAATTTGTCCATCCACTCCAATCTCCAAGCAGAGAAAGCAGATTTTATTATTCTCAATTGGTGGAACGAATCGAGGAGAGAAGAAGTTGAATCGGGCACCGTCGATGACTTTGTTCATGCGGATGCATTAATTTCTGCATTTTCTAATTGCGACAGCAAAGTCAACCTTCATATGGATCGACGAACTGGAACGCTTTCTCATCCACTAAGCTAGCTCTCAACCACATGCCCCCTTATAGATCGATTTAAAGGTCAGTCTAGGTTTTACCCAAACCTACCGATTTTCTAATTTTTGTAATTCAAAACCTACTCAAATAAAATAAATAATAAAAAATTCAAAACATGTAATCGTGGTTCATTAATTCCCGATTCCCACTTTGATTTTTACACAAGAACTAACCGCACAATACAAGTTCTACTTCTTTCTGGAACAAGTAGCCACCGAAACTTAAACTAGACTAGGTTCTTATGGCTGGTTCGGTCCACTTCTCGATTTTATCTGGACCTATGCTTTCTCCTACCCCTTTATATTGTCCGGGGAAAGATAACTCGATGCCCAATGACATCTTCATTATTGTATGTTAGTGTGAATAAAGAAACAAGTAGATTCAGCAAAGCTCAATGTTATTTAATTTCTCGTTCATTCTACTTCCCCGGTCGTAGACCCCAAGGTTCAATTCAAGACCCTCGCGTACGGCAATGCCGAACCCCCAAGGTTAGATCTTGGGAACGCGTCGGATGACATTCAGCTCCTGTCCGAGCAACTTTCACCAGTCCATCCTTCAAGCAACCCCGATGTCTCTGTCGAGACAGCTGAGTTCGAGCTTTCCCGGTTTCGTCGTTACGACACTCTGTACTCAGTGGTCCGATGTTGCGATTTGACTCGAGTAGTTTATGCTCATTGCGCGTATGTAACTCTCGAACTTGGCTTGATTCATGCGCAAATAAAGGGGGAAGCTCGTGAGTCCATCTGGGAACAATAAATGCTCGAATTAACATAATATCGAAGGAAATGGAGCCTCGCCGCAGGATGTGCGAAGCCTCACTACTTGTGCATGTGATTTGGATCGGATGCGAAGTATAATACTTAAGACACAGCCACTATTTCTAGCATCTCCTCCTTTGTGCACCAAATCCTCCTGCTTCTTCTGCTTCTCTCTCTCTCTCTCCCTCTCTATAGATTTGTGGGGGCTTGCCATTACTGTGTTGAGACCAAGCATGGGGAGATCAATGCTGGTGGTGTTGTTGTTGGGTGCTTGTGTGATGTTGCCTTGTCTTGTCAACGCAAGCAACTCAGGAAGAAGGTCCTTCTATATCCAAGGCAGCGTGTACTGCGACACTTGCCGTTTTGGCTTTGAGACCCCCGCTTCCACCCACATTGAAGGTAATCTCTCTCTCTCTCTCTCTCTCTCTCTCTCTCTCTCTCTCTCTCTCTAGAGTACATTTGCGTCACTTCATTCAATCCAGTTCAATCAATGGAGTCTATAATCATATCCGTCGGACTCGACGGTACATGTGTTGTGTACGAGAAGCCAGTTCCTACCGTCCTCGAAAAGGAGCTTATGAATGTGTCGATAGTTGCGCGTGTTGCATAGACCATGTGTATCTTCTATTATGTATGGAATAACAAGTTCTGACAAACAAGGCGTTGTTTGAACCGAGCCCTTTCCAGGCGCTGCAGTGAGGGTCGAATGCAAGGACAGCACCGGCACGCAGCTCGACTACAGCATCGACACGGTGACCGACTCCAATGGAAAATGGGAGGTCACCGTCGAGGACGACCACGATGACCAGCTATGCAACGCCGTTCTGGTGAGCAGCCCCAAAGCCGGTTGCCAGACGGTAGACCCAGGACGTAGCAAGGCCACGCTGATCCTCACCCGCAGCAACGGAGCCATCTCCAGCAGGCACTACGCCAATTCCATGGGATGCCTGACCGACAAGCCACTCGCCGAGTGTGCCAACTTGCGCACTTACTATCAGCTCGATTCCGATGTGTAGATCGTTGCGGCGACTTTTCCGGTTTTCTCCTAAGTTTGCATAGTTAGGCAGGGAGGGAAAAGGAAGCAGAATAATCTTCTCGTTTGTTCTCTTTCTCTGTTTAAGGTCATCTCGTTGTAACCGTAATAACATGAATCTTAAATTTGCGACTGTTTGGAATCCACATATTTCTTTTAACAAGCATTTATATGTCAGTGGCTGAATGCACTCTACGACTTATCGAAACTATCTCAATGCTTTCCAATCATTTACAAATGCCAGTGAATCTTAAGAGTTTGTTTTAACTCGTTCCCTGCGGTTGATAGCTTTCGCTCCGGATAAGTAATTTTTATACCTATTGACAAACTCGTAATATTTCTTCCCAGCAATTAGTAATTCTTTGGGATGATGTTTAACCTTAGAACCCCGATATGGTCAGTGCAATACAGACGGAGTCTTCAGCAAAATAAGAATGCATGGTTACGCAGGTTTCCACAAATCAACTTGATTAACGACTAATATTGACTGGAGCAGAACTCACGAGTGCTATAAAAATGAAAGTCCTCGTGGCAATACTTTGTATTACATTGAAGATGAAACGTTCGGGCAAGTTAATTTTGCCCAAAGAATATGGTGTGCCCTTTCGATACATAAAGCCAAGAACAAGGCCAGGGGCCGTGACTTCTCAGTCCAACCGCTTTGTACCTGTCCCGGCATGGATCTGTATAACCATCGTCGATGTCCTTGCGCGATAAATTTGACAAGGTACAGCGACATCCTTATTTTGGGATCAATGGGTGTCGAGTGAATTTGTCTTTGGCAATCACCAGAGCAAACTAGAATCCAACACACTGTGTGTACTGAGAGTAAGCTTCTGATTTCATAGCGATTGGTGCCCGTGTCACATGATCCGGAAGATCAAAGGCATCTACAAGCTCTCCGGCGACATTTCTCACTTGGAAACTGAGATAGTCGGTGAGTTTGTGGATTGCCTGAAAGACAAGCCCATTCGTAAATCAGGTACATAATAGAACTGCTATGGTTTAAAAAACAGGCAATGCGAAGGTGTTGCAATTCACAATTAAATGTATTCTTCTCTACTTATAGAACGAGGAATCTCAAGTACTTATCATACCTTAGCTTTGTTGGGCGCCACATAGTCGACGTTGCGGTAGGTTCCTATGTCATTCCAGATACGATCCAGGGCATATAGATCACATGCTAATTTGAGAACAGCTCGAGCACTTGCATCAGGACATCTGGCTCAAAGAAGGCGTGCAATGAGAAATCCATCGATGAAGTGTTAGAACACTCTCACAAAAAATGAAAGTACCTCTCGACAGCTTCAATGAACTTTGCAAGAATGACAGATTCAATATGTGACTCTGCAAGTGTCAGAAGGTGATTTAAGCATCTGTTCCAAGCACCAAAACTCCCAAGGGTTTTAGTGTGTTTTTGGAGTCTTGCGGCAACACTCTGAAGTAGTCGAGAAGTCCGGTACTGCAAAAGAAAGAACACAATAATTGGAAAGGATGTATCACACAATGACAGATAGTTGTCAAACTGAAACGAACCCACTTACTCTAAATGCATCCAACTGGAATTTAGGATCACGCAAATGCTCCTCGCTTTCCCATCTGGCAACCACAGGGTTGGGCTGTGATAGGTAAGTGTTCATGGACTCCCTCAAGTAGTTCCACGTAACTGCAAGTGTCCCACCTCGAAACTTCTCCTTGTATTGCTTTAAGAGATCACCAGCCACCTGCATATAAATTTGAGACATTCAGACTATCAGCATTAGCTGTCTCACTGCCCTGTGCTAGTATATTTGTGTTGGAGCCCAGAGGCTATTCAACCAGAGCGTATATTTTTACCTCTCATGGCTAGTGGTAAAAGTGACACCTAATATGCATCGTTCTTAATTATCATTTCAAGTACAACGATTGCATCAATATTAGAGAGCCCACAAATTCAGCGTAGTACCGATATCGAAAAGGCAAACAGGATTAAAATGTACAAGCAACCATAAAGTCCTTTACATATATCTTTATGACAGTGCTATATTATATAATTTTCCACTTCTATAAGATGACTGCACATTTAGCAATTGAAAGAATTTGACTTAATTATCCCTGTTAACATTTAGCAGAAAGAAAGAATGTTTGGTGAGATCATCTGCAGAGACATTATGGTGAAGAAATTTTGATGTGGGTGATTTCAACCACACTGATAATTTGCTTAATATCAAAGAAACAAAAAGACAACAACATGACAAAGATCTTACAAAGATTTTGTAAACCAATTTAGAGCATAAGGAGGACGACTTCCGTAAGTAGTCATATGGCCTGTGTATATAGGGTGTCTATACCCTCTCTGTAAAACTGTATCATTTATAACTATTTAATTAAAAAAAATCTAACAATGTTGAAATTACCTGCTGCAGAAGCACTGTGTTGTCCCCTTCAAAAGTCTGAAAAATATCATGATCATTCCTCAAGCTACCAAATCTATTGACAGCTGCATAACCATGTCCCCCACATGCCTCCCGGCAGATGCTTAATGACTTTGCTGTATAAGACGTCACATAAGCCTTTAGACCTGCCGACAGTGCATGAACATCTCCAACCAACTGTTCGTCATGAGACTTCTTCATCTCTGAGTACTTCTCCACCAAATACAGAGTGGCGAAATGAAATGCATAAGGTGAAGCCAGCATGGGCATAAGCTTGTGTTGTTGAGATTGGTAATCCAGAATACTAACTTCAGGCTTCTTGGGAGGACCAAATTGCTGGCGAAGTAAAGAATATCTCGTGGCAATTGTGACGGCAATTTTTAGGACTCCAACCGAAGAATATGCCAGGCCAACCCTTCCACCCACAAGTTCACCAAGTGTAGCAGCAAATCTTTTATTGATAGTTGGGAGGCTGCTCGTGTATTTCCCATCCCGAGACACATCTCCAAACCTATTGAGGAGATTTTCTCGAGGAATTCTTACAGAGCAGAACCTTAGTGCTCCATTATCTACCCCATTCAGGCCAATCTTGTGCCCACAATCATGTATTTCGATTCCAGGAAGTGTTTTGTGCGTTTTCATATCCCTTATTGGGACAATAAAGGCATGGACTCCCATATCAGCAAGCCCTCTTGCATCATGAGTTGGCAGCATTAGCTTGGCAAAAACAGTTGCGAACTTGCCATGGACTGCAGCATTGCCAATCCACCATTTAATGGCCCCATCATTTGGCGTGTCTATAACAAACTGATCTGTAATCGGGTCAAATGTCGCAGTAGTTTGAAGACCTTGAACATTTGAGCCTTGCAGAAGAAAGCCAAAGCCATTTGGTAGACAAGAAGATAAGTAAGTTTACTGGTATGTTTATGCTAACTAAGCAAAAGCCCCAGGTAGATATGCACTGGAAAATGTCTAGTGGTTAGATGCCAAGTAAGATAACTGCCAAATATTTCTGCCACGTGCATACTGGTATCGACTATCACTCAGTTAATGGTCTTATAAAACTTTCAACTTCAGTTAAATGGGACTGCAAAAAAGTCTAGCTGTATCTCAATGAAATATAGGAAATGATATCATTCTTCAGCCAAAAAAGAAGTTTAAATCTGCACAGCAATTTCCACTGGCCTTCAGCCTGATGGCAAGGCAGACAGGGAGGCAGGAACAAGAGCTATGGAGTTGAATTACCAAACAAAAAGGAAACTAAGATAATTTAAAGCAATTAGATTATAGAAAATTAGAAGCAACCTGACAAGATACAAATTATCTGAAACCTTACCATGATGGAGCTCTGTCATTGCAAAACAACCTGGATATTCCACGCTATCAATCTGGTCAAAGTACTTATCCCTATGTCTTTTAGTTCCTAAGTTGATCACTGAGCCTCCCCAAAGACTGCATAAAAATAGTTCAAGTGTGTATATGAGTTTTTCTTTATGTATAAAAAAAAGTACAATTGAAGAGTTTTTTCTCTCACAATTGAAGAGATTTTCTTTATGTATTCCCAAGGAACCACTGACTTAAATAAACCTTATACAACTCTAAGAGAAACCACATTAAAGAGTATCAATCTTTGGTATTATAATCTTCTTCCTTTTTTCTAGTTTTACTACAGTAAGAAGCATATATCTCCTGCTTTGAATAAGAAAGATTAATTATTACAGGATTTCATCAATAATGCTGTTGGACAGATGAAAGCTAATCACAAATATAAACCACAGAAAGCTTTCTTCAGAAATTATCTTTAAACACATTTGTCAATTGGGAGGTTCACTGCTCAAGCTTGTGGTTTAACAAACCTCCCAGAGGTACCTTGTGTCTTGTGGCTTCAATTTAGATGACCAAAGACCACATAAAATGGGCCGGATACACTATGGTATACAATGTAAGGATAGGCTTTTCACCAGCCACTTTCAATGATCACTCCTCTTGAATCTAGGCCACTTCAAGAAGATAAATATGCACCTCTTTCCACTACCCAAAAGAATTATTCTAGGGGCACAGACAACAGTGCCTTATTTTCAATAGAAAGAAAGACAGACCACAGTGAATACCAGATTCAAGGATGTTTGTTTTCACAAGTCAGAGAGCTTCATTATGTCCATACTGTCCCAATGACAATACTTGGAAAAGCATTTTCCCCCGGTTCAATTAACAAGGACACCAGAAGAAAGAAAAGTGATGTATACAGAGCAAATGCAAATGGCATCAGAATGCTGCATCTACCAAGATCAGTAGTCTCCCTGTCCCCTCTTACTTCAACTTAAATTTCTTTAGTTTTTTCTTTTCCTTTTCCTTGTTATATCTACATGCTTAGCGGGAAAGAATGCGTGGAAATGTAGCAAAAGAATCCCTTTTTTTTTTAATAAGAAATGACCATTTTCATTCCTTTTCTTTTGGGTCAGTACCTTTCTCATCCGTCTCAAAAAGAACTTAATGAATTATTCAGCAGGTCACCTAGAAAGTCCTTCATTTGATGCATGCAAATGATGCTGCTGTCCCGTGGGATGTTTGCATTTGCATTAGACTCTTCACAACTATGATCATCAGATTACTTGAGTCGGTATGACATTGTGTCAACACACCACTCAACATATGCATTACATAGAACGCTAGACTTTCTTGATCATACAGTAACTAATTCAGCCGAGGACTTGCCAATGCTGCAACTGATTCTTTGAGCCATCCACTGGCATAGGTCCCAGGCTAGTGGACGGCCCTGATGCAATCATGCATAATGTGAAACGAATCAATCTAAACCCAAGGAGGTCGGTAACTCAAATTAATAAGACACCAGACAACCAACGAAATTGAGGTGTTAGGAAGAGTAGCGACAAGAAAGTCAACTTTTTTTGCTGCACCTCATACACAACGAATTCAGCCCTAATTGTAGTCGAAATCACTTCCAATCGAAGCTCCACAATATTCCGATATTAAACCGAACAGAACCATGCCAGGACGAGCTACAGCATCTCTAACAACTCCCAACCAACACCTCAAAACCCCGTCGCGGACCAGAACGGCTCGAAAACATAAACAGCCAAACTGAACAGCCAGCCGAAATTCCAAAAACTAAAGTCCAAAAAGGCGAAAAACGAGTCATAATCACCTGTACTGCACGCCCATCTTGATCCCGAGCGACATGTCGACGCTGCCGACAGCCTCTATGATCGCGAAGTACTTCTCCGGATCCTCGGAAACGTATCGGAAGGGCCGAACCCCGGCCTCCCGGACCAGCCCCAGCAGCTGCCGCATGCAGAGCTCCCGGTGCTCGTCCTTGGAGATCTCGACTGGGGTCTGGAGGTCGGGCCGCGAATTGAAGTACGCGAACACCTGCTCCTGGACCCCGCGGTGCCTCCCCCTCATGTACTCGCACAATCTCGCGGTGTCGACCTCGAGCTTCGCAGCCCTAGCGCACGCCAGCATCTCGAGCTGGTCGGCGCCGGGCGGAACCGGAGGAGGCGCGGTCGGCGTCAGGTGGGAGCGCAGCCGCCGGAGCCGCCTCTCCGTCGCCAGGGCTTCGTGCCCCGGCGCTTCAACGGAACTCGACGGCGACGGCGACGGCGACGGCGACATGGCGGAGGGAGAGAGAGATCAACGGAGGTTGCTTGAAGATGAAGAGTGTCAACTTGAGGGATCAGAGATTCCTTTAAAAGGCAGTTTGTTTGCACGGCACGGAGGGTGACGTGGCCTGATGGGCAGCGGCGACGTGGCGGAAGATGATTGGGAGGCGGGCTTGGCAGTTAACTTTTTTGGCGCGCCTCCCAAGGCGAGCCGATCAGGTTTGACCTGGACCGCTTAGCGCCGGTTGGGGTTTCGGGGGAGATCTGGATTGGAACGGTGGAGGCTGGATTTTGGCGGTTCCTATTTTCCTTTTACTATTTTTGCTGACAAGATAATCCATTTATTTCGCTTATTATTTGACATTTCTGAAAAATATTTATGCAGAAGTGTTTTTACATTAATGACAATACTTTTTTTTATATTTGGCTAGTATCTAAAATAAACTAAAGAATAATTTTCGTTGTTCGAAAAGAAAATATTGATTTTATTTTTCGATATATTATTATGTGCAATATAAATAGTATTTAATTGTTAGAGCTCGGATAATTAGAGCATAAATTGTTATGAGTTCTAAGGATCCAAGTGACTTGGGTAAGGGATTCGAGCATTGAGGCCTTGAGCCCAACCTCGAAGAATGTGGCCTAATATGTAATTTAATCGTGGACTCAAGCCCGACTTAGACAAGGGAGTCAACTTTTAATCAGTTATAAAACGATATGATATTTAAACTTTTAATTTGTATAATTATGTCATTAAAATTTCGATACACTTTCAATAAAAATCATTGAACTGTATGAAAATGTTCAGTACATTCATTCCATAATTATTCAAGACCAATAGCTATATTCAACATTTTCATATAGTTTAAAGATTATATTGAATATGTATCAAAAGTTCAAAAATTACATTAAACAAATTAAAAATTTAGGAATCACATTGAATAAATTAAAAATTTAGGGACTAAATTATATATTGAATCAAAATATAGGGACCGTTTGCGTCAATTAAAAACAACAAAGAATGAACCCCGCGCGCTATGTCGCGGGCCCCGAACCCGAATTCAAAATGGAAGAGGCGCGGGTTTGGGGCCCCGTTTTCGCCATTTCCCCCTCACGGATTCTCTCCTCCTCCTCCCTCTTCCCGCCTCGCCCCTCCCAATTCCAAAAAGAAAATTCCTGTGCTCATCTCATCTCATCTCATCTCATCATACAGAGAGAGAATCCAAGAACCCTAATCGCCATCTCCATCCTCGCCTCCTCCCTCCCTTCAATCCACCGAGCGACGGCGGCGGCGGCGGCGGCGGCGGTGGGCGAGCGCCCTTGACCTCGTTCGGAATCTCTGCCACTCATCCCTCGTCACGAATGAAGGTCGTCCTCTCTCTCTCTCTCTCAATCTCCATCCTTTCTTCTTGCCGGTTGAATTTTTCTCCTCTTTTTTGTGTTTTTTGCGCTCGCTGTTCTGAGCTCTCTTCGTTTCCGATCGGCCGCGGCTTGCAGATCGAAACTTCCAGCGGATCTCCTCCGCAGAGTTCGTCGTCGTTTCGGCCTTCTTTGCTGTTTTTTTCGGGAGTATAGGAGCTGCGAGTATCGTTGGTTTTTCGCCGACGGATCTGGTGCGCCTTTTCTCGAGTCCCGAGGAGTTCGCCATGAGCGGGGACGGCTTTCGCGACGGCCGCCCTGCTCTCGGCGACGTGACCAACCGGCCCGCGAAGAGGGGGTTCTCCCTCGACTTCGACGACCACCGCCCGGGAGCTAAGTCTCGGGACGGGCGGGGTAAATGTAGGATCGACGGGCGAGGAGGGGACGCGGCGTTCGCGAAGCAGGTGTGTTTGGGAGTAGAGAATTTGGTGAAGGAGAAATGCAATACCGGACACGAAGCGGACCACGTTGAGAAGGGTGCTGCTATTCCTTTGTTCGTCAAGGACAAGGAGGCTCGTGGTTCGTCCCCTGCGAACGACGAGTTCAGTGGTGCCAGCGGTAATTTGTTTTCTGCTGCTGTTCATAACCTGCCGAGTAGATCCCAGGAATTATTGAATGCTTCGCACAGCAATCCTAAGGTTTCGGGGATTGAAATGAATGCACAAAGTGTAGTGGAAGTGGGTGATGCATCGGGGGATGGTTGTACCTCGATTGTTTCGACTATGAGCATTCCAGCAGGTGGGCAAAGCTCTGATGGGCTCAAGGTGCGCGATGAGAGTGCGGATGTTGTGAAGGAAGTTGATGTCGATCTGATTAGAGAAAGCACTGCACGAGGTCCCGTTACTCAGGTTGTTAGCAATTGTGACGAGGGCCTCAGAATCGGGAAATTAGCATCGAATGCATCTGGCTCTATTGAGTGGTCAAGGTTGCCTAACACACAGGGTCTCAAAAACTTCGAATTGATAAGATGCCAAGCTTCGGAGGGAAATGGCCGTGACAATTTGTGTGCCGAAGAGGACCCGCTAAAAAGTTGTTGCTGTTCTTTTTGTTTGAAAGGTACATTTAAAAGTTCTCGACACTCTGTAATTCATCCAGTTCTTCTGATCCAACAGCTTCAATTCATAAAAGATGTAACTTGAAATAGATATCTTCATTGTTTCTGTTATCAGCTGCTCATATGTGGTCGGACCTTCACTACCAAGACATCAAGGGTCGAATAAGTGGTAAGTTATGTCCTCTGTCTCAGGCACCTTCCATCTCTTGGAGGTTCATATTTATGGATAGCACGGAAATGGTGCTTATATTAGCCTCCTTCAATATACTTGTCGATAACTTGATAGATGAAATTGATGAAAGCCATGTTATCCATCCTTCAGCAGTGAGCAAAAGTCGAAAAGAAGCTAGCACTTTGGCTCAGAAAATTGGTACGGCAAAGGATGTTATCCATGTCCCAGGAAACTCAGATAACTCTCCAAATCTGGAAAATGCACTCACGAATCAATGGAGGTCACTCTTTCTTCACATGGAGGACATACTAGTCCGTGAAGGCCGAGAACTCGTGAGTATCTGTATCCTGTAGCTTAGGTTCAGCCTTTTCTACTTTTACGAGATTGTGCACAAGGTTAATTTTCTTCAATAATTTGCAGTTCTGAATACATTGCATTGTCAGGCCGAGTATTTTCTCCCTTCTCCATAAGATAGGGCCATGAGTGCCATTTTCTCATTGATATATTAAGAGGTAACTTGAATTTCTGCTTTGCAGCAAAGTAGTTATTGTGAGCTCAAAGATATGAGAGAAAAATGCAAGATGGATCTGGAGTCAACGAACAGGATGCCTCTAAATAGACACTAGCACTGCATTGGTTTTGCGGTTTGAATCTCACTATACTCGAGATGACTTACAAGCTTGCGAAGGTGCAATCACATGCATTCCTTCTTGCATATACTTGCTCGCCTGACCCCACATTATGTGTAATCCGATGTTGTAGCCCATGGATCTTTCCCTTCCTGGTCCTCACGAGGTTCCTGGAATGTCTTGCTAGTTTCTTCATTTAGGATTTACTTCGGCTGTGATTTTTTCCTCCTGCTTGTTGTCAGTACAAGTCAGAAGATCTGATTGCTCGAGAAAATGTATTGTTTTTTTCCTTATTAAGCTGATGAATGAAGCCCCTGATTTGAAAGTGAAGAGCTGTCTCTGAGATTGATCTTTTGTTCAAATGTTAGTCAAGGAAACTTTGCTTACTGATTTTATTGAAACTAATCACTTGTAAGTCATGAGCAGGAGTTCATTATGCTTAAAATTCCAAATTTTTGTTGCCCTAGATGCCGCATTCTTGCATCATGGAACATGCATTTGAGACTGTCATGCTAAATTAGACTGAAATGCAACATGAAAAACAGAGGTGAAGAGAACTTTTTGCGAGATTCTATATCATGCGATATGAATTTAAGAGACAGAAGAATAGAAGAGTCTAATAAGATTGGGTAATGCTTAGTTCCTTTTCCTACTTTCAACACAAATGTGTACACTTTTGATCTGATTTTTTTTTTTTTAAATCACAAAAAGGAAAAACTGAGTAAGTGTGACCTGATCTGGGTGTGTCTAATTGCGACTTGTGTAGCATCAATCAGCGTCACCACGTTGTCTGTCAAGTTGCGATTTGGCTTCTGATAGCGCACGGCTCACCTCTTCATCATCTGGGGTCTCTCTATTCAAAACCTCGTAGTCTCTTACTGAAGCCTCCCAACTTCGTAGCTGTATAATTCCCAGAGAGTTGATAAAAACTAATGAGTAACATTACATACAGAAAGCCTCCCTTAACCTTTTGCAAACCTAGAGGCTCGACAAAAGTAAAACTCTATTTGAAGGTGATGAATTGAGCTGATAGTTGTTTGCATCTGTTCTATGTACTTCGATTTAGGAAAATGATTCACATGGTTTACCTTGGCATGACAATCGGCTCTTCTGAGTCTAGCTTTGCTATAAGATGGTCGTACGCTGAGAGCAGCTGTACAATCCTCGATCACTTTCTCAAGCTGGCCTAGCTTGGACCAGCAAGCAGCTCGATTGCACAATAATACCGAGTTGAAACAGTCATGCTCGAGGCCCCCTGCATATGCTGAACAAGCCTCTGTGAACCTCGAGGCCCTGAACAACTCGTTGCCCCGTGATCGAGCTGTGGCTACTGCTTGCGCCCTCATCATCACCATGTTTGCCTCCTTGTTGTTTGAATCGAGTCGAGCTGCACGTTGAGCTGCCTCCAAGGCATCATCGAATCTGCCGATCACTACAAGAGCTATTAAAAAACATTGGCTATTTTCCCTTCAGAGGATTCATATTCGGGTCATCAAGAAAACCGACCTGCCTGTGGCCATGTCGACCTGAGCTCTGATCATCAACAAATACGAGCTGCCGATGGGCCCAAGGAATTTCGTGCAATCGTCAACTTCAAAGTTTGGACCATTGATCAATACTTCTTCTGCCTCCTGATGCCGGTTCAGCTTCAACAACGCCTCCGCTTGCAATGAGAAGATCTTTTCAACAATCACAAACGACTGGGGTCAAAATTTACTTCATGGCTAGGGACAGGCGGATTCTACCCTAACTAGCTTTCAGTTTGTATGGCCTTTAATGCTGACCTGTGGAGCTGAATCGGCACCTGCAGATATGGCTCGCCCGCTTTCTCTGATCAAGCTGTTCCAATCTCGTAGCCTCTGAGCCTCTGTGCATTTGTTTAGATGGGTTTGAACAGCTCTAGCTTTGGCAATGACCTCAGGATCAGCTTCAGGTCCCGCATGTTTGTAGTGATACATTGCCTTTTCTGCCTCCCCTAGCCTGTATGTTCACATAAACAACACAGTCGCACTTCAGTGATTGCTAGCCAAAGTTAAAAGAGTTACGACTTGCAGGACTGTCAGGAGAAACATGGAGCACACGGCGCTGGAGCACACGGTGCTGGTGCTGGAATGGAAAGAATTCGGGAAGAATTTGACAGACCAACAAAAAATGCCAGTGATTTTTCACCTGAGATATAGTGTTGCCGCACGATTATGAGCTCTGTGATAATGAGGCTCGATTCGAATGGCTTCTCTACACTCGATGATGGCTTCAAGAAGCCTCCCCAATGCGGTCAAAGCTGCACTCTTGTTGCTCCTGTATGAAGCCTTATTTGGATCGATTGAGATTGCCGCATCATACAGAGCCAACGCTTCTGCGAATCTCCCGCTCTTGTAATCTTCGTTGCCCATGATTTTCAGCGTCTCAGGGTCCATTCTCGTCGAAAGTGCACGGCAAAAGGAAGATGGTGGTTCTTTGCTAGCGGTTCTTGTGGACGTATGTCTTTCTGTAGGCACCGCAGCTTCTTCTCTAGCAGTAGGTCTAGGAAGATGGTTGAACATGTTATCATTTGGGCTAGCATGACTTGTTCCAGGTTGCCTCAAATTGCCCAGATTGCCAAAAAGCATGACATTGCTCGACGAGGCCCGGACGAACGTGCCCCTTCCTCTCGATTTCTGATGATCGGCTATCATGCTCTCCAGCTCGCCAGATATCCCGATCGATTCTCTAGGGACTCTCCTGCCTTGGTTTACATGACCTTGGTTGGACGGCATGTTCGCGATCGGCCCACCTGGAACTCTAGTTCCAGGGTGGATTTGACTTTGAGGATACATTCCATGGGTCCTAGGGGAAGGTCCGGAGATGGGTTTCAGATGCCCTTCCGATCCATTGTTACACAAGTCGAGGAATGCTGTCTCGTCACTGCTGCCTCGCTGTCCTTGAGAATTGGGAGTGGTCGGGGTCTTGACAGTGTCGCTGCCGCCACTCTTTGGCGTGGGGATGGACCCGGTCGACGTGCTCCTCCTGAGCCAAAACGTGCTTCGCCCAAACACCACATTAAGCAAGCCGCAGCCTGATTTTTTCTCTTCTGGCGAAGCTACCATTCTTTGTGTCGATCCAGAAACTTTGCTCTGTCCAGCTTTTTTTGGAAAAATCAAAGCATATTGAACCCAGGATCATATGAAAGTGCCAAAACTCACGGCAAAAACTCGAAATGTGCGCGAAAATTCACAGCTTTACATGTTGTAAAAACTTAATCTCAGATCCTGTAAAACTTCTGCAAGAGATTTGATTCCTATGAAACCATGTACCACAGAATGTAAACGTACATACACTGTCCAAAGAACCAACAAAACAGGAGGACCAAAGTTTATAAAAATTGCTGTTGCCACATGTGCAGATCCTCCTCAAATGGCCACCTGAAGACCAATCTACAAGTCCTTTGTTCTGTATCTGTTTTTTTTCAAAAAGCACGATGGCAAATAAAATGCCAATGCTTGATCAGGAGAAGATTGCAGCAAAAGAGAGAGACGTGCAGGAGTCGGTCTTTTTGTCGCGACCATCGCTCGGCTTTGCTGGTTCTTGCTGTTGTTTTGCTTCTTCTCCTCCTCTTTCTTTCTCCTGGTTGACATGTGAGGTGGAAAACAGGGGGACCAATTGACTCGGTCTTGTCTGAAACGAGGATTCCTGCAATTCTTTTGGAGAAACGATGGACGTAATTAGATACTCCACAATCCTGTTTTAGAGGGTCGAGAGAGGGGGAGGATTTGTGGCGAGTTTGCTGCGGGGGTACAATTGAGATGGTTTTGTCATATTGGGGTTGAATTAAGAAAAAATCAATAAAGTATAGGGAGGCAGAGTGAGAAAAATCCAAATTTAAGGGGGCAAATTGTAATTGAGCCTAAATTAAGGTATGGAGCTCTAATGACATCTTTTGTCTGGTACTCCATTTAACACTTTTATTTTTGAAGCACCATGAACTAAAATCCGCCAAAACATTTGGTTGGTGTTGTAATTGTAGCATACCATAACAGGCTTCCAAAAGATATAACAATGATAAACGGCTAATCACATAATTAGCTTTTCATAAATGTGCTCCAATTGATTAGGGATGTCAATATGTTGCATCTCTTAGCTTAGCACTATCAATATCTCATTGCGGGTTTTCATTTCCTCCTGTGGGGTTATTTGCGATTTGTCCATCTGTTTATCTATCGATTTATTCGTTACCGTGAGACGAATTAGGTATTCCCATCAATTTAACAGACGATCTATCAATTTATTCGTTACCGTGAGAGGAATTAGGTATTCCCATCAATTTAACAGACGATCGACACGGCATTATTGTTTGTAGCATTGTGCCAACATGCACCTCTAACACTACCCGGGGGTTCAATGCTCGAGAGGCAATTGACACGACATTATTGTATGTGGCATTTTGCCAACATGCATCTCTAACGCTACCCGGGGGTTCAATGCTCGAGAGGCGATTCGACTATGAGGTCGACTAGGGGAAGCATGTGACTCCTGAAAGACTTTCTACAGTCCCCACACGGTGAATATCAAGGCTTACTGAAAGCAATTGCAACCTTTTCTGTAGGAGATATTAAAATGCAAAGTTCCTGTAATTTGTGATGAATTGCAGTTTTGGTCACCTCAAGTGACTTATCAATGTGAAATTGAGCAACGGGATTAATGTCCAGCCTCCATTTACCCATTTCCAGATACAAACGTTCCAGAGAAAAATGTGCTAAATCATTAGGGACAGTGTGTGTGTGTGTGTGTGTGTGTGTGAGAGAGAGAGAGAGAGAGAGAGAGATACCAATGTAACTATAATGTAACTATAGAAAGCTCATGAACATCTCAAGCAAAGGATTAATCCCAATCCCGATCAACATGAAAACGGAATCGCGATTTCACTTGATCATTGTCAACAAGGTGCAAATCAACTCGTGATTCAGTTTGCGAACCATAACGCCCAGGGAGGCAAGGCCTCAGGGGATTGGTCTGAGACGTGAAACTTGCTTCAAGGTGTGGAAAAACCAGCAACAACGGTTCTTGGGTTTCTCTGTATTTCAGCAGCTATTGCTTCCGACAGTTCTTCAGCACTGTACTCCACTCCGAAGCAGCGTGTCACCTCCATGTTAGGATTCAACAAGTACCTGAAATTCATGGGCATCATGAAACAGAGCTACACTCACTAGTACACAGTGTGTAGAAAAGGAAATCGCCAGTGTATTTGATCCTTTGTTTCCTTGAGAGGTGAACTACCCAACCAAAAAACAAATCAGAGAACAACCTTAACTGAACTGGAAAGGCCAGTCCAATCCCTCTCAAGTTCTCTATTTTCATTTCATTAAAAGTTCAACTCTCTAGTTTATGTATACGAATAAAATAATATGACTAAGAGTAAATATTGTAAAAAATGCCACATATATTACATAATCCCTCACTATTCTGTGCACTTCACGCCATTTTAGTTTACTTGGGCAATCAAGGCCAGAGTCATGGAACTACATCACAGAGAGAGAGAGAGAGAGAGAGAGAGAGAAAGTTATAGGTCAGAAGGGCTTACATGTTGTGAGATGTCTCTACAAGATAATCATCCCCTTCCTCTTCGACCTTCTTGAAGTAAACTCGGTATTCCTGCGCCATCTGCCTTACAGCAGCAGCAGGCCCTGTAAGTCCAATTATTCTTGGATGGAACTCTGCAGTCCTTTAAATAAGAATCGCGGAGAATTAGCAGCAAATCATGTTTGTAAACAAGGTAACAGAAAAATTAGGGGAACCCTGACCGTTAAGATAAGCACGGAGATGAGAAGCTGTATCCCTCTGAGGATCAATCGTGACAAATACTGGAAAAATCTCTGCGTTTTGTTTTGACTCTTGGTTCAAGCAGTATACTAAATGTCAGTGACACCCTCAAGAAGATAACTGATGTCACAAATATGTACATACAAGAGCCAAACCTAATATTTTGATAGCCTTTGCCATTGTATTGAGTTGTTCGGGGCCAGCATCAGGTGATGATGTATACCCGAAATAAAGGAGAACCCATTTTCCTTTGAAGTCCTTCTCAGTGACAATCCGATGCTCTGTGTCAATTAAAGTATATGGTCCACCAATAATCGGTCCCCTTACTGAATTTCCTTCCCTGCTACTTCCTTGACCTAATTCAACAGAAGAGATCCTATAAAAGGTCACTAATGTCTTCACAAAACTAGAACTCTATTTCTAGATCACCAACAAATTTTCAGGTGTCCTTTTCTGGTTGGGTATACCAAGGTAACAAGCCTCACTATGGAGATTCAGTACGTGAAGCCTTAAGTCAATCCTTGATTAATGGGAAACAGGCTACCCTCAATTCCAGATAATCACCTTACAAGTTTCTTCATGAATATCTAATGGATTCAGTTACTTTCAGGCTTTAGTTTTGAGACAGGAGAAATGAAGTATAACATTTAGTTGAATTTAAATGATGCAGCAATGGGGACCTCCACAGGAAGTAGGAGGGGATAACTGGCAGTAAAAGTTTGAATATATCCATTCTTCAATTCACCCGAACCAAAATTAAAGCATGAAAAGATATCCATCCTAAACAGAGCGAGCTGATCTGAAAACTGCACCAAGCGCACATTTGGGGTTTAAGAGAGTTGAATTTTCCAGACTAATATACGTGAGGTTTTACTTTTGGCATCTGCCCGTAATGGACACATATCCACCAGGAAGTGGGCACTACAAGCAGTATCCTCAATACGTTATTTTGAGGATTTTGGCAATAAAATCCATGGGATTAAAAAAATCAATGACTACAGATGTCTAATCATGCTTGACAAACTCATCTTAGGCCTTTTGCTTTGTATGTTTCCATCTTTCTCAAGCAACTTACTTTGGCATCTCAGAAAAGCACACCCATAAAACCGTTGGCTTATCATAAAATGAAAGAGAATCACTCGATGCTCTTAAACCTCAAGTAATCTGATACAGATATGGTAAGAAGAGAAAGACACGGATGAAGGAAAGATTGTTCCTAAAGGCACAAAAGCAAGTCCTCCCATTTCTTCTATTTGAAACCGAGGTAAGATAAAGAAAAGAATAAGACAACCACAATAGTTACCTTTTAAAGTTACTCTCCTCTCGTCATTGTAACGGACTAGAACTGCAGCCCCAACGAAACCTCCTACTATAAGACTGGGCTGCATAAGATCATTAAAAAGAAGGAAATAAGAATGTATATAGAAGCACACTACAAGGCTGAGACCAAGAAGTGTAGAATGTATAAAGATGCACACTACAGGGCTGAGAGCAACAAGTGTAGGTGCATGGATATATGCAATATGTTGCAAGCCAGAAAAGCAAGAAAACAATCATCTCATAAAGGGAAAAAAAAAAAGACTGTGATGACATACAATGAGATAGTTTCTCCAAGGCCGAGAAGCATCTGCTTCTGCAGGCGATACGGGAAAAGCATTTTGATGCCCATTACCATTTCTGGAGGATTTTGAATAATTAAAAGTTTGAACCTTCCTCTGTGGACCAACCCTACAACAGATTCACAAGTGGTCAATAAACGAAGCAGGTACTTCTGACCAAAAAGCTTTTCCAATGCGCGTGTCTATGGCACTAGCAATTAGACCATCCTAGATGTTACTCATAGTTGCATACTTCACATACTCTGCCAAAAAACAAGAATTCATACTACTCAGCTAAAAGATGAAGAAAACATTGCTTTCAACCCTTGAATTCTAGAAATCAAGCACAGCCCCAAGCTGTTAATAAAAGAACAACCCAAGGGCCATCCGCCTAATTAAAACCCGAGTCCAGCAACCATCCGAACACCAATGGAACTACAGACCAGTACTGACCCACATCTTGCAAACTCAAGATGAATGAATCTTCAAAACCAAAGCAGAGACTAAGCACAAACTACATCACCCCAATGATTCAGCTTCACGAGTGTCACAAAATGCTTCCCACCTGGAACTTATTATACCAACAGCTCACTCCAAATTGAAACACAACCCAACCCAATGAGAACTTCCATCCCACAGATAAAAAGATGCCAACATCAGCAAATCACAGGCCCAAAAGTCGAGAACGGAATACCGAGACGCGAAGAAACCCGGGGAAACGAAAAGCAGGCAACTTTGAGACGAGAATCTGGAGAAGCGAAAAGGGTTCGAGGGCCTATACCTCTGGAGCAAATTCGAAGCCTCTCTCGTCGATCGGTGCCGGGAAGAAGAAGAGAGAACGCGACGAAGAAACATCGTCGGGAGACGAAAAACCTGTCGTGGGTCAATCCCGAACCGGGTTTAAAAGACGGACCGGTGGGCATCTTTCTGGATTGTTTTCCAAGGATCGCCGATGGGTTTGCTTTGCTGCCCAAGGCACTTGTGTCGATCGATCATGCGCGGCGCAAGAGCACAGGGCTGCCAAAGTTCCATGTTCTTCCCCCCTCTCTCTCTCTCTCTCTCTCTAAGAAGCTCCCGAGCAGAAGAAAGATTCTGCGGTTGGGCCGGGCCGGGCCTATAAAGGCGGCCCGAACTTTAGTCTTCCCCTTTGGGCCTGGCTACGCCACCGTAGAACTATGAACTTTTAGGGTGAAACCGAGTCGAGCTACTCGATAGTCGATAGTAGGTTGGACTCGACACGATAATTACTCGACATCGACCCATCAGATTTCAAATCTCGAGCTCGAGCTCGACAAGTTCAGTGGTCTAATCGAATTTCTCTTATGTTTTGGTATTATAGACACATAATCATTTCAAAAACGTGCAATGTATCTACGCCCATACATCGATGGAAGCAATGTCTTTAAACTTATTGAACACAAACTTGAGTTTCAATTTATTTATGATGAGCAGGTTCCGTGGATGTATGGAAGCAATGTCTTTAAACTTATTGAACACAAACTTGAGTTTCAATTTATTTATGATGTTTGGCATAGTTCATACTCTCCATTAACAAGAAAGCACAAAATTCCCGCTTCCTTGGTGAATAGAGGGAAGTCCAAGGGCCACCCAGCAAAGGTTGCGGGGCAGTGCCCCGAACCATTAGAGAGCTTTTAGAATTTGAACTATTGATAATTTTTGAATTCACACTCATGAATAGTTAAGGGTAGTTATGGGATAGTTACGAGATGAATAGTTAAGGGTAGTTACAGGGTATATATAATCTCTTTCTTTTATGAATGGAATTTTAAATTTTATACTAAATGTAACCCTAATTTAAGAAAAAATTAGAATAAAAATTTAGTGACCCTAATTTAAGAAAAAATTAGAATAAAAAACCCGTGTCTCAATTTCTCTTTCTCACTTTTACTTTATATTTATATTTATTTTACTTTTTATTTCGTTGTGTTCAATTGTCCAATCTGAAAAGTTTTAGCTCCTTCCTTTATTAGGGTCAGCTTGGTTGAAGTAGTATGACCTTATTACTTTAAAGGCATACTTTGATTTTTAGCTAAATTTCAAAGATCGAAAGAAAAATATTAAGCGCCGTTGAGTAGGGTGGGAGAATCTAATTATTGGGAGTAGGACTGTTGTACACATTATGACATTATGAAAGGTCAGGCATGTACACCGTACTAAGCTGACACAAATACAAATCATTCAGAATTCCTGCATTTCATATGCAATTTATCGCACTCGATTCATTTTTACTACGGAAACATGTACAAACAAAAGAAAGGAATTTGAAGGAATTATATTATAATATAATTTAAAGAAGAAGAAAATAATAGATTATGATATGACTATCATTTTATCAATTATACAAATAGATGTGAAAGACAGGATATAAATGAGATAAACAAATCCCCCCGGATCCCTTGGACAGATACCGAGCGAGCCCACATGAAATTTAATCTTTCCCAGTCTTCTTTCTCGTCTCCTTTGCTCTATCCAAAGGCAATCATTCATTTCTCAAACGTAGAAATTGAAAGCAAAAGCTACTGTTTACCTCATTCAAAACAATTTACAGGGCAACCTTGAAATAACCAAACGATCCATTTACATCGCATGGATATGGGATTTGCGATGGCTGGAGAAGCCAGGAGAACACAAGAGATCATCGGACTCGTACGCTCAGCCACTCTCGGCCTTCTCGACTGGCACCGAAAGGAGATGCCGGGTCTTCATCTTGTGAATAGCATCGGCGGGATTGAGGCTTTTTGGACAGGTGTTGGTGCAGTTCTTTATCGTCCTGCATCTGTACAGCCTCTTTTGGTCCTCCGTCAGTGCCTGGAGTCGCTCGTCGCCGAATTCATCGCGGCTGCCAAAGAAGGGAACGCGAGAAATGACCAATATCATCTAGTTCTTGCACTAAAAGAGATGACAGATGCTTCATCACACCAATTGATAACAAAAGGCACTGCTTGATTTATCCCAGGTCCCACATTGGTTAACTCTAAATTCAAGTTTGGCGAAATAAAACATGGAGCTTTACTTGCTCTTGCTACCAGAAAACAGCGACTACCATTTTTGGCAAGAAAATATGACGCCTTGAAACTGAAAGGAGAGTACGGATTACCTATCACATATCCATCTGTAACTATGGAGAAGTGCAGCTGGCCCCAAAAACTCTTCTGGATTCCACCAATAGGACGGGCACGAACTGCTACAGCACGCGCATAATATGCATTCGTAGAGCCCGTCCAATCTCTTTCTTTCCGCCGGACTTTGCCGGTATTCCCGACCATCTTCAGGTGGATGTCTCGTCTTAAGCCATGGCTCAATTGACCTATTCAAGGCAAAGAGAAACCTATTCCATCTATTTGCACTAGATTGAAGCCCAAAAGACAACCGCACATCTTTCCCTTTCCAATTGACTTGATTGAATGAGAATACGTTAATCACCGTCATATATGTATTTAAAGTACAATTGAAAGAACAACCCTTTTGGCCAACCTCGACTATGCTTATTTTGAATTCTGAAAATCCCATATGATAATGTGAATAAATTAGCGACCATACACCACAAATTAGGGAGCTTAATTCTCATGGATGGCTTACCTGTACTGCTGATAGAAGTTGGTGAGATCGACAACGAGGTCCTTGATAACAAACATGTGTGGGAGGGGAGTGATGGTTGTGGGCTCAGAAGTGTCTGCATCAATTGGCTTAAGACAAGCCACAGTGTTGGTCCCATCGATGTTCATGGCGCACGACCCACATATCCCTTCCCTACATGACCTCCTATAGCTCAGCGTCGAGTCGTCCTCTGCTTTTATCTTCTGAAGTGCATCCAACACCTTCACACACCATCAATGTCATCCAATATTAGATTGACTCGTCCATCACATGGAATTTGAAGGACATATGGTAAAATAAATGGAGTGAATCGAATTTATGGAGCAGTAAAAATTTTATTGAGTTCAGTTCAAGAGACAAGGTTGGAGGTAAACCCGCCATTACATGCTGGGGCAATGTTTTGATAGTAACAAAAATTTTGACATTTCCATTCCGTGCAACAACCGTTCCAGATTTTGAATGTCGCAGCATCTCAATTTGAATAACAATGGGACCACATCAACCTAACACCCTGATAATGAAGGATGCAAATCATCTGTCCCCCTCCCAAGGGCCAATCTACTATCTCCAACGAAAAGGACGTTGAGACGGGTCCGAGTGAAAGCTTCTGGAGAGAACATGTGGCCTTTATTATCTTTTCTGGATCTTATGTTTAAACCTTTCTCTAGTTGCCCCCTATCTTAATATTAGGGAAAATAAGTTGATTAAGTGGAAGGGTTTTGGAAGGGTTTTGGACGTTGTCTTCTTCTCCAATCTGCCCAATACTGCAAGTTTTTCATGGATTTTCAATTTGTGTTTCCTTGTAAATTTCTATTCATCTCTTTGAGTATGTACAAGTATAAGTCCTTGATTTTTCATTGATACATTTTCAAAATGTGAATCAACTGGGCTAGGTCATGGAAAAAGGACCGGCAATTGGCATGGTGTTCCTGAGTGAGAAAATTGCCTATGACTTTTACAATAAATAGACTAAAGTAGGATTTAGTAAGGTTTATTCATCTAGTGGCTGTCCTTTTACAAGGTTTTTGATACATAGAATGATTCTCAGATGGATTTATTGATTTGGCTTTGCGGTTATATAATATTGATGTTTTTGGTTAGTCTTTATATTGAATTTGGTTTCCAGTTAATCATGCTTAATATTTAGGTCACGTTGGATCATTAACCAAAGAGATTTATGCTTTTCAAATCCATATGCTGAAATAAGAAATCAAGTATCGAAAGTGATCAAAAAATGAAATTCAAGAGAAGATGATGGTCCACCATTTTCCAAATCACCAGCACATGCGCTTTCATTAAAAAACTAAAGAAACAATAGAATTATAGATATTAGAATGAAAAGTTAGGGGAAGAATCCAAGTTTACAAATTCTTCGACTTGCATTTCAAATAACGAGGGGATTCCGAACACATGTGTCGGCGTCCCCTTCTGCGAAGACGAAGATTAGCCCTGGGAAAGGGAGAGCCGATCCGCATCCATCAATGAAGCCCTTATCATCCAATGCACATGATCACGAACGAATGACTTGCATGCATCGTGAGAACTGGTCGGGTTAATTTTGAGCCGAATCAACTTAGAAATGAGAGATTGCATGCAGATGCTAGATCTAACACGATTAATGAACCAAACCCTCCCATGTAAAAAGTAAACGAATCTAAATATCCTCGAAAGCCCTAGTACTATGATGATCTAAAATAAGCACATGTCAGCATTTTCCCCTGCACGAGTAGATAGCGATTTCTCCTTTCTGAGGTCCACGAAAAGGGTGAAATGCACAGGGCTCAGTTCAGACATATATAGATCGACATGAGACAGAATTCACCATAGGACCACAGGTGGTCAAGTCGAGGAAGTAAGACTGGAGGTAGGGTCTGCGGTGAGGGCGGCCGGGGCTCCACCGATAAATCCGAAACTCCTTCACCGTCGCCTCCCTCTTCTCCTCGATCGTCTCGAACGTCTCCATCGCCTGCTCCGCATGCCGTCGCCCCGCCGGGTGGCCTTCAAGAACCGGGAACTCCCGCGACGTCGGCTTCGCGCCCTTCTTGCCCAGCTCTAGTAACCCAGCTGCTCTCTCGTAGGCATGGCGAAACAAGCTCTTCGACATCTCTCTCTCTCTCTTTCTCTCTGTGTAGGGTTTCTGATGGATTCTGCAATGCAAGCGTGGAGATGATGTGCGCTCTTGCGCGGCGAAAGGACACCTGGATTTTGCATGACCGAAACGTGTTCGGAGCACGGGGGAGTAAGCAAAATGCACTGAGAGCCTGTTACAAGTGGAGAGATCGTATGCAACTTTTGTGTTTCCCAATGCGACTCGGTGCGAATTCGAAAATGAATACTAGTATGAACTCATAGGTATCGTCTGTTTAGCGAAAAATAAAAAAATTTAAGAATTTAAAATTTTAAAAATATATATATTTTTTAATGATTACATATGTCGCTTAAGATGTATTTGGTAATCATTCTGTTTTCAAAAATAATTTCTATTTGGAAATGATTTTTTTTTGTTATGTTTTTTGGACGAGTTTCTAAGTATTCGAAAACGTTTAGTAACCGCACAAAATTTACACTCCCGAAATAGCAATGCGTTTGGTACGACCCTCAAATTCTTTTATGACTTAGAATTTCTTTTTAATTTTTTAATAATTTTAGCAAAATTTCCGTTTTCTTTTTTTTCTTTTTTTCTTATTCTTCCTCCTCTTGTCGGGAGCTAGCCTTGGCCATGGCCGATGATTGGCCATGGCCAAGCCTCGCCTAGCTACTGGAAGGCTCTAGCGAGGTCGCCGGCCATCACTATGGCCGACAATCGCTTGGGGAAGAAGAAGAGGAAGAGAAAAAGAAAGAAAAAAAAAAAAAAAATAATAATTTGGGTTTGATTCTAGGGCCATTCCCGAAAATAAAGAAGCAACTTTCTTTTACTTTTTTATTCTGTTCTAAATCTATTACCAAGAACAAACATGTTACCGAACGAATTTTCGTTCTTTTTTTGTTATGAGGAATAAAAGAATAAAATCAAGCATTGTTTGATTCGTTACCAAATAGATCCTTAGAATAATTAGTTAATAATAAATATTTGTATTGTCGATAAAAATTTATATTTAAATTTTTTCGCGGACCAACTATCAATTTAAATGAAGCCTTGACACAAAAATTAGCTTGATGCAAATATAAAAGATTAAAAGAAATTCTACGATACAAAAAAATTTATGGGTCGTACAAAATATATTCCTGAGAATAGAAATTTTGTGTAGTTATTAAATGCGTTGGTTTATTTAGAAATTATTTTAGGGAATAAAAATAAAAAAAAATTCTGAAAAGATATTGTTCCCCGAAAAAAAAAAATTGTTATCAAATGCATTTTAAACGACCTTCGATGGCCTCAATCCTCTTTGGCATAAAATGAGAAATATCTTGATGAAGAGCGATGAGTGTAATATTCTATATATAATCAAAAAAATGAAATACAGGACTCCTCTCTCTCTCTCTCTCTCTCTCTCTCTCTCTCTCTCTCTCTCTCTCTCTCTCTCTATGGAGTGAGAATATAATTAAACTTAAGTATAATGAATGTAACTTATATTAACTTAACCTTAAGTTGTAATCCTTATATAATCTAACATCTCCCCTCAAATTCAAGGTGACTTAAAACAAATTAACTATCATTTAAAGAAAATGTTTAAAGAGAAAAAAAAAACGTTAAGGTGGAAATGTCTTATATAGTACCATTATATACATGATACCAAATAAAGTGACAATCAATTCATTGTGCTTAGTACACTCATGAAAAATATCATTATGTGCTATTTGAATAACACTTTGGCTGTCGCAATAATTGATTGGTCTACTATTATGACGAATCCTATGTTTTATAGTAGCCATGGCAAATAGAATAACTATGAGCTTATATCAACAAGAGTTTGATCTTTAGCTTTTGTACTAAAACAAGCACCAGTGGTATGTTTATGCCGTGAGATAAGTGAGTTGGCCAAAAAGAAATGGTAGCTCGTAGTGAAGCGACAATCTTGAGGGTCACAAGCCCAGTTAATATTTGTCAACTCCAACATAGAATGAGTAGAAAGTGAAGGTCATGAGATAATGTACTTTTGATGTAGTGAAGTTTTGAAGGACTGCACCAAAATAAGTCATATAAGACATGGCCATGTACTAACTGTTAATGCAAACAACATAAGCGATGCCAATGGAGTAACAGTAAGATGTATAAGACGGGCGACCAACTAGCGATAAAGTGTAGGATTCAAAAAAGAAGTCCCATATTTGGCAACAAATTTGGCATTAGTCTCAGTTGGGTTATGGCAATCCTGTTGTCCATGAGTCCTGACCTTGAAAGAAGATTAGTGGCATGCTCTGGTATCATGTTTGAATGTTCAACCTATAAGATTAAGTTTTTAGAATGGTTCCAAGTAGTTGTATGCTTATACTCATGCCACCATATAATTAAAAGGAAAAAAAAAACGTTTCATCGAACAAAAGGAGCATAGGTAAATAAATCGGATCTATTAGCAATTTTAATCATTTTAATGATTTTTATAAAGAATAATTAAAACTATACGCATAAGTTTCCTAAATAAATTTGATTCTTACTCTAAAATTATTCTTGCACACACGACATATGTATAGCTGAATTTCCAAATCTTGCTTGGCCAATCAATATCATCTCTTTTAGAACTATAAATCTTCAAAGAATTAAGGACATCATGTATGAAATAGTCATTAGTATTTCCATATAACGGTCATGTGGTTAATGTGTTTTAATCGGATCTGATATTACCTGTGATGTACATCTCACGGAAGTTGACATTGACATTATACAGTCTTTAGCTCGGGGTCGAGTGTCTCTATCCCCTTCTCCCTTACCAAACAAAAAATCATTATTCGATATATATATATATAACCAAAAATAAAGTCAAATCCCATCGCAATTTAGCCCTAAATGCTTAAAAAGAAGAAGAATTTGAATATTTGAAATTCCACATGATTTCGAGAGGGGAAGGAGGGGTCCAAATGCGTACGAACTTAGACCACCTTGAACCGTCCACAAGTCAAGATTCTCCGTCCGTCGGGACCACCGCCCGGCCGCTGACCAGTCCCATTGCGTTGTGGTCCTCTGATTTCGAGCAATTTTGAACGAAGACTTCGACCTCTTTCCAAAGGGAAAAAGAGAGAAGGAAGAAAAAAACTCAGGTACAATCAGAAGAGGACAATTGTTACTTATGCAATTTGAAGATTACTATCGAGTCCATTCCTCAACGCGTAAAAAAAAAAAAAATACTTTTACGATTGAATTCCTTCGCGCGACAGTAATTCGACTGTGAAAATGTAAATTTTTTTCGACAAAAAATAATCTAACTCTGAAAATGTAAACTGCTTTCAGCACTAGCGATGAACATAATAAAATTTCTTAATTTGATGAGTAGATGCCACCGGATGCATACATTTTCGAGTGCGCGTGTAAGGCATCAGCAAAGAAGAATCCCGTCATTAATGAATGTAGGAAGAACGATTGATAAATTCCGAATTGATGGTTTGACCATCGGTTTTCAAGATTTATTACTATTAAATCTTCGAAACACATTTCTACCACTCGTTCCACTTTTCAAAGACCCCACCTTGATTTTTCAATTTGGGAATTACTATGTCAACGTAAATAGTATATGATACCATTGTGTCGGGACATAAAATATCCGAAAACAATTTCAAATTGTTATAAATCACGAGTTACTGATACATAATCTATTTCTCCGCTTTAAAAATCAAGAATCTCAATTAGTTCACAAGCGAAAATAAATTCGTATCGAGACAATGATGATAAATTGATTGGTCGAGACAAAGTTATTATAAAGTGAGAGATGACTATCCTTCAGGTTATGGTAAAATTTATTGATGCGGAAATTATTTATATTTTTTGTACATTTTGTGGATCAAAAAGTTGAACTTATTAGTGAGTAACAAACCGCTTGATAAGGGTGTAAATCAAAACATATCCTCGATTAAGATAATTGATAATTTCGGGAAAAAAAATCGATTACGTTTGCCTGAACGTATACAAGATGGGTTCAAGAAGAGAATTGCTCGGGACCTAACTTGTCGATTTGACCCTCTTCGATCCGACCGGTCTCGGTCGAGCCGGTGAGCCGCCGGTCCCACGGGACCACCGGCGAGCGGCGTGGTTGGCTCGGTAGGGAAGTCTCCACGCGTCCGAGTTTCCCAGCGGTCTCAGCCGTGGTTGGACTGTTATCCATGGAAGGAGAAAAGAGGGGAGGGAGTGGGAGGGATGTCGGCATCACTTTTCAAAATACACGGAAGAAGTCTCTCTTGTCTTGTCTCCTCGTCAAACCCCATGTCCAAACCCAAGAGAGCACAGGGACGTATTGCTCTCCACCTATGTTTTCATTCCTCAAATATATTAAAGAACGACATTATAATATTCACATTTAGAAACATTAAAGAAATCGAGATGTTCGATGCCGTACATAAGAATCACAAATACCCGAAAATACGTAAAGAATAGAAGTCACTCCGCCGTCGTTTTAATTGGGGTTTTACTAACATCGGCTAGAAAATTTTTGAACCAATATTCTTTTCGCCGTCGTCTAGTGTTTTTTTTAATCTATTCTTTTAGTGAGTTATCGTTTTGTAGAATAAAAAAAAAAAAGGTTTTGTGATCGGGAGTAAGGCCACAGGGAATTGCCTATTGCCTCCGTCGGATGTGATCCTACTCGTGATTAGAGAATATCGTGGGATAAGGTAATCTTTTTCTGTAGATTAATCTCGACTTCAACGGCGAAAATAAATATGTTTTTTTTTTTTTTTTTTTTTTTTTTTTTTTTTTTTTAAACTTGAAGCCGCAACATATGGGCGTAGGAGAAAGTCAAAAAGAAAGGAAAAAAAACAAAAAATTCGAAAAAAGATTTAGTGGTGTCTAATCATATACGTGGACAATGGTACGAGTTTTGTATTTATTTGAGGGAGTTAGGTAAGGATTGATAGCGAAAATTAAGCTAATCTATTATTAACTTTATTTCGCATTAACCCATT
The DNA here is from genome assembly GCA_014182715.1 of Eucalyptus cloeziana. Classification (NCBI taxonomy): domain Eukaryota; kingdom Viridiplantae; phylum Streptophyta; class Magnoliopsida; order Myrtales; family Myrtaceae; genus Eucalyptus; species Eucalyptus cloeziana. Next base: position 53,830,215 of record CM024641.1, on the reverse strand, counting down.
TAAAAAACCCATAAAATATTATTGATTTTATCGGAAAATTGCTTTCATGAAATAGTTGGAATTGAAGAATCTCTCATGTTTATTGTTTTGGCACCACACATGTTGGTACGAGATAGTTTAGCAAAGAATTTTTCTTTTTATGAATAGGTCGACGAATAATGATCTTATCGTGCCGCCGATTTTATTTCGTTTCCGTAATTTGTTTATTAAGTCGAATAATTACGTGCGAGAAAATGGAAGAAAATTTCGTGGTGTGAAAGCGAGCGAGCTTCGCGAATCGATTCGGTTCATTCGATTCGGCATTCTTTTGGCGCTCGGTTTTTCGCTTTGGCATAATTTTTAGGGGAAGAATATCAATTTGTAGGCCTAATTGGCTTTTCTGTAATGTTCTTGTCGTCCATTGAGCTATCTTTTCGCTCGTACAGATGTGATATACAGCTATTAATTGAATCACATTTCGTATCCGTCCCTTTATTTTTTTAGCAAGGAATCTAGCTGTCCGATATAAGAGAATAAAACCAGAGAGAAACCACCCCCAAAAAGAGAGAGAGAGAGAGAAAGAAAAGAAATAAAGATATTCTTTTTAGTGGTTTCTAAGAAATTCTGATTTTGGGAATATACTGGATTATGAGTATGTGTGTCTCCACGTGAATACACACTATCCCATCAATCTAGCAATATATGAGAGAAATACAAAAAAAAATCATAAATCTATTGTAATTGTGTCAGTTTAGTGTTAATTTTTTTTTTTTGGCCAATTTGTTCCTAAATTATTTTTTATTAATTCAATCATAAACCTCTTGCATTTAAATTAGTTTAGTCCATCCAGTCAATTTTGGACAGTCGGCACTGACAATGGTCGCTAGCTGACCATCGTCGGCCACAAGCGACAATGTTGCGGCTTTTGCCCAAAGCTAGCTAGGGTCGGGACTTCCTCGCCCAAAGCTAGCTAGGGTCGTTGGCCCTAAAGGAAGGGGAAGGGGAAAAAATTTAAGAAAAGAAAAGAAAAATATTATAATATTTCAAAAATTATTAAAATGTTATTTAAAAAATGCTACGTAAGTGTCGACAGGCCAAAATTGGCCGAATATACTAAATTTGTACAATCGCAAAAATTTTAGAATTTAATTGGCCAAAAATTAAAGTTTATGACTGAATCAGTATAGTTGCAATATGTTTATGACTTTTTTAGTAATTTTTCCATACATATACATGGCCAAACAGTGATTTATAGTGCATCACCTAAAGAGAAATTCGAAGGGCATCAAGTAAAATTACAGAGTAAAATTTAGATTGCTCAATTCACTAGGGTTAGATATGCACTCTCGGCCAGCCGCCGCCGCCGCCGCCGCCACTGTTGCTCCTGCCGCCACTGCCGTGTGATGACAATCTCTCCCTATCTTTCTCCGAGAAATAATCTGTCTCTTCAGTCGATTACGGCATGACGGATGAAACGTGCGATAACAAGCTACTTCGGCATGCACTCGGCACATGTGAGTGCACAAAGCACCCCCGCTTCGGTTCTCAATCTGCTCAATAAAAAAGACTAGTGAGTACCCATGGAAAAGGAAAACCCTAGTCCTCCCATTCGTTGATCTTCGAACAGAACAAGAAAGTAGTTGAAAATGGGTGTCTGAAAGTTTGATAACGACACTATGTACCTATAAAGTTAAACCAAAAATATAAAGTAACTCTGAATTAATCATGGCCATGTCCAATGACCCTATTATTTCAAACCCTTTGAAGGATCTTCTTTACTCCACTATAAAATATATAGAATGTAGATTGTTATTTATGGAAATTAATCGTCCATTACGTTGTTATTGATATAATACATATGCATATGTATGTATGGGTTAATGCATTGAAAATCTCAAAACTTATCATGAGAGTACAATTGAGTCTTAAAACTTTTAAAAAATGCAATTAAATATTAAAACTTGTCACAAAAGTGGAATTGAGTCCTAAAACTTTCAAAAAATGCAATAAAATCTTAAAACTTGTTAGCATTTTCCAATTTTCAATTTGGACCGAATTAATAAAATAACTTGATTACACCAACTTAACAAGTTTTAGGAATTAATTGTACTTTTTGAAAGTTTTATAACTCGATTCCATTTTTGTAACAAGTTTTAAGATTTCTAATATATTCATCTCTATACATTAAGAGATTTCTACCCTAATTCAAACTAAGATTTTTTAAGAAAAAAATATCCAATAGGTTCTAAACTCATCATACGGATACCAATTTAATCATTATCTCTTTAATCTGCTCAATTTACTCATAAATCTTTGTGCGAAATTCGAACGTAACATTTTCAATTAATTTTAGTCAGAAATTATTGGCGTGGCAGTCTAGTCATTGTCAGTCGGCTATCTCACGCGGGACACCGCCATTCAATAGGAGTAGGGTTACAGGTTGCAGTGTGGATAACGCAGTATACAACTTCAGATTTATAAATTTCCGAAATGGGTTAATGCCATAGGGACATAATGCGAGGATTTCTTAGTGGAGTAGATGGTGATTATGAAAGTGAGGGGTGGCCCTATGGGGCGCTCGTGTCGGATAGCTAAAAAAATCTGGTAGTTGGGGGATTAAGATAGTGGCTGCATACAGTTTTTCTGGTGCAAGCAACAATAATAGGACATAATTAGGTTTTTGATTTTGAGAGCATCGAATAACACGTGGGTGTATAGTTCATTTTTCTTATCACATGAATAAATAAAGCTAAGTGCAATTAATTTGTAGCCGCGAAATAAATTGCTAATCTGGATGTGATTGTCTGTAATTCCGTTCCTGTGATTACACAGTTTTTATGCAATTAGATCTCCTAATTCGCGTATTAATTACCGGGAGGAACTTATCCCGTGGTCGCGAATAATACGGCTAATTTTTTGAGCCTTTTTATTTTTATTTCTGTACTATTCCAATTTAGACTGCTAATAACTAAGAATTAAGAATGTATTAGCCAAGATAGTCACTTAATTGTTCTTTTTAACACGGCAGGCTTATTTGCTCAGGTTTCTTTAGTGAAACAAATTAGGAAACCCTAAGTTCAACATTATCTAATAATAATAATAATATCTTGAGCAAAAGGATGTTATAAGTGGATACACACAGTTATGAGACTTATGATATTCAACGGAGGATCTCATTCCCTCGTAGTCAATCAGAAGTCAACTCGAATGAAAATCATTCTTGTCATGGTATCCAAAGTTAAATTCTCGCGTTCATACGACGACATGATACCCGAAAATGTGGAAATTTAATCCTCATATATATGTTCGAGAAAGGATGTCGGTTTTCTTACCATTGTTATTTCGCCCAAATGAAAGCACTATATTCAATCATCAGCACATGTCGGGTTTTTACTCCATTTGCTGTCCATAAAGTGAATTGTATTCATGGATGACATTGATAGCGCACGGTATTAATGCTACACTCTACAGCAAACAAAAGCACAAAACCCTTTGTCAAATCTCATGCCTTTCAGGCGACACGAATCCTCCCTTCTCTTGATCTTTTGGCATATATCGCGGCTGTATTTATTTTTGCAGAAAATAGATAATTTAAAAAAAAAAATCCTAAAAGCAATCATTCAGAATAATTTGATAACAAGAAATGTTCTCATTATTGACAATTATCTATCTCTCGATATTTATAAGAAAATAATATTTTTCATTTGTTAATCTTTGTATTTGATGCGGGTGATCTCTTTTAAAAAAATATTTTTCAGATAATTCATTCTTCATAAAATAACATAACGAACATTTCCCTCAATGTTATAGAAATATAGAGAAGAGAGAAAAATGGGTTAATACCATAAAAAATCTCAAATTTACCATTCTTAGTTCCTATTAAATTTTATCATCAAATTTCCAAGTTAGATGACGCATGCTAATTGGTGGGTATATCAGTTTGGGGTGTTACTGATTAATAATATCGATCAAATTTAGCATAAATTAATAGATAATAAATTTATCATAAATGCATCAATTCGAGGTTTTTGGAAAAGTAAATATGTCTCAAGTGTATGAATTTAAAATTTTTACAGAAGTGTATCAATTTGGAAAATTTTTGTCATATTAATTCGAGAAAAAAACATGGCCATCTGCTTTGATGATAACGGTGTTTACGTGAGGACACGGGAGACGTACGGACTTGGGTTTTGGAGTGAGGGTTGGTCGTGTAGGAGCAAATGCAGACCGTAGGCGCAGGAGGACGTCACTGTCGCACAGAAACCTTTCAAACATTCATTTATTTATCATCATATTTTAATAAAACCATGTTTTGTTAACTTAAGCATCTTTAAAAAAAAAATTCACATGATATTATTTTATCTATTAAAATTATCATTAAATAAACATGTTTAGGGACTCTAGTCGTTTGCGGGTTTGATGGGTGTAGCGAATTCAGATGTGGTTGAGCTGATCTATCATTGTCCCCATCGTCATCATCCGTCGCATTTTTGCAGTCAAATCACAAAAACGAAATAATTATTTTTAAATTGCGATTATGTATTTATTTATATTATTATTGTTATTGTTATTTATTTTTGGGCGAGTATGCAAAAACATCTGAAAAGATTCTCTGAGGTTTTCTTAATCATAGCTCCATATGGGGGTAGACATATCTCTTCTTGTCTTGAATGACCTGATCCGATTGAAGATTTGAGTTTTTTTTATTTTCTGTTCTTTTCTTTTTCTTCCCTTTTCTCCTTTTTTTCAATTTTCTTGGAGAAAAAAATTCTGTAAAAACAGAAAATGTATGTAAAGGAGCGAGTGAATACGTGAATCAACACAATACAAACGCAAGTGCAAAAATAGAAAAGTTGCACCGACGATCTTGACTTTTCATAAATCTTGCGCATTTCGGTTTCTTTTAATCCTGAAAATATTCACGTGTATTTTTTCTTTAATTTTTGAAAAATTAGTAACGAAACAAAAAAAAAAAATGTTGTATTTCTGGCTTTTTTTGGAAGCAAGGTAAAACGTGGGGGCAGTCATTTGGATGAGGTCATGCTCTCGTAAAATTTATTTCTTTAGTATTCCCATTTATGGCAATTTCTTTTGGAACCATATTTTAATGAAAAGTGGTTTTTTTATTTTTTATTTTTTGTGGCGGGGGGAGGGGCGACTCTCTCGAAAGGCATGGCTAATAGTAATAGGTCTATAGTGACGGTTGTTGTCTTTTCCTAAATACCATTCAACAACCCATCTTCCGCGATTTCGGTCGCTTGCCCACCTCATTATTCCTCCATTTTTTTTAAAATTTATTTATTTATTTATTTCTCATTTCATTTTAAGAACTGGAAAAACGAAAATAATCCCCCCCAAAAAAAAAAAACCCAAAGAAAAGGAAGACAGGAAAAAGGAAATATCGGTTCTAAACCAGCAGTAGCACGGACCGATCCGCCGAACACGCGTGATTCTAACATCTCTCCCCCGAAGAATTCTCTACTTATTCTTCTTCCTTTCACACCCGAACCCAAAAAACAAGCAAGACACTGCCAAAAAAAAAATTTAAAAATTAAAAAAGAAACATTTCTTTTTTCTCTTCTTCTTACCGATTTTTTTATGACGGTTTTGCCCTCCGCCCCGCCCCATCACCATTCACCACCACCAGTAACACCCTCTCTCTCTCTTTCATGAATGACCCACTCTGATCTTTTGAGTGTAACAGTGAGCAAAAGGCGAAAGGGAAAGAAGAAGAAGAAGAGAAGAAGAGAAGAAGAAGAAGAAGAAGAAGGGCTTTCGGCCTTCAAGGTCCTCCTCCATCTCCTTCCTCTGCCCTGTTCTTCCTCCTTGCCTCCATAGAAGAAGGGCCAGAGAGACGTGTCTCCCGGCTAAAGCACGGAAAGATCCAATCTTTTTCCCCCACGATCCGGTGGAGGTGAGCAGTTGTTTATTCCATTCCCCTCCCCCCTCTTTTTGGCAGATCAGATAGATCAGAAGACTTGAGCAGCACCTGCCTTTCCCTTTCTCTCTCTCTCTCTCTCTATAACTCTCTTTCTTCTTTAAGTTTCATGGTGGGAGAAGGGTACTTTCTCGAAGCCCGAAGCATATCGGGTTCACTTCACTTTCCCACGATCGATCGATCGGTCTCCTCTGCATTTATTGCCCCGCATGCTTCTGCTTCTGCTTACAGAGCTCTGTAGCTCCCTAACTATCATGCCCCTCTGAAAAAAGTTCCCCCGAAACCACCACCGAGACCGACTCCCTCTGCCCTTCTCCACTTCTCTGGTCATGGACTCTGGCAACAGCAGCGCGAGTTCGCAGTCCTCCGGCGGCGGCGGCGACGACGAGCCGTACCACCCACGCGCCGACATCTCCTCCCTCTTCAACGCCTCCGGCCACCACCAGCAGCCGCCGTCGCTGCACCAGCAGCAGCAGCAGCAGCAGCATCATCATCATCAGCTGATGTTCGACCCGTCTTCGGTGCTGTCCAACTACTTCGACCCGTTGACCCGGTCAGCCCCGCCCCCGAGCCCCAGCCCGCTGCTGAACCTGGACGCCGCTTGGCCCCGGAGCCCCAGGCCCGACCACGGCTGTGCCGATCTGGGCGGCGTCCCGCAGCAGCAGTCGCCCTTTCTGGGCTTCGGCAGGGGGCCGCCGTCCGGCGGCGGCGGCGGCGGCGTGGCCCCGGTCCAGTTCCCTCTGGCTCAGGAGGGCTCGAAGGCGGTGCAAGGGCAGGCCGCGGCGGGCCCTCCGTCGGCCGGCGACAACAACGGCAACGGCGCCGGGAACGCCAACGCCCCTGTGCGGAACCCGAAGAAGAGGTCGAGGGCGTCGCGGAGGGCGCCCACGACGGTGCTGACGACCGACACGACCAACTTCCGGGCCATGGTCCAGGAGTTCACCGGGATCCCGGCGCCGCCGTTCGCGTCGTCGCCGTTCCAGAGGAGCCGTCTCGACCTCTTCGGGACGGCACTGCGATCGGGCCACCTCGACGCCTCCTCGTCGCCGTCGCCGCCGTATCTCCTGAGGCCGTTCGCCCAGCGGTTCCATCACCACCCTCCTCCGACCACTTCGTCGACCCCGTCGTTCCTGGGTCCTTCGGGCATGATCGACGCCTTGGCTTCTTCTTCTCCGTCGGCGGCGACGACTACTAACACCAACACCACCAACAACGACAACGTCACTTCTGGTAACAATTCCGCGACCACCAACGCTAGCACTACTACTAATAATGCAGCTCCTCCATTGCCATTTGGCCTCTTGAAGCATCCGCAGAACCTGCTCATCAACATGAACACCCAAAACCCGATTCTTGATTTCGGAAACTCCCTCTTCCAAGCCTCTCTCAAGTACCCCAACCTGCCCGGACCCTCCGCAATCGACGGCGCTGCCGCCGATCATCATCCTCACCCGAATCTCCGAATGGGGGCTTTGGAGGACTTCGGCTTGAGCCACACCACGAGCATTCGGCCGTCTTCGACAGAGAGAACCCTGGCGGAGAACAATGACACGGGCGCGGCGGCGGCGAGCTGGAGCGACAGAGGAGTCGGGGACCGCGGCGATCACCATCAAGGATTATTGAGCTCTCTTGGTGGCGGCGGCAATTACGGCAACGACGAAGATCATCCTCGGAGGGCGGCGACGAACGGCGGGAGGGTTTTCGCCTACTCGGGCAACGACAATTCCTCGGCCACGGACCGTTTCCACGGCGATAGAGGCCCGGAGGCCGCCGCCATCAGCACAAGGAGCGAAGGTATGGTTGAGTCGTGGATTTGTTCGTCGGATTAAGAGGAAGCTGATTATAAGATATCCGATAATCATCGACAGCCATTCTCTCTATTAGGGAAGACAGTTTATTAAGAATCAAAGGGAGGGTAGGGATTTTTACTGCATGTCATGAACAGACGACGGTCGAACGACGCCGACGCCGACGACGGCGGAGGCGGCGGGGAGGGACGTGGCTGAGGATTGCGATGCAACCCCCATGCATGAATTCTCCCTCCCCCCGAAAAAAACAAGAAAAAAAAAAAAAAAGAACATGAATATCACACGGATATAGTTTTTCTTTTTCGCCACTTCTCTTTCTTTCTTTTTCTTCTGGGTTTTTTCCTGTTCTTTTCGCTTGATTATTATCTGTAAATGATAGCATCATCTCGGCTTGAATCCAATCCCATTCTTCCTTTTACATCTCCAAATCTGTTACCGAGGAGAAAACTCCCCCATTTTTACTTCGCTTGTCCGATGATGATGTCTCTCCTCGTAACTTGCCGTGTTCGTGTTCTTGTACGATACCCTATGCGAATCATGCGAATCAGAGGGGCGAACATCGCATTGAAAACATCGCATTAACGTATGGAAAAAAGCGAAACCGAGACGGCGATGATGAATTGAAATTTAGAATCTCTTTATTTTTTTTATCTCGACTTTGGTGGGAAAGAAGATGATGTTGGTGCAACGCCCGCCCCGCCCCCCCGCGAATGGCTCGAAGATGATTTTCTCCCTTTTTGTCATGTTTCGACGAGGAGCTCCGCTTTCCCACGCCATGCTTTCCGGAGTTCGAATTAATATTTTAATTTTAATTTCGATTTGATTTGATTTGCTTTTTCTATTCGGTGATTAAAAAAAAAAGAAGAAGAAGAAGGAGAAGGGGGCGGAAAAATATCATGCGGAGGAGTGATTGGTGGCGAGATTAGAGGGGGACGGTGAGCCGCCGCAATCTAAATTTTTTCAAGAATCTTTGGAGTATGCTTTTTAATTCCTGTTCTTGTTGTTTTTCGTGTCACATGCACTCCCCGATTGCACTCGGAATTATTTATTTCCATTGAATTCTAATATATTTATTATGTGTTTCGTTGCAAAGTTTTTATTCTATATCTAGGTCTATGTTACTCAATTGATGTTTGTATATATAATAACTGTTATTATTATTGTTAATTGTATGTACCTGAAGTAAGCACAGTCGAAGGCATGTCTCGAGGACCGCTGTCCCCACTAAAAGTCACACCTGATCTCGGAGGGATTTCAGCTGTTTAGGTTGATTCAAATATTTAAAAAGGGTAATAACAAAATGGAGTCAACTGACTGAAAATAACAAAAAGAGTTGATGTAAGACGCTGACATAGTTAAATTATATAGTTTTCTATCACTGTCGAATGTCTAGCTACTTTGAATTTCTATTATTCTTAGTTGGTGTATCTAAGATTTGGGATGGTGTTACGTCTGTGTAAATTTTTCTTGCACATTCACTGTTGGAAATGTGACGTGTGAATACATTCAATGAACGCTTAAGTTTGAGTACACATGTCAAGTTCTTTCAACTGATGACGAATCTAATTTAGATCTTGGAGTTCATGTCTTACTTAAGTTTTAAGGGACTTGTTTGAAACTTAGAAGGAGTAGGAGAGTGACGGTTGTGTTCATACTCTTATGTTCTTTTGACACAAGCGTCATACTTTGAAGTTGTCACAAGACAAGATTGTCATTATGTTGACGAAATTGCTACTCAAAACACGAGCGTCTGATGCAATTCTTCCCAAGAAGAAGGGTTCTTACTTTTTCTTGATCGTTTCCGAGACTTGTGTTTTGAAGCACGTTAAGAAATTTGAGAATAAAGCGATTTGAACACCTTGCAAATAGACCGATCGAGGACAATTACTTGGCCCGTCCCCAACCAAAGCAACCCTTTTCCTTATAAACATGGACGAGTGGTCCGCACCTCATCCCAACTACCAGGTCTCTCGAGAGTCTAGTCCCAAAAGTTTTTTAGGTAGCAGTTAAGATTAAAAACGGGAAAAAAAGATGTCCAACACCCCCCTCCCAAAAAAAAAACAAAACAAAACAAAAAACAAGGTTGACAGATGACTATAGAAAAGGATAACTCGGTTCCCCATCAAAAGCTACAAAAGCCAACACTTAATCAAAAACCAAATGATAATAACACATCTTTTTAGAACTGGAAAAAACTCAGAAATAAAGCTTGCCCCCCTCTCCCAAATCGACCCCTACTCCTCCTCCAAAACCGTCGTCATGATGACATTTTGCCAAAGGTTCTCTTTCTTTCATTTCATGCGTGTTTGTATGTGTGATTGATAGATCATGATCTCTCTCCTTTTTTTTTTCCCCATGTATGTTTCAATTATGCATCTCCCTTGCCTTTTTGTGTACCTTTTGGTATGATGAGAAAGATGGGAAAGAGAGAGAGCTTCAAAATTTTTTGAATCTTTGGGAACAGTTGTAGGCTATGATGGCATATGATATGAGATCTTTCTTAGGTTTTCTTTTTTTTTTCTCTTTTCTAAACAAAAAAGAAAGACCAACAGAAATTAGGTGACCTCTTTTTCACACCATCTTTTTAGTTAGGGTTTTGGCTTTTTGGCCATGGATGCACAAGTGAAGCGATGAATGCTTTAGACATGGGATTTTGTGGGTGGGATCTTAGGGTGAATCTTGAGTCACTTCTCTTTTGGGGGGAGGCATTGAGGGTGGCCCCATTCATGAAGCGGAATAGCAATTGCTCTTGAGGGCAATGATGGCTCTTCTCCCCCTCTAATTGTGTACTCATAATTCGACCCCAGCCCACCGGACCCCGGGGTCCATCCCCCCTTCGAACGGTAAGTCCAAGGACGCGTCCTGAAATAGTCACCAGATGCGACTGGACATTGAGATTATCACGGTCACTAAAGATTAATAGAGTGCTCGAAAAGTGACACGTGGTTCATTTGAAAGATTATATCGCGTGCACGGTTGTGTATGTTCCTCCTATCTTAAATTTTCAAATAAGAGGAAGAGTACCAAAAAAATCCTTAGTTTATTGAATTGGTATTTATTCAATCTTAAATTTTTCAATTGGACCAATTTAGTTTTAAACTTTTTTTATTTGTACCAATTGAGTCCATCTTGTCAATTTTGGCTAAAAATTGCTGATATGAATGCTAATATCTTACGTGGTACGGCCGGTACTGATGTGGATAATTTTTTTAATTTTTAAAATTTTCAATTTTTTTTTTGGTTTTTTCCTTTTCCTTTCTTTTATTTTTCTTTTTTCCTTCCTCTTCTTTTTCCCAACTATGGGCCAACAAGATTGCTCGCCGACCATCGTCAGCCACAGGCGAGGGTCGGTTTAGGCGAGCGCTACAACGCCGCCTAGTTGGCCCTCACCTACTGGCGACCTTGCTGACCCATAGTTGGGAAAAGTAAAATGAAGGAAAAAAAAAGAAAAAAAGGAAAAGTAAAAAGGATTAGTAATAAAAAATCATAAAATTAAAAATATATATATATATAAAATTATCCACATTAATACTAGCCATGCTACATAGAAAAGCCAATGTTCATGTTAGCGATTTTTTAGCGATTTCCAACTAAAATTAGCCGAATGGAGTCAATTGAAACAAATGCAAAATGTTTGGCACTAAAATTGATCTAATTAAAAAGTTTATAACTGAATTAACGCCCATATAATAGGTCTAGACCTTTTGATACTTTTCGCTTCAAATGAGTCAATTGATCATAGGGATGACTAGCCAATCAATCCTATTACTATTATACGGATATCAATTCAGTTATAAATTTTTCAATTTTGTTAATGTAATCATTTTGAAAATCACCGACATGGCACCTAGTTATCGCCGGCCATTTTACGTGACATGCTGACGTGGATAAGTTGTGGATCGTCATGTTAGCGATTCTCAACGACAATTGATCAGAAAGATTACATTAAAATTTCATATAAATGTTTAGAATTATATTGGCAAAATTAGAAAGTTTAAAATTAAATTGGCAGCTATACAATGGGTTTAGGACTGATAGGATACCATAGATTGTTTTGACTAGACAGGGTGATATTACTACTATATCTAATAGAGGAAAAAGAACATGTTTGAGTTTTCAAAATCCACATGATTCTACATGGTCCCAATACCGTATAACAGCTCATGAAAGCACATGTGCATTATGCCAGATCAAAGGCTTACTCGGAAAGGACTTCTTTGTCGAGGTCTAAAAACGACCATAAAAGGATGGCGCTTGTGATTCAGAGCGCGTTCCCAGCATGAACACGGCCACGACAGTGATCACACGTCAGTCGACAGCACGAACATTTTACAGCAAAATGAACTGGCTTAGGGCTACCCCCCAACCGGTACGCAGTAATGCACGCCGGTCAGCGGGATCATCCAACCCGGGTTTGACAATAAGTTTTCACTTTTTTCACGCTTCTCCTCTATCGTTTTCACATGAGTTTGGCAGAGGACTCGTAGCAGCAGTAGGTAAAAAGTGAGACACGACAAAAAGCAAAGCCCAACAAAAGGTGCAGCTACTAGGGAGAAGATAAAAATGTGGTCCCCGTTTCTTGAGCGAAAATGGACTGGAAAAGATCAGTACATTGATTAAACCAGACTCCCTGTTTCAGTCAGTTGAAGTGTACTCCATACATGAATTCGAATGGTGGGCGGTCCGCAATCAATCTGACTCGGAAGTTACACGATAACGAGGTGGGAGGTATCCTATAGTGGTGGTCGCCAACTTGAACCTCCTCGTGATGTAGTGTGCGGTCGCATAGGCGAAATCCCCGTCATACGAGACAGTACGGAGAGACAAGTCCTGGAGAGTTCGTGATAATGATTGCTTGTTTTACAAGCCCGCAAATATTCATGCGTATTGCGGGTTCCACATTATTCTCCGATGTCTGTTAAAGTTTGTTGCCTGGAAAGCAGAGATTTCTCGTCATTGTCGTCCAAATCAACCCATTCCTCTGTTCCATAGTCTCTGTCGATTGCCTTCTCATAAGCACCATTCGCTTACTTGCATCAAGGTCGGTAATATCTTCGCCTGTATGGGGGCTATCAACCTCAATCTGCTGCATTTCCATGAGCGCATCCATTCTAGCATGCTCTCTATCTCTCCAGTACGTACAGTAGAGGAAAGAGTAAATAAAGCAACAGATGGCCATTGGAATGCCCATAGCAGCATAAAGTGCCTTGGCAAGTGATGCAGCATTTTCTCTGTCTGTCTCGATCTCTATCGAGTCGGATGATCCCTCGGGGATTGGTTTATACCCATATATATGCTGAGCGAGAATACCGACCAGTGGGGGAGCAAATGATGCCAGGATGGACTCAAAAGAGTTGTCCAGTGCGTAGATGCTCGTTCTGGATTTCTCAGGGATGATCTCTGCGAATATTGGACTACGCTGCATTAATATATGCAGGAAATTAACTGGAGAAATATACAGTAGCAGTACAGCTTCAAGCTACAGAATTGAATGTAGGAGCATCAACTTAGAACTTGACAAGTGACATCTAGTAACCATGTTGGTGTGATGAGAATGCAGTAGAATCCACTAGTTACACTTACTTGTTCGTGGCCGGGGCACACCAGGATGTGCACAGCCCCATGATAAATAAAACAAGACCATGCATGAAGGCTCTGGAAGGATCATCGGGCAATGCTAGAAGCAAAATCGCAGCTAAAGGAATGGCCGAAGCAGTGCTTATCTGCGACAAGATTATTCTTCCTGAGTTGGGCAAGCGCTTAGCAAGAACGTCCCCCATCCAACCTCCAAATAGACCACCAAGTGAGAAGGCGATGATGAAGACCGTAATGAGGAAAGCTGTCGTACTGTGCGAGAAGCCGATGAGCTCCAACCACATTGGGGCAAATGAAAGGGCTGACCCTGAGAATGATCCAAATACACCCTGAGCCACTATTATCTGAAAAGACGGGATTCTGATGACAGATTTCGATTCTTTAACCAGGTCTTTGACATCTGACCAGAAGGGCTTAAGCGAATTCCGATCTTTAACTAGGTTACTGTCATTGGAAAATTGAGGATCGCTTGCAAAGAGATGCACTAGAATACCAACGATGACGCTGACTAATCCAACCAGGTGAAAAGCAATTCTCCAACCGGGGATTCCCAGGAATGATGTTGAGGCTATTAAAACAGAACACAGCGATCCAAGGATGGAGCCAAGGTTCCCTGTTAGCTGCAGCCATCCAAACGCCATCCCGCGGTTGCTCTCATCTGTGCAGTCCGCAATGAGGGACTGAATAGCAGGTATCACTATTGCAAGTCCGACGCCATTCAAGCCTCTTGAAATTGCTACCTGGAAAATAATATGGAGAAATTACTAAACCCAGCAAGGTACTTTGCAATTGCATTTACATACAAGAAATCCCCCAACGAAAGACAGAGTTGCCAGAATTCTGTTTGTGAAGCAGTCATTCTTTCCTTTCCTCATTTTCATAAACTGTAGCTCAAATGTACTTTGCAGCTTGTTGAAGCAATTTGATGGTACAAACATTTCGCGCTTGCTTGTATAACAGTACTTCTCATGCTTACGAGAACTAAACAAAGATCTCCAGATTCTTTGCATGCGAATCATATCCATTTCATCCTAAATCTGACTAATCCTATTGATACAATACTTCCACACCTGAATCATTTAGATCTTTGTCGATTGTTGTGGAGATTCTGTCAAATGGACGAACGAAAAATGGAATAAGTTTTGCCCAAAGACTTTGTCAGAGGGCCTCTTATGTCTACTCATGGTTTGCTCTAGCCCCAACATAAATGCATCACGGAAAGCGCATTCAGCAAGTTGAAAGCAAATGTTCATTTCTTTGAAGGGTAGCAAATTTCATTACATAAGCAATAAAAGTAGACCTTGCTGAGTTAATTCAGCGTAAATGGGTACTTCGAAGATTGAGGACCGAGCCGACAAAACTGCAGGCTTTGTAATTACATCATCGAATCCTCATCGCGAACATTCTCTTTATAGCTAATCAACATCCATAACAAGAACATTTCTCAGATCTCTCTCTGATGCTGTACAAGTATCATTGCCCATTACCCATTACCCATTACTAGATTCTTGGAAAAAAGAAGAAGCCCAACAACCAAGCAAAAGTAATACTGAATCCATCTCCTCTCAATCATCAATCAAGGACATGCAACTGAAATATCGAGAGCCCAATCACTCACCCATCAAACTAAACACAACCCAATCACTCCCTCACCAAACTACATCCCACCCACAAAGAATTAGAGAGGGAGAGAGGGTGAGGACCTGCAGGAAAGTGGAGGAAACAGCCACCAGGAAAGTGGCGGCGGCCCAGAGGAAGGCGCCGAGAGCTATGACGCGGGCACGGTCGTGGCGGGTCGCGAGGTAAGCGGCGACGGGGTAGCAGCAAGACTGGACGACGGACCGGATGAGGGTCAGCGACCCGAGACCCGTCGGGTCCGTGTGCAGGGCGGCGCCGACCTCCCTGTACACGCCCGGGAGCAGGGACTCGTCCGCCCTCTCCATTATCCCCGCCAGGTTCACCAGCACCAGCGTCAACGTCTCGGATCTCATCTGCCTTGCTGCGTTCGAAGAAACCGAGGACGAATCCAAAAATGGAAAAGTGCCTTCGAGCTTTCCTTTTTCGGGGTGGTGAAGTGACGGTTTGACTTTGACTTATCTAGAGCGTCCAGGGTCAAAGGACAAAGTATTACTGTTCTACAAATCTTTGGTTCAATCTGAACCTTTTGATAAGCAAATAGCACTCCATAAAATTTCCAACTCTTCAAGAACTGACTTTTTGGGCGTTCTCATGAAGCATAAATTTGGGTTTTTATTTATTTATTTATTTATTTATTATTATTCAATTAATTCCCGAAAGGAGGAGATTCACTGGTTAATGGTGGACACAATCTATACATATATTCCTTGATTATGGTTAAAATCATGATTAATTTGTGAAATGTAAAAGGTACTTTTTTTATTCACGAAACATCACCGATGACCACGTTAGGACTCGATTGATCTGGGTCAAAAAATTAATGACCGAAAATAAAATGAATATCCCAAAAATGGTTGGTCCAATATGGAGGAATACAAGTTACGAACTTACGAGCTCAAAGGAGGGATTTCCTCTATCATGAATTATATGGCTTACTTGCTATTTTTGCAGTTGATGTGATTATGTCCACAATTTTATGCATTACATGTAAGATTTGAATTACATTATAGGTGTTAAAAAATTTTATTGGGTAATTATTATGGGTTGAATTTTTTGATAGTTTACACCATATGGATAGTCACTTTCAACAAGATTACAAATAAAGCCAATCCTCAATAACCTTTAGTTGGGCATCAATGGTCTTCATTTATGATCTCCCTTAAATAGAAAGTCAAATTGTACACAACGTGAGATCCAATTTGATTCCTATCAATTTCTTACCTTTTTTATAAAGTACATGCGTGGACAACACACATACAAATCTTCGAGAATCAAACTCTTAAGAAAATTTCAGAAAGAATCAAATCTCGATCGCAACTAAAAATCCATTTCTAGAATAAGTACAAATTTTGAAGAAAGGATCTAAAAAGAAGCCGCTCCTTGTCCGAAAATGGTTAACAAGTCGTCGTCCTCCCCCGACAACAACTCCTGCGACCCATCCCACGGTATCTCATCCGTACACGTGGAACGAACACCCTCTAGATCCTACCGTCTTGGCTCGCCCCACCTCATCTGTAGGCCCCACACTACGTTCCCCACCTCCCCCTCACCCGGTCAGATCCTTCGCAGTCTCCCCTCCAACGCCCCAGTCAAACCAGTCGCCTACAGAGATTTCTTCCCCGCCCCCGGAAGGGCGCAGAGTCAAAGACCAAGAAGTTTCCGAATTTCCTCCGTTGGAAGATGAAGCCGGAGACGGTGACGCTGGTGCTGGTGAACCTGGCGTCCATCATGGAGAGGGCCGACGAGTCTCTGCTCCCGGGCGTGTACAAGGAGGTCGGTGCCGCCCTGCACGCCGGCCCGACGGCCCTCGGGTCGCTGACGACGTGCCGGGCCGTCGTCCAGTCCGCTTGCTATCCGCTCGCCGCTTACCTCGCGTCCCGCCACAACCGTGACCACATCATCGCCCTCGGCGCCTTCCTCTGGGCCGCCGCCACTTTCCTCGTCGCTATTTCATCCACTTTCCTACAGGTACCCTCTCTCTGTATATATATATATCTTGGTGGGTAGGATTTAGTTTGGCGAGGGAGTGATTGGGTTGTGTTTAGTTTGATGGTTGAGAGATTGGATTGCTTTCCGTTTTCGTCGTTTTATATTTCGCATGCTTGTTCTTGAATGACAATTGGGAAAGATGTGGAATTGGTCTGTTTCTGTTTCGTTTTCCAGGTGGCGATTTCGAGAGGCTTGAATGGGATCGGACTTGCGATAGTAATACCTGCAGTTCAGTCCCTTGTTGCAGACTCTACGGATGATAGCAACCGTGGGGTAGCGTTCGGATGGCTGCAGCTCACGGGCAACATCGGCTCCATCATCGGATCGCTCTGTTCTGTTTTAATAGCCTCGACATCCTTCCTCGGAATCCCCGGTTGGAGAATTGCTTTTCACCTGGTCGCCATTGTGAGCGTCGTTGTCGGTGTTTTGGTGTGGCTTTTTGCTAACGATCCTCGACATTCTGAAGACAGATACGTAGCGAAAGATCTGAATCCACAGAAGTCCTTCTGGTCAGAACTCAAAGAACTAGTTAAAGAAGCGAAATTGGTCATGAGGATCCCATCTTTTCAGATATTAGTGGCTCAGGGTGTATCTGGGTCATTCCCGTGGTCGGCTCTTTCATTTGCTGCAATGTGGTTGGAACTCATTGGCTTCACTCACAATACAACAGCATTGCTCATGACAATCTTCATTATTGCCGCCTCACTTGGCGGTCTCTTCGGAGGCTGGATGGGGGATATTCTGGCCAAGCGCTTGCCCAACTCAGGTAGAATAATCTTGTCACAGATAAGTTCTGGTTTGGCGATTCCTTTAGCTGCGGTCTTGCTCCTGGCATTGCCTGATGAGCCTTCCACAGCCTTCATGCACGGTCTGGTTCTGTTTATCATGGGTCTGATCATATCATGGAATGGCCCAGCTACGAACAAGTAAGTGTAATAAGTATATCCTATTACCTCTTCTTGTAGGAAATTGGTTTTTCAATATATTGTTTGTCCAGATAGACTCTGTTTTCAATGGTGCTTCCCCTTGTAGCACTGCACTTACTGCAATTCTGTGTGCCAAATTAGCAGCTTTAGTTGCTAAAGTACTTCTCCAATTGATTTCTTGCAAATATAAACGCAGTGCATAGTCCAATATTTGCAGAGATAGTCCCTGAGAAATCCAGAACAAGCATCTATGCACTGGATCGCTCTTTTGAGTCCGTCATAGCATCATTCGCTCCCCCAATGGTTGGGAAACTGGCTCAGCTTGTATATGGGTACAAGCCAATTCCCGAGGGATCATCCCACTCTGTAGAGATAGAAACAGATAGGGAAAATGCTGCATCGCTTGCGAAAGCCCTTTACACAGCTATCGGAATCCCAATGATGATCTGTTGCTTTATTTACTCTTTCCTCTACTGCACGTACCCGAGAGACAGAGACTGTGCAAGAATGACTGCACTGATTGAATCAGAAATGCAGCAGATGGAGGTCGATAGCCCTCACTCAGAAGAAAATCCTGATGACCTTGATATGGTGAAGTTGAATGGCTGTTATAAGAAGGAGAGGAGCATGATCGACATCAATGACGGAATGGATGAAAGTATCGACTTGGATGACAACGACGAAAAATCCTTGCTTTCGAGGCAGCAAACCTTTGCGGATGTCAAAGAATAATGCAAACCTGCAAGTCCTGACTCTTCTAGGAATTATAAGATCAACCAACTTTAGAGCACTTGTCTCTATAAAGCTGTTCATATGGGGATGCATGTCCGGGAGATGTGATCCTGACACTTCTACGAGAAAATATTGGCTGGAGATGTGATCTTGACTCTTGTAAAAAGAGAGTTAATGTGGGTGACTACCATGATAGCTATGTATTTCCACTTCATTATGGTGTCATCTGTAAGCCAATGGATATCAGGCTGTTTAGATATTGAGTGCACTTAAATTGACTCGAACAGGGAGATCTGTCTATTTTGGATCGTCCTCTATGGAGTTTCGGTATGTTCTGTCAATGTCGTTGCAATTTAATAACATCACCCTATATTTGCCCTACGAGTAATCAGTTCTAAGTGGGTCGGTTCTCATCCTAAAATTAGGAACCATACCCGATAGGATTGATTCCCGGTCAATGGAACTGGCAATGGACCTTGTCTACCTAGAAATCAGCAGTGTTATTTTATTTTCTTTATGGTTTCTGCTATAAAAAAATAAAATAAATTCATAAGGAACCATGAACGTACTGCTCAGTCAATATTTTGTCTTTAATTTTTTTTTTAAAAATGGTTTATGCTACAAAGAGATTAAAAATAACATGGGTTGTTTTTGCCGGTTCGGTCCAATCCGGTTGATATGGCTCCTTCCTAGGAACCAAATCGATTACCCAGAACCAGCTAGTTTGTTCAATCTCCAAATTGGATTGGAAACAATACACACCCTTAATTTTCCTTGTGAAGGTCGGTGGCGGCGGTGGCCTGACAATGGCAATGTGAAGGCAACCCCTAATTTTCCTTTCAAAAGTACCATTTTGCATCTTGTGTTTTCATGTTAGACACCAAATTGCATATTCCATCGTGAAACAACTTACATTTATTCATACATAACCTTGTTTCTTTTCGAATAACCTCTGTTCATCTTCTAGTCTTGAGACTTCCAAAACAAACCCTAATTGAACAAGTCTAATCTAGGTACCCTAATTAAGCTTTCGCCGCTCTTGCTGGCTATCGACCACCTCCGATTGCCATTCGCATCTTTTATGCTACGGCCATCCTCCAACCCGCCCCATCCCTAGTCTCAGCGTTGTCTCTCCACCTTTGAAGTGAGGCCGCCAACCTCCTCTAGGCCATGGCCCATGGGTAGCCCGTGACCTTGATGACCTTGACCTTAGATCAAGGTCCCAACCTCTTCATGACCATGGACGACCTTGATCGAGGTCTAAAATAGTAGGGCGTGTTTGTTATCTTTAATATTCCATCTCTCTTGTGTTTTAGGTAATTAGTGTATTGAAAAATAAATTATTTCCACAATAAGAATGGTTAAACAAGTTCTTTGAAAGCATTCGTTAACCCCCCAAAAAAAGTGTTGGGAATTAGTCATCTGCTTAAATGTGTTCAAAGAACCAAGGAATCCAAAAATGGAAGAGTGCCTTCGAGCTTTCCTTATTCGGGATGGTGAATTGACGGTTTGACTACATGGGAGCGTCAAAAGACAATTGGATGAGAGGCTAAGAGTGTGTATAGTAATATTTTTATTCTCGGGAACAATTTCTATTTAGAAATATTTTTTTCTATTTTTATTCTCTGGGCAAGTTTATGAGGAGAAAACACATTTTGTAACTACACAATTTTTTTTTTTTTTTTTGGAATGGGCAAGAAAAAGGGCAAACATGGCTTGGTGGAATGGGCAAGGATGAAACCACTAAGAAGGGGGTGATCCTAAAGTTGGTGCACTTATTTATACAAAATCATCAAACCTTTAAGCAAATGATATCGGAAATCCATGGAACATAAACTTATTCAACTATTATGAACACAAGACAAATAATAATACAAAAGATTTATTTGGAGCCATCTAATTTTCTATTAAAACAGAATTGTAGATAATATTAAAGGATGTCTTCAATAGAATGTTAAGGGAAGAAAACGTATTCTCTCAGCGAGATTGTCAAGGTGTCGCAACCTACTATTATCCTAAAAAAGGGCACTTAAAAATCCATATGGTAAAGCCCTAAGAGGTAATTTTATTTAAAATTCAATTTTCATCAAAAGTATTTCACTTTTTTTTTAATGTTTAAACTAATTCTAAATTAGAATTAGCACTAAAATCTAGTAAACTACTCAAAATCAAATTTCTAATGTTTTCCTTAATTTCTGAATTTTTTATTTTTTATTTCAAAAAATGGGGACTCAAATTGAGTCATGAGACTTGGTTCGTATATGGATCTCACCTGGATCATATGTTGATTATGTGAAGATAAGCATCAGATTACACTGAGCTTGTTTTTCTAAAATGATATTATTTTCTCCTTTTGTTCCTGGGATCACAAAAGTAGATTTTTTTCTATTTTTTATTTCTATGTCAAATCTATTCCATGGCCACCGATCTATTTAGGGGAATAATAAACATATTTCTGCTCTTTTTTATTCCAAGAAATAATAAAAACATAAAAAAAACTAGAACGAAAAAAAGGAGAAATATAAATGTTATCAAATAAGCCCTAAATATCTTTATTTTACATTTTTTTTTTGTTCAATTTGAACCTTTGATAAGCAAATAGAACTCCAAAAATTTCCACCTTCTTAAAAAATAAATTATTGGGAATTCTTATGATCATTGTTGGACACAATCTATACATAAATTCCTCGATTATGGTTAAAATCATAATTACTTTGCAAAATGAAAAAGGTAAAATTTTTGTTCGCAAGTTGTTGATGACAACATTAGGATTCAATCGGATCTAGGTTAAAATGTTTATGATTTGATTGATCGAAAATAAAATGTTTATAATTGAATTGACCAATAAATAACATGTTTAATCCCCAAGAAAAAAGGGTTCGTCCAACATGATATCAGAATACAAGGTACGAGCTCAAATGTGAGATTCCCTCTATTATTAATATGCCTCACTTTCTATGTTTGTCCTTTTCTTATACTATTATAGTTGTGTATATGATGTGATACTTCCACAATTTTATGCATTACAAGTAAGATTTGAATCACATGCAATGAAGGGTGTTAAAAGTTGTGTTATGTAATTATAATGGGGCCGAATTTCTTGATAATCTTAATCATTCAGAAATTTGCTTTCAATAAGATTATAATGAAGCCAATCCTCGTGAATCTTCTAGTTGGGCATCGATGGTCTTCATTTATGATCTACCCTAATTAAAAAGTCAATTTGTTTTTATTAGTCGAATAGAAAGTCAGTTTATTCACCGCGTGAGATGTACCGTAATTCATATTATTTTTTCCTCCCTTTTTAAAAGAAGATGCATAGACAGTTAGACACTTATACAGATCCTTAACGATCAGATCATCGATGTCGGATCTCAAAAGAATAAATCTCGATTGCTTGTTTGAAAATCTATTTTCGGGTCCCGTAGATTTTTCAGACAGAACCCAGAAAGAAGCAATGCGCCCTGATTGGGCGAGCATAATAGAAAGAGGTGCTTCTTGTCCGAAAATGGTCGGCACGTTGTCCTTCTCGATTTGCTTCCCCGCACCGAAAGGCAAAATTCCCCCAGCAACTCCTTCGACCCTTCCCACGATCGTACGGTCTTTGCCCGACGCTCGGCTGCAGCCCCCGCTACGCCCTCCCGCAGCCAATCAATCCTTCACAGTCCCCACGAACACGCCAGTCAAACCGAAGAGAAGTCGCCAATCTCCCTCCGTTCTCGGAACGGCGCAAGAACGCGCGATGAAGTCGGAGACGGTGACGCTGGTGCTGGTGAATCTGGCGTCCATCATGGAGAGGGCCGACGAGTCCCTGCTCCCGGGGGTGTACAAGGAGGTGGGCGCCGCCCTGCACGCCGATCCGACGGGCCTCGGGTCGTTGACCCTGTTCCGATCCATCGTCCAGTCCGCTTGCTATCCGCTCGCCGCTTACCTCGCGTCCCGCCACAACCGTGCCCACGTCATCGCCCTCGGCGCCTTCCTCTGGGCCGCCGCCACTTTCCTCGTCGCCATTTCCTCCACTTTCCTACAGGTCCTCTCTCTCTCTTGGTGGGTGGGATTTAGTTTGGCGAGGGAGTGATGGGGTTGGGTTTAGTTTAATGGGTGAGTGGTTGGGTTGTTTTCTGTTTTCGTCGTTTTATATTTCAGTTGCTCGTTCTTGAATGACAGTTGGAAGGAGACGTGGATTTGGTCTAGTTCTTTTGTTTATTGAGGTTTCTCTGAAGATAACTGGAATTTAAAGTTTAGCATAGTATAATGTTTGAGCAATGGAAGCATTTTACTTCTTGTTCCGTGTTCTAGAGACCTGGATAGTTTGAATATCGCAACAAGCGGTTGGTATCGCAATGCCCTACTATGGCACTCTGCTCGGATGATGTAATTACGTAGCTTGTGGCACGGTTGTTTGCCCTTTAAAATTTGTCGGTGTGATGGAACTGAACTGATCTGGACAGCGTGTGGAGTAATGCTGCTGCTCAGTCTAGGATTCTTGACCATCTGTTATTAGCAATCCCGAGTTAATGTGGCAGTGCTTTGTATTATCTGTTATTGAATGAGACTTTGTGATGTTTAAAGGAATTCCAATTTACCATTTGCTTTGAACTTGCCAAATGCAAACCCTCCCCTCCCCCACCCCCCCAAAAAAAAAGCGTATGCATGTAGAGTTTGAGACTTGGGCAAAGTTTACCTGTAACTAGCTCTGAAAAGAACCAGGAAGGAAGAGGAGATGTAAAAGCTTCCAGCATTCACTAGATACAATCACGTTACTAGAAGCGTGTTATATGAACCATGACTGCATACAAGAAGGTCATCTGAAGGAAACTCTTTGACAGAGCTTTAAATGAGTTGGCGTAGATCTATTGTGTCCATGATATCGTTATGTTTAGGAGGAAATGGCAGCGACTCAAACGCACAAAATTAAGTGGTTATCAAATCTGAAGTAAAGAAATAAATGACTATAGTTGTCAACTGCTTCCAAATCTTTGCTTTCTGTGTTCAAATTGTTGCTATCTGAAAGAAGGCCTGTTGTCTAAGAATTTGTGTATGCAATCATGATGTACCTTTTCCTTCTTAGTATCATCTCCCTTTTCTTTTCCAGGTAGCGATTTCAAGAGGCTTGAATGGGATCGGACTTGCAATAGTAATACCTGCAGTTCTGTCTCTTGTTGCAGACTCTACAGACGAGAGCAACCGTGGGATGGCATTTGGATGGCTGCAGCTAACAGGCAACATCGGCTCCATCATCGGATCACTGTGTTCTGTTTTAATTGCCTCGACATCCTTCCTGGGAATTCCTGGTTGGAGAATTGCTTTTCACCTGGTCGCTATCGTAAGCGTTGTCGTTGGTATTTTGGTGTGGCTCTTTGCTATTGATCCTCGACATTCTGATGACAAAAATCAAGCTGAAGATCTGAATTCACATAAGTCTTTCTGGTCAGAGTTCAAAGACCTGGTTAAAGAAGCAAAATCTGTGATGAGGATCCCATCTTTTCAGATAATAGTGGCTCAGGGCGTGTCTGGGTCATTCCCGTGGTCAGCTCTTTCATTTACTGCAATGTGGTTGGAACTCATTGGCTTCACTCACAATACAACAGCATTCCTCACAACAATCTTCATTATCGCTGGTTCACTTGGTGGTCTCTTCGGAGGCTATATGGGGGATTTTCTTGCCAAACGCTTGCCCAACTCGGGTAGAATAATTCTGTCGCAGATAAGTTCTGGTTCGGCGATTCCATTAGCTGCGGTTTTGCTCCTGGCATTGCCTGATGACCCTTCCACAGCCTTCATGCACGGTCTGGTTCTATTTATCATGGGTCTGATGATATCCTGGAATAACCCGGCTACGAACAAGTAAGTGTAACAAGCAGATTCTATTACCTCTTCTTGCAGGAAATTGCTTTCTGATACATATTTTGTCCAAATAGACTATGTTTTCAATGGTGCTTCCCCTTGTAGTGCTGTACTTCTGCAATTCTGCATGCCTAATCGGCAGCTTTAGTTGCTAAAATACTTGTCCAGTTGATTTCTTGCAAGTATAAAAGCAGCGCACAGTCCAATATTTGCAGAGATAGTCCCTGAGAAGTCCAGAACGAGCATCTATGCACTGGATCGCTCTTTTGAGTCCGTCCTGGCATCATTCGCTCCCCCAGTGGTTGGGATTCTGGCTCAGCATGTATACGGGTATAAGCCAATTCCCAAGGGATCATCCAACTCTGTAGAGATAGAAACAGATAGGGAAAACGCTGCATCGCTTGCAAAAGCCCTTTACACAGCTATCGGAATCCCAATGACAATCTGTTGCCTTATTTACTCTTTTCTCTACTGCACGTACCCGAGAGATAGAGACCGTGCAAGAATGACTGCGCTGATTGAATCAGAAATGCAGCAGATGGAGGTCGATAGCCCTCACTCAGAAGAAAATCTGGACAGCCTTGATATGTCAAAGTCGAGCAGCAGTTGTGAGAAGGAGAGGAGCGTGATTGATATCAATTACGGAATGGACGTAAGCATCGACTTGGATGACGACGACGAAAAATCCTTGCTTTCGAGGCAGCTAACCTTTGCAGACCTCGAAGAATAATGCAAACCTGCAATTCCTGACCTTTCTAGGATCAACCAAACTTAGAGCACTTGTCTCTGTAAAAGCTTTTCATGTTGTAGGCATTTCTTCTCCAAGAGACGGTCAATGTAAATGACTACTATGATAACTATTTTTTCCACTTCATTATTGAGTCATCTCGAAGTCCATGGATTTCAAGCTGTTTATCTTTCAGATATCGAGTGCACTTAAATTGATTCCAACAGGGAGACCGGTTTATTTTGGATCGTTTTGTATGGCGTTTTTGGTATGTTCTGTCAACGTTGTTGCAATTAAATAAATTACTCTATATTTTATGGGTAATCGGTTTTAGGGTAAGTCGGTTCTCATCTTGAAATAGGAAACTATACTAGATAGAGTCAATTCCCAGTTTATGGAACTAGCAACCAACCCTCTCCATCGGGAGACGAGTGGTGTTATTTCCTTTTCTTTATGGTTTCTACTATAAAAAAAAATAAAAAAACAAAATAGACTCACAAGAAAGCAGGAACATAACTGCTTGGTCAATACTTTGTCTTTAATTTTTATTTAATTTTTTTTATGGTTTATGCTATGAAAAAGTAAAATAAAAATAATCTAAGCTGTTTCTGTCGTTCGATCTGATCCAATCAATATAGTTCCTTCCTAGGAATTGGAAACTAGACCAATTCCGATGGGAGCATCTCAGAATCGATTGGTTCGATCCGATTTTCGGATTGAAGTATGATCAATGCACACCCTTAATTTGCCTTGCAAAGGCTACGGCGGCGGCGCCCGACAATGGCAATGCACAAGCAACCCCTAATTTTCCTTTCAAAAGTACAAATTTGCACCTTCTGTTTTCATGTTGAACACCAAATTGCATCTCCCATTGTTACTTTTTTTGCAAATTACCTCTGCTAATCTTGTAGAATACCCAAAATTCTAAAACAAACCCTAATTAGACAATCCTAATCCAGGTACCCTAATCAAGCTTTTGCTGCTCCTGCCCGCTGTCGACCACTTTCGACTGCCATTCACATCTTCGGTGCTACAACCATCCTCCACCCCACCCCATCTCTAGTGTCATTGTTGTCTCCCCACCTTTGAGGCGAGCCCGCCAACCTCCTCTAGCCCATGCGTCGCCCGTGACCGTAATGACCTTGACCTTAGATTAAGGTCACAACCTCTTTGTGACCATAGACAACCTTGATCGAGGTCTATCATCATAGTAGTGTGCATTTGTTATCTCCAATATACCATTTCTCTCGTGTACAGGTAATTAGTGTGTTGAAAAATAAAATATTTTCACGGGAAGAATGATTAGAAGATTTCTCTAAAAGGATTCGTTAATAAAATCCATAAAAAGTTAGAAAGTGTTGTATATCTGCCGTCCATCTTATAGCGTTTGAAGAATTGAGGAATCCAAAAATGTAAAAGTGCCTTCGAGTTTTCGTACTTGGGATGATGAATTGACAGTTTGACCACATGGGAGTGTCCAGGGTCAAAATACAGAGGAGAGGCTAAGGGCCTCTTTGGTTACATTTCTATGTTTCCGTTTTTCTGTTCTTTTGTTTTTTGAAACAAAAAAAGAACAAAATATATTTGTGTACGTAAGTTCTTTTTCTATTTTCCAAAATAAATTATTAGTTAGAGAATAGATTCGAAATAAAAATAAAAATAAAAAAATATATACTTTTTAAAGAGAAACAAGGTCATTTTAGAAAAGCAAGCTTAGTGTAACCTAGTGCTTGTCTTTACACGATTAACACAAGATCTAGGTGAGACCCACATTCAGATCGGGTCTTCGAGTCCCCATTTTTCAGAATAATTTTTTTTATAAATTTAGGAAAAAATTTAGAAATTAGATTTTTGAGAAGTTTTTCTAGATTTTAGTGTTAATTCTAGTTTAGAATAAGTTTAGTATTAAAAAAGTGAAAATATTTAGATGAAAATTGGATTCAAAATTGATAAAGTGTTTAGGGCTTCCATATATGGAGTTTTGAATGTAGTTTTCTTTTAAAGATGATGCTACGTCTTGACAACTTGGAGACTTAGCTGAGAGAAGACGTCTTCTTCCTTTGATTCTATTGGAGACATCCTTGAAGATCATTTGCAATTTTATTTTAATAGAAAATTATATGGCTCTAAAGAAGTTTTTTGCATTACCATTTGTCTTACATTCATTGCAGTTGAATCAGCCTGTGCTCCATGGATTTCCTATGTCATTTGTTTGAAAATTTGATGAGTTTGTGTAAAGAAGCGCACCAACTTTAGAATCACCTCCATCCTCAGTTGTTTTATCCTTAGTTCACGAAATGTCGTTGATGACAGCATTGGAACGAAATCGAATATGGGTCAAAATATTTATGACTCGATTGACTGAAAATAAAATGTTTAAAATTCAATTGACCAATGCATAATATATTTACCAGAAAAAAAACTATTCGTCCAACGAGATGCCTAAGCGTGATTCCCTCTATTATGAATTTGCCTCGCTTTCTATTTTTGCCCTGTTTATACCTCTATAGTTGTGTCTCCTGGAAAGAAGCAATGCGTTTTGATTGGGCGAGCAAAATAGAAGCAGAAGCTTCTTGTCCGAAAATGGTTGACAAGTCGTCCTCCTCAATTTCTTTCCTCGCACCAAAAGGCAAAATTCCCGCAACAACTGCTTCGACCCATCTCACGATATCACGTCCGTACAAGTGGGACACCCTCCAGATCGTACGGTCTTCGGCCCACGCTCGGCTGAGGTCCCCACGCTACGCCCTCCCGCAGCCAATCAAATCCTCCGCCGACTACAGTGCCCACCAACGCGCCAGTCAAGTCAAAACCAAGAAATTTCTTCCCTCGAAGGCGCAGTGACGAAGAAGAAGTCTCCGATCTTCCTCCGTTCTTGGAACGGCGCAGGAACGCGCGATGAAGTCGGAGACAGTGACGCTGGTGCTGGTGAATCTGGCGTCCATCATGGAGAGGGCCGACAAGTCCCTGCTCCCGGGCGTGTACAAGGAGGTGGGCGCCGCCCTGAGCCACTTTTATCTGAAAAGACGGGATCCTCATCACAGATTTTGCTTCTTTAACCAGGTCTTTGAACTCTGACCAGAAGGACTTATGTGAATTCATATCTTTAGCTTGATTTTTGTCATCAGAATGTCGAGGATCAATAGCAAAGAGCCACACCAAAATACCAACGACAATGCTTACCATGGCGACCAGGTGAAAAGCAATTCTCCAACCGATGATTCCCAGGAAGGATGTCAAGGCAATTAAAATAGAACACAGTGATCCGATGATGGAGCCAATGTTGCCTGTTAGCTGCAGCCATCCAAATGCCATGCCACAGTTTCTATCGTCTAGGCCATGCATCGCCCGTGACCGTAATGACCTTGACCTTAGATCAAGGTCACAACCACTTTGTGACCATGGACAACCTTGATCAAGGTCTATCATAGTAGTGCGCATTTGTTATCTCCAATATACCATTTCTCTCGTGTATAGGTAATTAGTGTGTTGAAAAATAAAATATTTTCTCAGGAAGAATGATTAGAAGAATTCTTTAAAAGGATCCGTTAATAAAATCCATAAAAAGTTAGAAAGTGTTGTATATTAGCCATCCGTCTTACTGTGTTTGAAGAATTGGAGAATCCAAAAATGTAAAAGTGCGTTTTCGTTATTTGGGACGGTGAATTGACAGTTTGACTACCTGGGAGCGTGGACGGTCAAGAGACAAATGTCATGGGCCGATTGATTAGGATCGTGATCATGCGGCGACTCAGGCACTTTGGGATCAACTTGGATCATTTCGCACACTCGCTCGCTCATCCGGATCGTAGAGAGAGAAAGTTTCTAGAGACAGAAGCTCTGGAGAGAAATGAGCCTTTGTATTGCTAAAATAGTTGGATGGTTACAAATGAGGGGGATGGCACCCCTTCTTATACTAGAGTCCCTCGGATTACATCCATTGATCAAGTTTTCATCCGGCGGACGAGATTGTACCGCTCCATCTACCAACTACCGACACTAATGGTAGGAGAGTTCTAGATTTTGGCGTAATGACCGTATCGCCCGCCCCCGGAACGTTCTGGAAGCTTACTTGTTGGGAATCCAAGTGATCGCAGGAGATCATCCTCGAGAAGGCATGGCCCTTTAGCTCCAGAAACCTCTTGGCCATGACACAAAGGAGAGGCTGAGGGCCTTGTTGGTTATATTTCTATGTTTCTGTTTTTCTGTTCTTTTGTTTTTTGAAACAAAAAAAGAACAAAATCTGTTTGTGTATGTCAGTTCATTTTTTATTTATTTCCCAAGATAAATTAATAGTTATAGAATAGATTCGAAATAAAAACAAGAAGTAAAAAAAAATACTTTTTTTGTTATTGGAAACAAAAAGAGAAACAATGTCATTTTAGAAAAGCAAGCTTAATGTAACCTAGTGCTCGTCTTTACACAATCAACACAAGATCCAGGTGAGACCCATATTTAGATTGGGTCTTCGAGTCCCCATTTTTCAGAATAATTTTTTTTTATAAATTTAGGATAAAATTTCGAAATTAGATTTTGAGAAGTTTTTCTAGATTTTAGTATTAATTCTAGTTTAGAATTAGGGTAGTATAAAAAATGTGAAAATATTTTGATGAAAATTGGTATCAAAATTGACAAAGCATTTAGGGCTTTACCGTATGGATTTTTGAATGTAGTTTTCTTTTAAAGATGATGCTACGTCTTGACAACTTGGAGACTTAGCTGAGAGAAGACATCTTCTTCCTTTAAGATTCTATTGGAGAATCCTTTAAGATTATCTGCAATTCTATTTTAATAGAAAATTATATGGCTCTAAACAAGTTTTTTGCATTACCATTTGTCTTATGTTCATTGCAGTTGAATAAGCCCGTGCTCCATGGATTTCAGATGTCATTTGTTTGAAAATTGATGAGTTTGTGTAAAGAAGCGCACCAACTTTAGAATCGCCTCCATCCTCAGTTGTTTTATCCTTACAATTTCACGAGGCAGAATTTGCTAGTTTCTTGCATCTAAAAAAACTCAAAATGTCTATGCACCTGTTTATTGTAATGCCTAAATATTTACTAGTCAATCTCTCATATCATGAGTTACTAGTCAATCTCTCATATCATGAGTGACAAACCAGTGGGACTCTCCATTGCCATTTCCAATCATCCATCTTTGATTAATTGTTACGTTGGATTTTCTGATGCCATTTTAGAATATCTTGATTAGTTAAATCTCACAAAAGTCCAGTTTTATCCAAATAACAACTGTTGAGTTTCCACTAATATTTTTAGAAAATGAAAAAAAAAATTGGGAATAGAAACTTTTATGGACGTACCAAACACATTTCTATTTTTTTTTTATTTCGAGAATATAAATTTCGTACAATTATTAAACACGTTTTCTTTGCTCAAAAATTCGTCTAGAGAATAAAAATAGAAAAAACTATTTCCAAATGGAAATTATTCTCAAAAATAGAAATATTATCATACGCACCATAAGTATCTCTCATTTACAATCTTTTGTTCAATTTAAACCTTTTTATGAGCAAACAGCACTCTAAAAAAATTTCCAACTTCTTAAAAAATAAATTTTTGGAATTCTTATGAAGTAGAATATATATATATATATATATATATATATATATATATAGGTATGTACCTTAATTATGATTAAAAATCATGATTAGTTTGTTGAATGAAAAAGGTAAAATTTTAGTTCACGAAACATTGTCGATGACAGCATTGAAATCGAATTGAATCTGGGTCAAAATATTTATAACTCGATTGACTAAAAATAAAATGTTTAAAATTCAAATGACCAATGCATAATATATTTAACAGAAAAAAAAAAAAAATATTCGTCCAACGAGATGCCTAAGCGAGATTCCCTATATTATAAATTTGCCTCGCTTTCTATTTTTGCCCTTGTTTATACCTCTATAGTTGTGTGTCCTGGAAAGAAGCAATGCGTTTTGATTGGGCGAGCAAAATAGAAGCAGAAGTCTATGATTGGTTTGAAGAACGTCTCGAGATTCAGGCGATTGCAAATGATATAACTAGTAAATATGTTCCTCCTCATGTCAACATATTTTATTGTCTATGAGGAATTACGCTTACTTGTTTTTTAGTACAAGTAGCTACGGGGTTTGCTAGTCTGATACAAGATTTCTCTTTTATCTTTTTCCTTTATTTTTTTGTCTTGCTCTTTGGGAGATAATCCCAAATAAAAGCTTCTTGTCCGAAAATGGTTGACAAGTCGTCCTCCTCAATTTCTTTCCTCGCACCAAAAGGCGAAATTCCCGCAACAACTTTGCTTCACCCATCTCACGATATCTCGTCCGTACAAGCGGGACACCCTCCAGATCGTACGGTCTTCGGCCCACGCTCGGCTGAGGTCCCCACGCTACGCCCTCCCGCAGCCAATCAAATCCTACGCCGACTACAGTGCCCACCAACACGCCGGTCAAGTCAAACCAAGAAATTTCTTCCCTCGAAGGCGCAGTGACGAAGAAGAAGTCTCCGATCTTCCTCCGTTCTTGGAACGGCGCAGGAACGCGCGATGAAGTCGGAGACGGTGACGCTGGTGCTGGTGAATCTGGCGTCCATCATGGAGAGGGCCGACGAGTCCCTGCTCCCGGGCGTGTACAAGGAGGTGGGCGCCGCCCTGCACGCCGATCCGACGGGCCTCGGGTCGTTGACCCTGTTCCGATCCATCGTCCAGTCCGCTTGCTATCCGCTCGCCGCTTACCTCGCGTCCCGCCACAACCGTGCCCACGTCATTGCCCTCGGCGCCTTCCTCTGGGCCGCCGCCACTTTCCTCGTCGGCATTTCCTCCACTTTCCTGCAGGTCCTCTCTCTCTCTCTTCATGGGTGGGACTTAGTTTGGCGAGGGAGTGATTGGGTTGGGTTTAGTTCGGTGGGTGAGTGGTTGGGTTGTTTGCTGTTTTTATCGTTTTGTATTTCAGTTGCTTGTTCTTCAATGACAGTTGGGAGGAGACGTGGATTTGGTCTAGTTCTTTTGGTTATTGAGGTCTTCTGGAGATCTGGTAAAAGGGTACTGAAATTTAAAGTTTGGCTAAGGGTTGAGCAATAGCAATGGAAGCATTTTGCTTCTTGTTCTGTGTTCTAGAGACCCAGCGGTTATGATGTAATTACGCAGCTTGCGGCACCGTTGTTTGTCCTTTGAATTTTATCGGCATGATGGAACTGAACCGATCTGGGCAGCCTGTGGAGTGATGCTGCTGCTCGGTCCAGGATTCTTGACCATCTGTTATTGGCAATCTCGACTTAATTGCGGCAGTGCTTTATATTGTCCGTTATTGAATGAGACTTTGTGACATTTAAAGGAATTCCGAATTTACCATTTGCTTTGATTTGCTAAATGCAAACACTCTCCCCCTCAATGCGTATGCATGTAGAGTTTGGGACTTGAACAAAGTTTAGCTGTAACGAGCTCTGAAAAGAATCAGGAAGGAAGAGGAGATGGAAGAGCTTCCATCATTCGCTGGATACAATTAGGTTACAAGAAGCGTGTTGTATGAACTGTGACTACACACAAGAAGTTCATCTGAAGGAAATTCTTTGACAGAGATAAAATGAGTTGGTGTAGACCTATTGTGTCAATGATATTGTTACATGTAGGAGGAAATGGCAGCGACTCAAACGCACAAAATCAAGTGGTTATTAAATCTGAAGTAAAGAAATAAATGACTATATTTCTCAACTGCTTCCAAATCTTCGCTTTCTGTGTTCAGATTGTTGCTATCTGAAAGAAGGCCTGTTGTCTAAGAATTTGTTGATGCAATCATGATGTACCTTTTCCTTCTTAGTATCATCTCCCTTTTGTTTTCCAGGTAGCGATTTCAAGAGGCTTGAATGGGATCGGACTTGCAATAGTAGTACCTGCAATTCAGTCTCTTGTTGCAGACTCTACAGACGATAGCAACCGTGGGATGGCATTTGGATGGCTGCAGCTAACAGGCAACATTGGCTCCATCATCGGATCGCTGTGTTCTGTTTTAATTGCCTCGACATCCTTCCTGGGAATCCCCGGTTGGAGAATTGCTTTTCACCTTGTCGCCATAATAAGCATTATCGTCGGTATATTGGTGTGGCTCTTTGCTGACGATCCTCGAAATTCTGATGAAAAAAATCGAGCAAAAGATCTGAATTCACATAAGTCCTTCTGGTCAGAACTCAAAGACCTGGTTAAAGAAGCGAAATCTGTGATGAAGATCCCATCT
Source organism: Eucalyptus cloeziana (assembly GCA_014182715.1). Lineage (NCBI taxonomy): Eukaryota > Viridiplantae > Streptophyta > Magnoliopsida > Myrtales > Myrtaceae > Eucalyptus > Eucalyptus cloeziana. The sequence continues at coordinate 53,796,809 of CM024641.1, read as the reverse complement.
TTTCAAATAATAGTGGCTCAGGGCGTGTCTGGGTCATTCCCGTGGTCAGCTCTTTCATTTACCGCAATGTGGTTGGAACTCATTGGCTTCACTCACAATGCAACAGCATTCCTCACAACAATCTTCATTATCGCTGGTTCACTTGGCGGTCTCTTCGGAGGCTATATGGGGGATTTTCTTGCCAAACGCTTGCCCAACTCAGGTAGAATAATCCTGTCACAGATAAGTTCTGGTTCGGCGATTCCATTAGCTGCGGTTTTGCTCCTGGCATTGCCTGATGACCCTTCCACAGCCTTCCTGCATGGTCTGGTTCTGTTTATCATGGGTCTGATCATATCCTGGAATGCCCCAGCTACGAACAAGTAAGTGTAACAAGTAGATCCTATTACCTCTTCTTGCAGGAACTTGCTTTTTGGATGCATTGCTTGTCCAAATATGTTTTCAATGGTGCTTCTCCTTGTACCGCTGTACTCCTGCAATTCTGCATGCCAAAATAGCGGCTTTAGTTGCTAAAATACTTGTCCAATTGATTTCTTGCAAATATAAACGCAGTGCACAGTCCAATATTTGCAGAGATAGTCCCGGAGAAATCCAGAACAAGCATCTATGCACTGGATCGCTCTTTTGAGTCCGTCCTGGCATCATTTGCTCCCCCAGTGGTTGGGATTCTGGCTCAGCATGTGTACGGGTATAAGCCAATTCCCAAGGGATCATCCAACTCTGTGGAGATAGAAACAGATAGGGAAAACGCTGCATCGCTTGCAAAAGCCCTTTACACAGCTATCGGAATCCCAATGACGATCTGTTGCCTTATTTACTCTTTTCTCTACTGCACGTACCCGAGAGATAGAGACCGTGCAAGAATGACTGCGCTGATTGAATCAGAAATGCAGCAGATGGAGGTTGATAGCCCTCACTCAGAAGAAAATCTGGACGGCCTTGATATGTTAAAGTCGAACGGCAGTTATGAGAAGGAGAGGAGTGTGATTGACATCAATTACGGAATGGACGAAAGTATCAACTTGGATGATAACGACGAAAAATCCTTGCTTTCGAGGCAGCTAACATTTGCGGACGTCGAAGAATAATGCAAACTTGCCATTCCTGACTCTTCAAGGAATCATCAAATCAACCATCTTTAGAGCACTTGTCTTTGTAAAAGCTTTTCATATGGGAGGCATTTCTTGTACAAGAAACAGTTAATGATGGTGACTACTATGGTAACTATTTTTTCCACTTCATTATCGTGTCATCTCCTAACTATTTTTTATTAAATAGTAAACTATACTCATATACCTAAAATATGTAATATATATATATATATATATTTTATATGTTGAATTTATATCATAAGATAGAATTAAATTCATATATATAAATAAAAATATTTTTTTGTTATTTATATTTCTTATATTAGAATTCAAATATTATTTATATTGAAATATAATTTTAATATTTTATTTTAAGAAGTTTGTTATTCAAGATAATGACTTTTCCATTATAAATATAGCAATTATATCTATCTTTATCCTACATTTTTTATGGAATAATTTTATCTGACCTATATCCCTCTTATATTTAACTTTATCTTGTCTTGAATAGGCGCTAAATGCAAAATTATCTTATCCTGAATTTTATCCTAATTGCCAAATGCATTATGTCCAAAGGATGCATGAGGCCTCAAATGAAGCGGTTTAAGGACATACTCAAGTCCGAAAAAGTATTAATAGGAGATGCACTGATTATATCTTTTTTGTCTTTTTATTATTTAATTAGGAAAATACCAAAAACCCTCCTTACTTTTAATTTATATTACTTTCGATCCTTTACTTTCAACATTATCATTTTGCATCTTGTGTTTTCATGTTGGACACCAAACTGCATCTCCCATCGTGAAACAACTATGATTTGTTTATAAATTGCCTAGTTTCTTTTCCAATTACCATCAATATTCTTAAATCCCCAACCTTCCAAAACAAACCCTAATTAGACAATTCTAATCCATATACCTAATCAAGATTTCACCGCTCCTATCTGCCATCGATCACCTCCGACCACCGTATCTTCGGTGCTATAGCCACCCTCCACCCTACCCCAACTCTAGCGTCATCGACATCTCCCCACCTTTAAGACAAGGCCACCGACCTCCTCCAGGCCAGGTGTAGCCCACGACATTAGATCAAGGTCGCAGCCTCTTTGTGACCATGGACAACCTTGATTGAGGTCAACCATGGTATTATGCGTTTGCTATATCCAATATTCCATCTCTCTCGTGTTATAGTTAATTAGTTTGTTTAAATTAAATATTTCCACAATAAGAATGGTTAAAGAATTCTCCAGAAGCATCCGTTAGTAAGATCCAAAAGATTAGGAAGTCGTGCAAAATTAGTCGACTGTCTACTTTTCCTTCCCTATTATGAGAACTTCTTCTCTAGACCCGCGTTCACTGGATCGAGGGCAACCTCTTGATTTTGTGGACCTCAATGCATTCCACTTAAGGATCCTCCAAGATCAATGGTTCTGAAGCATTGGATTAAGTGATTTCGGACTTTGGCAATGGTGGGTGAAAAATGAACCCTGGTCCGCGAACTCCTTTTCAATGCATCTACAAATGATTGAAAACGCATCGCTAAACCTCTCCAAAGAATAATTTGCGGACACCATTCAATTGGTGTTTACCAGTTCAAGTTCTGACCTGATGCTTTCTCATGTTTTCTCTTATCTTCCCCATTTTTTTGAATATTTTTGTACCCATTTTTGGAAAATGTATATTCACCAGAAAATGAACTTTTGCACATCATGTATTTTAAGTAACTAACCATTACGTTGATATAAAAATTTATGTTATGCATAATGTTCAATCTTTGCATCTTTGCATCTTTGCACCAATTGAGAGATTCAACTTTGTTTGCACATTCCAAAGGGCAAACTTCTACAGTTCGTTTGGTTTTACAAGTATCAAGAAAAATGAAGGGACAAGGAAATAAAGGAAGCGGAAGGTGAATAATGGAATGGAAATTTTTATAAAGTCCATTATTGTTGTTAATAATAAGTGACACATTCATCAGTGCGGAAAAATTCAATTATAAAATTAATGTCGAATGTACATATCATTCATCCAATAATGAACTTGTGATGATTTTCTACAGAAGTAGCAGCTTAATAAAAGTTTGTTAATCATTCGGATGTACATTGAAGGGAAATGAAGTTAGTAAATTTACATAAATATTTGTTGTCTTATCTAGATTTATTTAAAATGAGGAGCAATAATGAAAAGAGAAGGGAAATAAAAATGTGGGTTCCGCGAAAATACTTTTCCTTTATTTTAATCTATTTCCTTCAACTTCCATTATCCTTTCTCCAACCAAACAAGAAATATTTTCCTTAGATTGCTCCAGATAGTTGAAAAATTAGTAAAAAGGTGAGGCTATTTCCACACCCATTATAGCTAGATCCACAGCCCATTTTGGTGGACCGACCATAATTACCCTTGCTCCTAAACCATTCCATCTAGCCACGCTTCCTCTCTCTCCTTGATTGCCGGGTGTCCCTCCTCCCTAGTTTTTCCTTATTCTTCTTCGTTTTCCCGGTCGAGGAGGCACCTCGTCCGCATCATCGACTGGATGACGTGAAGTTGCTTCACAGAAAATGGATCGATCCCATCTCCTGAAACTTCCTTTCTTCTCAATTTGCGTTTTGAAATTGCGACCAGTCATTCTCAATGAAAACGCAGTGTGCAATCCAAGGATCCACGTTTCAAGATTGCACCAACTACAATACACGCAACGGATAGCAACCGTACTGTTTCTTCATTAAAGCCAACGCCCCACCAAGCACGACGACTGGTGAAATTGAAGGACTCCTTCCAATGGCGAAGGTAATCCAAGTGAACTGCTTTCGATGGTGAAAAAGCTCCTTTTAAGGGCCTCAAACAACAAAAAGAAAGAAAGAAATGAGGGACGCGCACTGCATGAGAAGGGCTTAGGTCAGCTAGCAGCCGCTTTTGCTGCGATTTTTAGAGGTGATAGCGTTGAAAATGTGCGCACGAGATGCCCAATATCTTTGGCATCCGAGCCTATTAATATATTTAATTGGATCTACTTTCAATAAAAAAATTTAAATCAATAAGTTATAGGTCAATTATAATGTAGAAATTGTTTTACACAATATTAATTCTGTGATTTAGAATTTCCTTAACACAACTCACATGCATCCTAGCAATCCCTTCCTCACGTTCTCACGAGCATTTATTTACCACACCTTTGATACCATTAGTTGAGAATGTACAGCAAAAATCCAATACCTTTCGCTTGGAAAGATCATCAACAGGGAACCCGAGTTTGAGTCGACACATGCAATTGAACTCACATTTACTCATAGGCTCAAATTAATGACTTATGAGTCAAGTGAGATATAATAACTGCTATACATTACATCAATTTTCTAATGTAAGATTCTTTTTTAACATAATTCCCTCGTGCATCTTAACAGATGAAAACGACCTCAAAGATCCTAGGTGGGTTGGATCATAGAGCTCCGGCCAGTTAATTTTGCAAAGATATATGACCAAAAATTTTGCAAAGGAAGGGGAGAGAGCATATAGGGACGGAAAGAGGAAATGCAGAGGGGCCATTTCTACGTTTGCACCGTCCCGGTTCAACGGCATTTTGGGAAGTGCACTGAAGAGGCCGCGGATCCCGTCATAACGGTTGTGGAATTAGTCCCATCTTCAGGAAAGACCTTTAAATGGCCAAAATTATAAAAACTTGAAAGGGCCTTCAATGAAAAAATATGATAGAAAGTGTCCTCCTTCGAAAATAAAGTACGAAAAAACTATATCTCTTTAGGGAAAAGCTTAGGGGTAGAGTCAATCCCCAATTTAAGTCGGACCAGGAATCGGTTAACGTTTAACCAATAGATTGGATCTCGAATTTATTGCGAAATCTGTTTGGTCTCCAATTCTGTGAACCTACCGAGATGGGTTTGGTTTCTGGTTTTGGGATCAACGCCATTGGAAAACGATATTTCAATTCTATTCTAATGCAAAGTTTGGGTAACAACTTTTATGTAAACGGGAGCTCTTTAATAGAGATATTTAGCACTAGGATATTTTCTATTTTAGATATCATTATGATACTTCTATTAATTATATGAATCTCTAGAGGTTGTACGTATATCTTCTTTTAATTATGCATATGCTGAGATATTACCTAGAATAGTTACCTAATAAAGTTGTCGATATATTTTTCATTAAGATAAACATCGGAATATATAGGAATTTTTTTAAATTTATCCTTTGCATTATTGAAAAGCCACATTGTCATATTTCTCACAGCTTTTTTTGCGAGTTATTAAATATTGTGTAATATAAACACTCGAAAACACATGAAAGAACATGTCAATTGTAGAAAGGTGTGCGTGATGACCATTCTATTTCTCTATTTTTTATTTTTCTGTTCCCCAATTTTAGAAATTTGTTTGGTAACGCAATTTCATTTTTCTATTTTTAGAATAAATTTTTAATCCCGAAATAGGTTTGGAACAAAAATATAAAGCAAAAATTTTCTACTTTTTTATTTCTTGGACAAAAAATGAGAAATAAAATTTTTCTCATCTCTTGCCTCTCTATTAGTCGGGTTGCCCACTCGTCCATCCGCTGTCCACCAGCGGCTTAGGATGAATAAATTTTGTATCGTTATCAGATGAATAAATTCATGTATCGTTATCAAACGTGCACTTTTGCTCACAAATTTATGTAGGAAATAGAAATAAAAAAGTCCAATTCTTGCTGGAAATTAAAGGTCTGTTTGGCAACTTGCCAAATAGTTAAAATTTCTCTTCTTTTGTTATTGGGAATAGTTTGAAACAAAATCCGTTTGGTAATTTTTTTTTTTTTTTGTAAGAATAGATTTGGAGTAGAATTGAGAAGTAAAAAAAATTGATTCTTTGTTTCTGGGAACAATTCCAAAATCAGGCAAACCTATTTTTTTTTTTATATTTTCTCTTCTTTTTTCTTGTTCTTCTTCTTTCTCTCTTCTTCTTCAATCGCTCTCGCCGCTGCCGCCATCGCCCATAGTTGCCGGTTGCCGAAGGCCAGGGTGAGCTTTGCCGATGGCCGGGCGAGGTCTAGCCTCGCCGATGGCCGGGAGCCTCGCTTGGGCCTCCCTCGGCCATCGGCGAGGCTCAAGCTCACCCTGATCCGGCGAGGCTGAGCTCCCCCAGCAACCGGTGGGGCTTGACCTCACCAGATCTGGGTGAGGTCACTTGCTTGGCCATGGCTCGGCCGAGCCTCGCCTAGTTGTTGGCGAGGCTCCGCTGACGAGGCATAACCTCGCCGAGGGCCGACAATGCTTTAGTGAGGTCACCGGCCCTTGTTTGGCCGGTCATCGGTCATCCCAAGGCCGACGATTGTCAACCTCAAGAAGAAGAAGAAGAAAAGAAAAGAACGAAAAAAAGAAAAGAAGAGAAAAGAAGGAAAAAAAGAAAAGAAGTAATAAAATGATTTAAAAATAAAATATAAAATAATTTGAAGTAGAAATTTTGAGAACGATGCAAAATGTAATTTTATTTTGGGAATTGAAATTTTAGGCATTACCAAACGACTTAAAATACTTAGAAATTATTTTCGAGAATAAAATAAAAAAAAAAGAATAATTTTTGATTAGAAATTGTTTCTGAAAACATAAGTAAACGCGCCCTAATTTGTTGCGATAGAAGGTCATCATTCACGCCCGAAAAGATCTTTCAAAAGTCAAATGTAAAATTAAAAGATGAATAATTGGATGGCTAGTCCTCACCGAGTTTCACCAGATAAGCCACGTGCAATGCAGAGGATAGGCCGTGCGTCATCAAACCACACTTCTTTCGGAAAAGAAAACAGATATTCAAAAGGGGAAGAGTTTCAGGATCTGAAAAGGAATTAAAAAAATATCAAAACCTTTTCTTCAACGCCTGATGTCCATTTTTCTACCCCTCGAGGAAGAGGAGGAAAAATCTTAAACGACCCTTACCTTTTGCTCGGAGCGCGGATCGGCTGTCGTGTCGCGTCGCAATGTCGTGATGCCAATTTGCCAAAGCCGTGCGTACGTCGACAACCCGAAGGAGACCGACGTTTTCAGCGCAGCTCGATCTCTCTCCCATCTCCATCTGTTGTAACTCTTGACGGTTCACCTGTCTGTCTCTGTCTCTGTCTCTCTCTCTCGAGGTGGAACGGCGAGCGCAACCTGCTCGAATTGAGGTCACATGAAGAGGGTGACTCGTCGGCCCGCCGAATATTCTTCTGGGTCTTCTTGATTCTGCCGTTCTTGATTCGTCGGATTGAGCCCGAGTGAGAAAGCTCCGATTTTGTGCTCATTAATCGATCTTTTGGTCAATTGGGTCTCGAGGGTTGAGATTCGATCTCGCGGGGGAAGGGTGGCGGGGGAGCGGAGGAGCTGGAGCCGGTCGTTCGGTGATGGCGATTAGGGTTTTGGGTGTGGCTCAGCTCGGTTGTTTAGTCGGTTAGGACACTGAATTCTTGAACGAGGTAGCGCGGGTTCGCGTGTCTATCTGAAGCCATGCCTTCTCTTCAGTTGCTGCAGTTGACGGATCGTGGTCGGAGTCTTCTGGCTTCCAGAAGGTAATGCCTCGCTGTTGTTTATTGAGTAAGGGCGAGAGCAAGAGCTCGCGGACTTGATAGTCAAGTACTTGTAGCTGCTTTGGATTTTGTGGCCGTGATCGGTCAATGGTGTATCGGCCAATGCCTTGAAGATAGCCTGTTTTAGTGTCTGGTTGTTTTATGGTTTCTTTTGAAAGATGTCCTCTGTGACCGTTATGCTGCCTGCTTTTGATTTAATGGTTTCTATTCTGTTCTGCTTGGTTCTCTCTGACAACTAGTGTACTCGGAGGAATGTGGTTCTGTAGCCTGTTGAAGTTAGAAAAGCGTGTAATTGAACAACTCTTGCTATAAATAATGTGTCCGTTTATTCGTGGTTTGCAATTGGTCTTGCTAGCTTTTTAGTTGCTGCCAACAACTTCCTCATGCGCAAATGGCAGTTTCTACTTGATAGTCACCCTGTTTGTAAATTGTGTTAACTCTTCCTGCAGGAAATCCCTTCTTCTTGCTACCGGCATCTTAGTTGCTGGCGGCACTGCTGCATACGCTCATTCCCGTTTTAGCAGACAGAAGTCCAATCGTTTTGGTCATTTTAATGGGATTGACAATGACCAAGAAAAATCAAATAAGGCTGGCAAAGGTCAGGAAAGTGGAAAAAAAACTAGTAAAAAGAAAGGTGGATTGAAGTCGCTGCAGGTCCTTACAGCCATTCTTCTATCCAAGATGGGCCAGATGGGTGCAAGGGACCTTTTGGCTCTAATTGGTATAGTGGTGAGCTAATTCTTTAACCAGGGAATATCTCCTGTAAATTTTTTTGTTCTTTTCATCTTTACTTTCTGAGTCTTCTTCCATACGTGTCAAATGCCATGACATAATGGATGTGTATGTTTTAATTAAAGTGGTAGGTTGTTCTTCAATGCGATTGATCTTCTGTAAAAATGAACATTAAACCTTCAGTACTAATCCTTAACAAGTATGAAGCACTGGCTCATTATTTCAAGATTGTGGAGTTATTATCTTCTTTGGAACGTTGAAGCTCTTGCATGGGTTCTGTCTGATTTATTTTCATCCATATGTGGCATAGAAAATAACTTGTTTTGGCTTTGTTTTCATTAGGGAAAGTATGCTTTTTAATCCCCATTGCTATTGCACTGTATTATAACGCTCTACCTTTAAATTATAGCATGCTATAGAGTATTTAAGACTTGTTTTCTAGAACTTTTTTTTTTCTTAACTAGTTGGTTGTTAATGTTATGTCGTTCTTCTTTTGGATTTCCTTCTTGCTGATTGTTTGTTTTGAGATATGACCTTAAGGCTAAGCTATCATATCCTTTTTTATACCTTGATTGTCTCTTGACTAAACCATTTGGTAATATTACTCAAAACTGGGTTAGTTTTTACCATAGGGCAGCACCTGTCAGGTGGAGTTTTGGTTGATCTTATTTCCCCCACCCTCCCACCCGCAGCAGCGACAGCAATGACAGAACAACAACAAAAAACAAAAGAAGAAGGCAGATGGCTGTCAATTAGAGAATTCTGTTATGATGATATACTATGGATTTCTTTGAGTTGCAGTTGGAACATGGAATTTCTCAATTGGCTATTTTATTTGTTGCTTTCTGTGCCTGAGAGTATAGTTAACATATCCATTTGTCGCATACATGTCAAGTGTCAAACATTTAGTGTAATTGGTAGATATCCTCCATCGGAAGCAATAGCTCTTAGGAGAGGAAGTATTAGAATATTTAAATAATAAACCACGCCTTCATTTAAAAGCTTAAGCTTTTAGAACAGTTGGCGATGGTCTCACAAAATCTCACATTGTATTAGAGCTAGGAGGTCCTGAGTTTGAATCTTCCAAGCCCCTATTTGCCTTCCCAATTAAATTTCAATGCTTAGTACTAGGCAAAAGACCAGACTAAGTGTGAGGGGGAGTGTTAGAATATTTAAATAATAAACCACGTCTTCATCTAAAAGCTTAAGCTTTTAGAATAGTTGGCAGTGGTCCCACAAAATCTCACAGGAAGTATAGCAAATGCATTCTGGGGGTTACTTATAGCACATTAAACTTGAGGACTGGTGTGTTCTTGCAGGCTTGGAATTACCAAGTAGAGATCGGATTTGCAAAGGAGTTAGAATGAAGGATTTGAGTCTTGGTCATAGTTAGTGCGGAGGTATAGCAAATGTGTTCGGGGGGTTGTGGATCTGGACCAATGAAGTCGAAGAAACTGAAAGTAGTAAGCTGTAAAACACAAAAGAAGGCTGAAAATAATTAAGATGATGCGTCTACAGGTGGTGAAATCAGTTCTTACTGCAGTAATGGCTTGTAGCAGTAGTGACAGCTTCCCATGCTATAACATAATGCTTGCTGTGGCAGGCTGCGGATTCTGTTTTATGTGGTGCTTGTAATTATTGAGAGGTTGTGGACTGGATAATTCGTTGCTAGGAAGGGTGGAAGTTAATGGCTTGGAGAGTGATATAGAAGAACAACAATGATCCTCTATTCGGGAAATAGGCTAATAAAGCGGAAGAGAGACTTACGAAATTTTCTATGTATTTTGATGTGTAATAAAAAGTACATCAGCCTAATTTATTGGCAAGAGAAATTGATACTGAACTTCTGAAGGAGATTATGAACGTGATGAAAGGCAAATGCAATTAAAATTGGTGTTTGCAGAAAAATTGATTGATAGAAGCCTTAAGGAAGATGGTGCATCTTCTGGTTGTATGTGACAGCCTTGATGCAATGTTTTGCTGATTTATTACTGGAAGCTCCTGACTCAATAGTTTGTCGATGATTTTTTTCAGGGAAATTTCAATTGTTGTGGACTGGTATTTGTTCTTAACGACCATTTAGAAAATTTAAGTATAATCAACATGGTAGATGTTTGGCCCATCAATATAATTGGATGGGAATTTCACTTCATAGCCAGACTTGGCATTATGACCATAGTAATTGAGAAGTATCGATGTTACAAGTGGTGTGAACGGGGCAAGGAAATTCTATGTAGGTCTTATGGTTAGGCATGGTTGGTTTTGTAAGCCATGTCAATCAGGTAAGAATGAAGATCATGCTTGTCCATTCCTGTCCTTGCTCCTCCCATGCCCCGGCCTTTCTAATTGCTTAAAGACCTTATTAACAGTTACTCTATGCTGTAATTTGTATATCTAAGTGTGCATGTTTTCTGGAGCTTTGCATCTGCATCACGAGTAGTTAGTTACCTTCTTATATATGGCTTTATTTGGTACTTAAATTTTAATGAATGGGAAGACCGCTGACTCGGGATGGGATGCTAACTCTTTTTTCTTTTTCAGGTATTTCGGACGGCTTTGAGCAATAGATTAGCAAAAGTGCAAGGTTTTTTGTTTCGTGCTGCTTTTCTTGGGCGTGTTCCACTATTCTTCCGGCTGATTTCAGAAAATATCCTATTATGCTTTCTTCTTTCCACGATACACTCTACTTCAAAGTACATAACAGGGACGCTCAGTCTGCGGTTTAGGAAGATATTGACGAAATTGATCCATAGCCATTACTTTGAGGTGTGTATTGTTGTTGGATCTTCAAGCTGAAGTTTAGGACAACTCTTTCTCTTTATTCTTTAATTTAGTGCAGATTATGTCAAACCAAGCATTCAGTGGCAATTGTTTGTTTTCCATGTCTCTTACTCTTTACAAACACTATGTTGTGCCTTTAATTTGCGTGGAACTTTCATTATTTTAACAAGCGGCTTGAAGCAATATGTCACAATTTAAAAAAATGAAGTTTTGTTTTTCAAGTATCAGTATGTAGTCCTGTCATGAGGGGTTAAGTTATAATTATTCAATTAGCTAGTGATCACACCATATTTTCTGCCTGCTTTGTTCCCTGCAGTTGTTTAATTCTCTATATGGTTACAGAATATGGCATACTACAAAATTTCCCATGTTGATGGGCGCATATCTAATCCAGAGCAACGGATGGCAAGTGATGTACCAAGGTTCTGTTCAGAATTGAGCGATCTTGTGCAGGATGATTTGACAGCTGTAGCAGATGGCCTGCTTTATACCTGGCGCCTATGTTCTTATGCTAGCCCAAAATACGTTTTTTGGATTTTGGTAGTCCTCTCTCCTCATTAACGTTGATTAGCAGATGGTTTAGATTCAAAGGTCAGTCATCTCAATTTGAGTACTTGATTTTATTTTGCAGGCATATGTAATGGGGGCAGGGGTCATGATCAGAAATTTCTCTCCTCCTTTTGGGAAACTAATGTCCAAAGAGCAACAACTGGAAGGAGAATATCGGCAGGTCCATTCTCGGTTGAGGACCCATGCAGAAAGTATAGCATTTTATGGCGGAGAAAAGAGAGAAGCATCTCATATTCAGCAGAAGTTTCAGAATCTGGTGAAGCACATGAGAGTTGTCCTTCATGACCATTGGTGGTTTGGAATGATCCAAGACTTCTTGTTGAAATATCTAGGCGCTACAGTTGCTGTTATCTTGATTATCGAACCTTTCTTTGCTGGTGACCTTAGACCCGATACTTCAACTCTGGGACGTGCTGAAATGTTGAGCAATTTGAGATACCATACCAGTGTCATCATATCCTTGTTTCAATCTCTCGGTACACTGTCTATAAGTTCGAGACGGCTCAATCGTCTCAGGTATAGTTTGATTAACCGTCACCACTGTAGCAATTCTTTGTGCTTTTTCTTTAACCAATTCCCAAACATCTGGTTAAGTTGTTCTTTTCAAGCCAATATTTTCTCGTGTTTTGGGGTCTTCATGAAGCTATGTTGGGAATCTTCATATGCTTGTTGCATTGTTGAGCAATTTGAGATACCATACCAGTGTCATCATATCCTTGTTTCAATCTCTCGGTACACTGTCTATAAGTTCGAGACGGCTCAATCGTCTCAGGTATAGTTTGATTAACCGTCACCACTGTAGCAATTCTTTGTGCTTTTTCTTTAACCAATTCCCAAACATCTGGTTAAGTTGTTCTTTTCAAGCCAATATTTTCTCGTGTTTTGGGGTCTTCATGAAGCTATGTTGGGAATCTTCATATGCTTGTTGCATTGTTATATATTTGGTTTTGTGTGTTCGCAGGCAGTTCTTTTCTTGCTAATTGAATGTCCTCGGCATGACTTTTCAGTTTCTTTCTGACACTGGTTTCATCTGCTCAGTGGTTATGCAGACCGCATTCATGAATTAATGGTCATATCAAGAGAGCTAAGCACTGCTAACGAAAGATATTCTTCTCGAGGAAATGGAAACCAAATTTTCAGTGAAGCTAATTTCATACAATTTTCTAATGTCAAGGTACTCAAAATAACTTTACTCACTACATTACGCTTTCTTTCCCTTTTCACATATTAACAGTGTCTTCCAGGTTGTTACCCCGACTGGCAATGTTTTGGTGGAGGATTTAACTTTAACGGTTGAATCAGGGTCAAATCTTTTGATTACAGGTAATGTTATTATTAACAAGGTGTCTTGGCTTTCGCACCTCAACATCTAGTTTCCTCTGCTCGCTTGGAGTTTAGGCGACCCATGAGCAAGTGACTTACGTACCTTTATTTATGTGATTCTCTTCTTCCTCTTCTGCCTTTCTTTTTCCAGAAAGCCGGCCTTGCCTATGAAAAAGGTGTGCCTTATAGAGTAGTCCCCTTTGCATCATGAACTGTCAACATATAGTGGACTCACAAATTCAAACTATTTGATCCTTTAGGCCTTGTTTGGTAAATGGCCAATTCTTAGCTAAACAGAAATTCGTTTAATTATGTCAACTAATTTATTTATTCCCGGTAACAAATCAGTGACCGGGGAATAGATTTGGAACATAATCAAGAAGTAGAAATAAGTTACTTTTTTGTTCCCAAGAATAATTCTAGAAATGAGCCATTCTTTTTTTTTTTCCTTGTCTTGTTTATCTTTTCTTCTTCTTCCTCCTCTAGCCGATCACCAGGCTCAGTGACCGGCCAAAGTGGAGGTTTGGTGACATGGTGAGGCCAACCTCACTGGGGGCTGGCGAGGCTCTCTTGAGGCCGTGAGTATGCCGGTTCTCGTCTTTGGCTGGCCGCTGGCCATCACTGAGAGGCCTGGTGACTGGCTAGAGGAGGAAGAAGAAGAGAAGGAAAAAAGAAAAGAAAAAAGGAAAGATCTAAAAAAAATTATTAAAAAATTAAAAGAAATTCTAGGTCGTAAAAAATTTGAGAGTTGTATTAAATGCATTTTTGTTCTTGTTCTATTTCAGGAATGGACATTTGTGTGGTCACCAAATGCGTTCGAATGCTCAGAAACTCGTCTAGGGAATAAAATTAGAAAAATTACTGAGCAGAAATTGTTTTCGGTGATAGAATGGTTACTAAACGTACCCTTATATTAACACTTTAGCTATAACAGTAGGCTAGTCCCAGTTGGGAAAAACTTGATTGAAATTGGAAAAAAGTCATGCCTTTTTTTTTTTTTTTTTGTCAAGCTAGGAGGAAACCTGTCCCTGTAAATTTTCTACTTGTGCCTATTTTGCTGTTCCTGCACTAGGTGAAATCGAGGAAGGCACAGAAAGGATGTTTGTTTGCTTTTAGATAACTCTATGGTAGCTTGTAATGGTGTAAATACAAAGATTAACAGTAACAGTAGAATTTTCATAAGCACCTCTGATATGATTTCTCCACATTCAAGTCTTTTTTTTTTTTTTTTTTTGGGGGAGGAAAAAAGGAATATTTGCCATAATGTAAAGATTCGCATTAGAGAATCTTCATATATTCTTGCTTTAAGCAATCAATAGATAATGGTTGTGTGTCCAGAAGAAGATGCATTGCACAGACATACTGTTAAAAATGAAATTGCTTCTGCATTCTTTTGAACTCTGCTGTTTGGACAATCTAATGTATGTGCTAGGGTATTGAATTTCCAGGACAGTGATATGTGAGGTTAGCATTCTAAAATGAGATTTTCACCTTTGCTGGTCATACGTTAATTTAAGTTTGGTCTAGATGTAGCTTTTAAGTTCCACCTCCCCATCTATTTGAGTTATTGGATTAGATTACTTGTATTGCCTATGTCAAGATCTGTTGAATCAATGGTAGTGTGCCTATTTTAGTGATGACTTCACTCAATTTACTCCCAAGCAGTGCGATACCTGCATTTCTAACATAAACTACATCATTACCTCCATTATAGGACCAAATGGCAGTGGGAAAAGTTCGCTTTTTCGAGTTCTAGGGGGCCTGTGGCCACTTGTATCCGGCCGTATTGCGAAACCTGGCGTTGGTTCTGACCTGAATAAGGAGATATTCTACGTGCCGCAACGACCATACACCGCTTTTGGCACACTTCGTGACCAGCTGATTTATCCTCTTACGGCAGATCAAGAAGTTGGGTCACTCGCATACAGTGGAATGGTGGAGCTGCTGAAAAATGTAGATGCTTCCACTTGTCCTTCATGTGTGTTTTGCTATAAGTATGATAAATCAATTATTGCTAACAATGAATGGATCTGTAATGTACCCTTGACACTAGTCTCCATGGGCTTTTTCTCTTATCTTGTAGGTTGATCTGGAGTATTTGTTGGACCGTTATCCACCAGAGAAAGAGATAAATTGGGGTGATGAATTATCTTTGGGGGAGCAGCAGAGATTAGGGATGGCTAGGTTATTCTACCACAAGCCTAAGTTTGCAATTCTTGATGAGTGCACAAGTGCTGTGACAACCGATATGGAGGAACGGTTTTGTGCTAAAGTTCTGGCTATGGGAACATCATGCATAACCATATCACATAGGCCTGCATTGGTTGCGTTTCATGACGTGGTTTTGTCCCTGAATGGTGAAGGAGGCTGGAGTGTGCACTACAAGAGGTTGGTGTGCTTAGATAATGCTGTAATTTTCTCGATTCTTTGGATCACAGGAAGCTGTTCTGTTGTACTGAAAATAAAAGATGCAGGGATGATTCTCCTGTCCTCGCTGAAGCTGGAAGCAATAGGATTATGTCTTCTGAGACAGAACGCCAGAATGACGCAATGGCCGTTCAGCGAGCATTTGCTACCAATGCCAATGCAAAGGCATGAACATTGAAGTGTTGTTATTTGTTTCTTAAATAATTTCTAAGCTTCGTTAAGAACTAACATCCCATGGTTGCAACTTGTCTTAGGACTCTGCATTTTCAAAAACAAAGGCACAGTCATATGTATCAGAGGTGATTGCAAGATCTCCTTCTACTGACAATCACGGTTCGTTGCCTCTTGTCCCACAACTTAAGAGCTCACCAAGGATATTGCCATTGAGAGTAGCTGCCTTATTCAAAGTATTGGTAAGTATCCTTCCCAGTGCTCATTATCTATGACTGTTGTCCATGTTAACTGTTGCTATGAAATGTCTATCTTGCTTTGCAAGACATGGTCTTCCTGAGGAGTATGACTGGATGAGATGGCTTAAATATGCCAGCGTTATGTTCTCATGCATAATCACATGCCCCTGAAAGGCTATCTCTTTTAATTGTGTTTTCTAGATAAGTCCCAAAAGTTTGTTTTAATGCTAGTTAGATGAAATGGTACACATTCTTTATCTAGGTTGCTACTCCCTGTATTTCTGTCACTAGACCTGCATTTTGTGGGTTTCTTTTTATGTTATCAACCAATTTATCACGTGAGTTGATGAATTTCTTCCTGTTCTCCAGGTACCAACAGTGTTTGATAAACAAGGTGCACAACTTCTTGCGGTTGCTGTTCTTGTATTATCAAGAACATGGGTATCAGATCGTATTGCCTCGTTGAATGGTATCTTTTCTCCATGTCTCAATTGATTTATTTTTTCTAATGAGATGAGTATTTAAAAATAGCTGTTCAACAACTCTTATCAGGAACCACTGTGAAGTATGTCTTAGAGCAGGACAAGGCATCTTTCACTCGGCTTATTGGTGTTAGTGTCCTGCAAAGTGCTGCGTCTTCCTTCATTGCGCCTTCTTTGAGGTACTTTCATTGAGGTTTGAATTACCCTACGGGTATCTGAAGCATTAAGAGAAGGGGGAAGGGGGGGCTGGGGGTGGGTCTGTCACCGATTTCTTCTAGAAGAGTCAAATGTCATTTGTACAGTCCATGCTAGCCATTTCGGCCTGATCCCATGTTTTGCAGGATATATATGCGTGATTGGAAGTAGGGACATTTGGTATAAATTAGTTGTTTTTCATGTTAGAAAAAAATAATTTATGCAAGGAAGTCAATTGCACAAACATCAGAATATGTAAGTTGCAGTATCATGAACAGGCGGCCCCATGTATACTTCTATGGCTACTCTAACAGCATTTAGATACTTTCTTTGCATGCTAGCGGAATGCCTTTAGCTGCATTGTTTATTTAGAAATTCATCCTGTTTTGAAGCTTTGCCAATTAAGTACTATATTATGTATGAACATGAGCTGGCTTCATTTCAGGCATCTGACAGCAAGGCTAGCCCTTGGGTGGAGGATACGCCTGACACAGCATCTACTGAAGAATTATCTTAGAAACAATGCGTTCTACAAGGTACCATGTCATGCAAAACTGGCTGTGTGGTTCCCTGTATTCATTGCATGAATCGGTTCATTTCTTGTGTTTTAGCATTAATTTATTCAAGAATTAAAGAAAAACTGCTCTTTGATTTTATTGCGAGCATCTTCCCAATGTAGACAACTGCCTTAGGCTTTGTTTGGGGAAGAGAGGAGGGAACGAAAATGAAGGTTTTTGTTTTATTTTGTTTTATTTATTTATTTTTTCGGGGGTGCGGAATTTTAAGTTTTCCCTCTGATCTCTCTCACAAATATAGTTAAATCATCGTGAGATTTCTACACCATCTCCTCATTTTCTCGCCTCCCCTTCTGTTCCAAACAAAGCCTAAAGGTGGCAATTTGTCTCTTAGACATTAAAATTTTGAGTTAGTCGTCCAGGATACTAACTGAAGCTTTTATTTCATGTTTCTTTTTCAGGTTTTCAACATGTCAAGCAGAAAGATAGATGCTGACCAGAGGATAACTACTGATCTCGAAAAGTTAACTACTGATTTGTCAGGATTAGTTACTGGAATGGTAAAGCCATCTGTTGACATTCTCTGGTGAGTTTGTCTCTGTAATTTCAACTTCACAATGATCCATAGATTTTGTCAATCTAGCCTCATTATGCAGGCATAGATCCTCTTTGGTTATTCACTGATTTCACAGGAACATTTCTTGATGCTGCATTAAATAAGGTTCACCTGGCGAATGAAGCTTTTGACGGGTCGGAGGGGTGTTGCCATATTGTATGCTTACATGTTACTAGGTTTGGGTTTCTTAAGGACTGTGACTCCTGACTTTGGTGACCTGACTAGTCAACAACAACAGCTAGAAGGAACCTTTAGGTAATAGAGTTTTGATTCCTCAGCATATTTGGCTCTAATTTACCTAATTTTAGCATCGATGTAATTTGCGGTCATGAATGAATTAGGTTCATGCATGAAAGGCTGCGCACACATGCTGAATCTGTAGCTTTCTTTGGTGGTGGTGCCCGAGAAAAAGCTGTAAGCTTATTCCCATTTCTTTTCCCATGCTATCAGTCTGAATTCTGTATGGTTGAAATTGGAAGTGTGTCACAGTGGAATTGCTTGTGTAGATGGATATACATAAATAGCTCCTTGTTGCCTGCCTGTTTTTTGCCTTCATCTTCGGTACTTTCGATTCTAGACTGATGAGTTATAGGGGGACCTAAATCAGTTTTCATGCAAGATTCTAGTTCTGGAAGTTCACATTATTTGCTCTTGATGATGCTTCATTGGATCTCTTTCTCTTTTTATTTTTCCCCAACTTTTCTCCTGTTCTCAGAATTGATGTTATGGTATTGCTGCCAAGCATACACTTGACCGTCTCTTCTCTCATTTGCATTGGTCACTCAGTTCTTTTCTACCTGGGAAAAGGAAAATAGTTTAGACTACCTAATGGGTATATAATTAACAAAGATAGAAGCCAACACCCTCGGTCTGTCATATGAGTCCATCATGTCTTCGAACATCCATTTTGCAATTGCCAGGCGACAATGGCTGCACTTTAAATCCTTAAGGCAAATGCTTGATACTTGTCAATTATCACCTGATTTTGTCCATTGAGACCCTGGCTGCTATCTTCATTGGGAGATATTGTTAGAGCTTTAATATTTGGGAAGTGTTTTTGTTTAGTTAGCGATTCTCTCAATGGAGTGAACAAACTTAAGAGACTCAAATTCCTGTTTATCTATTTTCTAGGGTATGCGCATGCAACTTCTACACTATGTATGGTCAAATTTTAATGAGGTGGATAGATGATTCAAGCATCATGCGTATAAATTCATGGATGCATATATGTATGTAAATTGTTTTCCATGCCTCGTATCAAGATACCCCATGTCCTCAATCATTCTACTTACATGTTGAAATATCAAGCAGATGGTTGAGTCAAGATTTCATGAGCTTCTACATCACTCTGAATTGCTTTTGAGGAAAAAATGGCTTTTTGGCATCCTGGATGATTTTATCACCAAGCAACTACCCCATAATGTTACATGGGGTCTGAGCTTGTTGTATGCTATAGAACACAGGGGAGACAGGGCCTTGATTTCTACTCAAGGTGACTTTACTACTTAATCAAGTCTCTGTTTCATTGAGAGTACTCTCTTTTTTCCTTCATAATTTGTTTGTATACGAGCAGGTGAGCTGGCGCATGCTTTGCGGTTCTTAGCATCTGTAGTGTCTCAGAGCTTTTTAGCATTTGGCGATATTCTTGAGTTGCACAGAAAATTCCTTGAGCTCTCTGGTGGTATTAATCGGATTTTTGAGCTTGAAGAGCTTCTAGATGCTGCTGCTCAGTCTGGTACATCTTTCTCTGGAAATGCATTGATGACTAAATATTTTCTTTGTCCATTCTCTTTGGCATGAATGTGTGTCAGTATGATATTTAGTCTTAGTCAGCAGGTTTGGCATGAATATGCATGACTGTGCTTCTTTTTCTTTTTGTATTTTTCCTTTACTTTCAGACTAACATATGTCTGCTCTGTGTCAATGCTACCATATTTAGTAGCGTGCAAAGTAGTGTACTCTGTGTATTTTGTACTTAGGAGTTCAAATGTTTTGCTTACTACTGATGAAGTTGATGTCCAATCAGGGGTATCTGCATCTGATGCCATATTGCCATCAAAAAGCAGCAATCTTCATTCTGAAGACGACATTTCATTCTATAAAGTGGACATCATTACCCCAGCACAGAAATTGCTTGCCAGGAAGTTAACATGTGATATTGTACCTGGAAAGAGCTTACTTGTCACTGGTTAGAGATTTTTCTTTTGGTTTCTTTGATAGTATGCTATGCTGGAAATTGTACATTTAACAAATTCGGAGTTTTTAGGTCCCAATGGTAGTGGCAAGAGTTCTGTTTTTAGAGCTCTGCGAGGTCTTTGGCCCATCGTAAGTGGAAGACTCACAAAACCATCCCAATCAAATAACGAAACTAGATCAGGTTGTGGGGTTTTCTATGTTCCCCAACGGCCATATACATGCTTAGGAACTCTGAGGGATCAAATTATATATCCACTTTCACATGAGGAAGCAGAGCTCAGAATATCAGAGTTTAATGGGAGAGGTAATTTATTTGTTTATTAGATTTAATGTTTGTTATTTTCTTTGTTTTTATCAAGAACTGTAAGAGAGAGCTCATTAATAAGATATGGAGGGAGATTAGAAAAGGGCTTTGTAGCTCTTTATTCTTTTGTGTGGCTAATTAAATGCTGTTAATGTGGATTGCAATGTGATTTCAGATCAGAGATCAGGTGACTCGACCCACCTAGACATGCACCTGAAAACTATTCTTGAGAACGTCAGATTAAATTACCTTCTGGAGAGGGAGGGAGGTAGTTGGGATGCTAATAAAAATTGGGAAGATGTCCTTTCTCTGGGAGAACAACAGAGATTGGGCATGGTGAGTGAATTTCCATTTCACATTTTGTGTCAATAATTCTGCTGCCTAATCTACTTCTAACATTCTTACATTTTTCCCCCCTGTAGGCACGATTATTCTTCCACAAGCCCCTGTTTGGCATTCTCGACGAGTGCACTAAGTATGTTAAATGTTCAAACATTTGTTTTTTTCTCATAAAGCTTACATGATGTCTCATTGTGTATTGTCTTACTTCCCATTTCCCCTTCTTTTGACAACAGTGCCACGAGTGTTGATGTCGAGGAACACTTGTATAGGCTCGCGGCTGATATGGGTATAACTGTTGTCACTTCCTCGCAAGTAAGTAGAACGTGTATTTCAACTATAATGTGATGTTAGATGTGTCCCATTGCTTCTGATAGTGCAGCTTGAGTTCCTTTTCTGCTTGTTGAAGTTACTAATGGACTCATGTCGTTTTCTTTTTTCCAGCGTCCTGCTCTTATTCCATTCCATTCGTTGGAATTGCGGCTTATCGACGGTGAGGGTAACTGGGAACTGCGTCTAATCAAGCAATGATTTATTTAAGGCGGCATGTGCTGTTCGAGGAGGTATCCCTGCATCCTTTAAAAGTATTGAGGACCAGAGTCTGTCCTTGGAGGACTAGCATAGTTTTGATGCATGCTCGCATTAGCTCGTCCGCACGTATCGCGCTGGATGGGAAAGTTGCTAGTAGCCTTGGCTTGAATGGATGGAGGTGGTATACAGATCTCAAATAAGAGGAGTCAAAAACCTACTATGTACAGTATTTCTTTTTTCCTTCTCTAACATTATCGTAGCCATGGTTTATTTAGCTTAGTCCCTGTCCATTCAAAATCAGTTTCCTGATTGATGTTAGATGAACTCATTATTATATTTAAATTAGCCCCAATAAATAAGCTGTAAGCTGGCAGGGGAAATCTTTAATTCCCCTATTCTATATTCCTGATGTAGCTATCGAGATGATGTCTTTTTATTTATTTATTTATTCCGGTCACTCGTTTCGGGATCGACCGCGGTCAAGATTGAACGAGAAAATCCCTACTTAAGCTTTCAATGAATGTGATTTGTGTAGTTTTTGCCGGATGAGTGATTGTCTTGCTAGAGAGATAGAGTTCAATTTAAAGTTCTCTTGCTAAACCTTTGTATCTCGCAGAAAGATTTCGAAAGTATTGACGTCTATTTGTATTTCCAAAATTACCAACTTTTTTGATAATCTAATAACATTTATTTGTGTAATTTTACACGCATTTACCAACGCTTTTGAGAATTCGTTAATAGTTTACAATGTAATCAATTTTTTATTTGCGGAGATCAAGTTATCCATTGTTATTTCAAAATTGTCAGCTGCATTCACCGGGTTTAATATCCAACTTTTAAATAAATATCAACATCCTTCCCAATGAGTCACCAATTTTCACCTGTGGCGTTCAAATTATCGATTATAATATGAAAATATCAATCCTTATTTCACTACGTACTATTCTAATTATTTCAATCATTTCAAAATTACCATCAGCTGTAATAATTCAACAATTTTTATTGGGGGAGCTTTAAATAAGGGATCGCAGTATTTTTTATTTTCTTAAAGGAAGGCCTGAAGTGGTTTTGTCTATTTCAAATAAGAACAATGCTAGGTTGATGGCACCGTTATTCTCTATGAATAATGGTGCCTTTTCAACCGTGTATGACCTTTGAGGGGATATTGGCAGCTGGGTAGCAAATTTAGAAAGAATCTTGAAAAAATTTTGGACAATATTCTTATTTCAAATAGACAATGAAATTAACAAAAAGGAAATACATTTGATGCTTGTGAACTTTTTTTAATAGCTTTGTATAACTATTTAAATGTAAAACTCAATTGTTTTATGGTATACTCGTGACCTAAGAAGCGCCGACATTTTTCGGAAGTTTTCGTGTCATGTCAAACATTCCGATACTCGGTTAACACGTGTAGAAAGATTCGATACTTGGTCAACTCTCTCGATACTCTTTGACACATGAATCGGGAATTCCGATATATGAGTTCGGAATTTCGACACGTGATTCTGATATGTACTTATTATGTCGCGTGTTGCGTGTCGATATTTATACTACTTAGCTTACGACAATATTTTCACAGATTATTGATATAAAGAAAGTCATATTAGTAACCCACATGTGTATTTCATTAATTTAATGAGATAACATAGCATTATCAAATAAGTGAAAAAAAAAATTACACTACAATGAGTCTTGTTGTGGCATTTGTTGAACTAAGACATGATATTTACTTATCTAGTTAAGATACGTTAAATTGAAATTTGGCTAGGACAATGAAAAAGTTAGGCTATACAAAATATAAAAAAGGGAAGTGAGGCAAAAAGTTTAATCAAACAAATTTAGTATACTATAAATTTTGGTAATTGTATTCATTTTATTAAATAAAGAATATATTTTTTTTTTCACGACTGCAAGTGTGAACAATGAATGCTATATATAATGATATTGTCAATAGAAATCCTCAATTTATTTTTCTTATAATAAAAATATTTGAACTAGTCTTTTTACATGGAATTTAAAATATTTCATGTTGATAATGCTTTCAATAAAGCTCTTTTCAATTCTCCAAGATTTTTCTATTTTCTTTTTTATTTAGTCTATTTTTTTAATCTAAAGAATCCCACTTGATTTATAGATTTCTCAAGGAAACTGGACAAATAAGTTGTCTGGTTTCCTTGAAAAATTTTGTGGTTGGGGGAGCACCATTACTCTCCAAGGAGTAACGGTGCCGTCACCCTAGCATTATTCAAATTATTATTATCATTATTTTCATGAATTAATCCTAATTATGATTGTTTACACATCAATTATTTGTCTTGTAATAAAAATGTTTGAACTAGTCTTTTTACATGGAATTTAAAATATTTCATGTGGATAATACTTTCAATAAAGCTCTTTTCAATTCTCCAAGATTTTTCTATTTTCTTTTTTATTTAGTCTATTTTTTTAATCTAAAGAATCCCACTTTATTAATAGATTTCTGAAGGAAACCGGACAAATAAGTTGTGTCCGATTTCCTTGAAAAATTTTGTGGCTGGGGGAGCACCGTTACTCCCCAAGGAGTAACGTTGCCGTCGCCCAGCATTATTCTTCAAATAAAGCTCTAGTCTTGCTGGCTCATCGGTTGGCAAAATATTATGGTGATTCAAGGATATTTTGTCCAAATGCAATTTAAATCTAAAATTAATATTTAAAATATATATATATGGGAGGGTTGGTGACCATTGCCCAGATTTGGTAGAGACTCGCTGTCCTCTCTCATTTTTGGGAATGGCCTGGCCCTCGCCTTTTGTTGACAAGGGTTGCCGGCCCTCGCCCAAGTGCCGACAACCCCACCGACCATCACCGTTGCCCCATCGGTGATGGGATGGCTGCCACATGTGGGTGTGTTTTTTCTTTTTATTTCTTTTTATTTTAGTTTTTAATGAAAAGAAAAAACCAAAGAGGAAAGAAAAAAGGAAAAAAAAATTAAAATTTAAAAGAAAAAATTGTCCTTCACAAGTTAGTGATTTTAGGCCATTCTTTAATATTGATATGGCTATGTCAAGTCTTTATTTGAAACAAACTTTACTTTAGTTTCTTATTTGAAAAAAATAAGGGTAGTTAAGGCTTTTATTTGGAATTTTCCCATTTTTATATAAGCAACTTACGGGCATGTTAAACATGCTAACTCTTATCCAACTCCATTTATCAACTTTTGTTTCATTGTTTCAAAAGTACCTACTATCCTGACAAATGAGTTAAAAGTCAACAACTATTACAAGAAATTATCCACAAATTTTGAATACCGTTGACCATTTTCATAATTTACAAGAAAATTATTCAAAAAAATTTAAACCTATTATACTTTTGCCAATTTTATTTATTGAGTCTTGAACTTTTTTTATATTTTGTTATGGAGCTCATTTAGTCAATTTTGACTTGAAATCATTGATATGGATGCCCACCGTCATTCGTGGCATATTCGAATTTTTTTATTTTATTTTATTTTCTTCTCATCTCCTTTTCTTTTTTCCCCTTTTCTCTTTGTTGTTTTTTTTTTTTTGTCCTTTTTCCCTCTTTCCCATTTTTCCCTTTACCAGCCACTATCAGGCCTTGTCAATAGCGGGCAGAGGTCATTGGCCTCAGGTGGTCGCCCTTGCTAGCCTAGAGCAAGGGATGCCTGGGCCTAGGCTAGCAATGGGCTAGCAAGGAAGAGGGTTTCCCATGCACGCTTAGGCTAGTGTGACCCTCGTTAGCCTAGGCCTTGGCATCCCTCGCCCAAGGGTGGTTGTTGCTTGCCTAGTGGTGGCCGACAAAGTAAAAAAGGGAAAAAGAAAGAAAAAAAGAAAAGAAGAGAAAAAGAAGAAGAAAATAACTAATTATTAAAAATTATTTATGTCAACGTTATCATGCCACTAAGAACAATTGACGGCCACGTCAGCTATTTTTGGTCAAAATTGATTGGATGAATTCAATTAGTAACACATAAAAATATTTAGAATTTAACTAACAAAATTGAAAAGTTTAGAACTAAACTTAATAAAAGTGCAACAGATTTAGGATTTTTTGCACAATTTTCTTATCATTTACCAACAAATTTTTTTTTTTTTTTGGTGAATTTAAGTTGCCAATTCTTATATGAAATCAGTAGCTCTTATTTGAGTTAGTAACCATTAAGTATTTGATGGCTTGTGAATTACCATTTACCAATTGTTTCCATGATGTATCAAAAGGGATAAAGTGCAATCAAAGATCTAAAACTTCTAACGAAAACACAATTAATTTTTAATTGAAAAATGCAAATATCTTTGGGGCAAAGGGGTTTATTGAAATGATATTCGATTTGGTAAATTGCAACGTTAAATAGCATTGAAAAATAGCTTTGGGATATATGCCATTTGGTAAAACCCACATTTATAGAAGGCTTTTGCTATTTTTTTAAAGTTTAAAAATTAAATCTGATGGAGGTCGGTCATCGGGCAACTGCCAGACAGCTAGAACTGGCCATCCAAAGGCTAGATCTAGTCTAGGCGTCCGTAGGTCACGCGAACCTCAGGCAAGGTAGCTTGAGGTCACGGTGGCTAGATCTAGTCATCCAATAGCCAAATCTGGCCTTGGAGGTTGGCTAGATCTCACCGCCGAATGGCCAGATCTGGTGGCTTAAGGTTGCAACCTCAAGCGACATCGCTTGGGTCGTGCGAACCCAAGTGGCGTCGCCTAGGGGCATGACCTCAGGCGGTGGTCACCAAAGGTACGCAACCCCCGGGCGGCATTGGCAGTTGCCAGAGAAGCCCAATCTTAGGTGGCAGATCGGGGAAGATGAACGGCCATGGATGAATGCGGAAGAAAATGAATAATGACGGATGAATAGTAGACTTGCATTTCCAAAATACTGAAAACCTAAAATAGGTCCCTACTTGCATTAGACTTTCAGCATTCGGAATGTTAACATTTGGTTAAGGAAGTGCCAAAAATACTTGCGAAACACTTTGTATTTTCCCCCAAGGGGCTTTGGGTTGGAAAAGCTGAACCAAACGGGTTTGGAAGTGGAACAACGGCCTAGCATGTGATTTGGCACTCTTATTTTTAGTTTTTTGTTAAACAAATAAAGGTTGTATTCATAGTTAAAATAAGTATCATGTTCGACTGGATCCCCGGCATAAGAAACATCTGACTCCGGGACATCCCGAGCTTCATACGGACCACAGACCCGAATGACATCATGTTCGACTTCTTAGGAAAAGAAGTGCAACACTGCCCGAAATCATCTGCTATCTGGTTTCACATCTTCAATGAGCTGGAACACAAAGTACTGGAGATAATTGCAGACATTTTCCCTTGAATTTACTGTACCGGGCCCCTTTCCTTGCTCGTTCAGGATATTCCCTCGAGCTCGATCAAGTCTTTCAGGTTGAATCTGTGGAAGGAAGACTACAGTTGCCTCGAATGGCTCGATCAGAGAGAAGCCGAGTCGATTGTGTACGTGAAACTGTCATGACTAAGGAACACCTGAAGGAGTTTGCTTGGGGGCTTGCAAATAGCAAGCGCCCATTTATGTGGGTGATCAGGCCTGGTGCTGTGGAGGGTGATTCTGCAATTCTACCTCGGAATTCCTTGAGGAAGTGAAAGAAAGAGGGTTCTTGACGACTTGGTGTCCGCAGGATCAAGTCCTAAGTCATAGATCGATCGACACCTTCCTAACGCACTGCAGGTCGAATTCTACCTTGGAAGCTATCTGCAGAGGCGTACCTCTTGGCCGTTCTACGCCAAGCAACAAACAAACCGTCGGTTCATGTGAACGGAGTAGGGGATCGGCACGGAAGTGAACCAAGATGCGAGGCGAGAGGAGATAGGAGCCCTTGTTTGGGAAGTGATGGAAGGGATCGGTGGGAAGAAGATGAGGGAGAATGCCAAGAAGTGGAAGGAGAGGGCTGTGGAAGCTCCCGGTCAAGGAGGGTCATCGTACGATGACTTTGACAGATTCATTAAAGAGGTTGTTCATTCGAAGGAATAGATTAAAGGAAACTATCACCAGATTCCCATATATTCCGAAAATATATCGAAAGAAGTAGCATTAATTTCCAATCTGTTAGTTTGTCCAGTTCCTTCCAAATGGTAATTCGAATCTTACAGCATTAGACAATATGAATAAAGATACTTTCCCTTTTGTACACAATTGCATTCGCTGTCCTGATCTTGCATGCTTTTAAGTAGTGAAACCTCGGCAAATCAATACCTATGATCGGCCTTCCGACCTTCATCGGGTTTCCAGGATCATGGTAATCAAGCGGATTGATGAGGAAAGTTTTTGAGATCTTGTACATCTCTTTGGGCTTCTCTGCATTGATGGCGTGCCCCCTGAATCTTTTATGACCACTGGTCGTGCAATTTCTGTTCCACATGCCCGTTCATCGCATGTGAATCCATAATCATGCAGTTGTAGTCCATGGTCTTGCAGACGGCCGATGTATGCTGAACTGTGTTTTCGTGCCATATATGTATAGAGTCATCCCCTGTAAACCGGTCGCTCCACGCCCACTCTCGATCCCCTTTCTAGAAGTGCTCGTATGATAAGTGGAATGAAGTAGTCATTTTAAAAGGGCAAGTGATTTTTGTACTTTTTGGCTCATCACAGCAGCCATTACTACGATTGATAATTTCGTTTGTCTTGGAAACATTTCTAGGCACCTAACCATTGGAAAAGGGTCAAAAAAGTCTTAAATCAATTATATTAATGTCAATTTAATCATAAACATTTTAATGATGCCAATTTAGTACTATTGATGTCAATTCAATCCTAAACTTATTAAAGATATTAATTTAATCCTAAATTTTTTGAATCAATATCAACTTGATTCTAAACCTACTTTTTAATTCAATGTCAATTTAATCTTTTCAGCTAATTTTCACTGGATTTTGCTAACTTGTACGTCGGCCGATTTACGTAACACTACCAAAAATATTTTAATAATATTTTATTGAATTTTCAAATTTTCTGATTTTTTTTTCTTTTTTCTTTCTTATGTGGACAAATTTTGCGTACGTGGCACTGCCAATCCAGTCTCTCTTGCGTGCTGGTGATAGCGTGGAATACAAGAAACTTCATACACGAAGTCATCAATCAATAAAGTGCAAATCAGAGCTCAGGCCATGTGATATATAAAGCAAACACAAACAGTATTCTAAATTGAAATATTTATAGTCTACTCACATCAGTAAGGTCGGAGGAATTTTAACAACCATTGTTCGCAAACCTGCGATTGAACATTACAGAATCGTCGCCAAGGTAGAGTCCCCTCCATAGTATTAGTATTATGGCCCCATAACGGCCTAGCTTGTAGACATCTGGGGGCAGAATAACGGCAGAGCGTTAGACAAACTTGAGATGTACACGGGCATCGAAATGCAATTTGATTGATTGAGGACAAGGAGTGCGATTAGATAGAGAAATTGCAAAGAATTCACAAGAAATAATAACTTAAAAAGGTAAAATCCTTTCTTTCTTCTGAAACTTGATCGGAGCAACAATTCGGAAACCTTATAACAATGAATGAAGGCATCGCCCAAGGTGATATTCAATCAAACAAAATGCCATCTCATCCAAAGATAATCTGCTGCTAACAATGAATGAAGGCATCCCCCAAGGTGATATTCAATCAACAAAATTGCCATCTCATCCAAACCATACTTGGACGCTAAAAAAGAAATAGATAAAATATAAACGGATCCTTCAACCGAGAGAGAGGCCTGGCCGAAAGGGCGGGCGTCCTGCTTGCCGTCTATATAGTTGAAATTTAATTCCATTTGCATTTAAGCTTTTGACACCCTTTGAAATCAAGGATTTCATCTCTGAGGACTCAGATTTAAGTTAAGCTCACGTTGCTTAGAAACTTGATTTACCTTTTAAACTAAATTAAATCGGAGTTCAGGCTGTGATAAATAGAGCAAACGCAAAGAATATTCCAATTCAAAATACTTTAAAGTCCATTCATCAGTAAGGTGGATGAAATTTCACCATTGTCCACAAGGGAAGAAACCTAAATACGTACCTATGTCAAGCTCCTTAAGGAAAGGGAGAAAGCCTCGCCGATGAACCCAAGGCGGTCCCAGTCCCGGTCCCGGTCCCAGCCCCAGCCCCATAGGATTCCATGCCGATGTGAATGAAAATGCTGTTCGATATAACAAAGCTCCCTTCTGGTGTTGGGTGCAAAGAGAACGTCTGAGGGCAGGGCAGAACAACAGCAGAGCATTAGACAAACTTGAGAATCGAAATGCAATACGATTGATTGATTGATTGAGGACGAGGAGTGCGATTCGATAGAGAAATTGCAAAGAATTCACAAGAAGTAATAACTTAAAAAGGCAAATTCCTTTCTTTTTTTCCGAAACTTGATCGGAGCAACAATTCGGTTCGCTATGAATCTTATAAACAGATATTCTGCTACTAACAATGAATGAAGGGATCGGCCAAGGTGATATTCAATCAACAAAAATGCCATCTCATCCAAACCATCCTTGGACACTAAAAAAGAAACAGATAAAATCCACCGAGAGAGAGAGACAGGCCTGGGAGAAAGAGCGAGCGTCCTGCTTGCCGTCTAGCCAGATGTAGCCGCAGACCATGCCGGAGAAGCCGCTACGGAGGTCGGTGCCGCCGACCGGCAGGCAATCGATGTTGAGGATTTGAATCCTCGACAGCTTAAGGGAGGTGAGTTTGGAGAGAATAGCCTCCTTGCCCTGGATCTTCTCGCCGTCGAAGGTCATCACCGAGTCTTCCGAGTACAGGTTCGCCACGTCCGCCCGATTAACCTCGAACGTCCTGTAGTAGTCCTGCAGGAACCCCTTTCCCTCCGCTATCCAATCCATGGCTTCTCGATCCATGGTCGTCCTCTCTCCTTCGGATGGCTCCAGGATTTCTCGATCCGTCGTCTTCTCTCCTTCGGATGGATCCATGATTTGATCCGTCGTCGTCTTCTCTCCTTCTGGTCCTCTGTGCTTCGCATCCACGCGATGCAAGACGGCACCGCAAGACTAAAGAATAAACCCTAGGGCTCTGAGGGCTTTATTTTTATTTGGACTTAACCCGACCCGGAAGTTCCGGTCCGGCTAAAAAGACTAAAATGCCCTCTTTCGTTTTTTTTTTCTCTCAACTTTTTCCAGTTCCCCTCCATTTTATATATATTTAATAAGTAACTATGCCCGTAACTAAGCCTGTCAAATGAGTGGATCAAGTCAAGTTTGGGTAGAGTTGAAAATAGTCCAACCCATATTGACCCATATAACTTGTTTTGATATTTTCATATAAAGTAAATTTAATGATTCATATTCGATCCGACTCATATTATTGAGATACATTAATATTTAACTCAATTAGGAAAACTCATTTTCACTCATTTAATCCACTTTAAACTCTTCACACACATATATAGGTATATGCTGATCCATGTCCGCTACTATGCAAGGTAGTCCTACATCGCTTAGGAGAAGTCCTTTGATTTACTTGATAACCGCTGTAGCTCCCCTTACTTCATAAGACGTCTTTCAAATCCCTATAATCCCTATTTTCCTTATGCAAGGCAATTTTACATCACTTAGGAGAAACCCTCTAACCTACTTGATAACCGTTGCGGATATCAAATTAAAAATTAAATTAAACAATAAAAAAGTTAGTAAATAAAATAATATAAAATAAGTGAAAAACCTTAAACTGAAATACTTTTGAAAAATTCTTGATAAGAAAGAGTTTGATTAGTTAATGATTGACATGAAAATAATATTTGTTTATAACAAATCTTATTGGATGCGAGAATGTGTATCTTTTTAATTGTGATTTACCAAATTAAAAATTACATTATAATGTTTAGAATTTTTATTTCAATATTGATTGAATTTCAAACTAGACAACATCAAGCTTCCTCTAAAAGTGTACTTCTCCGGTATGTATATGGATATCTATCTACCAAAAATATTTTTTAAAAAGAAAAAATCTAATTTTTATTATTATTTACTTTCTTTTCTTTTTTTCTTTAATTTTCTTTTCTTTTCTTATTTTCTCTTTTCTTTCTTCTTCTCCCTTGTTCCTTCGCCAATGACGATTGGCCTGAGCTCGCCAGTTCGAGCTTTATCATGGCTGGTGAGCTTGCGTCTCGCCATATCTAAACAAGCTCTAGCTCTATCGAGGCCGGCGAGCTCATTACTCACTCGATCTTGATGAGGCAGAGCTCGCTTACGGCTGTCATTGGCCTCCCTGTCACTATGTCCACCATCGCGCACTCGAGCACCTAAACATTCGAGGGGGAGCTCGGAAAATTGGGAGGGGTCAAGGTCGGCCATGTTGTCGAAGGATATGTAGACCATGGAGCAGGGTGGATGGCGGTGGAGCTAAGCAAAGATGGTGGAGGTGGTGGTCAGTAGTGAAGAGGTTGATGATGTAACTGGTATTGTGGAGGAGGAGTTCGTCCGACTAGGGGAGAAGAAAGAGAGAAAGGTTTGACATCGGTGGCACATATCTGACCCAAGTCCCATTTTGTTTGGGCTTTTCTTTTTTAAACTCGCCCATATATGAATTTTAAGATGAGTCATATAGGACCCATTTTCATAAATGTGGGTTAAAATATAGTTCTCTAACCCATTTTGACGGCCCTACCTATAATTTGTTACCATCCATCCTCTTACAAATTTTCTTGGTTGTCTTGGAGTATAGTAGCCGTGTTCTCTTTCGTATGTTAAAACCGAAGAAGTTCCTTTCTTTTCTGATGATGGAATTGCTCCATTTTTTTCTCAACCATCTAAAAGATCACTTCTTTCTTTCGAAAAAATATTTAGATTTTTTACTTTGCACCTATTAGCATGGCTTTTCGGTGATACTAATTAGTAAGTTGAAGTGAGCTCTATCACGCTTGTTTTGTAAATTTTATACCGTGATGAAGATTTGTTCTAGTTTTGGAAGGTTTTTTGGTGATATCGAGAGTCGAGTCCTTTTGACTTATTTTCCTAATTTTCAAACGAACGAAGAACATCAACAACACCAATTTTCTTCCCCTTCCCGAAAGGCAAAGTGGAATCCCCCCTCCTTCAAGTTATATAAGTTCAGGCGGTCAATGCACAACGCGGGTGTCCCCTCCACCTATATAAACACCCCCTCTTCTTCCAAAAATCATCTCATAAATTCATGGAAAATTACTAAAAAAGTCCTAAACCTATTGCAATTGTGCCAATTCAGTCCTAAAATTATTTTTTTTTTTTTACCAATTGAGTCTTAAAATCTTTTACAATTATTTCCGATCAATCCATCCGCAAAATTAGTCGGCCGGCGAGCTTTTTTTAATAATATTTTATTTTTTAAAATTTTTTATCTTTTTCCTCTCGAGGGCTTGCCTCTCGGTCGCCGGGTCTGGCGAGGGCTCGCCTCCCTCCGCGACCGCGAGGCAGCCCTCGAGCCAAAGGAATGAGGAGGGAGGAAGTAAAAAAAAAAAAAGGAAAAAGGAAAATAATTAATAAAAAAATTTTAAAATAAATTAAAATAAAATATTATTTAAAAAAGCTCACCGGGCGGCTAGTTGCCGCGTTAGCGTCGGTGACCACCAATTTTGGCCGGATGAACTGATCGGGAATAATGGTAAAAGGTTTAGGACTCAATTGATAAAAAAAAAAGTTTATGACTGAATTAACATAATTACAATAGGTTTAGAATATTTTTTGGTAATTTTCCCCATAAATTCACAAGGTCGTCCACCTAGAAATCGTCCTAAAGTTCAGCCCTTTGTAGCTAATATTAAAACATCGCGAGACATCATGGATAAGCGCGAGCGGTACGAGCGCGTGTTCAGCCACTTCGGCGGGGACTAGGACGGCAAGATATGCCCCTCGGAGCTGTGGCAACACGTGGCCACCGTCGGCGTCGGCAGGGACATCTCGTTGGCGTAGGTAGATGCGACGTGAAGGAGGCGTTCCGGATGTACGAGGTGGACGGCGGTTGGGGGTGCATCACGCCCAAGCCCTGAACAGGATGCTGAGCTGGCTCGGCCAGTCCCAGATCCTCGACGAATGCAAGGCGATGATTGCCAGGCTCGATCTCAACGTTGGCGGCGATTTCGGGTCTCGTGTGCTCGCTCTTTTGATTTTTCCTCTCCTTTTGGCATATCATTATTTGAAAAAGATGGATAAAATCTGAATAGGCTTTGAGGCAGGCGAATCCCAGCTGGTTTCGAAGTCTCATCATCATTGTTGGCGCATCACCCCTCTTGGAAAAAGGGGGCGAGGGAGACCAAAGCAAAACGTTTCGGTGGGACTTATGAGCATTTCAACTTCCGCAGCAGCAAAACCAAAACCTTTTCTCTTTTCTCTGGACGAGCTCCTTCAGGGAAGAAAGAAACTCCTGTGAAATAAAGCCTAGAAGAAAGGTGTCGCCTTTGGACCACTTAAGGTATGCCTACTAAAATCGTGCATTGGGTTCTTTTTCTATTTCTGTATCATTGGGAATGTTAAAGAAAATATGGGAAACATCTGTTTGCTAAACTTTTGATGGATCCGAGCAGATATTGAGGGACCCTTTTAAAGGATTTTATGAAACTATAAAGTGCAGACCGGCCGCTTCGATCTCTCCCATCCCTCTCTCTGTCTCTTCCATATGATGACAAAGTTTCACATGCACATATAACTAGCGATCTATATGTAACGAAAAGAGGAGCTGCCTAAGCTGCTTGCTGCGTGCTGAAGATAGTGCCTGGATGGCATGGGAATACATCTTTCTCATGTCAGAAACCTTGAACCTGGAAAATTCTCCCTTAAGAGTACGTAAAAAACTCTCTCCACAAATTGGCACTACTTGAATGCCGTACAAGTATCTTCTCCCATCTTCCAAGGAGCACATCGCTGCTACCTCTACTCTGATAAGCTTTGAGGAGACGAAGTAACAGTTCTTCGTTATCTAGGTTAAGGTCAGCTGCTTTCTCCAGTAGACCAATCTTCTTTTCTAGAGTTTGCAAGAGAGCACCTTTCTGTGACTGCCTACTTGCTGCAAATTCTAGCCAACTTTGTCATCCTATTAAACTCCCGAGTTTTGCGAAGCACCTCATCTTCCCAACATTCCTTGACCATAAAGGTTTCAACCCCTGAACCACCATCCTTACGGTACATTTGATTAAACTTTTCCAGTAGTCTTTTGGCCTCCAAAGCCCAACTATTTTGAATGAATTTTCAAATGAAAGCCAACTTTGTCATCCTACTAAGAACTAATGTTTTCAGCTTGGTCAAATGCTGAAATTATTTTTTTTCCAAAATTACCCCTACCAATTCTTCAAATTTTCAATTTCGTCCCTTTGTTACTTTTTTTTAAAGAAAGGGGACAAAACCCTTCGCTAGACCGGCGAAGGGCTATAGCCACCGATGAACCAAATCTAGCACCAGCAGTCGTCGATTGAGGTCGCCCAAGGTGGCGAGGGTCATGTGACCCAGGCAGCATGCAACCCAAGTGAGTAGGCGACCACTGCTTGGGTCTCACGACCTTAGGCGGCCCTCGCCTAGGTCTCGTGAGGGTAGCGCAACACCAATGACCACCAATGCTAGATCTGGCTCACCGGCGGTCATAGTCCTTCACCAGTCCGGCAAAGGGTCTTGTCCCTTTTAAAAAAAAAAAAAAATCCAAAGCTCATTGCAAAAGTGTTTTCCCAAACACAACTTGAACTCAAAGTCCATTGGTAAAGAATTTTTAACAAACACAATTTGCATTGTCCCAAATAGTTTTGACTTTTAGCATTTACGTTACACTCAATATTCATTTCATTTGCCAAGCTAAACCAAACGCACGTTTATTGTCCCCTTGAAGGTTTGGGCTTTAACAAAGGAATGAAATCTCTTGGGAGGTAAGAAGTGGATTTCCTCGGTGCCAAAATACGCCAAGGCTGAATACTCTGGATACCAGTATCTTCCAGCAGATATTAGTTTACCGTCCAGGGCATCTACATCTACATCACGAACCCTTCTGCTGATACAACCTTCTAAACTCAATGCCGACTCAACCGTCTCGACAGTGGGTGCTATAACATAATGATGTTAATTATTCCTAACTGCAGCAAATTTATTATCAATAGCAAGCAACAAAGTTGAACGGACAAATAAATTGTGATTAAGACCTAAAAGTGTTTTTAACTGATTAAAGGATAGTGGAGTACCATCTGCATTGCTTTCAATAAGAAAGTATATCCCCCCAAACAAGTATCACGAGTTTTAGGTTTGGCAACTTTGACTGATACTCCTTCAGCAGCTATTGTTGGAGGGTGGTTGATTGAAAATGGACATTGCGGCTATTCAAATGAGATGCATATATAGAGTATTTTGTTGAGGAAAACCAGATCCAGTCAAAGCTAAAATGGAATAAACTTACAAAGTGTGGCTAGGTATCTCATTCAAGACATTTTTTCCTGCAAGATACTAGAATAAAGCATCAATCGGATAACTATAGAAACAATTCTGATCGGCAATTCATCTAAGACATGTTGAGTATTGATAAAGATTATCTAGCCCATATCCTATTCCAATGACACTTGTGTAATTTAATAAATGCAGACCAGTTTTCGAATCTGGTTTACATCTGACTGCCAACGTCTCAACAAAAGATTTTGTATTATTCAAATACAGCGATGCTATATGCCAAAAGACAGAAAATGCACTTAAGCAAGAAAAGTCGGACGGAAATTAAAGCCTTCGTTTTCCCAAAGAAAATCGTATGTAATTAATGACCATACTCATATTTCACAGCACTGTGGGATTGGAAAACAAAAAAAGAAGAAAAGAAAAAAAGCAGTCCTGGGTCAGGATGAAAAGTGATATCTGAAAGCCTTCAGCACTCAGTGACATTATATATGTGCTTCAATAATCCAGACACGGTGAAGCCTTATTTCCCTCCCAAAAACGTATTACACCACTCTACAAAACTCAACTAGTTCCCTAACAGCCATGCAAATAACCTTTAAAATCAATCCAGAAAGCACATAAAAGAAAGAAGGAGAGGGAGGGAAGAAACTTTAATAATAATTAACAGAACAAAAATTGACTTTGAAAAAGAAGAAGTTCCCTTAAAAGGCAGAATCTGCTCCACCAATCCCACAGAGCACTGCAATTTTGTACCTTGAATCAACACCTAAAACCTTCCACCTTTCAAAACACTAGGCACCAAACAGCTAGCTACGTAAACCAAAGAACTAGAGATGGATTTATCTTACCAATAACAGATAATGATAGGAAAACTATAGACCATGAGAAATATGTGAACACATACATGAGACAGATCAGAATTAGTGGAACTATTTTGAAGAGAATGCCCAGTAGGTTTGTCAAATTAAATCCATAAAGAAAATGAAAAATCATCAGTTATAATGTCTAACTAGATTGCCAAGTGACAAGCAGAAAGTAGCCCTGGGAGATGTTTAATTTAATTTTACCTCAAGCCAGCTACTAAGCACAAAGTGTTTCTTGGCCACAACTGCATCGAGCAAAATATCCTCGACTTGCACGAGTTGATCGACAAGGACACGTGTGCAATCTCTACAATTCTCAGTCACCAGACCAACTCGAGAAAATAGTTAACCATGAGGCTATAACTCTATATGAAATACCATTGTAACCAATTAAACATCTCATTATAGCCAAAAACCCTTCTATTTTCAATTAACGTAGTATAAGGCAAACAACCATCTATATAAGCAATTTATAAAGTCCGAACCATATGTGGAATGAAAGAAAGGTCCCTCTTATGGATAGATCAAATCTACGTAAAGAGAAGTGGAGCCGGTAAATTATCTATTAGGCAAGGCACCTAAGAAGCCTGTACATGGATATAAACTGAAAAGGGCCACTTTCTCGCCTAAGAATCTGAATATATGAAAAGTGCAACCACAGAATCAGAAGGCAGTGGGACTCTCAAATCTTCAAAACTCAAACAATATTTTTATAAGTTCCCCTATGAATTCACCAGTCAGTTAGGTACTTCAGTAACTACTGGAGCTTCAGTGCTATTTGTACAATGCAGATGTGCACCAACAGAAACACAGCACACTGACAGAAAGGGACCACCTAAGAATGCTAGGTTCACACTATTTCTCAAGCCAACAATATGAAGCTATCCCAAGTACAAACACATCCAAGAAAATCATAACAGAAAAGAAAAGATAGAAAAGACCTAGCATTTCGACTTCTGCAAGTTACCAAGTTGACAAAATGGCATCTCACTATTCACGACTTAATTGCTGCATTACATTCCCTGGCAGCTAAAATTATGCATGGATTCTGCCCCACAAACAAAAGCAATAGACTACAACTCTAAATGCACAGCAGATACTTTTTATCACACCTCAACCTTTTGCCACTTCAAAAGAAGATAATAAAAGCATCCAAAAGAAATTATAACATTCATTTATTCAGAAAGCAAATCCATATCACGCACAAGCCTACACCTACATCATAAGGCAAGCCAACTAGCTTATGGGATTTAATAAGAAAAAGAAAACTGACCAATTGTGGATACTTTTTCTTCGAGACTATGAAAGGACGAGGGAGAATCCATGCAGATGACATAAAATACAAGCGGGACAAAACTATCCCAGCAGTGGACTTTGGTCGATTCTCTGATAGCATCAGGACTTCCTGCTGCTATTTACGCACTGCAGAATAGCTTACTTCAGATTTCCTACAAAAATCTCGATTCGCTAACATTCTCAATGCTGAACCAGACCAAAATATTTTTTACTGCTTTCTTTATGTATATCATCTTAAGGTTTGTTCCTTAACGTCTCTTTATCTTTCGTTTTTGGATAAATTTCTTGTGTATGATTGTACTATCTTCCTGGTGCTCCTAATTTTTGCAGAAGAACAAATCCGTCTCTCTCTCTCTCTCTGTATACACACACACACACACACACACACACACATTTGGACATGCACATATAATCAAAGTGATGGAGCAAGTAATGTTACAAAAGAACTTGTTAAAAAATTTAGAATTCCTGAATTATTATGACCACTCTTCTAAAGCAATAGTTGGTGCCATATTTGTAGGCAAAAGCAATCAATCCAGCAGATAGGAGCCCTCTTGTTATTGATAATCGCAGTCATTCTTTTAAGCATTGGTGAAGGTTCTAACAGAGGATCTAGTGGTGGAAATCCTGACCAGACTTTCTTTTATGGGATTATTCCTGTTCTAGTGGCTTCTGTGCTATCAGGTCTGGCTTCTTCTCTGTGTCAATGGGCTTCTCAGGTAATAGGAAACAAATTCAGTAACTTGTCATGAGTTGCATTGAAGATTTTGCACAATGACTATTACTTTCGTGCTTCACATTTCCCATTTTGCAGATCAAGAAGCACTCATCGTACTTAATGACAGTAGATATGTCTGTTGTGGGATGCCTGTGTCTGCTTGCTAGTACTCTTAAGTCTCCAGATGGAGAAGCCATCAGGAAACATGGATTTTTTTACGGTTGGACTCCACTGACTGTGGTAAGTGTCTAAAAGGAAATTTTTTTTTTTTTTTTTTTCTGGGTTCCTTTCTCAGCATAAGATCCAGATTGTCTCCTTGGTTATAAGCCTATTTCATTTATTTAGTTTTAACTGGTAAACAGTTATTGCTCAAAGAGCATAAAGGTAGGATTCTGGTTGAGGTAGCTTTCTTCTGGCTGCTTAAATTAAAAAACACGATATACAAATTAATTTGGAGAGAGAGACAGCAGTACTCTCACTGATTTCGTAGTGTAGTTGAAACTACTGTTTTTGGAGTAAAAGCATCTCAAAACATTGGTCAGCAAGAATTTTTGGGATAAAACCCGTGAACAAATGGGAATGAAATCGTACATGCTGTAAGTGGAACTACCTGAGAAAATAAGCTTAAGCTCTTTCATTACAACACAGCTGGGCATTAAAAAATCCATTACAATTTGATGTGGGCTTGTGAAATGGACTTCATTCGTTGGTGAAAGGTTATGATTAAGTAGCTGTGGTAAAAGTATTTTTCGTGGAGTAACTAAGTGCATTGGTGTTGGAATGTATTGGAAAATTTTCTATAATTTCTCCCTGATTATATTACGTGATTATATTACCTGATTATATTACTTGATATTATGTGATTTGATTTGATTTTGTTAGGTGTAAATTAGATATTGATAGATATTAGAGGCTAATTAGGATCTTTACCTAAATAGGTTTCTTACCTAATTTAGGTTCTCTGTTCATGTATTTATACACATTGTAATCACTCTATGAAAAATAAGAAGATAGATTCTTTTCTTCAATTGGTAATTTAGGTATGAAACCCATAGAAAATTCTTCATGTTCATAATGGAACAGCCTAAGTAAGATCTTGATACTGTCATGTGGTCCATTGGAATAATCATTCCTTAAAATTGTGGGGTCCAGCATCAATGATCTTAGAGATTTAGCTGGTGAAATGGGGTTTTCAGCCTGTTTATGCATCAATGTTCTGTTACACTTAATTGATATTCAGCTTGAGTTTGTTCAGGGTGTGACTGCATGCTGTTCTGTGGCAACTGCGTGGCAGTGTAGGTTAGAGATCATACTAGGTTAGAGATCATACTAGTGGCAACTGCGTGGCAGTATTGGGCTTCAGTTGGATGTGCGATAATGCAGTGCAGCAACACAGAGGTAACGTGCAGTACTGACTTATTCGGGTTTCTCTCTGACTTAATGGATTTTGGTGACGTTTTATTGATTTGTCAGTGTAGGTTAGAGATCATACTAGTGTTTACACTTTCGTTGATTATCATCTTTTGTTCATGAAATTGAGGTAGCAATAGCTAGAGAAGTCACGTGAATTTCTTTCTTTTTTCATTTTTCATTTTTTTTTAATGTACTGCGTGGGGAGTCACATGTCCACTTTGAGTATAGGCGGGAAATTCTGCTGTGAGATTGTGAAGGTCTCTTGTCCACTTAATTATGGCCAAGAAAGAGTTTCTGGTCTAGCTTAGACATGGTTCAAACATCCATATATTTTTGCTTCGTCATGCTTTTGTCCGTGCACACAAGTTAGGAGCTGTATGTACCGTTGTGAATTGATGACATGTCTCATTCTTCCTTCATCTGCATTAACCAGGTAGGAGCAGGAACTATGAATCCCCGGACATATTTACGGGTTCTTGGTCCAGAACCATGGAATGTCGCGTAAGTACTCTTTTTAAAGCTAGTTTCAAAAGAACTTGTGTGCTTTTCCTATATTTATATCCTTGAGTGGCAATCATTTGCATTGCGAGTCTGAAATATTTTTTGGGAAATTTCAGAGCTATATTGGTCGTAGAACAAGATTAGTATTGCACGAGAGATATTGCATTTTCTATCATGGTTCATCAAATGAGATTAAAATTGCTCCTGTAAGTTAAGAGATTAGTTTTTATTTTAGACTCTCATATTATTTAGAGTTATCCTTAGATAATCGTTGCAATGTGGGAGAAATGCTAGTTTCATGATGTGGCAGCTTGTCACGGACAAACAAGTCTTGTTTGAATGTGGGCCAAATTTGCAGATATCTGCATAATTTTTAGAGAGTGAGATGAGTCCTTTTGCAGTTATAGCAGTTACCCATTGATGAAGGGAAATGTTGTTGCATTTGATACGGTTATTTTCAGGAAGTCCTAGGTTTTCTGACATTTCAATTGTACACAAGATAATCATGTCAATATTTTCTATTAAAGTAAAAAATAGTGGCTTGTCTTTCAATCGCATTTTTCCAGATGTTGACGTAAAGAGCTGATGATTTGATGTTTCTCATATTAGGTATGTGGAGCCCAGTGTCCGGCCTGATGATAGTCGTTATGGAGAAAATCCTAACAGGCTTCAGCGACACACTCAGTTTCAGGTTAACTAAATTGGGCTTGTTGATCATTATGGGATGGTATGGTCCTTGATGCTGTTTGTTTGCACTTTTAATTGTTTTGGATGTCTTTTATACTTACTGGTCTCAGGTAATACTAAAGCCTGATCCCGGAAATTCACAAGATCTATTTATACGTAGCCTGGCAGCACTAGGTAGTGACCGCAACTTCATTAGCACGCCTAAAATAGATGCTTGTTGATTTCATTACATTCTTATGCCTTGTCTGTGAATGAGTGCTAGCTTACTTCACATGTTAATTATTAACCTTCATTTTTTGGCACCCAAGCTTTCGGGTTTATTACTAGATAAAATGTTAGCAACTGTTTTGTCTTGCAGTTTTTTCCTTTTCTCGGTGGGCGTATAGTCCAACGTGATTTTCCATTATGAGTTTTCTCCAATACTAATCTAGAAGTATGTTGGCTTTTGGAGGGCATAACTTTGAAGTTAGCTCATTTAACAGCAATAGTGGTCCATCTTTTGTATAGATTGGAGGTTCATACATATTTTTTTTTCTTTAATCTAACATGCACGGAGTTAAGTGCAAATGTTACTCAGATTTTTAATCTAAATTTGATCATCTGATCATGGATCAACTGTAGTTTAGATTCTCTTAGTGAGCTCATGGACTTCTTACTTTATAAGCAAGTAAAAAGCACCTTTTTTTTTTCTCAGTGGAAAATCGGCATGGATATTTATTTCAATGTGAGGATTTTCATGAGTTCCTCCTTTAGTGTAAACAAGTTTTTTACACAACCACCATTCTGTGAGTTACATGTGTACTTTAGAAATTGTTGCACACATGACACTTTTCCAATAGCGAGTGGTGTAAACTTCATTTTACGCTGTGAAGGAATTGAAGTAAAATTTCTTAGTTAATGCTCTTCAGTTTTAGAAATGAAACATTAAAAGTAACCATATCTAAGTAATTTAATTTTGTGAGTTGTCTTTTGAGTGCAATAGCAGAATAGTTATTCTCGATGATGTTCGTCCTTTCCTGCACATTATATTCAGCATTAGATTCTTCTCTAATTGACAGGTATTGATGTTAATGCACACGATATAAGGTTTGTGGAAGACAACTGGGAAAGTCCGGTAAGTTTTTTCTGTGACAATCAAGTCCATATGGTACATGCTGACTTTGCATTCTTCAACTTGTTATGTTGATGGGATCCACAAAAATGTAACTGGATTATTTCCATTTCTTTGATGTTGCGCACTGGGGACTTGTTAAGTTACTAGGGGACTCTCGAACCAGCAATAGGATCAAGTAATCAGGTAGTTAGATCTGCTCTGATACCATGTCACAAAGCTGATTAGAGAACCCCCAGCAAGTAGAAAGAGAGAAAGAAAGAAGAGAGAAGGAATAGAGAGAAGGAGGAGAAGGAGAACGTAAAAGAAACAAAGAAAGGGTTGTAGTTTTCTGTAGTGACAGAAACCCTACACCCATTGTATTTATATTGAATATAAATTGTATATGACAATAATATCCTTATGTAAGTAAAAAAGGAAATAAAACTCTGATAATAAAGGAAACTTAATTAAAGTAACTTAACTGGACTAACCTTGATGTGGTTTACTCACAGGTTCTGGGTGCTTGAGGGTTGGGCTGGGAAGTCTGGATGGATGGGATGGAAATAACACAATTCACCTATTTCCAGCAGGTTTTCTTCCGTATAATTTAATCAGGTTTATCGCATGCATGCAGCATGGTTTTCATGGGCATGATATACTCTTCTAAGAATCCTTCTCTTTTCTAGTTCAGGCCACTAAAGTGGTGATTTTGTTAAGTCTCAGGTTTTGTGCTAATGTTTTCAGTTCTTCTATTCTTATTCTTCAGGCTGGCAGTCTTCAGTTGATGCCAATATCTGTTGAAATCACGTATGGTCTTGAGCGTATCCTTATGTTGCTTCAGGTCTGGTAATTCTTGTATATCCTTCGTTTGGATACTTCTGTCAGTTTGCCTAAACTTAACTGTGGATTTCTTCTCGGGAGTTGATCATTTCAAAAAAATTAAATATGCGGATGAGTCACATATGGGGAGCTGTTCTTGGAGAATGAGTAAGCTAACACTTGCCTTATTTGTCTCATGTTAACATTCTCTCGGTCTCTCTCTGTCTCTCTTTTAAAAGCAGTAATGTTAATGCTGTGCTACTATTTAATTATTGTAAGAGCTCCCTTTGACGCCTGTGAGCTCATTGTTCTTGTCTTTGGAACCCTCATAAGTTTTTTTTTTTTTGGGTAAAGTGGAACCCTCATAAGTTCGTCTCCTAATTGTGATAAATATCTTGTTTAAATATTCATCAGTTGGGTTCAACGAGATTCTTGTCTCTGGAATCATCATAAGTTCATCTGATGATTGAGGTACATGTCTTGTTTAGTTATTCATCAAGTAGGTTCAATAAGCAATCAATATTCTACCATCATCATTAATATTTCATTACATGACAAATTTACTGTTATATCCCTCTGTCAAAGTTACATAGACATATGTATATGTATATGTATATGTATATGTATATGTGTATGCATGTGTGTGTGTGTGTGTGTGTGTGTGTGTGTGTGGGTGGGTGGGTGGCTTATACGTGAAGCCATTTTGTATAG
This sequence comes from Eucalyptus cloeziana, assembly GCA_014182715.1. Lineage (NCBI taxonomy): Eukaryota > Viridiplantae > Streptophyta > Magnoliopsida > Myrtales > Myrtaceae > Eucalyptus > Eucalyptus cloeziana. The sequence continues at coordinate 53,753,293 of CM024641.1, read as the reverse complement.
GGGCGGTACCCCCTTGGTAAGTTCTTAAAGAAATCTTATGTATCATTCAAAAAAAATTCTAAATATGGTCTAACGAAATATAATAAATATAATCATACTCTAGAGATTTTTGGTTCTCTTTAAGCATAGAGAAGCATCTAAGTTTTTATTTATCACTTTCCGTTAGGGTTGTGTACCTACTCAACCAAAGAAAGGCTTTAGTTTTGGGCAAACAGAACCAAAAGAAATGGGAAAAAAATAAAAAATAAAAATAAAAAACTAAGGGAGGCAGGAATTTGTGGACTGTTTTATCTTTTATTTAAAAGGGCTAAATTGTAGCGGTTGCAGCATATAAGTGCAAGGAACTGGCTAAGAGTCCTGATCAGATTCTGTGAACAAGGATTTACCCTAGGAATGGCACATACCGAGATCTAAGAGGTTTTTTTTATTCCTTTGCCATCCTCCCCTCTTTATTTTACTTGTCATGGGAGCAAAAGAATTCTTTACTTATATCTGTTGGGGGAAATGCCATATACCGAAATTTTTTGGCCTTGGAAAGGCTGCTATAGAAAGTTTATGTTCACCGGTTTCATTTGACAAATGGCATGCAGATGCACTGGAGAATTTTTCCTTTGCTTGGATATCATAACTTTTCACTAGTAGTATGGTAAGAGACAAGCATGGCATACCAAGTCAGATCCTGTGACAGCCGGAATTTTCTGAATTGTTTTCAATTAAATAAATCGAACTTTTCGACGTGTAATACATGTCTATTCTCTGAGTTGGCCACTCACGAGATAACTGGTCTATTTGGGAAATCAATTAAGGAATCTAAATGCAATTGACTTGAGAATTCAAACATGAATCGACTGCTTGACCGTGTCGGTCTGCAAGGGTCATTGCGGTACTGTCAGAATCGATCAGAAATCAGAGATATGTCGATTTGGCTGAGATATGTGATCAGAATGTGGGTGATTCCACTTGATTGCAAAATTCTCACCGATCGGCACTAAATTGATTTTCTGACGTTTTGGGTACCCTGTGTCCGTATTTGAAATCTCGAGATTTTCACGACAACCGAGAGTCGCCAATGTGTCGAAGATGTACTATGTGACTCGAGATAAATTGATCACGGGTCAATTGCACCAAAAATTCCTAAAAGTGACCCGATAGATTAGGTCACGCTAAAAGCGCGCCGGATTGAAATTTACTGTTTATTTGAACCCGATTTCAGAAATTGAAAATTCTGTGGTGTTACGAGCTATATTAGGGACGTCGACTCATCCTCCGAGAAATTTTGAGAGATTTCGAGATTTTTACGGAAAACCGTTTCGGATGTCGCGGAAATTAAATGAAAATTCGGATCGACTAATCAAGAGATTTTTCGACTTGCAAATCGAGCTATATTGCGAAGGGGACTTGTAGAATTTATGTGGGCTTTTTCTACATCAAAATTGGACATCAAATGAGGAAATTTATTGGAGAAATTGAACATCAAAGTGTGAAATTCGGAATTGGAAAATGGCAGCATTTTTGGGCATCAAAATGGGTTAATTGTGAGGATAATACAAGAAGATATTTTTGGACAAATGGGATAAGATTGAGCACTATTTGGGGGACAAAGCAATTAAGTTTTTGGATAGATTGATGGACTTTCTCTCTCCCTTTACCTTCGCACGCCACCCACCGACTCCTCCTGCGCACCTCTCCACTTTGCTTTTCTTTTTTTTCTCTGAATTCCTTCGAAGCTGCCCAAGGTTTGTCTTCATCTACTGCTCAGCATCCACCGAAATTGTAGGCTACACGTTCGTCTGCTTTGAAGACTGCAGCTTTCTTCTTCATGCGCCACACGTCCGAGCCCTCCCCTCAGCCCCGCGTCTTCAATTCCACCGAAGCCCAAAGCCACGATCTTCACACCTGCAAGCAGCCCATCGGTCAACTTCTCGCCATGAAGCCCCAACGAAGACCGCCAGCTCACCTTCCCCGGTCGGTTGGTTGATTGCTGCGACAACTCCAGCATCCTGAGCCGCGCGTCTTCATCTTCTTCGGTCAGAACCTCCAGCGAAGTCCCCAGCTGCGTTGACCCTCCTTCTCGCTAGCGACACCACCTGGCTGACGTTCACGCTGCCCTCAGCTTCAACAGTTTCGTTGCTTCAGTTTTCTTGCATCCAGCTGCCGCGCGTGCATTCGGTCCAACCAGTGTCTTGGGCCCGTGTCTCCAGCCCTCGGATCCAGCAATTTCGGCCAACATTCCCAGCAGTCTTCGGCCCATCTTCCATGCAGCAATTCGGCCCACAGTCCACCGAAGTTCAGCCCATGAATTCATTTTCGAAGCCCAAGTCAGGCCCAATTCCAGCAAGATAATTGAAGCCCAGCCCAAGTTGATAACAAATCTCAGTTGGGCTGAGATTTGTTAGGCCTGTTTTAGGCCCCGCCCGAAAGTTTTAACACTACGAAAATTAAGATTTCGGCCGTCGCGTCGTCGTCGCGCGTGAACCGGTTTTCACGATACACCTATGAGTTTATACTCTAAACTCTTCTTAGTAGGTTTTGAGGCTAAGGGGTGTTTAGATTTATTTAATTAGGAATTAGGTGGTTAATTAGATTAAATTAGTGATTTAATTATTTAATTGAGCATGTTAGGTGGTTAGAATGGTTTAGCTAAGGCCTATTTAAATTGTGCTATTTATCTAGAAGGGTTCGGGAATTTTTTTCCGGGTCCGTATTGGTATTTAATTTAATAATTTTGGCCTATGTTAGTATTTTTCGAAATTAATTATTTACTAATTATTTTTTTTTTTTTCGGAAATTAGGCCGGGATAAAATAAAGTGACCGGAATTTCGTGCGATTGCGATGGTGTGGTTAATTTCTGCAGTTGAGTGTTAAATTATGCAAATTGGGTGATTATTGGATTTTTAGTATTTAATTCCAAAAAATTGTGAATTTTCAATATTTACTCAAAAAATCCGGGGTGTCGGATTTTAACACCGAAAATGGTTTTATGTACTATATAAAATAGTGGGATTTTAAAAAGAAAAGAATGTCAATTTTTCTGGGTCGAGTTGACCGTGTACCCACACACGACTATTTTCATGCGTATTTCTAATACGAAGAAAAAGGCCAGGTTCACCATTTTAATTGAAGCATTTGAGTGCAATGCACGGTGCCCTAGGCCATATTTGAGTGATCGTGTAATGACAAAGAGAAATCGTCCCGGGCTGTTGAGCTGGACGTTATCCCTATTTGGGATACCTCTTGTTAAAGGGAAGCCGGTCGCAGTAGATTCTGGACCCTATGCTCCTTCGGGAATGCCGTCGACGTAGTGACGAAGCCGCGCTCCAAGGGGGGAGGCGATGCTCCTTCGGGAAAGCCGTCGACGTAGTGACGAAGCCGCGCTCCAAGGGGAGGCGATGCTCCTTCGGGAAAGACGTCGACGTAGTGACGTGCCGTGCTCAATGGGGTGAGACGATGCACGATGCCGCAATGCCGCCAGACCGCCGAACTGAGAGTAGGCCGTGCTATATGCCGAGATCAAAACGAGGAACGCATGTTTATTTAAGTATTGTGTTCCAATTAATTGAGCTTGAGTGATGCTCTTATTTATGATATGAAATATGCTGACCTACAGGGTGGAACTGAGACGAGGTAAGTCTCCTTGATTGTGTGATTGCGTGCTTAGAACGCTTCTTAGCGTCTTCTCCTCCTACCATTTGCTTTAGAGCTTAGACTTTGCCGAGACATTGTCTCACCTGCTATCGTATAACCACTTTCGCGGTCACCAAGTGGAGGACTTGGAGCCGAGAGGAGGTGATTTGAAGCATAGGTCGGATAGGACCGCTTCTTTTGGAGAATAGTCTTTTGTGGTCTTTTGACCATGACTCTGTACTTGACTCGGTATATGTTTATAAAGCGCATGTTTGTTTGTGAAATTATTGTTCTCGCTTTTCTATCCCGAGATAGTTACTTGTCGGGGATTTGTTTTCGCTTCCGCATGTGCAACAAAAATGAAAGGGTCGGCGACTAGTCCTGGGAAGTCGCAAAATTTTATCGACCAGAGAGGGATGGGTACGCGCTCGGGGTTCGGGGCGTGACAGATCCAGTCTTCTGTTAACATGCTAGGTCAATCTTTGATTGCAACAATCATTTATTAGTTGGGCGAAAAATAAGAAATTCAATTGTTGTGAGGAGAGTTTCAATCTATTTTGTGTACTTGATGTGGAACAGAGATTGGGAATTATTTTGGTACCAGCCTCCAATTTCTCTTCGAGGCTGGCCTTGGCTTAAGAGGATGAAAGTGTTGAATTATCCTGATTCTTAGGAGCTGATTATTAGGAATATTCAATCATGATTTTCTGGATTCTAATTATTAGGAAATAGCTGTAAATAATTAGTTAGGATATGATTTATTAGTATCCCTTGATTTGTGGGATTATAGCTATATTATTCAGATATGTTTTTCCTAGTTAGTACTTGTAGAAGTCCTATAAAGAGCTTTGTAATCCTGGTACATTTTATTAGAGAATTATCACAATTCTTTTCTCTAAATTCTTCATGGTATCAGAGCTGAAGGCTCATTCTTCTGGGATAGTGTTGCAGTGCATCCTTCATTGATGCAATAATCTTCTAATTATAGCCTTCATTGCTGGGTTTGTCTTTGTCCCTAACAATCTGGTCGCAACTCTCATTATTGTGATCCCTTTAGCTATATTTTTCTCTCTTCGCTTCTAAACTTGTCCCAATTTTTGCCCTAAAACCTCATTCACTTACAACCTTTACTACATCTGTTTTTTGCTCTTCCTTTCCAAGTACTTTCTTTGTGCTTGGAATTATCCATGTCTGAGACAAAACTGTTTGGAAATTCTTCGGGTCAAAATGAGGAGGCCAACACCAACCATATGACCAGAGATCTACAAAATGTGAGAGCAACTTATAGGCTGAATGAAAAGAATTATCTCAAATGGTCACAATTCGTCAAGACCTATTTGAAGGGTAAAGGAAGACTTAGCCATCTTCTCGGAACAGGTCCAACACCAGAAGATCTCACGTTCAACGCATGGGATGAGGAAGATTCAATGATCATGTCATGGCTTTGGGATTCAATGAATCCAGCCATAAGTGATACATGTATGTTTCTCAAAACTGCAAAGGAGATTTGGGATTCTATTCGCAGGACTTATTCAAAGGCTCGAGATGCAGCACAAGTATACGAAATCAAGGTAAAGACAAGTGCAACAAAACAAGGGAGCAAAACGGTGACGGAATATGCCAATTCCCTTCAAAATCTATGGCAAGAACTCGATCATTATCGAGTATTTGAGATGAAGTGTGCAGATGATGCTGCAACTCTAAAAACCTTCATTGAAAAGGATCGAGTCTATGATTTCCTGGCAGGTCTTAATTCTGAATTTGACCAAGTCAGAATTCAGATACTTGGAAAGGAAGAAATTCCTTCTTTGGAGGAGACGATCTCTCTCATCCGGGCAGAAGAAAGTCAAAGAGGAATAATGCTAGAGCCTCAAGCTGTGGAAGGTTCAGCATTAGTAACTCGCAATGCGTCAACACAAGAAAGAGGAAAGTCGGATGCTTTAAGGCCTACATGGAGGGATAATCGAGACAATTTATGGTGTACCTACTGTAAGAAGCCAAGACATACAAAGGAACGATGTTGGAAGCTGAATGGCAAACCAGCAACCTCAAGCCGAGAGTGGGGAAACAAAGGAGGACAGCCAAGGCCTCAAGCTCATCTAATTGAATAGACCAGCCAGCAAATCAGTGAAGGACAGGTGAAAGAATTCTTCAGCAGTGAGGAAATAGAAAGAATTAAAGGGCTTCTAGGGTCTCTTGATAAACCCTCTGGTGCATGTTCCTTAGCACTCTCAGGTAAGTCTCCATTCTTCTGTCTAAATGCCTCAGAAAAAATTTAATGTGAAGCTTGGATAATAGACTCAGGTGCCACTGATCACATGACTCACGCTTCACATTTTTTTAGTACCTACACCCCATGTCCAAGCAATAGGAAAATAGTGGTGGCAGATGATTCTTTGGCCACTGTTGCAAGAGTTGGTGACATCTATATTACAGATGTTCTTACTCTAAAAGATGTCCTCCATGTGCCAAAACTATCAGCCAACCTAGTCTCCATACAAAGGCTCACCAATGACCTCAAATGCTATGCAATTTTTTACCCTACCTACTGTGTTTTTCAGAACGGGATTCGGAGAGGAAGATTGGACTTGCTAAGGAAAAGAATGGGTTGTACTATCTTGAGACACCGAGGATTTCGAAGAAAGTCATAAACAATTCTCCTTGTCATTTCTTAGTGCTTCAAATAAGGATGTCATTTGGCTTTACCATTTTCGTTTTGGTCATCCATCTTTTCGTGTCTTAAATATCATGTTTCCTTCTTTGTTTAAAGGACTAGATATGAGTCAATTCCAATGTGATACTTGTGAATTTGCTAAGCACACCCGTGTATCTTTTCCTATAAACAACAAAAGAAGTTCTCATCCTTTTGATTTGATTCACAGTGACATTTGGGGACCTTCCACAATTCCAAATATCTCAGGGGCTCGATGGTTTGTTTCTCTAATCGATGATTGCACTAAGGTCACATGGATATTCTTACTCAAACACAAATCTGATGTAAGTAGTATTGTTCCTAATTTTAATTCTATGGTTCAAAATCAATTTGGAGTTAAAATTAAGAGCTTTAGATAAGATAATGCTAGAGACTACTTTAATCAGATTTTGTCAAATTATTTCCAAAAGGAAGGGATCATCCATGAGTCATCTTGTGTAAACACACCACAACAAAATGGGGTGGCTGAAAGAAAAAATGGTCATTTGCTCAACACTACTCGAGCATTGTTGTTTCATGGAAATGTCCCTAAGTCTTATTGGGGGGAAGCTGTCCTTACATCTACATACATGATTAATAGATTACCATCAAGAGTATTAGATTTCAAAACTCCTATGGCAATTCTTTCTAGCTTTTATCCCCGTTTTAGGACAACAAATAATCTCACACCTAGAGTCTTCGGTTGCACCTCATTTGTACATGTTCATAATCATCAAAGGGAAAACTAGATCCTAGAGCAATCAAGTGTGTCTTTCTTGGTTAGTCCTCTACACAAAAGGGGTATAAATGTTATCATCCTCATTCTCGAAGAACTTATATATCAATCGATGTTACATTTGTAGAAAACAAATCTTATTTTTCACAGTCTTATCTTCAGGGGGAGAAGTCATTAGTTGAAGATAAAGACTTTGACAATCTTAATCTTGACTTATCTCCTAATAATCTTCCAATCCGAGCTCCTACTTCTGATCAACTAATCATTGATCAATCAACTCTTGACCAATCAGCCTCCACCCTGATCAACAGGCTCCTCACAAATCAGTTTCTGATGAATCAGTTCGTGCTACTTCAATTCCAGACTCACTCTCTACGATTGAACCTATTCCGGAACAAGAATCCACTCCCGTATCTCCCCATATTTATGACTCTATGAGATTTCCTCAGGTATACTCAAGAAAGACAACTGTTCCACCAAACACAAGTTCAAGATTCCCATCCGAGTTTTGCAAATGAATTTCCGGTAAGTTCCGACTCTCCTTTGCATAAACAGTCACTTGATATGCCAGAAAATGACTCGGATCTTCCCATTGCTGTTAGAAAAGGTACTAGGGAGTGCACAAAGCGACCCTTATATCCACTATCTCATTATGTGTCACTTGACCGCCTATCACCATCTCATAAAAATTTCATTGTGAGTCTGAACACCATTTCTATTCCAAATACTTTATCTAAGGCATTGTCTAAAGAAGAATGGAGGAGTGCAATGAGAGAAGAAATGGATGCACTAGAAAAAAACCAGACTTGGGAGATTGTTGAAAAACCTAAGGGAAAGAATCTTGTGGGCTGCAAATGGGTTTTTACCTTGAAATACAAAGGTGATGGTTCTCTTGAGAGATATAAAGCACGATTAGTGGCAAAGGGTTATACTCAGACCTATGGAGTAGATTATCAGGAGACATTCGCTCCGGTGGCAAAGATGAACACCGTGAGAATTCTACTCTCTTTGGCGGCTCACTTTAATTGGCAACTTCAACAATATGATGTGAAGAATGCATTCTTACATGGAGACCTAGAAGAGGAGATCTACATGAGTATTCCACCTGGATTTGAAGGAGAAAAGACAGCAAACAAAGCATGTAGATTACGGAAAGCACTATATGGGCTCAAGCAATCACGTAGAGCCTGGTTTGGGAGATTTTCCAGAGTTATGAAAGCTTCAGGCTACAAACAAAGCCAAGGTGATCATACTCTCTTCATTAAGCATTCGACAAGAGGGAGAGTGACGGCACTTCTAGTGTATGTCGATGATATTATTGTCACAGGTGACGATGATGAGGAGAAACAGCAGCTGAAGCAGTGTTTGATTAAAGAGTTTGAAATAAAAGAGCTAGGAAGACTCAAATACTTTCTTGGTATTGAAGTTTCTTACTCTAGACAAGGAATTTTTGTCTCACAACGAAGTATGTGACTGATCTCTTGAAGGAAACTGGAAAACTTGGTTGTAAACCAGTAGCTACACCTATTGAGCCTAATAAAAAGCTTGGGGATGCAAAGGAAGAACCTGCTGTAGACCGAGAAATGTATCAAAAATTGGTCGGGAAACTCATCTATTTGGCTCATACTAGACCTGATATTGCCTATTCAGTAAGTGTGATTAGTCAATTTATGCATGACCCAAGAGAATCACACTTACAAGCCGTCCATCGAGTGCTACATTATTTAAAAGGAAGTCCGGAAAAGGAGTCCTATTCAGGAGAAATCAAAAAATGGTGCTGGAAGCTTATACCGATGCTGACTATGCGGGATCTATGGTGGATAGAAGGTCAACATCTGGTTATTGCACATTTCTTGGCGGAAATTTAGTGACTTGGCGGAGTAAAAAACAGAATGTAGTTGCAAGATCAAGTGCTGAATCAGAATTTCGAGCAATGGCCCAAGGAATATGTGAGCTATTATGGCTTAAAATCATCCTAGAAGACTTGAAAATCAAGTGGGAGGGTCCTATGAAGCTGTATTGTGACAATAAATCAGCAATTAATATTGCTCATAATCCTGTACAGCATGATAGGACGAAGCATATTGAAATTGACAGGCATTTTATCAAAGAAAAGATAGAAGAGGGGTTGATTTGCATGTCCTACATACCTTCCAAAGATCAACTAGCTGATGTGCTAACCAAAGGACTTAATGGTGGGACCTTTCATGATATTATCTCCAAGCTGGGAATGGAAGACATCTATTCCTCAGCTTGAGGGGAGTGTTGAATTATCCTGATTCTTAGGAGCTGATTATTAGGAATATTCAATCCTGATTTTCTGGATTCTAATTATTAGGAAATAGCTGTAAATAATTAGTTAGGATATGATTTATTAGTATCCCTTGATTTGTGGGATTATAGCTATATTATTCAGATATGTTTTTCCTAGTTAGTACTTGTAGAAGTCCTATAAAGAGCTTTGTAATCCTGGTACATTTTATTAGAGAATTATCACAATTCTTTTCTCTAAATTCTTCAGAAAGAAATAGTGATACTAGCAACTAAAGCCCAATGCTGGCACGTTTATTATCTTGATATTCAGCTAAATATGCAGTAGATTCCCAAACTCTGGATTTTTTTTTTTTTTTTGGCGCTCTCATCTTTTCAAGGTCTTTAAAAGACAGGCTCCGGCCTCTCCTGATACTGCGGACTATTGCTCTGGCCTATGTACTTTGCTCCTAATTCATTTAATGACCATGCAAATGCACATGTACAAATTGAAAGTGGCTAGTGAGCTCAGAAGTTTGATTGCGAAATTATACTAACAATACTCACACCAATATGTTTTTCTTACTTTCACAATCGTTGAGTTCCTCTTGTTGATTAGTTTATACTCTTCTATATTTTCACTCGCATTTTGATCAGTTAAAGTATATTTACTGCCAACCTATCAGAGAAGCTTGATGAGCTTCAGGGGCAAAAGATTTGAAAAGAGATTGTGATGAATGTAAAAGTTGAGCTCATGTTGCAAAAGGATACAAAAAGGATAAAATGATACATGTTAATGTAAACATGTTGAGATCACTTTCCTTCTATAGTTATGACTTGGGGTGACTGTCTCCCTTTTACTCATCAATTTGCTGTTGCATAATCACCCTGCTTTGATTTGCTTTACTTTTAAGCTGCAGATGATGACTGTTATATTTTGTCATTGTATTTCAGGAAAGAAATGAGCTCTTATTATCTTGAGCATGCAAGTGTTAATCATCTCCAAAAGCACTTTGACTTTTTTGAGGAAGAAGCTCGTTCCTTGCTTGGATTAGGCCTGGCAATCCCTGCGTATGTTTTGTTTTTTGAGATTTTTACAGAACTTCAGGTCTCTTTGTTCTAGTGATCACTTGCTCTGCAACATGCTAGGTATGATCAGCTTTTGAAGACGTCTCATGCTTTTAACATTTTAGACTCAAGGGGCTTTGTTGGGGTGACAGAACGTGCTAGATATTTTGGTCGCATGAGGAGGTATGGTCTCTGCTAACCCCTTGAAAAAGTTTTTATACTGCTGCATAAGATGCCACTCTAGCGAGCTCAGGGTTTTCTTGTTGAATACAGCATGATGTCAAAATTGTCGAATTGGGGATTTTCTTTTCCAAATCTGCTTTGGAGGATCTCAATATTTATTGTGTATAAAAAAGTTCTATGATAACTGTTCTGATTTACCCTTTCGGAGCCAGCAGTAAGGTAAAAATAATTTTTGGGGTTTCAATTTTTTAACTGGTGCCACAAAGGTCCATGCCGTTACCTAAGTGTTGTTTTATGTACAAGTAATTTTGCTTAGCATTTGAGTTGTGCATCGAAAACTCCTAGAATGACTCCATTTCATGGCCAGTTTGCTCTTATCCTTGCCCCCTCCTCCGATTCTGCACCACACCCTAAACACTATAAAGGGAGTTGTAATGTGTATCTCGAACTATTAGTTTTCACACTTTGTCCCATTAAGTATGAGAAGAGTTACAAATTTTTCCCCAAACTTGTAATTTTGCCACCCACAACCTAAAGTGTGTGGGGATTGCAACATTTGTTCCAAGAGGATAAAAAGGCAGTCATTGTGCTCCTTGAATAGATGATTAGTAAATTACTGTTTGGACTACCAAATTTCTGTTTGGACAAGTTTTCCTGGTGAAAGAAGTGATAAGATGAGACACCTGATGAAGAAGTTCCAATTATGTAGAAGAGCCCTAATCTCTTTTTTTCATCCCATTTTCATGTCTCTATTGGTCTATATTGTTCGAGTGCTCAGACTGTGAGACATAGTGTGCGTAGGTAACTAAAATCATGGCAAAGTTACTATAATAACAAGTCCTGATTAGCTGAGAGGAGGTAAAGGGCCAAATCTTGGGCTTCATTTGTATTGGGAGAATGGACTCCTCTGGGAGTCACTAGGTCATTATCTTGCATAGCAAGCAAAAGGTGAAGATGAGCTTACAAAATACTTGTGTTTCCTAAGTTGGGGTAGAAAAAGCTCTTAGTCGTTCTTTTTAAGGAGAAGAAAGCCAGTCCATGTGATGTATGGAATGCGAACTTGCCACTTTGAAGACTTTGGCAGTTGAACTGCCCTTACAGCTTTGGGGTAAGCGAGTCAATGAGATGGTCTTCATCTTACATAAATATCACGAGTTTGAGATCCTTTCCTTTCAGAATTTGGAGGAGATAAATTGACTCAATTTATTCAACTAATATTATGTAGGTTGAACTCAATATATTCCCCTAATATTATGTTGGTGGATGATAAAAAGAAATGGCTAGTTTAAGAGTAATCCCCCGGCCACTCATATTAATTCCTGTTTCTGATCAGTTTAGCTCGACAATGTGCGCAATTATGGTTGAAGACCAGGGAGTCACTAGGGCATCCGCTTGGTGTTGTTAGTGAAACTGTTCATCTAGCTTGTCCCCAGGAGGTTGTTGATGCAGCTTCAAACAAGGTAAATACACAAATCAATCTGGATTACTTTTTCCATTTTGTATGCTGTTAGGCAGTTTCTAGGAAATGTTGGATGTGCAACATTACCCTTTCTTTGCATATTCTCTCGGAAAGACAGCTATTTTCTATTTTCTATTTTTTTTATTAATGCCCTTGATTTTTTAGACATAAACCTTCTCAAAGTTGAATTAGAGCTGATTGAGGCAGAGTTTGGGATGCTGCATTTGGATTTTAACCATTCTTCTGACATGGTTTAGTTGATTATAAACTTTTATGAAACTATTTACCGTTTTCCATCATGATCGTATCATCACTCTCCTTAACCAATAAATAAGATGTTGTGGCAAATCAAAGTCTAACATCTTGGCCAAAAATCAAGGTCTTACTCAATTTTGGGGATGTATACCTTTACATAGTGCAATAGTTCTTTTTAAAGTATTGTGATTGGTTTCCAGTTTCGGTGGTTGTTTTGACTATATATTTTCAGCTAAAATGATTGGTCATTATTATTTCCCTTTTTTCCATTGTATTGTTCACAGGTTCAAGATGTACCGAGGTTTTTAGTACTTGAAATTGGAACTGAAGAGATGCCACCTCAGGATGTAGTTAATGCAAGCCAACAAGTATTCTCTTCTCTTCCTGAACAATCTCTCTTCCAACTCTGCTGAGTACTCCATGGGTTCTTCAATGACCATGCTTCTCTGTTACAGCTTAAAGATCTAGTGATAGAGTTGCTGCAAACCAAGAGATTAAACCATGGTCCAGTTCAAGCATTTGGCACTCCTCGCAGACTAGTGGTACTGCTTCAATTTGCTTGCTTTTGTTAATATCGTCCTTTGCATACTCTCAGTGACTTTTTTTATGCTTCATAGAGGGTTAATGCACGTCACATCTATTTCAGCTCTCATTATGTGGAGCTTTTCGTCTTGTAACTTGTTACAGCAGCATCAGCCTCTTTGGTATTCTCAGAATATAGTCACCTTTCCCATCTATGAAAAGGGAGAAGTATAGTAACTTAGAATGATTGAGATGTCAGCAAGGATGGTTAAAATTGGATGAGTGGTGAATAAAAGGAAAACCTTGGAAGCATGCTAGACCATCAGCGAAATATGCCCTACCTGGACTTTTCGTTCCTTCTTTTGCATATCATATGAAGGATGCATTTCCCATTAATGATGAGTTCACTTGCAGTCAGAGATGTAAGGAACTTATGTTGCACTTTTGGAATAAATGGCTTAGTTTCTTAAAGGAAGAATGACCAAATTCCTTTCACTCAAGACGCAAAACTTTTCTTGCTATGAGTGTGTATAATTGAGATAACTATTCATAAACATCACATTCGTGGCTTTTCATTTTTATATGTTTTCATTTGCTTGATTTTAAGTCTTAGCATATGCTTAATTTCCAGATCTGTGTGGAGAGTCTTGATGCCAAGCAAACAGACAATGAGGTTGAAGTGCGAGGTCCTCCTACTTCAAAAGCCTTTGATGATCAAGGAAAACCCACTAAGGTTGATTTCTCTTCAATTTGATGTTTGTGTTCATTATTGCATTTTACCAGAGGATTTGTATTTGCAATGATCATTTATTAATACATTGATTGACATAATGGATCTCGTGTGTCATTTAACTTGTTGAAAGTTTGTGGAATCCCTTATGACTTCAATGCATGACAAGGGATTGACATTTTATGTCATTTTGTTAAGATATAAAAGAGGATGGCCTACTCAGTTAACTTTAATATTAGAAGCTAGAAGTTTGCATTGAACTCTTTTTTCACCCATTTATGTGTGATGACTCTTCCACCCACCCTTACAGGGTTTGCATGCTTAAGGTTCGTCATCAAATCAACTTTCTCTTGAAGGGGATTGTTAAAATCTTCTTACCTTTTCTCTACCAAATTAAGATTTTAGAGAAGACGGTTTACACTCAACTTCAAGATGTATTAAAGCCTGGATATGATTATAGTATCTCGAATTTTTAGGGGTTCCCCCCAACCTGCTTTTTGGGTGTTTTTTTTTCTTTTGGGGGGAGGGGAGGAGGTGGTATATGAGATCCTTTTCTTCTTTTGAATCGAGTGATAATCTTAATTTGGTGTATCACTGGAAACTGATTTGCTCCTCAATGTTTTCTTTATCAGGCTGCCGAAGGTTTTTGCCGTAGATACTCTGTTGGCCTGGATTCATTATATACAAAACCTGATGGTAAGAGAAGTTGAATATATTCTAGGTTAATTCTTCTTCTCTACACATAAACTTTTGCTTAGCTCTAGTTTTCCACTAATTCCTAATTTCCTTTCCATCTCTGACCGGTTACATATATATATATATATATATATATATATATATATATATATATATATATATATTTTATGTTTTCCAAATTTCTAAGCTGATCAAGCATCATATTTTGCCACTCTTGCGCATTGGATCAGTTCTATGATTACTTGACATTCTCTTAAAAGTAGCTAGTATACTAATGGAATACACTGAATAAGACTCTCTCTCTCTCTCTCAAGATTTTCTTGTTTTCCTTTTTGTTTAAAAAGTGTGTAAGCCATAACTCAAAAATATCATTTTATCCAGAAACACAAGTGTTTTGCCTTGGTTTCCTTATTTTATGGGATCTGCTCTGACCTTTGTGCCAAGTGGCACGTGATAGATAATTACTTGTATTATGCTTATTTGGACCCCAGAATGTTAAATAACTTGCTTTTGCTTTCTACTATTCCATTATGTTTCTGTGTCTTTGGAAGTGCATTCGATTGGGTGGAGATAGATCTTAGTTTTTGGGGAAATCTCCTTATTCATCAATTGAACTTTAGGCCATGGTACCTGCTTATGCATTGTCTTCACATTGGCCAATGCATGTCCATGTTTGCCCTTTTTTTTCAAGTTTATTTGGACATTGAGCACTGACAACTTGTATGCATGTCCCATGCTCTTGCAGTGGAAATTTATCTTATGGTCTTCGTAATACTCCATCAGCCACCTTCCCAGTAAGTATCCAAATTTTCTCGTGGTTGTAATATTTTCAAGGGCATGGATATACTTTATGTCTTTTGTTACTTGGAAAAGCTCTATGAGAACTCATTTATCGGTACTCTGTCATCTAGCCTTTTCCTCAATCTATTGTGCAACTCCAGTATGCCTTGCCCTTTTTATTCTATTCCTTTCTTGGTTAAATTTTTGCACCTTTTCAGTCTCTGGTACCCTCCTTTAGAACTAGTTATTCTGGTTCATTCTTCTGGTGTTCATTTCTCTCCGTCTAATGCAGCATGGCGTAGTCCATTTTATAATATCTAGCATGACATAGCTTTTCACAAAGGAAATTGATATTAACAAAATTAATGAAGATAACAATAAACACAATGCCATATATGGCTGTTAAAAGAACCTAGCTGTATGTGTGTTTGGAGGAGGATGATGGCGATCAAAGAGCATGGCCTTCTTTGGATGTTGAAGATGACAGAGTGCAGTTTTGTAGTGTACCGCAATGAATCTTGAAAGGAAATACTATTCAAATATGAATTCTATGAATGTCACAGAGGAAGATGAAGTTGGATATTCCAATAAGCGATATTCGAAAGTATCAGAAATGTGTTTGTTTCTCTTCAAAGAACAAACAGAAATATTGACAAGGAAAAGAAAAGGCTATAAAATCAGAATATACAAAACATGTGAAAAAGATAGCATCATTGCATTGGCACGCAAGCTATTTGTGTTAAATAAGAGATCAGTTCTCATATTATTAGAATAACTCCACCAAGTATGTTGGCCAGTATGTGTTTAACGATACAAGGGCTTCAGAAAAAATTATGTTATTAGATAATTACTAGTCAACAAGGTCACATGCAAAAAAGATAATTCTAAGCTCCTTCCAGGAGATGAGCATTAACTTTTTTTTTTCTGATTGTACATGAGTGGAAGTAAAATAATGTTGTGGTTTCCGTTTGTACTCTTCTCGGTATGAGTTTTCTCTTTGCATTTTTGCTACTACTGTGCTTCTCCATTCTTCTAAGAAGTTATTTAAAACCTATGGACAGGCGTTTATTTTAATTTCCAAAATCCTCTGTAGGTGGAAAGTGCAGAATCCTATGCAGCTTTAATGGGAAAAGCTGGAATTGAAATTGATATTGAGGTATGATATAATGAAATGATTTGCAGTTTTTTTTTTTTTTTAAGTTGATAATCCTTTTTGGAAAAGTATTATTTTGTTGAAAACCTGCCATAGATAGTAAGGTTGATGAATACTGATCTTTCAGATTCTTTTGTATGCAGGAACGGAGAAATCAGATATTCAGGCAATCAGCTGCACTTGCAGAAAGTGCCAAAGGTCAGATTGTTGTCAATGACAGATTACTTAATGAGGTAACAATCCTTAAGTAATACATTTAAATTTGGTTGTCGAGTTTGCTGCTAAGTACCAATTCAACTTGTATCAGGTTGTCAATATTGTTGAGGCACCTGTTCCGATTCTTGGGGAATTTAATGAATCCTTCTTAGAGCTTCCCAAAGACCTTTTAACTATGGTAAGTCTCATTATCTCAGGAAGTGCAAACAAGTATTTGAGTTGGCTTCTTTTTCTAGTTTTTTGGGAATGTTACCTTGCGAAAATGCAAAGTAGTGTTTGGATTGGCTTGCAAACTAATTTTTGACTATGGTCATATATTTGGTTTTCTGGTTTCGCTTTCCCATTCTTTTAGTCAATTAAGCCATCTAGCAATAGTGAAATAAGAAGCAGCCAGATTAGAGCCAGACTAACACTATATGACTTAATCTAGGATTACTTCAAGCATGGAACTTCGATGACAGGTAGAACGTGCACATTTAACACCTGCAATGATGGAAGTTATGTAATAGAATGGTGCCTGTAAAACCAATTGATATTCTATCATGCCATTGGGAGTTTGTGGTTAAAATGTCTACTGTATACAAGTAATTTGCTTTGTAGCTGTTATTTTCCTGTTTTGTTGAGGTTGTTTATGCTCCCATGTGCAGGTTATGCAGAAGCACCAAAAATATTTTTCCATAGCTGATCACAGTGGGAGGCTGTTGCCATATTTTATTGCTGTGAGAAGTTCTTTGAAATATTGCAATTTATTTCGGTTGTAATATACATTAGTATTGTTTATATGATAGTCCGGCCTGGGAATTTCCTTTTAGGTGGCAAATGGGACAATTGACAGGACAGTAGTCAAGAAAGGAAATGAAGCCGTTCTCAGGTTTACATCTATCTCCCTTTGAACACCTGATGATGCTTCTAGAAGAGAATGAATCGATCTAATTTTGAAGGTCTTCAATTCTGTTTGGCATACCATAACTTTGCAAAATGACTAGCGTGAAAATACCGCGCTTATGGCAGGTCCTTAATTCTTGTGAAGTACTGTCAAATTTATTCATTTAATCATTCTGATAGCAAGTGAACAAAGTATTTTGCACAAATTTGTTCTTTGAACTTCCAATTAGTAGTTTTGAGCAGTTTTTGTCTATTTTTCAGAGCTCGCTACGAAGACGCAAAGTTCTTTTATGAGATGGATACACGTAAAAGATTTTCAGAATTTCAAAGTCAATTAAAAGGGATACTTTTTCATGTGAGTACTTAAACTGTGTGCATGATCTAAGGAAAGAGCAGTCTATATATGTAAGATCTGTTTTATGATACATGGGATCTGGCTTCTCAATCTCACATAGTGACCAGTTGTAGATGACCTACAGCTAGTGGGTATAATTGCACCATCTCAGAGTAATATTTCAATATGCACCCGGGTGTGCGGTTGTACGACTAAATAGTTCTTCAAGCACTAATTCTTTCCTTCTTATACATGCCAAATATTAGCTTTTAGAAATCATTAGCATGCCATAATGTTGGGTATACATAAACCGAGGTCTCATTAGAATCAGTTTAGGATCAAGTACTTGAATTGGCATAACTTAGGACTCTCCTCTTCAAATAGTTAAGCATATTTCTGAAGCTAATTTCATCCTAAAAGGATGCAAGTCTAGTGAATTTTAAGTTGAGGGAGTGAACAATTAATCCACTGTTTTTTTCTTCTTCTTTGATGTCTCTCTCTCTCCCTCTCTCTCTCTCTCTCTCTCTCTCTCTAGTGTGTTTTACAGATCTTAGATGAGATACGACACTCTAGAGGTCTGAAAAGAAATGATGAGGAAAATTGGGCGACAATTGGTATTTCTCAGACATGCAGCAACAACAGCATGTACATGAAATTTTAATAGTCAGGGAACTTCATCTCCAGTAATAGTTGTTCTTAGCAAGATCTATGGTCATCAGCTATGATTTTTGGCTTAGCCTCATTTCCTGGTCAAAAACTTCTAGGCACAGAACTACATGTTCTACTTTCTTAATGGATAAGATGAAATCATCATAAGTTCAAATGAAAACCCTACATGCTTGATCTGAGCTTCGGTTTGGTTATCCTATTTTAAACAAGAAAGATTGTTTTTTTCCTTTTTCTACAGTAATTTTTGTGTTAGACTTTAACTCTTCAATGCAGTATAGACTACTTTTGGCAAACTGATTTTTTAATGGTTTAACCAGTACCTGGAATTATTCATGAGGTTGCCTTTTTTTTGCTGGTATGTATGATTAAATAGGAGAGGCTTGGAACAATGTTGGATAAGATCTCGCGTTTGCAGAGCACAGTAACCAAACTAAGTTTGGCTATGGGTGTTAATGAAGATAAGCTACAAATTGTCCAAGAAGCTGCATCACTTGCTATGTCTGATCTTGCTACCTCAGTTGTCACAGAATTTACTTCCCTTGCTGGAATAATGGGCCGTCATTATGCTCTTCGAGATGGCTATCCTGAGCAGGTTAACTTCATTTACAGTTTCTGCAAGGACTTCTCTTTGCCAGAAGGATTTTTCTTCTTCTTTTCTTTGTTTGAGGTCTGATGGAACCGGTCTTGATTTTTGTTGTGTGTTATCTACTTGTGGTACTTGCTTATGGTGGCGCAGTTTAGTGCCAGGTATGTTCTCCATGGCAATACGTGTGCTTCATCCTGATGCTTATGGCTTTGGCAGATTGCAGAGGCCTTGTTTGAGATTACACTTCCTAGATTTTCTGGAGATATCCTTCCCCAGACTGATGTGGGGATAGTTTTGTCAATTGCTGAAAGGTGAAAAATCTATTGAGTTTATATAAGTAGCCCGCTCACGAGCACTCATAATTTCACCTGATGATCCATGTCATGGGAGATTATGCCGTCATTTGTTGTTAAAGAGCACATAGGTTCATGTCTTTTGTATTTCATTTCCAATCTGCTCATATCCTCAAGAATAATATAGTAGAAGGGTTCCTATTATTAAATTATTACATTGTAGACTGGATGGTTTTGGTATCATCATACTACATTGGTTATGAATTCATCATTTTAACACAAATAGAACAGCAATCTGCATAGTCTGCTGAAAATTGCTTCCTGAACTTAATTGGATAATTTTCCAATGATATCATTGTGGAGACTAGATAGCCTTGTTGGCCTATTTGCAGCTGGCTGTCAGCCTAGCTCAATCAATGATCCTTTTGGGTTGAGGAGAATTTCTTATGGACTTGTGAGTTATCTGTGTCCTTTCTTGCTGCTTCTACAATGGTGATGCACTTAAAAGGTCAAATTATTATTTGAATACGTTGCTGTATTGTTAGGTCCAAGTGCTGGTGGAGAAGGACAAGAATCTCAATCTGAAACATGCATTAGGAATTGCAGCTGATGTCCAACACATTGAAGTTGAGGAGAGGACATTAATTGATGTAAGATCCTTGACAATTGACTGTGCGTTAAGATTGAATGGCTGTGCATTTTCCCATTACCGTGTTGATATGCTACAGCAGCATCCAGTCCCTAAACATGGCAACCTCCAGGCAGGCTGCGCGGCTGACTTTATGTGCCCTGCACCATGAATTTACGTGATCCAAAGTGGATTAAAAAAAATATGGGAAAAGGATACTACAAATGCTATAACTTTCGTACAATGCTCACTTAAGTCGCAAAATTTTTTGACGGATCATTTAAGTGCTACTCCGGTAAATAAACGATTGATTAAGTGCCAACTCTAATTTGGGATGCTGAGAATCTGAGATGGCATTAGTTTATTATGAATTGGCTATGTGGCCTCGTCAGAGAATTTCCTTCAGCAAAAAAACGACGTCATTTGCCACCCCTTGTTTTTTTTCCCCAAATTGACAAATTGGGGCTATATTAGGGCAAAGAAGCAAACCCTAACCCTATCCATTGAAATTACTTGTAAAATTACAATGTTTATCTGCAAGAGAGTGAGTGAAAGCCCCAATAAAGCAAATTCGAGGTCATTAAAGAATTGGCTGCTTGGGGTTTTTTCCAAGGTGATTCTTGAAGCAAAGCAAGTGGAGGCATTATTTAAAGTTTCTCATGATTTTTAATGAATGAGGTCGTTGGGCATGTATCTCATCCATAGGTTACGTCATGGTCTGCAAGATCTCCTCGAGGTTCCGCAAGGATTGTGGACTCAACCAATGTGTCTAGTGGGCTTTGTCTTCATCTTCACTGCATAGCCTTGTCTTCAATCCTCCTCATGGTCTCATCCTCATTGTGAGGTCTCCTCTTCCTCCTCCAAACTAGAAGAATAGGTCCCATCTTCACCCATGCTTCAGATTTTCTCATCTCGAGCTGTGGTGAACGAGAATTGTAGCATTATGAAGGCGTACCACAAGCAAAAACAGAGCTCTCTGTCTCCATCATGAAAACAGAGCTTTGCTCCTTCAGCTCCACAGAGAGTTTTCCCCCATAGAAAGCTATGTCATTTTGTTCACTTTGCCAAGTTGGACGAAATATTTGTCATGTCGGACTTCAATTTCTTTTTTAAAAGCCACGTAGGACTTCTGGCCAGAATATGTCACTGGAGCACTTAAGTGATGGTTTTTTTTTTTTTTTTTTTCAATTTGGAGATTAAGTGATCCGGCAAAAAGGTTTGTCACTAAAACGAGCGCCGTACCAGTAATTCAGTAAAGTGACCTCCTGATTGAGTTCAGTCTTGCATTAATACAATTCATAGTGTTACTTCAAGTATTGATAATTTTATTTTCCTTTAGGTGCATCAATTTGTCACTCGGAGATTGGAGCAATTTTTGGTATGTGTACTCTCTGGATGGGACTTCTTACTTAAATTAATATTTTAGTGAGGTGTTTCAGGTCAATTTCTGATTGTTTTGCGAAATTAAGCCATAATAAGCAGTGGTTTACTTGATTTCATTCTCTATTTGATATCAAGAAAGGCGTTGTCCTTTATTCCAGCATTTGGGTATGTACATCTCCCTCGCTGCAACGCCACTCTAAAGATAGAGCTCCATTAGAAAAGTGAATGAAAAAGAATATAAATCTGAGTTATTATAATATTCATGTGGATATATATTGGTGATATCTAAACTAGTCTAAGTAAATGAAAGTAAATGGTTAATCTAATATACCAATAACATGGTATTCTAGTATCACATTATACCATCCAACTTATGCCTCCAAAAGATACAAGACTGGAAACCATAATCAAAATTTAACCTCATGTTTCAGCTCCCTTTGTTGCTACTACTGATTATTTTTCTGGAACCGGTACTTAGATTGTTTCTCCCATCATTATTATAGTTTCTGGCAAGAGATACGATGTGCAGCCAGCTTTTGACTTAATACTGGGTATATCATATTTCAGGTTGATAAGGGTATTAGTCCTGAAATAGTTCGGTCTGTCCTTCTGGAACGGGCAAACGTGCCTTGCCTCGCAGCAAAGTCTGCATTCAAAGTAAGTGTCATGTTGCCAGTTTTGGCCAGAAACTTGGACCTCATCTTTAATTCATGCTTCAGCCAGATGACAACAGCCGTTTAAAAGGCTTTAACTAGCTTTAGAGTTGAAAAGATGTTTCTGATAGATCAACATGAGTCCAGAGAGGATGTAGATATCTGTAGCTGATAAGACAGTGCAGTGCTCTCATTACTGAAGTTGGAAAAAGGGAGGGATGTCCTTTGAGAGAAAGCAATTGGATGATGTTTACATGCAGAGCCTATATGATTTTTTTTAATTTTTCTAT
This sequence comes from Eucalyptus cloeziana, assembly GCA_014182715.1. Lineage (NCBI taxonomy): Eukaryota > Viridiplantae > Streptophyta > Magnoliopsida > Myrtales > Myrtaceae > Eucalyptus > Eucalyptus cloeziana. Next base: position 53,731,207 of record CM024641.1, on the reverse strand, counting down.
TGACCTATGTAAACTCTCTTCAAGGTTATCTTACACTAGCGATATTAAATTCTTAAAAATAATTTCTTAGTCAATACTTAAGGAGACAAAAATTCATTCATCTGCTTTGCCTCTTTATCCATGGATGTTCATCAACTTCTACTTGTATGTCAACATTTCTCACAGATGGAAGCTCTATCAAAAGGAGAACTTTTCCCAAAGGTTGTTGAGGCGTATTCTCGCCCCACAAGAATAACCCGTGGAAAGGATGTTGGCACCATGGAGGTAATTCTGACTAGAAGAGGACATCGTATATTCAATTGAAATATCAGAACAATTTTAATGTTTATGTAGCATATGCTAGAAGATAAATATTAAGAAATCTTAGGCATAATGTAAGCTTTAGAATTTTTGGAAATTAACTAGGAAAGAGGTGCTATTAGTCCCATATTGTTGTCAAAGGTGCACTTTCTGTAGATTTTTTCATTCCCCCATAAAAATGGTAAATGAGCCTATGAGTTCTTGAAAATGTATATTGATTGACGTTAGCGAACCAGAACTGGCTTACCCTTCATAATGTCCACATTCCACAATTCCAGTGAATGTCCTTATTAATTCCCTTTGTTGCACCACGATCATTGTTATCGTGAGCTAGGTAACTATTCTTCCAACCTTAACTTCTGAAACAGTATGCGATAGTTCTCTTGTCAAAACGGTGTAAGATGAGAGTCAGTTATCTACCCAACTACGAGAGGTCAATCTTATGTTCTCTTTGAAGTCAATTCAGTCGTTTCTGAACTCCTGGATAGTGATGTACAATAATGCTATTGGAAACACCTTTTTCTGCTATTATCTATTAAGGTGGATGAAGCTGCATTTGGCACAAGTGAAGAGAGGGCTTTGTGGGATTCCTTCTTGTCAGTGAAAAACCAAATAAATCCTGGTATTGATCTACTTATTATAAAGCGAAGTGTTCTTATCGGGCGGGTCTCAGGCTCTTCGCAACTACATATTATTAGCCTTTGGCTTCTCAGAAGGTTCACTCCCGGTACGTTACCTTGGAGTGCCTATCATCTCTTCTAGGCTTGGGAAAGCAGAGTGCATCGCCTTGATAGAGCGGATTACTGCTAGAGCCAAGTCCTGGGCTCATCGGTTACTCTTATTTGTCGGAAGGCTTCAATTAATCAGGTCAGTTCTGCATTCAATTCAAGTATTCTGGGCAAGTGTGTTTACATTGCCGGTCTCGGTCCTCAACAGTATAGAACAAATCCTCCGACAATTCTTATGGAAAGGCGCCGACCTAGGTAGAGGTGGGGCAAAGGTATCATGGGATGACATATGCCAGCCGAAAATGGAGGGAGGTCTAGGCATCCGTAAATTGAAAGACTGCAACTTAGCAGCTATGATGAAGTACATTTGGATCCTCTTCACAGACAAAGAGTCTCTTTGGTGCCGATGGATCCACTCAAAATTCTTGAAGAGCCAGAATTTTTGGATCGTTTCCTCTCCCACGACTTGTTCATGGACTTGGAAAAAGATCTTACAATTAAGGAGGGATTCTCGCCTTTCTTTTATCCGGAAGCTTGGGAATGGGCTCTCAACTTCACTATGGTTTGATCACTGGCATCCAAAATGCCCCCTTGATATGATCCTACCGCCTCCCATCATCCAGCGGTCCGGCCTCCCTGAGTCGGCGGTGGTTGCTGATCTCATCTCGCCTATGGGACTCTCTATGCGCAACTTGATGGGAAGATGGAGTTTGTCTATCCCGGCACTCAACCTCGATCCTGACCGCTTCACCTGGCGTTGGCACTCCTCGGAATGCTTCTCAGTTGGCTCAGCATGGGACCGATTGAGAAGCAAAAGACCTCGCGTTCCTTGGGCTTCGCTCATCTGGGCCAGCGACATTACCCCCAGGTTCCAATTCAATCTCTGGCTAATTGCTAAAAACCATTTGCCTACCCAGCAATTTCTTATCTCTTATGGTAGGATCGACTTTGCCACTTGTGCTTTTTGCAATGAAGTCCCTGACTCCATCGACCACTTATTTTTTGATTGCCATGTGACGGCTTCTATCGCATATTTTTGGGCGAGTCGTTGCAACCTGCCGTGGCGACCCAGACCTTGGAAAGATACCCTCTTGTGGGCTATTTTCTTCCTGAAAGGAAAAGAATTTTATCATACTATCACTCGGCACTCCTTTGCTGCCTTGTGCTATGTCATTTTGAAGAACATGAATGCAATTATATTTCGAGGAGACTCGGTGGTCCTTGCTGCATTGAAAAATCACATCATCAAGAACGTCAAGGACAAAGCTGCAACATTCTCCTCTATCCCGGATATCCCAAGGAATAGAAGACTGCAGAGAAATTGGGGCTTCGATCCAGCAATCTTCGGGGATCGAGAGGAAACTACTTAATCTCCCTATCCAGATCCTGCATTGCTCCAGTCTGGCGTAGTTCTGTCAACTTTGGCCGTCATCTTGGTGTTTGAGGGTCTTCTTTTGGTTTGGCACCTTGTGCTTTCGCTAACCTTTGGTCCCTTTTGTTGTTTGTATCTTCTGTTTTCCTCTTGATTCGGCTCCCTTCTACTCTCTCTGCTTTGCTCTGATAGTGTATTTGGAGCCGGTTCTTCTTCTTGTATATTTGTTTAAAGCTATAATATCATTTACCCTTACCAAAAAAAAAAAAAAAGAAGTGTGCTGTTCTTTCCGATCCATTTGTAACTGTTTTGAGCCGTTGTGCCCCATCATCTAATATGTTCTGTAGTCCCCTTTAATTTTGTCTTTAATTACTGATAATGGAAAAAGTTGAACTTGATTCCGCTCTGATTTAAGTTTTGCATTCCTGTAGCCATCGAGGTTGATACTTTTGTTGAAGTATCTGCAAAGCTTGTACAGCCATTGGAGGACTTCAATAACATTTTTGTTATGGTGGTATGTTTTTCCTCAATTCTTGGTACATTTATGTAATCTGGCTTCAAGGTGATGTAAGATTTGACCACTCATTGCAAAGAACTTCCGGAATGTTCGTATAGCTTCATTGAACATCTCTTAGGTTGGTTAGCATGTTGCCCTTGGTGTGTGTAGCTGGATGAAAGGTAGATGCTTTATACTCATGAGTTACGAATGAATACGTAAGCATCAAATGACATAAGACCCTCGGATTTGAGACGTCAGCATCGACTTTGACCTTCTGACTTTATTGGATGGAGTGGTCTCTAGCTTGACTTGGAGAATCCTCAGGATATCACTTCACAGTGACACTTCGATCATATGTCTATATATGTGCGCAACTGATTATTTACACTGGTCATGGCTTTTTGCTTTCTTTGTGCAGGAGGATGACAGAATCCGAAACAACAGGCTTAGGCTGCTTAAAGAAATCTCTGACCTTCCAAGAGGCATTGCTGATCTGTCAGCTTTGCCGGGATTTTAAGCTGACATTGAGCCAATTTTGTTTCGTTCTGAGAGGATTTATTTATTTATTTTTTTGGGCCAGCTTAAAATGAAAGCAAACCACAGTGTGTACATACGGGAGAGTAGGCTTCATTAAAGGAGAAAGCCTAGGATGTAAAAGAACTCGTGAAGCCTAGGAAGTTGTGTATTGTGGTCACTCCAAGCATGTAAAAGAAGATTTTGGACAATTCACTGAGAATGCTTATTATAGGATTGCATGTCATGGACAAGATCGAGAAAGAAATTAATGATGTTATAAACTGCATGAGCTATGTGAAGCAATACATACAAAGTTCCTTCTGCATCGTTTAACGATTCCTCCATTTTATTTGTGTTGGATGATGAGCAGATGAAGGGGCTGATACTTGTCTTACTCGACATGGTTGCGGACAATCAGAACTTTAGTTATGTCAAAGACCAGTACATAATTCTCTTGAGCATTCAAACGGGTGCATAGGAGTCTCATTGTGTTTTCCGTAGTTTATGATAATCAGCTTAGCTTCATACTTAAAAGAGTGGCCCACAAAGATCCAAAACAAAGTGGACGGGGCATCAAAGCGTTGAGATCAACAATACCTGAGCACAATAGGGTTTCGGATAAGTCTTTCATGAATGCAAGGATTCATCATGAGAGGTCGCATAATACACGAGCTGTTTAATTTATTTGGAATTTTCTTAAGTTCATATCTACAATTTTGGGTCTAAAATTTGCCAGTAACTTCCCCAAGTAAGCCTCGTAACTTTAATTCCAGCCCCCTCTGAATGGAGAACACATAACCTTCATGCTCATCGATCTGGAAATTCCATCATTTTGGTGAAAAAGCAACTAGTTGAATTAATCGTTAGGTACATCTGCACGCTAAATGTAGTCATAATACAATTTTTGCCGGTTCAGTTTACCAGTTAATTTGCATATTCTACAGATGGGTAGATAGAAGCAGCTAATTGAATTAATTGCTAGATTACATCTGTACACTAAATGCAGTCATTATACAGTCTTTGCCGGTTCAGTCTGCCAGTTAATTTGTAAACCCTACTGACGGGAAGAGAGATCGTGGGGTCAGGGTCCCAAATGCATGAAAGTGTCGTCGTCCAATAGTTGTTCAAGATCAGTCAGATCATCATCAAAATCTGTTGCTTCTCCATTATGGTCGGGTGTCATTTCGTATTCAACCTGTAATCATGGACCAGAATGATAACTATCGTGAGATCACATTGAAGAAGGAAAGGAATTGCAAGGAATAGTTTACTGTTTCTTTATAACTGCATCATAGATAAATTTTCTAGTCATTTTGCCTTCAAGAAGAAGCATTCAAAAGCCCTCATGCCTGTCACAATTTCAAAATAAAACTTACGAAAGCACATAATGCAGAGAATGCGAGCATGTGATACAACAGACAAAAAAGGATGGACAATTTCTTATAAGATTGCCTCGATCATATCCCCCAGTGCATTATGCATGAGAGGTTATTTCTTCTTCTTTGAATATATGTACCAGCAAGAGTGTGCATGCTGTGTCAAGTGATGTGAAGGCACGATCGTGGTGTGCAGACACGAGAGCGAGCACACCCCCAAGAAAAAGAGAGAGAGGGGGACGTTTTGCCAGTTAGTGCAATCCTTTGAGTACTGAACATATTTTTAGCAACACTGGAATTACCTGGGCTTCTTGTATCTCAGAAACAACGTTTAGCAATCTCCTATATTGATCCCTGGCCTCAGGGTATTGCACCGTGGACTTCACCCTAGCAAGAGCTTTTTCCAACCTTTCTTCAGTCTGCTTTCGTCCTTCTTTCAAAAAATCATACTCATCCTCATTTGAGGATGCATCTTGCATGCTGGAGGTGTCAGTAAGTTCTTCTCGTTTAAAACCTCGTAGGCCACTTCCCTTTCTTCTCCAACGCAAAATAACTTTCTCTACAATTCCCACGGACCAAAGAATATTTTTTATGATTTTTCCGCACCTGGTGACCTCTGAAATGGGCCTTTAATCAAAAGATGAAAAGTCATCATTTCAAAGGTTAAGAAACTTCCGAAGAAAACTGAAATAATATGCCATGAAAAAACAAAAATATTAATACTTTTCTTTTGAAAACAAAGAGGACTTCAGAAACTTTAAATGAAAAAGGGTTTAGAGATTTCAAAAAAAATGTGATGAGCAAAAAGGGAGGTATGCAATGTACCTGAATTTTGACAATTCGCTGCCGGGTGATTAAAAATTCTTTCCGACCTTTCCATCCACGAAATTTGTTCTGTATCCAAATTGCCGCAGCATGCAAAGGTTCATCAACTTGTCCTGGTTTGTATACCTTTGATGCAACCAGTGTAAGAGCATGTTCATCTGAAATTCCATGATTATCATCACCAAACTCTCTCAATTGCTTTCTTTGGAAAGACTGCACTCTAAAAACTTGGTGAATACGTGCAGCAGCTTGAGTGGCATTACAAACAGCAGCCAATGAATCTTTAAGTGAAACGCCGCTTGGCAAGTCTCCTTGTAATATATGGGCTTTAACTAAGAAATGAAAATAAAAGAAAAGGAAAAGAAAGAGTTTGAAAAGTCAAAAAGAGAAGTGAAGAGAACTGTGGAACCTTCGTGGGTTTTAAAAAGAGAGAAAGAGGGAGAGAGAGAAGAGCACGGCAGAAACGAAAAGCAGGGAAAACGCAAAACAGGGGAGAAGAGAGAAAGAAAAGAAAAAGGAAAAGGGGAAAATTTTTGGCGTGCTCGTGATCCGAACGCCTCATCAAGCCGACTCAAGTGTGATTTGCAACGCCGGTAAGAAATCGAAGCTTTCAATCACCTACTTCAAGTAATCGCCGCAATTAGGGCTCAAAATTCGGATTTCTTGGAGATTTGTGTGGCGAAGCCCGATTTTTGAGTTGTTAAGCTGTATATTTTTATAGAAATGGTACTTTGGGACGTTGTGAAGCTATAGCATCTTACGGATCGTGATTTGAGCTTGTGGTTTGTCCGGAACGGAATTTTGAAGTTGGGGACGCAATCTGGTACTGTAGCGGCAGTAGCTTCGAGCCTTTTTTTTTTTTGTCGTTTTCGGTTCTGTTTTGAGGCAGCTGAGTTGGGGTTGTTGTTGTACGTTAAAAAAGCTTTCTAAAGACTGCAAGATGGCTTGAAACGGAAATTTGTTGAGGGAGTTATGGCGTGACGAAGTTGGCGCATGGACCGCGCCTAGCTGAAATTGTTGGGTTTCTGCTTTTTGTGTGCTTTTGTGGCGCGTAGGTGTCGTTTTATTGACTAATAGGCCTAGTTTAGGCGAATCGTTGTAAGAATATTTCTTTTTACTCGGCCTTTTGATATTGTTTTTCCGTTAATTGTTAGGGATCCGAGTGCGTGGTTCGAGTGAGCGTCGTATTTGATTTTTGATTTTTTCCTGGTGAGTGACACTATTTCTCCTTTGTATTTTAAACTCATATTTTGAGAAACATGGTGGATTATATAATCCATGAGTTGATAAAAAGCATATCTTGTTGCATAAAACATGATCGAGCTATTACTGCCATCTTGGTTGTTTGAAAGGAGTTATATTTCGATTTTAATTGGAATGGTTGTTTGAAAATAGTTTGTGAAATTCTTTATGAAAGAATCGAAGAATGCTTTGATATTTATTTATCAAATTTCAAGTTGTGACATGACTTCCTTTCTGATGTTGGATTACTGGATATTGTGATTGGTGGTTGGTGCTCAATGTCTCTGTGGACCCTGAGGGGTGTGGGTATGCGCATACTTAATCTAGCATATCCTTGTGGGCCGAGCCACCGGCTAATAATAGGTGGAGACCTTGTCAAGGGGGGAAATCTTAGTCGTCTCGTCACGGGCGTTACGCGTGACCATGGTTAGACATTTGAGCATGAATTGGTCAATGGAGTAGACTATTGACGTGTGATTTGAGTTTAGTCGATGGAATGGACCATCGATGTAATTTGATGAGATTAATCAATGGAATAGACCATTGATACATGTTGTACGAGATTGACTAATGGACTTGACCATTGGTACTTTCGGTATTTGAGTTGTGTTTGTGTTTTAAAATGTGCATAGTGATTTCTCGATCCACTTAGAAGAAATGTGTTACTCACTGAGCCGTGGTAGCTCACTCCTCTCATCTACTTGTTTTTCAGGTTCTTCAGCGAGTCGCGAGTAGACGTGAGCATTTGTTCGAGGAGGACTTTTGTGGTGAAAACTTTTTGGGTATGACTTGTGCATAGTTAAAAGGTTTATGTTTTGATTTTTGTGGATTATAGATATACTCTGATATTGTAACCAAATGCCCTTTTTGTTATATATATATGAATGTATATATATTGTTTTTGGATTGAATTTTAGTTATGTTGAGGCTGCGTCCTTTGGTAAAAGGACGGCCATGTCATGCCCCTTTTTCTTGTGAATCGGGGTGTGACACTCCTTCTCTGATTGGAGTGGGACTTCTCTCTGAAATTGTTTGTACTGCTTTTCCTCCAGAACCATGATAGGCATCACCTCCAGCAGTGTCCAGATTAAGCGACGTCGAAAGGTGAGCACTCAAAGCAGATTCAGCAAGATAGCCTGCAATTCCTTTGTGTCCATTGGCAGAAGCTAAATCTGCAGGTGTTCTGCCCGTTGTATACTTGGGAGTTGGATCAGTTAATGCTCCAGGTGCTGCACCAAGAGAGATGAGGGAAGCAACCATCCGCTCTCTGATATCATTAACACCACAATGATCAAATGGTATATATTTCAAGAAAAAATGTAGGCATCGTAAAACATTCTACCAGATCATTACAAGATACAGAGACATTCAAGTGCTTATAACAGGATATAACTTTTCAAATGATTAAGTTCTTCACGAATAGAACTTCAGGTGCTCCCTATGCAGCTTAAAACAATCAATAACGTGGTGAACCACTGGTAGTCGACCAATTCCATCCGGAGTAATTAAAATCAGAATCTATTGAATGTTTACAACTGAGGGGGACAACATCTCAGTCCACACTTGGTTATTGGCAACTTAGAAGAAAAATTAAAGATCTGAGGGCCCATTTAGTGAAAGAAGCATCTAGTATTCCGTCTCCCTAAAACAAGAAAATCAGTGAGGAAAATCATATGTTGTAACCTTGTCCACGCAACTTTGCTTTCCCTGGGATTTTTTTTTTTTTTTTTTTTTTTTTTTGAGTATGCAAAACTACCAAAAAAGAGTAACTCTTCTAACCACCGAAATCACAGACAAAAAATAAAATAAAATTTCATGATAAATTTGAGTGTTGATGATTTTGATTCAAAAATAAATTACATCGTGAAGAAAATGGAAAATACAAAAAAGTGAAAGCAATGTATAAACAACATTTCCCCGGACATAGGAAAGTAGAAATAGGACAGTCTATAGAACCAGAGGTAACCTAAAGTATGTTGCCATAAGCTCCAGAGGTGAAAACAGCATTTTAGATAACCAGGTACAAATTCCAAAAGCGCATACCTGCCAAAAGATGCTGCCCAGTGAAGTGCAGTCCATCCTTTTGCATCCCGAAAATTTACACTTACACCGGCAATACTTGTTGGTTGCAGGGCCCAATCATAGCCAAGAGCAGATGCAAAATGTAGCACACCTTGGCCGCCCTCATCCAATACGCTGGCACCTTTTCCGCCCTCAGCTGCCTTTTCTATGAGCCATTCGCATAGCTTCTCCTTGAGTAGCTTTTGGAATAACTGTTCTTTTACTCCCTCTGTTGAGAACTCATCTGAAGTACTTTCCATCACATGATCCCAACGAGCATCATCGTCTCTCAGCAATGAGCAGATCTTACTTCTCAACTGCGAGTTTTCCCCAATATTGCTGTTGCTGAGACGCGGAGTGTTTGAACACAGCAACTTTGCAAAACGCACATAAAGAGTCTCATTTATACTGCCATCTTTAGTATCTGCAGAAATCACATCTTGAGAGTTGTTCACACGGAATTCAAACTCACGAAGTTCACTACATGCCACCCTATTGGAACATGTAACGTAAAAGGGAACCCTCCCAGCCTTGTGCACTGGAGCATGGCAACGCAGAACACCATCTGCCATAACCTCTGCTGGAACTTCTACTTCACCAAACATGCAAGACCATTTGCATAGTTCTGCATCTTGTTGACTTCTCAAGAACCTTCCAGTGATCAGCACCTGTACCGCATAGCAAAACAAAGAGGAAGTGGCATTACTTGAGTATGAAACAAAGCAAGTATCGCTCCATTCAATACTTCTGATAAGTACTAAAGCTATGACGATGCTAGCAGTGGACAATGTGGAAATTTATCAGAGTACCTTGATTTCTAAACCAGCGTATGTCCAACTTGGTGAAAAATCTATGATGCTAAATAGCTGTTCCTGGGAAAGAGAGGGAGTGAGCATAAAGTTATTATCATGCTCCTGAGAGTCGCTTGAATCAATACCATCCTCACTGACAATTGCACTCCAGTAGGCTCCAGTACTGGACTGACCAAGTAACGCATTCACATCCCCTAGTTGTTTACTCATCCACCGGTTGAAGCTGTCAATCTTCTTCAAACCTTCTTCTGCTAGGATATTGGCAAATGGCTTTTCACTTCTAATGCAACATTGCCATCTAAGAATGAGTTTGAATGATGTCCATTTTCTGTGCTTACACTCGGCAATTTTATTGGTCAGATGTACCTGACAAGGCACCAAAATACACTAGCAAATCAGCAGCATTACTTTCTCCATGTAACTACAAGCAAGATTACAGGCTATGTCTGCATGCAACTTCGAATCCCCAGGCCACTTAGACAAGGTTCAAATCGACTTCAGAATCTTGTTAAAATGCTCAATTAATGCAAATATTAAGCAAACTCTAAGCTCTGCTACATAATTTAAAAAAAAAAAAAAATCCATCAGTAGAATATAAGAACCATTCAAGAGCAGATAAAGATGATCCAGGTACCATTAATCTAACAAGGATATTCCCCGATATCTCATGAATAAGGTTATATACCTCATAATAGCAAGACAACTAAAGCTTTAAAAAGGAATTTGCTACCTAATTTAACTATTTCACCATTCATTTTCTTCTGTAGATATCATCTGACCAACAAAATTGGAGCATGTGGATTGCATAGATATTAACACTATGCTCAGAGCATAAATTTTTCTAAAAAAAGAAAAATCAAATCCACATAGCTATCTTCAAGTACCTGTAATTCTTCTTGGTCCTGTGATTGGATCCCAATCTCCTGCTTTGTACTGATACCATCCATGAAAAGCTGCTCTAGTGTATCATGAGCATGTTTAGGCATGATTTCAGGGGTAACAGGTTGTGCAGAAGAACCTGACACCTGAATAAGAGTGGATTGCCCACCAGAAGTACAACTTTCTAATTCCGGCTCCCAAGATGAAAAATCAAGATTCTTTTGAGGCTCTAATGCTAAACCAGCGACATTACACTCTCTAGTAATATCAGCTGGAGAAAGAGAGAGAAAATCCATTCCGGGTTTAAGAGACAGGTTTTGTTGATAATCATCTGCTGGAAGTTGAGAATACTAACATAAGATTGGTGACGATAAGTTATAAGATAACAAATGAAAAGATAAGAAGCTCAAGAAGCCTAGAAGCAATTGCGTATGAATGCTCTCCAAATCAAGGGGGGAAAATTACACAAAGAAAAAGAATGCACTGATTACTTGAATCTGAAGCCGGATAATAAGGATCAGAGTGTCCAGTGTCAATATTTTGCATTCCAGCCTCTTGAAAGTCAACAATAGAGTGATTTCCGGAATTTGCCTGGTTACTATATGCTGTTCGCAGTATAAAAACAATCAAGAAGAGATAGTTAACTTAAAAAACGAACAATCACTCTACAAAGCCCTTCCAACCACATAACACTCTACGAATGATTCTGGGACGGTTATTAAGCAAATGAAATGGGAGACGCCTATAACACAGAAAGGAACCTGATTCAGCATACTCATACTCCGATGCCTGAGGACTAGAGCTATCCATTGTTTGAGAAGGAATTTGATAGTTATTTTGGTGAGAAATAGAAGACACAGAACTATTTGTCTCATGGTTAGCTTCAGTTTCATGGGACAAGGATATTGTCTCTTCAGTATCTTTGATTCGATGGATGTTCATCCTGTTGCCCTGAGAAAAACATGCCCATAACAGTGTGAGCATCATATAGCAAGAGAAAAGATATTAGATACAATTGCATTTACAGTGTAGGAACTTGTTCGTTGATTCTAATGATTCAGAAGCTCAATTAGTCTAGACTATTGTAGCAACAAGAGAAGTGATTATCGAAAGGTACATTGCTTGTACAGGGTTAAAGCAACCAAATTAGCAATTCTGCTGTAATAGGATATTATGGTACTAACTTGTAGAAATTAACCATTACGCTAGAGAATTGTGCCATCACTAATTTGGTGTTCCACTAAACCACAAATAAAAATAATTTCTTTTATAATGAAAGCAACGTTAATTGGAACAAGAGTTAAGCTTGTTGGGAGCATTCAAAGGACAGGATCTACCCAGTAGAATATGAATAGCATAGAGGTCTACAGAGATTTATGCAATATGAGAGATATACATGCATTACTCTTCTGGAAGAAGGGAAAGTTGACGTGGCAAGGTTTTAGACAAACCTCTTAAAAAGTTGTAAACAATTTCTTGGTTTCAAGGTGGCAAGATCCAAGCAGGGTATACAATAGTCTCAGTGAAGTATGCACTGGATCTATCGGCCAGGACCAGCATGTTAGGGTTTACACCACCAAATAGAATTTCCTATTAATTCCAATGTGAATGTTGGTAGCTGATGACAGGGACTTTTCTGAGCGTTCAAACAGATACATAAGGGTAGTTGGGAAGCTGAACTATCTTGTTGCGCTAGACCCAACACTGCCTTTGCAATCTGCAGTAATTCATTCCAAGTCATCTCCTTGAGCTCCTCAACAATTCTGATATCCAACTACTACCAATATCACTTTATATATAAAAATTTTCAGGGAAGGAGGTCTTTTGCCTGATAACTGGAAGGATCTACTCAGAGAGAAAGTTTACTACCTACTATTCCACATCTGTTGGAGGCAGTCTTCTCTCGTGGAGAAAAGGAAACAGTCCAAAGTCTTGCCTATGCCCAGGCTACATGCAATGTGACTTAATGTGCACTTGACATATTCTTATGGAGCTTGAACTCAAGGAGATTGCGCCCATGAAGTAGCGGAGTGACAAGCAGCCCGCTTTTCATATTGCACCTAATTTTGTGTCTGACGAGTGTCCTAAGCCTACTATGGTCGACTGTTTTTTGAGCGAGAAAAGCTTCAGCAAGGACTTATTACCATAGCTACGTTAAAAAAGTGGACAACTTGCTGACATATTATCCTAAAACCATTCGACGACTTGCTGACTCGTTTGCAAAACCCTTACATGCATACCATTCTGATCGCCTCTTCATGATCTTTTCTATAGGTAGTACTACCATGAGTGGAGAGGGAAAAGGTTTTCAAAAAGCCATTCTTGGTGACGACGGGGGATTCAATGGATTCATTTGTAACATGCTGGGCCCCAATAGGTCGAGGATTTATTCAATCACATAGTTTGGATCCTAGAATATGGCTCCCTCGGGGATTTCTATTTGATTGTCAGTAATAAAAGCAATCATCCCCCTACTGTCCCAAAATAAGAAGAGCACCTAGCTCTACCCATTCACAAAGACTCCCTTCTATGTCCAAACATCACATGCCAGCAGATGTGGTCACTATTATTGGGACTCAATATATTGTGCCACAAGGTTTGAGGGTGCGTTTGGTTCAACTTTCCCAAGAGCCTTTTAGCCTCCAAAGCCCCATGGGGAAATTCCGAGGTGTTTGGCAAGCTTGTTCAAAGGGCTTTCAGTCGAATGCTAACCTCGGGAAAGCTAAAAGCCCAATGCTAATAGAGACCAACTTTGGGCTTTTAGCATTTGACCAAATGTCGAAATTACTTTTTTTTTTTTCTTTTTCAAAACTACTATCATAAATTTTTTAGTTTTTCAATTTTACCTCTCATTATTCCAAAATTATCCTTACCTTCACTAGAGTCGACAAAGAGTTTAATATTTTTTAATTAAAAAGAAAAAAGAAATCCAAGAGCCATTTATAAAAAAAAATTGCCAAATACTCTTTACACCAAAATAGCTTTTGCAAATTTTTTTTACCAAACACAATTTGCATTTCCCCAAAGCCCTTGAGACCAAAAATATTTGCATTTCCCCGAGAACAAAAAAAGAGTACAAATTTGTTTGATAAATTTTTTATTCCCGCGAATCGATTTAGAGCAAAATCAAGAAATAGAAAAAAAGTTAATTCTTTGTTCTTGGGAATAACTCTAGAATCATGCCAACCCATTTTCTTTTTTCCCTTTTTTTTTTTTTTTTTCCTTCTCTCTTGTTTTCCCTCCTAGCCGCCACCGGCAATCGCTACCATTGCTAGCAATGGGGGAAATCACTGGAAGCTCGCCTGGCCACTGGCGCGGCCCGGCCTTACTAGGCCAGGGCCTCGCTAGGCTAGGGCAAGGCCGACCTCGTGATGGTCAGGCAAGCCTCTAGTGAGCTTGTCGGCGATCGGCTAGTTGGACCTTGCCCCGCTGGTCGCTGGCCACAAAGCAGGAGGAAGAGTAAGAGGAGAGGAAAAATGAAAATAAAAAGAAAAAGAAAAATATAATAAAAGTATAAAAAGTGAAAAGAAACAAAAAAATTCAAGAGTCATACCAAACGCATTTCTATTCCGAGAATAGAAATTTTGGGTAGTTACTAAATGCCTTCAAATACTCAAAATTTCGTCTAGGGAATAGAATAAAAAAGGAAGAATCATTTTTGAGTAGAAATTATTCCCGAGAATAGAATGGTTACCAAAAACATCCATATTGTTTGAATTGTAATTCTGAAATTATCAATAATTTGACAAAAATCAGCTCATTGTGCCCTCTCTGTGATAAGTCGGATTATTTTGTATTAGAGTTTGGTGGCTCATCTGGCTAATTGCGTTTTTCTAGTTACATGGAGAAATGTGTAGGACTCTGTCTACAATTTACTGCGAAGTATTGACGATTTTTCCCCGAATTAGAAGCCGCAAGGCCTAGAAGCAACTCTTGAATTCAAGCTTTGTGCTCATTGCATGCGACCCTAGAAAAAAACCAAGAATATACTTCATCATTACCCAGAATGTTGTAAATTTTACCTGGTAATGTTCTTCTTCAAACTTTGAGCAATGCCATTCTCTTATTTGTGATCTTATAGCATTGTGAATTTTATGCTACTTCCAACAGAGGTTTCTTTTGGGAGATTGAAGAGGCATTTGGTGTCGCAAGTCTTACCTCCTTCTCCTATTTTATTTGATTATTACATTAGTTTTGATTTCGTGTGCCAAGCTTTGTAGTTTTCTCTTAGCAATTCATTTTCCTTTGCAGGAAATAACAGGGGATTCTGCAATAACTTCTGCTGAACTATTCACTTGACATGAATATCACAAGATTTATCGACTGTTGATAATAAGAAGTCATGCTCCAATGGTTCATTTATATTCCTTTTAACTGACAATAGTTGAATTCGCAATCGTGTGGCAAGAATATCTGCTAACATCTGCAGAGTCAAATTGTTTCTGCATTACTTTTACTATTTGAGCTTCAAAAGGACCTCGGCACATCATTTCTGCATGCCTTAGGGACCAAAACTAGTCCTGAAACAACAGCTCTGGCTGCACTCCCCCTCTTAGATGGAGAACTTGATTTACAAGCGTGGAAGTAGAATCTAGAAAGTCACTGAGCTGGAGAATGGACCTTGTTTGAGGAGCTTCCATGCTCGGCCACAGTAGCAGCAGCTTCCCTCAACTCTTCGTCAAGCGTAGCAATTCTGTTTTCCAACTTGGCTTTGTTGGTAGAAAAGTTTGCCAATTTCTTCTAATCATCTGTCGCAGAAAAAGTAGCACTTTTTTCATCACCTCTGTGCGGAGTGTATCCGTTTCAGCTCTTTTGCAACTGCGCTCTTAACAAGCAGTTTAAAGTAATCAGATGGATTAGATAACAGGTTCACATCATTTTCATGTTTTAGTTCATTGCCATCAGCAAAATCACCCATCTCATCTGCAGCATCTCTACTGCCCAAAAAGAAAAGAAAATCTGCAACATCTCTCAAGAAAACAACCTGTTTTCTGGTGTCACGCTTTAGAAAACCTGAAGCTACATCCCAAAAAATTCTTTTTTTTTTTTTTGAGTGTTTGTTCCACTAGGCCATTTTCTTGCTGTTCATTCTCATCTTTTACTGTTAAAAAACCTAACATCATTTGTAGGGGTGGGGTAAGGCCGAGAGGACTGACTCTAGCAGGTGAAAGCTCAGCAGTTTGAAATCCAGCGTGTCTCACATCCTGGTCATGCATTGAGGATCCAATCTTAGATCCACCCGGTTGCTGTTCTTATGGTAATTTTCACCAGAACTTCCACTTTTACCTTCCTCTCTTGAACCTGGTCTATCACGCCCCGAACCTCGAGCACGTACACATCCCTCGGTGGTCGATAGAATTTTGCGACGTTCCCAGGACTCGTCGCCGACCCTTTATTTTTTATTGCACATGCGGAAGCGAATTACTAATCCCCTGACCTCAACAAACATGGGATAGAAAAGCAGGACAACAATTTCAAATCAAATACACTTTTATAAACACTTCAAGCTTATACAGAAGGTCTATGTCATAAAGAACTACTGAGCCACCTATGCTCCCGACCCTTCCGCTTCAAGCTCCCGGCTCTTCACACTAGGGACCTGAAAATGGTTATTCAATAACCAGGTGAGATATAAATCTCGGTGAGTTCCACCCCTAAGCCCCGGTTAGTACACCAACTCAACTTAGGGTATCTATCCAGAACAACCCCACCACAAGCAACAACCAACAATCGATTCGCATACAACCTTACCTGGTATGCCATACCCTGCACGTTATAATTCAGCACGATACACGCAATGCACATGGCCATTAGATGATACACTTCATCAATCACATACGAGTCGCATCATAAGCGATCTCACCTGGCCATTGCCACACCCTGCACATTATCGATTCATGTGTGCATACCATAAACGATGTGATTCACTCATGCATATAATTAATGCATATAACAATTTCACACATCAATTCATCAATTCAGATCGAGTCATCGATCAACCGACCCAGTCGATTACATGTCACAGAGCACACGTGCATTCTCTAAGGCACTAGTTCACCAAAGTGATGCATCAAATCACCGAGCCCACGTGTCTCTTCCAAGATGCCTCACTTAATTCCCTAGGGCCACGTGCATTCTCTAAGACACTAGTTCACCAAAGTGATGCATCAATTCACCGAGCCCACGTGCCCTTTTTACGATGCCTGGGGCCACGTGCATTCTCTAAGGCACTCGTTCACCAAAGTGATGCATCAATTCACCGAGCCCACGTGCCCTTTTATCGATGCACAGGGCCACGTGCATTCTCTAAGGCACTCGTTCACCAAAGTGATGCATCAATTCACCGGCCCACGTGCCCTTTTAGATGCCACTCTCAAGATTCAATGGCTTTATGGTCCCACCCGACCTTCTCAAGATCTAGTGGCTTTACGGTCCCACCCGACCCTCTCAAGATCTAGTGGCTTTACGGTCCCACCCGACCCTCTCAAGATCTAGTGGCTTTACGGTCCCACCCGACCCTCTCAAGATCTAGTGGCTTTACGGTCCCACCCGACCCTCTCAACTATGGCCAACGATATTGCACATTGTAATTAAATTCCTCAATTTCATAATATCTTGGCCTAAATTGTTGATATCAAAGATACTCGATAAAATATCGTGTGTGGGTACACAATCGGCCTTAGCCAAAATACAATATTTTTCTTTCAGAAAATCCCACTATTTAATGGTTCACCAAAATATTTTTGGCGCTGTCAACCGACGCCCGGTTATTTTCCAATTAATTACTGAAATTAATAAATTTTGGGATAAATACCCAAAATTACAAATCACATTCAATTCATGCGGATGCCCATGCATTTACACATCCGTTCACTTCATAAAATCAACACACATGAATTTAGACAACTTTTCGCATTCTCGTATGAACAGGTGTTTCGTGAACGAAGAACTCGTGAACATGGTGTTTCGTGAACGTATTCGTGAACAAAGAAACCGTGAATAGTGTCGAGTGAACAGTAATTTCCAGAATTTAATAAATGATAAATTAAACTCAGAAATCATTAAAATCATTAATTAAAACAATCAAACAATTAATTAAGCAAAACAAGCTTAATTAAACACATAAGCACAATTAAGCAAATAAAGCAAGATTAAGCTAAACTAATCTAATCCATCCATCTAACCACCTATCTTAGGGCTAATACAACTTAATTAAATCACATAAACTAGAATTAAATCTAACTAAACCAACCCTAAGCAAGTTTAGGCACTAATCGAAGGATTAGGAGCTAAACTCACCCGTTAAGCGGGCCGGAGACACCGACGCGGCGGCGACGACGGTGGCTACGCACCGGAACCTCTACCACGACGATCCAAGGCGGTCCCAAGCTCAACACAACAACCACAGCTCGGACTCCCACTGAAACTTCTGAAAAACAGCCCTGCCGGAGAAGAAAACAAGTTGAACGGCTTGGCCGGAGCTCCGGCGAGGGGGTTGGTCGACAACCGGAGGCTCCCGGGGGTCTTGGGGATCTTGCTGGAGGTTGGGATGGGCAAAGGAACGGCTGGAATGGAAGAAAAATGGCCGAAAACTCGAAACAGTACAGGCTGCAGGCGGACCGACGGACCGACGACCGGCGGCTTGCGACGGCCGTACAGGACGGACGGCGGCTCCGTTCGGGACGAAATTGGTCTCGTTGGAACGGTCTGTCTCTCCCGGTCACGGTGATATGTGGATCGTTCTGTTATTCAACCGGGAAGACCACTTTTGACTCGATTCTTCACCGAAGGGTCAGCTAGAGTAGAAACTGGAAGAGAGGGAGAACGAGGGAGAGAGATGGTCGACCGGTTTGGGGCTGAAGAGGAGGAGAGAGAGTGATGGGAGAGCTGCCATCAAGGCCTCATTAAGGCCATTCAATGCTTGCTCCACTTTCCCATGCACATCACCTCCTCTTTCTCTCTCTCTTGCTTTTGCCCTTATCCACAAGCTTTTAGGGGCAATTTGGTCATTTCCACCTTGCACAAATTACCAATCTATCCTTGGGCTGAAATTGGTGGATGGGCCTAAGAAATGGGCTTGGCCATGAATAGTAATGGGCTTGGGAATTTATTGGGCTTTGAAATGGTTAAGGCTTGGCCCATGGGCTTAGAAGATGAATAGTTGGTTTGGCCCAATGGGCTCACTTGCTTGTTTTGGGCCCATCATGGGCTGTCCCACCTTGGGCCTAAGGCCCACACTAGCTTGGCCCGGCCCACCTCCTCACGGGCTCGCTTCCTCGGTCCGAAAATCCCTTTTTTTTTCAATTGCTCGGCTTAACTGGCTCTGTCGGTTGTTTGAAGCAACTTCATCTAACGTCCGTCTCGGACATTCCCGATAATTCGAAGTCCAATCCTAAGTTCTCTTGCCATGTCAATTTCGCCCTAATGCCATTTTGGTTATAACTCAGACTGACGGGCGGCTCAGAGGATTCACGTGTAACCGACTCGTGCCAAACCACGTTCAAGACATCTCGACGCATGGACGTCCTTGACTGCATGAAATTACGGAGGATAGATTCTTATTTCAAAGTACACGATCACTAAGGATCGACATAGGGTCGTTCGCGGGTTCGATAACGGTAGACGGAATCACCCGTCGTTCCATTATGTTCTGTCCGCGAATCAACTTCTAGTCGTCCTTTGAATCGGCCTGCCTATCTACAGGATCGTCCTCACGCAAGTCTCACGGTCAAGTCGTTTTCCCAGGTCGAGTCCTTTAGTCGTACGAGTTCTGTCCTCAATAGCCTTTCCCTTCAAGGTCAGTATCTCAAGAGTGATCAATTCCGAGTGAGATCAACCAACAATGCATTGACGAAATTCACATCCATTCATTCCTCAAAGGGCTCGAATTTCAGGATGTCACATGGTCCATCTTTATTTGAACTCCAATAGTTTTCATGATCTCGAAAGAGGGTGCTTCTTACAAGCTCTGTGTCAATATCCCCCTTGGAATTTGAAGCATTAGACGATGAACCATTGGAAAAGCTTCCAATAACATCACCTTCGCTTTCTTCTCAAGAACTCTCTCTAATCCCATTGCTTTCATCAGGAATTCTCTCATGGAGCTTTCAAGCTAT
Organism: Eucalyptus cloeziana; assembly: GCA_014182715.1. Taxonomy (NCBI): domain Eukaryota; kingdom Viridiplantae; phylum Streptophyta; class Magnoliopsida; order Myrtales; family Myrtaceae; genus Eucalyptus; species Eucalyptus cloeziana. Next base: position 53,711,481 of record CM024641.1, on the reverse strand, counting down.
TGGTTCCGGCAAACTTGTGTTTTCCTTGCTGTGCAACTCTCTCACATGTTGGAGACCTGTCGATGAAAATTAACAGTCGAAGATAGTGGATAGCTTCCAGGTATGAGGTTAGACTTTTCTTAAGAAATGTGAGAAAAAGTAAACCTTGAGCATAGTTGCTGGCTTTTCCATGTTCACTTGCTTCAGCCGCAAAATGCTTTTCCTGGCTTGAAGTTGCTACTTCTACCAGTAGTAGTGTATCTTCTCGATTGGCAACTTGTTTGCCATCCTCTGATGTTTCTGGTTCTCTCTGCGCACCAAAAAAAAATCCAAGAATAGCAGATGTACCTGTTAACAAACAGGACTGAAAGCTAAGAACAAAATGAAGCATTTATAAAATGTGGAAACTAATTTATTGGTGATATAATATCCTCAGCCTAGCAGGACTCTGTTATGCTCATAATTACTTCAGGAAGCAAACTCCTTTCATGCTTTAAAAGTTTCAGGATTCAATTGTATTTCTGTAACAGGTTTTAAAATTTGAATGCACTTTTTGAAGATTTTAAAACTCAATCGCACTTTTATGACAAGTTTTAGTACTTCTAGTATGATTATCCATTTTTCCTTTTGCACATAAAGTGATCCGATGACGAAGTATAAACAGCGAGACGGTTTGGCTGGAGCAAAAGAGTGGGGATGAAAACAAAGGCGATGAGCAATGCGATGGTTGAAGTGGAGTTTTCGAGGGAAGCTCCGTTTTTCTTGCTCGGCAAAGCAATGGAGCAGTAAAGATATTACCGGGCCGCTCCAATCTAATCTAATCACTTCATAATATCTCTCTCGGTCAGCATCGCCAGCCTTTTTAACCAAATAGCTTCTTTCCTAACCAGTTGAACTCGTTATCCTTTGAATAATCGGTTAGCATTTAGTTAGGTTACTGAGGTTCCTTTTTCAGTCAAGTTATTGATTTTCTTTCGAAAAGAGTTTCAATCACGTAAGGTGCTCGAAAAATTATAGATATAATAATATTGTTCCCGATTGATAGGCGAGAAGAATGCTGCATCTCACGTAAGTAATGGCATTGCCATTTTTCGGATAAGTAAAAAATACATTAATCTAATAATTTTAAATATTTTGAATGATTGACAGTAGTCTCATAGCATATGTACATTGTTGCCTCCTTCTATTACCGGGGATTTTGGACTATGATAAATTCGGACTTCGGTCCATTTGGTTTAGCTTTAGGAAATGACTTTAAAAAATGCAAATACCTTTGGGGTAAAGGATTTTTAAAATGATATTCGATTTGGTAAATTGCAACATTAAATAGCATTGAAAAATCTTTCCCTTTTGTACATTCTACAATTGCATTCGCTGTCCTGATCTGGCATGCTTTTAAGTAGTGAAACCTCGGCAAATCAATACCTATGATCGGCCTTCCGACCGTTCATCTGGTTTCCGGGCTCATGGTAATCAAGCAGATCGACAAATCGACGAGGAAAGTTTTTGAGATCTCGTACATCTCTTTGTGCTTCTCTGCAGCGATGGCGTACCCCCTGAATCTTTCATGACCACCCGTGCAATTTCTGTTCCACATGCCCGTTCAACGCATGTGAATCCATAATCATGCGGTTGGAGTCCATGGTCTTGCAGACGGCCGATGTATGCTGAACTGTGTTTTCGTGCCATATATGTATGGACTCGTCCCTTGTAAACCGGTCGCTCCACGACCACTCTCGATCCCCTTTCTAGAAGTGCTCGTATGATGAAGTGGAATGAAGTAGTCATTTTAAAAGGGCAAGTGATTTTTGTACTTTTTGGCTCATCACAGCGGCCATTACTAACATTGATAATTTCATTTGTCATGCTTGGAAACATTTCTAGACACCTAACCATTGGGTAAAGTGTAAAAAAAAAGTCTTAAATCAACAATATTGATGCCAATTTAATCATTAAAATGATGCCAAATCGGTCATAAATCTTTTAATGATACAAATTTAATCCTATTGATGTCAATTCAGTCTTAAACTTATTAATGATGTCAATTTAGCCCTAAATCTTTTAAATCAATATCAACTTAATTCTAAACCTTTTAATTCATTATCAATTTAATATTTTCAGCTAATTTTGGCCGGATTTTACTAACCTACCAAAAATATTTTGATGATATTTTATTAATTTTTCAATTTTTTTAAAAAATTTTTCTGATTTTTTTTTTCTTTTTTCTTTCTTATGTGGACAAATTTTGCTTACGTGGCACTGCCGATCCAGTCTCTCTTGCGTGCTGGCAATAGCGTGGCATACAAGAAACTTCATACACGAAGGTATCAATCAATGAAGTTCAAATCAGAGCTGAGCTGAGCTCAGGCCATTGATATAAACACAAACAGTATTCACATCAACCATTGTTCAAAAGAGAAGAAACTGCAACTTAACATCGGAAATAAAAAGAGACTGAATCTGGTAGCCCAGCCTCGTTCTCCAGGTTTCCAATTCCATGGTATTACGGCCGCTCTGTCCATATACCCACGCAAAATGAACGTCTGAGGGCAGAATAACGACAGAGCGTTAGACAAACTTGAGATGTACACGGGCATCGAAATGCATTTTGATTGATTGAGGACGAGGAGGAGTGCGATTAGATAGAGAAATTGCAAAGAATTCACAAGGAATAACAACTTGAAAAGATAAAATCCTTTCTTTCTTCTGAAACTTGATCGGAGCAAACGCAAAGAATATTCTAAACCGGAATACTTTAAAGTCCATTCATCAGTAAGGTGGATGAAGTTTCACCATTGTCCACAAGGGAAGAAACCGAAATACGTACCGCAACCAAAATAACACGAACCCTGGCCTCCTAGTGAAAGGGACAAGGCGGCCCCCATGAACCCATCACGGTCCTGGCCTCCAAGGGTTCCCAGTCAACACGATGGAAAATGGTGTTCCATATAGCAAAGCTCCCTTCTGGTGTTGGGTGCAAAAAAAAAACACCTGAGGGCAGCGCAGAACAACAGCAGAGCGTTAGACAAACTTGAGCATCGAAATTGCAAAGAATTCACAAGAAATAATAACCTAAAAAGGTAAATTCCTTTCTTTTATCTGAGCAACAATTCGGTTCGCTATGAATCTTATAAACAGATACTCTGCTACTAATAATGAATGAAGGGATCGCCCAAGGTGATATTCAATCAACAACCGAGAGAGAGAGAGAGAGAGACAGGCCTGGGTGAAAGGGCGGGCATCCTGGTTGCCCTCCACCCAGAGGTTGCCGGAGATCACGCCGAGAAAGTCGTTGAGGTCGGTGGGGCTGAGGCGCAGGCAGCTGATGTTGAGGACTTGGAACCGCCACTGCTGAAGGGAGGTGAGTTTGGCGAGGATAGCCTCCTTGCCCTGGAACTTCTCGTCGAGGAAGGTCAGCACCGCGTCTTCCTGGTACAGGTTCACCAAATCCGCCGGGTTCCCCTCGAACGTCCTGAAGTAGTCCTCCAGGAATTGCTTGCCCTCCGCTGTCCAATCTCGATCCATCGTCGTCCTCTCTCCTTCTGGCCTATCCTTCTGCTTCTCTGTGCTTCAGATCTACGCGATGCAAACGGAACCACAATTCTAAGGGAGAAAACCCTAGGTTCTGAGGGTGCGTTTAGTTCAGCATTTTGAAAACTCATTGAGAAATATAAAGCAGATGAGGCTTCCTTCGTTTCACAGAAAATAATTTCCGGAAAAATATTTTTCGGATTTTTCGGTGTTCCTTTTATGGAAAATGAATTCTTGCGGAAAATGTTTTCCATAAAAGGAAAAAAATCTTCTAAATTAGGAGAAAATATTTTCTACTTTTGAAAAGTGGAAAACATTTTCCCTCTTGATCTTTCTTATCTCACACCTCTACAAATCTTCATTATCTTTCTTATCTCACACCTCTACAAATCCTCATTTCCTTATCCCCTTTTTTCTTATTCTTTTCTTTTCTTATTCGAATTATTTTTTAATTTTCTTTTTCTTTTTTTAATTTGAATTATTTTTAATTTCCTTTTTCTTTTTAATTTCGTTTCTTTTTTTTTTTTTTCCTTTTTCTTTTCTTTGTTTCCCATTTTCTTCTTTCTTGGCTAGTCGTCGGCCGTTGCCCGGTGAACTTCAAGCTCGTCGATCTCAAGCTCGCGCTCTACACTCTTGCTTATTCTTTTCTTTATTTACTCTACCTTGCAGTTGTACATTGCTTAAACAAATGACTCTACATGCTTTGCTTCTTTTTTCTTTTGTTTATTGGAACACAAAAAACTCAGGGGAGCACAGGCCACTCAACTGAAAAATTCTCATTAAGGCTGTACATGTTTTGCTTCTTTTCTCTTTTACTTCTTTTTAAAATCCATATGAACATTTTTTAGAGTAGATGAGCGTTTGGTGATAACGAGGGAATAAGGATATGAAGCAAGTTTGCCCAAATTTAAAGGCAAGTTCATATTTGATGGATTTATAAATCGATAAGTGATGCATGCCTAAGTGGTGAAATTTAGAAAATATTTTCCTTACCGAACACCGAAAAAGATTTTTTGATAATGTTCTGTGTGCCTTTGGGTGATTGTTTTAATGCATGTTGTTAGCAATTCGATCATTTGAAGGAGTTAATTGAATCAGATGAAAGTTAATTATGCCGTATTTTCACTACAGATGGTCGAATCGCGTGCCGTGGATACTATTAATTGTTGTGCAATTTCTTTCTGTTGTTTTGCTTCTATAAAGACTACGACTTATCAGTCATGTACTCCCATTCCCGTCCAGCTTTGGTGGAGTGCAGCCTCCAACATTCTGAAAGGTGTTCGGAGAGAGACATTACGATAAACCAAGCCTCAGTAGGCACGCAACCTTCGGGGATTCCGATTTTCTCAGTTGAAATTAAGAACGAATGCTCGTCGGCGTGCACCATCGCGAACGTCCACTTCCACTGCGGCGAATTCAGCTCCAACAACCTGATAAGACCAGAAATCTTCAAGCGGCTCGACTACGACGACTGCTTGGTGAATAACGGGGCAGCCCTCTCCCCCGGTCAGGTCCTCTCGTTCAAGTACTCCACCACCCGTATGTACCCCCTCTCCGTTTCAAATGTCGACATCTCTTGCTCCACCTGATGAACTTTTTAATCTAAGACTACCAGTTTTTAGTTATCTCGGTGTATTAGACCTAATTGAGGCATCGGCGACATGAGAGATTTTCAGATTCCTCTGTTCTTTGGAGGACCGATCATGTCGCCGGGATTCATCCAAAATAAAGCAGCAATTTACTTTTTTCGCATTTTCGATTCCAAGTTAAGCATATATGCGGGAGATAAAAAAGCAGGATTTCTATATATTTTGATGCATTGATAAAGTGTCTATGAGTTATTGGTTAATTATAAGGTAATAAGATAAATATAATATAATCAAGAATTTCACACTTGGAGAAGATATATGCATAATCCCGAAAGATATGGAGAATCAAGTAAATCTAACATCGCCAACCATGGATATATGAGCTAAGTATCGAATGGAAAGGATCTTTCATCTCTCGAGTGGGGAAGAGAGCTTGTAATCTAGAAAAGAATCTTAATAATGGAAAGTGACTCCGTAAACTCACATCCTGGGGTATTGCCATATAGTAGAGTACAGCTCCAGATGCATTTGCAAGGTCAAACATCCAGAAAGCAAAGAAATCCTGTGGGAGAACTTTTACTTCTTACTTTTCGATGCATGGCGCAATTTCATTATAATATGCAACTTCATGAATTCTGAAGGCGGTCCAAAGAAAACAGAACCCAAGGCAAATCCTTCGGTTTTTTCAAGTTAAAGACTCCAGATCAAGATCCACTTGACCAGACTATGAATTTTGGCGACTGGTAGTATGTAGCTCAGGAGAAAATAAGTAGGTTACCTTGATAATGGCATTCCCAAATTCATTGTTATAGTGATCGAGGATTGCATTAAGCTGAGTAACCAACTCGGAATAGTTGGTAAATTGGAATAATTAGATAAACGATGATATCGATAAGTAAATCAAATTAAGTTTCTTTCGAAACTTGAAGAACTTGTGATGGGTTTATACGAAGGAAAGTGTACGTGGTAGACTGCATAAGAGTTACAAAGGGATGAGAATGATTAACCAATGTTAAAAACAATGATGGCATTAAGGTTAAAAAACTAGACAGAGAATAAAGGAAAAAAAGACAGAATAAAGGGAGGATGTTCATGTTAAAGTCACAAACGGCTTCACTAGGGTGAAATTTAGAGAAGATATTTGATAAGCTATCTAATTCAATACGTAAACAAGAAAATTGGTATATGCTCTAAACACCATCAAGTCAGGAAAATAGGGAGAAGTACACTATCAGTGCCACAAGTTGTGTACGGCACTCACTTTGGTGCCAAAAGTTTCCATCGGATCATTTAAGTGCTAAATCGGAGGAAAAACGATCACTTTGGTGCCACCGGCGAAATATTACGGCCACCGATGAAAGATTCCGACCAAAATGATTATGTGGCTTTTAAAAAAAAAAAAATCGACAAGGCCTTCAAACGACGTCGTTTTCGGTCCTCCTTAAGAAAACGACGTCGTTTTGCCATCCTACATGGATGGCCTCAAAAAAACGACGCTGTTTAACTCATTTGGGGATTTTTCTGACCTAGCTCGCTCGACCGTCATCGCTCGGCCTCCGCCATCGCTGGGCCACCGTCGCTCACTCAGCCGCCATTGCTCGGTGCTGTTCGGACGCCCTCGACGGCACATGAGGGAGCACTAGCCCTAGTCGCCGAAGCCTAGGTACTGTAAGACAAGTGGTCGTCGTCGGGGTTGGGGTTGGGGTCGGGGGTCGGAGCCGCGGCACCGAGTGGCCATCGTCGTGGTCGGGGTCGGGGTCGGGGTCGGGGTCGGAGCTGCGGCCATTGAGCGCGTGGGCCGTCGAGGACGGCGTCTGGCCGGAGATTTAGGGTTTTGAATTGGGTGAGACACCAAACGGCGTCGTTTTGGTGTTAGGACGCTGACTGTGCTCTTCGGCGAGCCACATCAGCTTCAAAAATTAATAAAAAAGTGGCACGTCGGATTTCCGGCCAACCAGATCGAAGTTGGCACCAAAGTGAGTGTTTTTCCTCCGATTTGGCACTTAAGTGATCCGACGGGCTTCATCGGATGTGGTACTCAAGTGTCCCATTTTTCAAAAAAAGTGAAAACGTCATTTTCCTAACTTTTAATACTTAAATGTCATTATATGCCAAGTTTTGACACTTGTAATGTTCTTTTACCAATAATCCTTGCTTCTGACCATGGTGCTATCTTTACTGTGATCCCTCCATTTTTTTTTCCTTTTTTTTATGTCTACGTTCACTTAGCTTAAAGTTTAAAGATCGGGTTATTTTCCATTGGCTTGATCCATAAATTTAAAGAAAAAAATTTGGACAAACTCATTTGTCAACACGTTGTAGACAAATAAATATATGTGCAAACTTGTGATTTTTTAGGTGATGTGGTCGTACTAATTTGTGATAAGTAATTAGCTTTATTTCTTTGACTGGGTGGTGATCTCAGATAGATACATACAATAACTATTCGAGCCTCTTGTAATCATCAACGGCTTTGTTATATACATTTCCAATGCATTATCTACACGGAAATTAGTTATGCACCACATCATCAACATAAGAAGTTTATGCTATATTTGTTACTTTGATGGCAAAAGATTTGCTCGGAAACAACCAGATGCAAAGGACCAAATGATCAGTCATTGCTTTTACTTGTGAAATCGACATGCTTGATCACTCGATTAACTAATAATCTTGCGTGACATCCTGTGCTTTTGCATTCTGACGTGGTTCCTAGTACCCGTTCTTGTAACAATGACCTCATCGCTATAATCTTTTAGCTAGGTGACAATTCGATTGGCTTTGATGAAGAGTTTTAGACAGACTTAACTGGATCAGATTGAAGTTTCCCATGGCCGGGTTTTCGTAACAGATGATCGAATTGTGTGCTGCCGATATTATCAATCATTGTGCAAGTTCTTTCGACTTTTTTGCCTCGACAAAGACTCATTGCCATCCAGGATTGGTGGAGTGCCGCATAAAACTATTTGCAAGCTGTTCATCCGATGACATTACGATAAACCAAGCTTCAGCCGGTCAGTAGCGTCCACCTCAACTGTGGCTAACATCCGGTTTTCGCCCAACGAAATCGTGAGCCTCGGACATTTAACAAGCAACGTCGCTTCGCCACCAAGTCGGCCCGCCCACGGCCACCTCAGCGCGCCTCACCTTCGCGCACGCTCTCTCTCTCCAGATGTCTGCCCCTCGCAATGAAACCTGGCTCGGTAGATGACTTCGTTGTTGCCCCGAAGCTGTGCGAAGAAGGAGACCGCACTATAAAGCCACGGCAGCAACTCCTCTTTCTCTCCCTCTCAAATCCAACCAACTCAGCCAATGCCATCTGGTCTCTCTTAGGCGTTGTCGCGACCAAATTTTCGGATATGCCACCTAAAATTAGGCTAATGGATTGTTAAGCCTAAACTTAGCTGGGGCTCTCCCAAGCTCATACCATATTTAGCATGCAAAAAGGAGTCGCCACTAATCAATTTGTGGTAGGTCGATTAGACACCTAAGTAAAATAATGGGAGACTTACTCCTACGAACCAAAGATTTGTGAGTTCGGGGACTTGATTATGTTAAATTTCTCTAACGCCCTTTCGGTACATTTTCTTTTATCTTTTGAAAAAATGTTTGGCAAACAGCTAAAATTGATTTCAATTTATCTTCCTAACATGTGAGGTGTTCATGTGGGTGCGCAAACCATCAATTTAACACCTAAGTCCTGCAATTAAGTAAAGCAATAAATAAATTGCAGGACTTACCTCAAAGTAATGAAAGCATCTGCAATGTTAAATCAGAATTCACATCAGCAATCCTAGATATGATTTCTAATTAACAAGCAATCACTTAATTTTTGCTTTCACTTTTTAACGAGGATATAGTTCATATGCAATGCAATGTTTCTAATTTAATATGAAATGATATGGCATGACAAAATGTCCTAAACTATATGAATGATTAAAAAAAAACTAATGATTTTCTAATGAACATGCAATAATTAAATTTGCAATCTAAATTAATCAAAATGACATAATTCTAATGACGGGCAATTTCTAATTAAATGAACCTAATAACAATCACTAAATCACGTGCATTTCATGAACCTAATTCTACATGACGTGTAAATGATTTTTATTTCTGTTTTTTTTAACGAAAATTCATAATTATAATCACTAAAGAAAATAAAAGTCTAGCTAAAGTGAAAACTAAAGTAAAATGCTATCTATTCTAAATGCTTTCTAAACATGCATTTTTAACAAAATAACCTATCATGCAATGCATCTAAAGATCTATCTAGACCTAAAATTAAACATGCAATTTTATCTAATATGCAATGACGTGCAAAGAATGCCCTAATTCTAATTTTTTTTTTAATGAAATTCGAAATTAAATTAAACATGCAAATTCACCTAATAATAGAATAATAAAAAAAACTAACATCCTAAATGAATGCACTTTTTCTTTTTCTTTTTCATGATTCAAAATAAAATCCCTAATCTAATCATGCAAGATAAAAGAAAACAAACTTAATCCTAATTCAAAAAAATTTTGGATTTTTCCTTTTACGAAAATAAAACTGACTCAAACACTATGACATCAAATCAAACAAGATAAGATTGATATCCGAAAATTGATGAACCATATCTCGCGCATGAGATCGGGTTGTCCAATTTTAAAAATAAATCGCGAATCGAATCTCGAGCATGAGATCGGATTGTCGATTTTTGCAAAGGATTGCGAGTCGGATTTCGGGCGCGAAAATCGGACTGTCAATCCCTTCCCTAATTTAAAAGGCTTCTTGAATTATGAATATCAGCTAGGAATTTCAATCGGATACATCAAGGAATACTTCGGATTGGGCAACAAAACGAATTAATCAAGATCCTTACCTAATTCACAATATTCCAAATTAGAACGCGTTGGATGGTGGCTGAATATGATCGCAAACCACGGGACAATGGCAACTTCAACAGGAACCCGTAACCTTCAGGGAGACCATCAATGGATTCCGGCTCCAGGAACTTTGTACTTCTCAACAAGGCCAAAGAAATCTGCAAGTAGTCCAAATTGGACCCAACGAATTCTGTTGATTTCGTTGGATTCAATGAAGAGGAAAACAAAACAAGAATGTATTGCCGAGTAATACATGGACCCACTTCAATAAAAATACAATATAACACTGTTGTCTTTATATTGGGGGTGTCTACGTTGGGCACATCGAGAAGATCTGTGAAAGCAAAGTCAAACTTGACAAGGGGCTGATTCAAAAACGGGTCGAGTATTAAGGGTTCTCGGCAGCGGCACAAACGATAGCGAGCGGACCAGGACGTGTCGCCGGGCAGCAGCTGGGGAGATCGGGACAAGGGCTTTGTCGACGTTGACTCGTGCTGTGGTGGGAATCAGAGCAGAATCTGTGTCGCTTTTAATATGATTCAATGGATCAAGCAACGGTGCGTCTCTTCGGGTCCGCGTGGCAAGGAGTAGCTTAAAGCTCGCGGTGCCGGGACTTGCAGTGGTTCGGCTTGGACAGCAGCCGAGATGGTGGACTCATGGTGATGCCTCGATGATTTGAGATAAGCGATGGCTCACGAGGCGGTGAGGAGGTGCACGGCTAACTCCCAACCTTACGGCAGAGACTTCTCGGAATGCCTGCAACACTAGGAAATTGCGAAGACGATTAGGAGCAGGTGTAAACCTTTATTTGTTTTCTTTTTATATATATGCACCAAGATCTATGATGGAGGATGATGACTCAGTGGAGAGATTCCCTTGCTACGTGTACCCTCCTCAAGGTCCAAACGATGGAGAGGTTTTGACTGGCTTCGCCTAAAGTGATGCTCGCCACGATTTGGGATCAGTAACAACGTTGGATTTGCTTCATAAGGTTGACCGAAAGATCACGTGGGTCTACTAGTGCAATTGTTGAACCCTTGGACTCCTTGATAATTGTGAAGTCTGCTAGATCACCAAAGTGGAAGAAAACCGTTAACTCGAATCGATAAGTGCAAGCTCTTCGCAGGTCCCGCCAATGTGGCTATCCGGGGGTATGTGATGGAATGAACTGCCGCAAGCTTTTCTCGTCGAACCAAACAGCAAAAGGAACGGCGTCATGGACGATGAGGGCGTGACTGTGATAGCAGCATCGTGGAGGGTCTCACAAAAAACCCGGCATAGAGCTCTCTCAGAATTGTGGCCGTGTATTCAATGTTTGGCCTCTCCCAAACCCTAAGCAAACAAACTTATTTATAGGCCACCGATTAGGTTTTCAATTTTTCCAATCCGATATCCACGAAGATTCTTTTTTTTTTTTCAAACACAATATTCGTTTTGCCGAACGCAATATTTGTTTTTCCACTTGCCCTATCCGAATTAACCATATCTCGGGAAAATTTCAAAATTTCTATTTTCTCATGAGATAATTTTCAATTATTTAAAAAACATAGGCTTGGGCCAACCTGCTCGCTTCGTGGGCCCGGTCCAACTAATTTAAACCCATCTGCCACCGGTCAAATAAAATGCAAATAATGAAAATAACAAAATAAATGCAACCTAAACCTATATGCTATGCAATTAATAAAGTTAACCCCTAATTTTCTATGCAATAAATAAATAAACTAAATCGCCAAAATTTAGGTGTCAACAGGCGTGACACGCACGGCCAGCTGGTCTTTCCTCCGGTTGCCAGTGTCCAACGGTGCCGCTCAAGGTCAAAAGCGGTAGTCAGCTTGAAGACCGTTTTTACAGAGTTGAAACCACAGCTGCTCACTCATTTTCACCCCCACACGACCACCGTTCCCCTCTATTCTGTTATACCGACATCTCTGCTCAATTTTAACGCTGCGACCTCGCCATCGTCGCTCTCAGCTTGGCCGACAACTCGCATCGCCGTCTTCCTGCCTGTCGCCTCAGCTTGGACAACAGCAGTTCGGGATTTCCGAGAGCTCGCCGAACCACGACCACAGTTTATCTATGACCAAAGGCAAGTGAATTACTGCCCGAGTATGCTACGTAGGTTAATTTCCATAAGTCAAGGTCGATTCCCTCGAGTTTTAATCACCTCGATCAATTTCGTGCTTAAATATGTTCATCAATCGTTTTGGTATATCATTATGTTGTTGGAATGCTGGATATTGAAGGGTGCCTTGATTTGAGCTTAATTGACACGAGCCATGGACGAATCTAAGGTTACGTCAATTTTCGGGTCTATTTATTGTAGACCGAATTTTGCTAATTTTCTGTAGGTCTCTACCGTACAAATTTGATGGGACTGCCTTCATAATGGCTTGTTCTACAACGCACTAAAATTTCAGATTTTTCGGACTTTGCATGTGCAAACTATATATCAAAAACTACACGGGTCCGAAATTGTTTTAACAAGTCATTTTCAAACCTTTGCTCAGTTTTCATTTTCTACAGGATTTTGATAAACAATTTAAACTAATGTCCTCCATAAAAGTTTTAGATCACGTCTTAAACTATAACATGGAATTTTTCCATGATTTTTGGAGTTCATTTTTGGAGTTCATTTAGGCATCCAAAATGCGATTTTCAGAACCTGTTACAATCTGGCTTTGTGCCCTGTTTTGCTCCGAATTTCAGAAAATTATTGGAACCAGTACAAGCTAAACTGGACTCCAATTCTTCACAAAAAGATTCATCAGAGTCTCGTCCACGCCGTGTTAAAGTTTCGTGATTTTTCGAAGGGATTTGCTTGGTGAATGCCATTAATTTCTAAGGGTAGGCGAACTACCTTTTGGATTAATTTTGAGACTTTGGAATTTCCCCTTTTGCGCTGGCCTTTTGGCGGATACTAATAATTGACTGTCCTACGTCATTTTCTTGTTTTTAAATGGACAAAGGATTGATGTTGTGAAATTGAGTGGGTCTCTGTGTTTTAACCCGTTGGACGACATTTTTAAATTGAATTATTGAATTGTTCCACTATAGGATGAGTGTGTGACTTCATGATGCCGTCAATCCTTGGGACAATGATGCCCCAGGTGTTAGAAGGGATATCTGGAGAGGTAACTGAATACCTCCATATGCCTAGGGATGTAACATGGTTTCCTCAAATGTCCTCGAGATGCCAGATAGGTGCGGGATGCAAGGGGAGTAATGGGGTCCTCAGAGGATGGTGGTAGTCAATTTACAGTAAAGATGATTAACTGCTATTTCAAATTTATTTAAGATTTATTGGGTTACTATCTTCAAAGGAAACGTTTTCCCATTTGCTATCTTGATTTTAAGAAAGGTTCTCAGGCAAGTTGATATTATAATGATCTTTTGTTTTCTTCGCATGTGCTGTTATTGATTTATGTGGTGTAGACTAATTAGTAATTTGATTGCCGAGTGTTATGCTCATTTTCGGTGGATTATTGTCTTTCAGAGTAGTAGTAAATTTGCTGATCCTTTCTGCCTCTATTTCCATCAGTTATGGTGCCTTAGTGGACCTCAACTAGGACTTTTTCGAGTTCGTAGATCCAATGGACATCACTTTTATTCGGTGTATAGTGATACTGACCATCGACGTAGGAGCCCCGATGAGCCTAGTACTCTTGGGATTCCTTGCTATCTACGCACGCATCGGAGGATAGCTTGTGGGACCGATCCCACATCCAGGCGGTGGTGGAGATGACGATGGTGGTAGCATGATAGATTGAAGTAGGGGCGGGACAGCGAAGCAGCATTTTTAGGATCCAGGCGACGATTTTTTTTGGGCGTTCCAGTTCCGAAGGATAGGTAGCTAGTTATGTACAGGCAATCCCAAGGTCGGGTAGCACCTTAGGTGTATTTTTAGTATGGTTCAAGATGACAAACCCTTTTCGAAAACTCCCAGTATACCTTGCCATGTCACCTAAAGTAAATAAATAAGAAATGAAATGCGTTAGCCTGGTTTATATTTGTGCGTGTGTTCCTTTGAATGTCGATTGTCCTCGGATGTTCTTTGTCCATTTATGCTTCCGCATGTAAAGGTGAAAGCATAGGTTAACCGCACTAGGGATGAAATACTGGGGGCATCACAGCTATGGTGGTATCATTGATAGTTTATGCGATTCCATGGATTATACCTATTCATACAAATACCTCAGCGATTCCAACCAGAGCTATGACACCCCCAACACGTCATCCCTAGTGCGGTTAAGTTCCTTATCTATCACTTACGGTCTTGACTCTCAAGCTCAATGCCCATTAACTCACAACTTCGACTCTCTACTTTTAATATGAGTCCAATCTTTTTACTCATATTGCAATTAAGAATGGGGAAGTTATTTGTCTTTTGCTTTACCTTAGCTTGCTAGAAAAAGGTTGCACCGACTACATGAAACTTGGCGGTACGGTTCGATTCCCAGTCTTAATTTTTCAAAACCAGTCTTCAGTGTGCGGTTCGCTATTCTAGGGAGAGAATTGCTCACCCGAACTTTGCTTATACCTAGCCTATTCGACTACTTCTTCATTTTTTATTTTTATTTTTATATTATAAGTAGTTATGCCCTATAACTTGTTACCATTGATCCTCTTACAAATTTTCTTGGTTATCTCGGAATTCAATAGCTGTGTTATCTTTCGCATGTTAAAATCGAAGAAGTTTGTTTCTCTAATGAATTTTTTTTTCTATGGTAGATTGTAGAAACTTGCTTAGGAGTTTTTCACGTTAGCAGGACCTAGGGATGTTGTTGAAGTTGAAGAAAGTTATTTTGCAGCTAGCAATGCCAAGGTATGAATGGATTATATAAGCACAAAATTTGCCAAAAGAATTTATTTCTAAGGTGACCCATGGTCAATATTGTGCCCAAGCCAGTATTCCTGTATTGATACTTTCTCAACCATCTAAAAGACCACCTCCTTTTTTCGGGAAAAAAAATAGTTGTTTATTTGGTTGGCACAACAAAATAGGGCAGTTTTTGTATTTGTTGCCATGGCCTTTTGGTGTACTGATTAGTAAGCTGAAGTGATCTCTATCGTGCCTGTTTTGCAAATTTTGTACTATGGTCAAAGAGTTGTTCTAGTTTTAGAAAGCTCTAGTTATGAAAAGTGTTGTATAGGGTATGTTTGTTAATCAGCCAAATAGTGTTTGATTCTATTCTTTTGTTCCCGGAAACAAAAAAGAATATAATTTGTTTGATAAAATTTTTATTCCAGGGAATCGATTTAGAACAAAATCAAAAAGTAGAAAAAATTACTTTTTTTTTAGAATGACTCTAGAATCAAGCCAATCTATTTTTCTTTTTCTCTTTTTTATTTTTCCTTCTCTCTTTTTTTCCTCCCCAACTAGTCACCGACAATCACTGCCATCGCCAGCAATGGGGGAGCTCGTTGGAAGCTCGCTTGGCCATCGGCGCGGCCCGGCCTCATTAGGCTAGGGCAAGGCCGACCTCGTGATGGCTAGGCGAGCCTCCAATGAGCTCACCAGCGACTAGCTGGTTGGACCTTGCCCCACTAGTCGACGACCATGAAGCAGGAGGAAGAGTAAGAGAAGAAGAAAAAGAAAAAGAAAAATATAATAAAAGTATAAAAAAAAAAAAAAAGAAACAAAAAAATTTAAGAATCGTATTAAACGCATTTCTATTTCACAAATAGAAATTTTGGATAGTTACCAAATGCATTCAAATACTCAGAATTTCGTCTAGGGAATAGAATAAAAAAGAAGAATCATTTTTTAGCAGAAATTATTCTCAATAATAGAATGGTTACCAAAAACACTCAAATTGTTTGAATTATAAGTCTGAAATTATCAATAATTTGACAAAAATCAGCTCATTGTGCCGTCTCTGTGATAAGTTAGATTATTTTGTATTAGAGTTTGGTGGCTCATCTGGCTAATTGCATTTTTCTAGTTACATGGAGAAATGTGTAGGACTCTCTCTACAATTTACTGCGAAGTATTGACGATTTTTCCCTGAATTATAAGCCGCAAGGCCTAGAAGCAACTCTTGAATTCAGGCTTTGTGCTCATTGCATGCGGCCCTAGAAAAAACCAAGAATATACTTCATCATTACCCAGAATGTTGTAAATTTTACCTGGTAACATTCTTCTTCAAACTTTGAGCAATGCCATTCTCTTATTTGTGATCTCATAGCATTGTGAATTTTATGCTACTTCCAATAGAGGTTTCTTTTGGGAGATTGAAGAGGCATTCGGTGTCGCAAGCCTTACCTTCTTCTCCTATTTTATTTGATTATTACATTAGTTTTGATTTTGTGTGCCAAGCTTTGTAGTTTTCTCTTAGCAATCCATTTTCCTTTGCAGGAAATAACAGGGGATTCTGCAATATCTTCTCCTGCTGAACTATTCACTTGACATGAATATCACACGATTTATCGACTGTTGATAATAAGAAGTCAAGCTCCGATAGTTCATTTATATTCCTTTTAACTGACAATAGTTGAATTCACAATCGTATGGCAAAAATATCTGCCAACATCTGCAAAGTCAAATTGTTTCTGCATTGCTTTTACTATTTGAGCTTCAAAAGTACCTCGGCACATCATTTCCGCATGCCTTAGGGACCAAAACTAGTCCTGAAACAACAGCTCTGGCTGCACTCCCCCTCTTAGATGGAGAACTTAATTTACAAGCATTGAAGTTGAATCTAGAAAGTCACTGAGCTGGAGAATGGACCTTGTTTGAGGAGCTTCCATACTCAGCAACAACTGAATAAAGGCTAGCCACAGTAGCAGCAGCTTCCCTCAACTCTTCGTCAAGCATAGCAATTCTTTTTTCCAACTTGGCTTTGTTGGTAGAAAAGTTTACCAGTTTCTTCAAATCATCTGTCGCAGAAAAAGTAGCACTTTTGTCATCATCTCTGTGCGGAGTGTATCCGTTTTGGCTCTTTAGCAACTGCGCTCTTAACAAGCAGTTTAAAGTAATCAGATGGATCAGATAACAGGTTCACATCATTTTCATGTTTTAGTTCATTGCCATCAGCAAAATCACCCATCTCATCTGCAGCATCTCTACTGCCCAAAAAGAAAAGAAAATCTGCAACATCTCTCAAGAAAACAACCTGTTTTCTGGTGTCACGCTTTAGAAAACCTGAAGCTACATCCCAAAAATGTTTCTTTCTTTCTTTCTTTTTTTTGAGTGTTTGTTTCACTAGGCCATTTTCTTGCTGTTCATTCTCATCTTTTACTGTTAAGGGACAGGCCGAGAGGACTGACTCTTGCAGGTGAAAGCTCAGCAGTTTGAAATCCAGCGTCTCACATCCCGGTCATGCATTGAGGATCCCAACCAATCTTAGATCCCACCTGGTTGCTGTTCGTAATTTTCACCAGAACTTCCACTTTTACCTTCCTCTCTTGAACCTGCTCCATCTTTATTTGAACTCCCATAGTTTTCATGATCTCGAAAGAGGGTGCTTCTTACAAGCTCTGTATCATTATCCCCCTTGGATTTTGAAGCATTAGACGATGAACCATCGGAAAAGCTTCTAATAACATCACCTTCGCTTTCTAATCCCATTGCTTTCATCAGGAATTCTCTCATGGAGCTTATAAGCTATTGGTTCCGGCACACTTGTGTTTTCCTTGCTGTGCAACTCTCTCACATGTTGGAGACCTGTCGATGAAAATTAACAGTCGAAGATAGTGGATAGCTTCCAGGTATGAGGTTAGACTTTTCTTAAGAAATGTGAGAAAAAGTAAACCTTGAGCATAGTTGCTGGCTTTTCCATGTTCACTTGCTTCAGCCGCAAAATACTTTTCCTCGCTTGAAGTTGCTACTTCTACCAGTAGTAGTGTATCTTCTCGATTGGCAACTTGTTTGCCATCCTCTGATGTTTCTGGTTCTCTCTGCGCACCAAAAACAATCCAAGAATAGCAGATGTACCTGTTAACAAACAGGACTGAAAGCTAAGAACAAAATGAAGCATGTATAAAATGTGGAAACTAATTTATTGGTGATATAATATCCTCAGCCTAGCAGGACTCTGTTATGCTCACAATTACTTGAGGAAGCAAACTCCTTTCATGCTTTAAAAGTTTCAGGACTCAATTGTATTTCTGTAACAGGTTTTAAAATTTGAATGCACTTTTTGAAGATTTTAAGACTCAATCGCACTTTTGTGACAAGTTTTAGTACTTCTAGTATGATTTGATTATCCATTTTTCCTTTTGCACATAAAGTGATCCGATGACGTAGTATAAACAGCGAGACGGTTTGGCTGGAGCAAAAGAGTGGGGATGAAAACAAAGGCGATGAGCAATGCGATGGTTGAAGTGGAGTTTTCGAGGGAAGCTCCGTTTGTCTTGCTCGGCAAAGCAATGGAGCAGTAAAGATATTACCGGGCCGCTCCAATCTAATCTAATCACTTCATAATATCTCTCTCGGTCAGCATCGCCAGCCTTTTTAACCAAATAGCTTCTTTCCTAACCAGTTGAACTCGTTATCCTTTGAATAATCGGTTAGCATTTAGTTAGGTTACTGAGGTTCCTTTTTCAGTCAAGTTATCGATTTTCTTTCGAAAAGAGTTTCAATCACGTAAGGTGCTCGAAAAATTATAGATATAATAATATTGTTCCCGATTGATAGGCGAGAAGAATGCTGCATCTCACGTAAGTAATGGCATTGCCATTTTTCGGATGAGTAAAAAATACATTAATCTAATAATTTTAAATATTTTGAATGATTGACAGTAGTCTCATAGCATATGTACATCGTTGCCTCCTTCTATTACCGGGGATTTTGGACTATGATAAATTCGGACTTCGGTCCATTTGGTTTAGCTTTAGGGAAATGACTTTAAAAAAATGCAAATACCTTTGGGGTAAAGGATTTTTTAAAATGATATTCGATTTGGTAAATTGCAACATTAAATAGCATTGAAAAATCTTTCCCTTTTGTACATTCTACAATTGCATTCGCTGTCCTGATCTGGCATGCTTTTAAGTAGTGAAACCTCGGCAAATCAATACCTATGATCGGCCTTCCGACCGTTCATCTGGTTTCCGGGCTCATGGTAATCAAGCAGATCGACAGATCGACGAGGAAAGTTTTTGAGATCTCGTACATCTCTTTGTGCTTCTCTGCAGCGATGGCGTACCCCCCTGAATCTTTTATGACCACCCGTGCAATTTATGTTCCACATGCCCGTTCAACGCATGTGAATCCATAATCATGCGGTTGGAGTCCATGGTCTTGCAGACGGCCGATGTATGCTGAACTGTGTTTTCGTGCCATATATGTATGGACTCGTCCCTTGTAAACCGGTCGCTCCACGCCCACTCTCGATCCCCTTTCTAGAAGTGCTCGTATGATGAAGTGGAATGAAGTAGTCATTTTAAAAGGGCAAGTGATTTTTGTCCTTTTTGGCTCATCACAACGGCCATTACTAAGATTGATAATTTTGTTTGTCATGCTTGGAAACATTTCTAGACACCTAACCATTGGGAAAAGTGTCAAAAAAAGTCTTAAATCAACAATATTGATGCCAATTTAATCATTAAAATGATGCCAAATCGGTCATAAATCTTTTAATGATACAAATTTAATCCTATTGATGTCAATTCAGTCTTAAACTTATTAATGATGTCAATTTAGCCCTAAATCTTTTAAATCAATATCAACTTAATTCTAAACCTTTTAATTCATTATCAATTTAATATTTTCAGCTAATTTTGGCCGGATTTTACTAACCTACCAAAAATATTTTGATAATATTTTATTAATTTTTCAATTTTTTTTAAAAAAATTTTCTGATTTTTTTTTTTTTTTTTTCTTTCTTATGTGGACAAATTTTGCTTTCGTGGCACTGCCGATCCAGTCTCTCTTGCGTGCTGGCAATAGCGTGGCATACAAGAAACTTCATACACGAAGGTATCAATTAATAAAGTTCAAATCAGAGCTGAGCTCAGCTCGGGCCATTGATATAAACACAAACAGTATTCACATCAACCATTGTTCAAAAGAGAAGAAACTGCAACTTAACATCGGAAATAAAAAGAGACTGAATCTGGTAGCCCAGCCTCGTTCTCCAGGTTTCCAATTCCATGGTATTACGGCCGCTCTGTCCATATACCCACGCAAAATGAACGTCTGAGGGCAGAATAACGGCAGAGCGTTAGACAAACTTGAGATGTACACGGGCATCGAAATGCATTTTGATTGATTGAGGACGAGGAGGAGTGCGATTAGATAGAGAAATTGCAAAGAATTCACAAGGAATAACAACTTAAAAAGATAAAATCCTATCTTTCTTCTAAAACTTGATCGGAGCAACAATTCGGAAATCTTATAAACAGATAGTCTGCGGCTAACAATGAATGAAGGGATCGCCCAACGTTGCTTAGAAACTTGATTTATCTTTCATCACCGTAAACTAAATTAAATCAGAGTTCAGGCTGTCATAATAAAAGCAAACGCAAAGAATATTCTAAACCGGAATACTTTAAAGTCCATTCATCAGTAAGGTGGATGAAGTTTCACCATTGTCCACAAGGGAAGAAACCGAAATACGTACCGCAACCAAAATAACACGAACCCTGGCCTCCAAGGGTTCCCAGTCAACACGATGGAAAAAGGTGTGCCATATAGCAAAGCTCCCTTCTGGTGTTGGGTGCAAAAAAAACACCTGAGGGCAGCGCAGAACAACAGCAGAGCGTTAGACAAACTTGAGCATCGAAATTGCAAAGAATTCACAAGAAATAATAACCTAAAAAGGTAAATTCCTTTCTTTTATCTGAGCAACAATTCGGTTCGCTATGAATCTTATAAACAGATACTCTGCTACTAATAATGAATGAAGGGATCGCCCAAGGTGATATTCAATCAACAACCGAGAGAGAGAGAGACAGGCCTGGGTGAAAGGGCGGGCATCCTGGTTGCCCTCCACCCAGAGGTTGCCGGAGATCACGCCGAGAAAGTCGTTGAGGTCGGTGGGGCTGAGGCGCAGGCAGCTGATGTTGAGGACTTGGAACCGCCATTGCTGAAGGGAGGTGAGTTTGGCGAGGATAGCCTCCTTGCCCTGGAACTTCTCGTCGAGGAAGGTCAGCACCGCGTCTTCCTGGTACAGGTTCACCAAATCCGCCGGGTTCCCCTCGAACGTCCTGAAGTAGTCCTCCAGGAATTGCTTGCCCTCCGCTGTCCAATCTTGATCCATCGTCGTCCTCTCTCCTTCTGGCCTATCCTTCTGCTTCTCTGTGCTTCAGATCTACGCGATGCAAACGGAACCACAATTCTAAGGGAGAAAACCCTGGGTTCGAGGGCGCGTTTAGTTCAGATTTTGAAAACTCATTGAGAAATATAAAGCAGATGAGGCTTCCTTCGTTTCACAGAAAATAATTTCCGGAAAAATGTTTTTCGGATTTTTCGCGTTCCTTTTATGGAAAATGAATTCTTGGGGAAAATGTTTTCCATAAAAGGAAAAAATCTTCTAAATTAGGAGAAAATATTTTCTACTTTTGAAAAGTGGAAAACATTTTCCTCTTGATCTTTCTTATCTCACACCTCTACAAATCTTCATTATCTTTCTTATCTCACACCTCTACAAATCCTCATTTCCTTCTCCCCTTTCTTCTTATTCTTTTCTTTTCTTATTCGAATTATTTTTTAATTTTCTTTTTCTTTTTTTAATTCGAATTATTTTTAATTTCCTTTTTCTTTTTAATTTCTTTCTTCTTCTTTTTTTTTTTTTTTCATTTTTCTTTTCTTTGTTTCCCATTTTCTTCTTTCTTGGCTAGTCGTCGGCCGTTGCCAAGCGAACCTCAAGCTCGTCAATCTCAAGCTCGCGCTCTACACTCTTGCTTATCCTTTTCTTTATTTACTCTACCCTACAGTTGTACATTGCTTAAGCAAATGGCTCTACATGCTTTGTTTCTTTTTTCTTTTGTTTATTGGAACACAAAAAACTTAGGGGAGCACAGGCCACTCAACTGAAAAATTCTCATTAAGGTTGTACATGTTTTGCTTCTTTTCTCCTTTGCTTCTTTTTAAAATCCATATGAACATTTTTTAGAGTAGATGAACGTTTGGTGATAACGAGGGAACAATGATATGAAGCAAGTTTGCCCAAATTTAAAGGCAAGTTCATATTTGATGGATTTATAAATCGATAAGTGACGCATGCCTAAGTGGTGAAATCTTAGAAAATATTTTCCTTACCGAACACCGAAAAATATTTTTTGAAACATTTTCAGGTTTTAACCGAACACCAGAAAATAGTCATTTTCCTAGAAAATGACTTCTAGGAAAATATTTTCTGGAAATGGCCCATCTTCTACAAAACGAACGGACCCTTAATCCGATCCGGAAGTTCTAGTACGGCTAAAAAGACTAAAATGCCCTCTTTTGTTTTTTTTTTTTCCTCAGCTTTTTCCAGTTCAGCCCTTTCGCCTATTCGACTACTTCTTCATTTTATTTTATTTTTCGTTTTTTATTTTATAAGTAGCTGTAACCCTTAACCTGTTACCATCAATCCTCTTCCAAATTTTCTTGGCTGTCTCGGGGTATGGTGGCTGGGTTATCTTTCATATGTTAAAATCGAAGAAGTTCCTTTCTTTTATGACGATGGAATTGCTCCATTTTTTTTCTCAACCGTCTAAAAGATCACTTCTTTCTTTCGGAAAAATATTTAGTTGTTTCTTTTATTGGCACAACAAAACGTGATAATTTTTGTACTTGTTACCAGATACTTGTTACCATGGCTTTTTGGTGATTCCGACTAATGAGTTGAAATGAGCTCTATCATGCCCTTTTGTAAATATTATACCATGGTCGAAGATTTGTTCTAGTTTTAGAAGGCTTTAGTTTTGAAGAATGTTGTTTATCGTCCGAATTGTAACTCTGAAATTGTCAATAATTTGACAAAAATCAGCTCATAGTGCCCTCTTTTAGCAATGGACCGTGATAAGTCAGATTGTTTTGTCTACAATTAGAGTTTGGTGGCTCATCTGACAATTTGCGTTTTTCCAGTTACATGGATAAATGTGTGACTCTCTCTCTCTCTCTGCAATTTACCACAAAGTATTGGCAAATTTCCTTGATTTAGGAGCTGCAAGGCCTAGAAGCAACTCTCGAATTCAGGCTTTGTGCTCATTGCATGTGGCCTTGGAAAAAACCAAAGACAATTGAAAGAGTTGTATGTGTGTCGCTTGAGGTGGCATCATCATTAATGGGAAGCTGCAACACGTCCAGATGTGCAAGAGACACCAAGGACAACACCAAGGACGTAGCACGCCAGGAGGAACAAGGGGGTTTAACTAGGAATCAACGTCGTTGGTGTGAGGCTCGGGAAGAAGAAACGGATCGCCGTCAGGGCAGGAAATTCGGAGAACGTCGTCGTTGGAGGGACTCGAAAGGAAATGGCAACGGCGCCGTCCTAGTGCGTGGTTCGCTAATTTGAAGCAACAAACCCCGGAACAAGGAGGCCCGATCTCAGCTGTAGGGACTCACCGCAGCAGGCGAGAATGATGGAATCTTCACGTCTCTCCGTCTCTAGACATTCACGGCTCTCTCTCTCTCTCTCTCTCTCTTTCTCGTGTATCTCTCAATTTTGTCCGAGAGCTTTTTCCCCCACTTTCTGTCTATATTCTTGTGCTTTTATAGTGCCCCTTTTGCACCACAGAACCAGTAAGAAAATATCGTCCCTTCTGTCTATATTAACCTTGTGTTCTTTGGAGGACCGATCATGTTGCCCGGATTCTTCAAAAATAAAGCAGCAATTTATTGCAATTACCATTGCTATGTCGCTGTCACAAAATTTGTTCTTTTGTCATGTGTTTGAGTGTGGCTTTTGTTAACAATAGATAGCACTCAGCTACCTCTTTTTTCACATCTTCGATTCCAAGTTAAGCATTGTTGGGATTAACGGATCCCTGAAAACAGATTCAACACTAAATCGAACCCCTAAAAAAGACGAAGCGGAAGCGAGCCCATAAACTAAACATGAATCACCGATCCTAAGGCACATCACATAGACGAACGTACCTTGTATCCACAAACTAAACACCAACGCTGATTTTGGGGAAGAAAAAACTGATTCCTTTCGTTCTGATGATGTCAATTCACTTTGAAGAGAAGAGAGTGTTTTACTGTACTTCTTTTGGAAGGAGAGAGAGAGGGGAACGTACGTTATGCCATAACGTACGTTCCCCTCTCTCTTTATTTCCTTAAATACGTCCTCTCCAAAAGGACGTGTCCCTTCGCGTAAAGGACGTTTCTCCAAAAGTTACAACTCTTCATATTAATAAAAAACATCATCTCCCACTTGCACATGGTGGGCTCAACCAACATGGGCGGACAGGCCCTACTGAGGCCCATTAATTGAAAAAACATTAACGCCCACTTTACATGGTGAGTCGAACAGAATCCTCTTTTCCTCACTACAACATTCATACTGGTGAATAGTCCGTGCGACCAGCATACTTTGAGAGCTCGTTGCTATACATCTATTAGGAATATATAGCAGCTCATAATGGGCATCACTTTTCGAGTAAATTTAGTATGCAGTACCCTAGATCGATCGATCACATTTATATCTCTCTTAATCTCATTTAAACAATGATATATATATTGTATTCACAATTATGATTATCCCAAAGACAGTCATAATTGGTCGACCAGTGAATACAAAACCACAATGTGATTCACCAAATCCGATCTTCCTCTTTCCTTCAAACTCTCAATTTTAGTTCAACTTGCTTTTCTAAAAATGTCCCATTAGATCGAATCAACTCATGACCATTGGTAACATTCTAAGATAGCAAACACTAAATAGAAATCTTGAGAATAAGTAAGAGTCATGAGGGCACTAAAATTGAGGAACTCTTTTCCTCAAGAGTCTCATAAGGCATGAAAGTTGATATCAAAACTTTTACCACTCTTATTGGTCGTCTCATGCATACGTAGTATGAAAATACGTATTACGGTATTAACTCATTTCCCATGGAGCGTATGTCTATATTTTTCAATACCGTACAGATGATAGTTCAGACATACCTAATGTCTAACTTGAGTTCACGTATCTACTTATTTACAAAATTCATCAGAACTCACATCTGGCATCTTAGACAGATAAAGTAAAATATGTGGGTTATTTTACTTTCGAACATCATAAGTATTATGTCATCATCTTAACACTCAGTTAAGGCGACATATTTATTTTAAGCTTGAGCTCTCGATTATCACCTAGATAATAAGCTTAAAAACCGTCTCATCTCTATTTATCACATAGTAAATAGAGGTGATTACCCGTGTGAGTGGGCTAATCTCTTATCTGTCTGACATACTTTCTCAATATAATATAATACACTGAGCATTAAGATGCATAAAGATCAAACAAAGATTCATAGGCATTAATATTGAAACAACACTAGTTCATACATGTGAACAACTCAGGGAAATTACAATCCAGTACATCAGACTCTACGCAATCCTAGAGATTTTACATGACCACAAAACACATCTCTAGGTATTGGCTTTGTCATAGGATCTACTACCATTCTATGCGTAGATATGTACTGTAAGTTCACATCCTTTTGTGTAACCATATCTTTGACAAAGTTATACTTGGTATCTATATGTTTGGTCTTGCAATGATATTTTGGATCTTTACTGTACGCTATAGCTGCTTGGCTATCACAGTTAACCAATAATGGATGTGCAGCTTTCTCAATAATACCTAAATGATCCAAAAATCTCTTAAGCCAAACTTCTTCTTGTACCGCTGCCGATAATGCCACGAACTCAGCTTCCATCGTGGACAAAGCTATACACGTTTGCTTCTTACTGCTCCATGATATGGCGCCATTGTTCAGTAAGAAAGCAAATCCTGATGTGGATTTTCTTTCATCTAAATCTCCTCCCCAATCAACATCTGAATAGCCTTCAAGTCGCAGATCATTTCCTTGGTAATTCAACTTGAAATCAGCAGTTCCCTTCGATACCTCGGTATTCTCTTAACGGCTTTCCAATGTGCTGGACCTGGATTGGATTGGTATCTACTCACCATTTCAACTGCAAAACATATGTCGGGTCTTGTACACATCATAGCGTACATCAAGCTCCCAACTGCACTAGCATAAGGAACATGTTTCATTTGTTCC
The DNA here is from genome assembly GCA_014182715.1 of Eucalyptus cloeziana. Taxonomy (NCBI): domain Eukaryota; kingdom Viridiplantae; phylum Streptophyta; class Magnoliopsida; order Myrtales; family Myrtaceae; genus Eucalyptus; species Eucalyptus cloeziana. Next base: position 53,685,367 of record CM024641.1, on the reverse strand, counting down.
TTTTCTTGTGGAGTCCTCGGACACAGTCTATGGCTCAATCCTTCACCTTTTGCAATAGGAGTGTCTATGGGTTTACAATCTTGCATACGAAATTGTTCAAGAACTTTATTTATATATGTTTCTTGCGAAAGAGACAACGATCTCTTCGAACGATCTCTTGAAATCTTAACTCCAAGAATGTATGCAGCCTCACCCATATCCTTCATCTCAAAGTTGGAAGACAACCAACTCTTGACAAAAGGTATGAACAAACTCCATATTGCTTCCGGCAATCGTATATCATCAACATATAATGATATGATCACAAATTGATCCTTGGATCTTTTGATGTATACGCAATGATCCTCATCAATCATTGTAAAATCATATGCCATTATGGCATTATGAAAACGTATATACCATTGTCTCGATGACTGCTTAAGGCCGTATATCGATCTCAAAAGTCGACATACATTTTCTTCTTGGCCTTTCACTATGAAACCAGTAGGTTGTTCCATGTATATTTCTTCCTCTAATTCTCCATTGAGGAAAGCAGTCTTTATATCCATCTGATGTAACTCAAGATCCATACTAGCTACTATTGCCAGAATAATGCGAATTGAGGTAAATCTCACTACAGGAGAAAACGTATCTTCATAATCAATTCCTTCCTGTTGGTTATACCCCTTCGCCACAAGGCGAGCCTTATGCCTTTCTATCGAGCCATCAGCCTTTTGCTTTATTTTGAGAACCCACTTGTTCCCAATAGCTCTGCGTCCTTTTGGAAGATCGAAATATATAGGCATCTTCCTTTTGGAAGATCAACCCCATGGCTTAAGAAAACTTAAGTCCGGTTTTCTACCTGTCCATAACTCATATGAAGTGGAAGTAACTGATTTGGAAGGCACTCGGTTAAGTATATAGGCAACAGTTAACAACACATCACTCCAAAAGGTGATAGGTAAGTTAGCATGCGCCATCATGGACCTAACCATTTCCAGTAGGGTTCTGTTTCTTCTCTCCGCAACACCATTTTGTTGAGGAGTATATGGAATATACAATTGTCTTTCTATTCCTTTTTCATCACATAATTTTCTAAACTCATCAGATAAATATTCTCGACCTCGATCGGATCTCGATGCTTTTATTTTCTTGTCTAATTGATTCTCTACCAGGTTCATAAACCTTTTGAAACAACTTATTGCTTTAGATTTGTGAGAAATCAAATAGACATATCCGAATCGAGTATAATCATCTATAAAAGTGATGAAATAAACAGCCCCATGCCTTCTTCTCACATTCAATGGACCACAGACATCAGAATGGATTAAATGCAGAGGAAATTCAGCTCTTTTACCTTTTCCAAATGGTTTCCTTGTCGTTTTCCCTTCTAGGCAATGCTTACATATGGGCAAATCGACTTTTTCAATGTTGCCCAACAAGCCCTCTTTGGCTAGTCTATTCATACGTTGTTGGCCAATGTGACCAAGTCTAGCATGCCATACATTCACATCATTATCATATGTATTGGGAGACGTGAGAAGGGAATAACTAACATTTGCATTAACATAATCAATATCCAATACAATGAAACCATCCAGAAAATAACCACAACTATAGTATTTTGAATTCAAAAACAAATCAACACCTCTATCATAGAAGTTCATATTAAAACCTAATTTAACCAACACTAAAACATACACTAAATTCCGACGAATCTCCGGAGCATACAACACATCATATAGGAACAAAGTGCGTCCACCACGCATATTTAGTTGGCATGTGCCGATTCCTTTCACTTCATCTCTAGAGTTGTTTCCCACATAGATCCACTTAGTTCCAGTTGGTACTCGTTGGAATTCCACGAAGGATCCTCTATCCTTCGCTACATGGTCTGTCGCTCCTGAATCCACAGTCCACAAAGGATTAGACTCAGTTAAGAATATAGAACTCGACACAAAAGCAAAGTTCTGAAAAATACAAGGGGTGCATACCTTCTTTGGCTCACGACAGTCACGAGCATAGTGACCATTCTTGTCACAATTGTAGCATTTCACCCTTGTAAGCTTTTTCATGCGAGGACGCTTTCCTCTTTCATGTTGGTTAAACTTGGGTTTCTTCCCTGAAGGACCTGCTTCCTTGCCTTTCCCTTTATTAAACCAGTTAGGGCGCTTGCGCTTGGAGTTCGAAGCTCCATTTGAGCTAGAACTAGCATGATAGAGTTCAGCATCCGGCTTAGCCGCCAACAGGCGGTCCTCTTCCAGCTCAAGATGAGGCATTGCATCCTCGAAGGTTTTGATATTTTCATTATGAGTCGGTGCACCTTCATATGCTCCCAACTCTGAGGCAAGGAACGAATCACTGCTTGCACTTGCTGCTCATCTGTCAGGACATGACCAGCATCTTTCAGCTCATTTATCATGTTTGACATCTTTCTAAGATGTTGCTTCATGGTCTGACCATGAGGCTTCTTATAAGAGTCAAACCTAATAGTAAGCTGCCTCGGTCACAGTCACCGAAGTATGACCAAATCTTGCCGCCAATGCTTCCCACATATCTTTGGCATTTTCAAAACGCCTAAACTCTCGCATGACGTCATTTTCCATGCTGCTCAGCAACGTGATGCGAGCAAGAGAGTTCTTTCTTTTCCACGCAGCAAAAGCATCCTTGTCTCTCTTGTCTTTGTGCAGTGTTTCCTTCTTCAGGTTCTACCATGGTCAGGTTAAGAGCCTCAAGTGCTTCTTGCTCTTCCAGCACATACTGGATTTTCATTTGCCAAATTTCATAGTTATCACCATTGAGCTTTTCACCTTTGTTCAGCTCGGCAACTATGCTCTTTGTGGATGAAGCCATTGATCTGAACACATCATACATATATGCACGAGTTATTAATGCCTATCATTTATGCATCCCTTTTGCATAGACCCATCATATTAATGAATAATTTCAAGTAAGGTTTTAGAATCAAAAGGTCACTACGTTTCCAATCATCCTCCAAAAATCTTAACTTAAAATTATCATTAATATGATTGTCATATGCAAAATTAATTCTATAAAGCTACAAAAACTTCTATAACTACCCACAAACTAACTACCCACAAAGAACCAAGCAATAACAGAAAGCAACAGATAATTGACATACAATAATATAATAATGCTTTCAGATAATACAACTAACATATAGGTTGCTACAACAACAGCAATCAGGTAGTTAACATTACATAAGATATCCACTAAGCACACTTAACAAAAACAGCTAATACATCTAATACAAAACCATCACACGAACTGGGAAAGATCCTCTTTTGTTCAATTTATTGATCTTTTCCCTTGTAACAATGCAGTAATATTCTTTTACAAAATCTATCACAATTTTCTTATATGAAGCAGCACCGTTGACATCCCATATGCGATTCAACACATCTTGCCATTCGGTGGAAGAGTGTTAATGAAAAATCGCACCATCTCTCGACCGTGGCATGGGACGACCATTCCATATGACATTTTGTATCTTCCCGTTGACTTCAAGAACATGATCAATTAAGTCACCACTCTCCCATCAATAATCAGTCAGCTCAGCTATCAACTTAGAAAGCATTTTCTTTTGTTTATCGGTAACTACGCGAATAGGCGTACGAAACTGAAGGGGAGGCATTGTTCCTACAACAAATGCAGAACAAAAAAGGGATTACATATAATCCACATAGACTTAATTGAAAAAGAAACACATTTTTTTTTTCGGTCAACGGTCAGCGGTCGCGGTCAACGGTCAACGGTCGCGGTCAACGGTCGGATCGGCCGGCCAGTCGGGCCGGTCGCCCGGTCGGGCCGGTCGGACGAACCGACCGGCACGTGCCATGCACATGCGTGGCTGACGTCACGATGACGTCAACTGGCATGTGCGTGGTTGACGTCACGATGACGTCAGCTGGCACGTGCGTGGCACGCGCCAGGGGCCGAAACGGCGCGCTGTTTCGCGCGCGTGTGCATCGCATGCTCCTAGGCCGAAACGCCGCGCCGTTTCGCTCGCGCGTGCGCCGCACGCGCCCGGGCCGAAACGGCGCGTTCGATGCGCCGTTTCACGCGCGCGTGCGTTGCACGCGCTTGGGCGAAATGGTGCGTTTCGTGGGGAAATGTGCGTTGCACGCGCTTGGGCGAAATGGTGCGTTGCACGCGCTTGGGCGAAATGTGCGTTCCTCTCTCTCTTATTTCCTTAAATACGTCATCTCCAAAAGGACGTGTCCCTTCGCGTAAAGGACGTTCCCCCAAAAGTTACAACTCTTCATATTAATAAAAACATCATATTAATAAAAAACATCAAGCATATATACGGAAGAGAAAAATATGGGATTTCTATATATTTCGTTGTATTGATAAAGTGTATATGAGTTATTGGTTGATTATAAGGTAATGAGATAAATATAATATCAATTATAATCAATCAAGGATATCACATTAAGAGAAGATATATGCATAATCACGAGAGATATGGAAAATCAAGTAAATATTCTAACATCGCTAACCATGGATATATGAGCTGAGTATCGAATCTCTGTCAAGCTGGGGAAGAAAGCCCGTAATCAAGAAAAGAATGTTAATAATGGAAAGTGACTCTATAAACTCACATTCAGGGGGATTGCCATATCGTATAGTACAGGTCCAGGTGCACTTTAACATCTTGCTTTTCGATGCATGGTGCAATTTTATTATAATCAGCAACTTTATGAGTTCTGAAGGCGGTCCAAAGAAAAGAGAACCCATGGCAAATTCTTTGGTTTGTTAAGTTCAAGTTTCCAGATCAAGATCCACTTGACGCGACTGTGAATTTTGGCAATGCTGGTAGTATGTAGCTAAGGAGAAAATAAGCAGGGTACCTTGATAATGGCATTCCCAAACTCATTTTTAGGATGATCGAGGGTTACAGTAAGCTGAGTAACCAACTCAATTAATTGTAGTCAACTATTGGAATAGTTGGTAAATTGGAAAAATTAGATAAACGTTGATATCTATAAGTAAATCAAACTAAGTTTTTTTTTCGAAACTTGAAGAAATTGTGATGGGTTTATACATTACAAAGGGATGAGAACGATTAACCAATGTTAAAAACAATGATGGCATTAAGGTTAAAAAACTAGATAGAGAATAAAGGGAGGATGTTCATGTTAAAACAGCTTCATTTGGGTAAAATTTAGAGATGATATTTGAGGGCGCATAGCCCCTCGCCTACAGCTAGCGACTGCCAGCCCTCCCTTGCCGATGCTCAAGTAAGGGTTGACGGCTTGTGGGCAAAGCAGGGCGGGGGCGCCACCCCAGTGTTAAGTGAGACACAAAATCTTTCTTCAATTATTTATTTTTCTTTAAAAAAAACTCGGAAGCATAATAAAACAATCACATTATTGGTAACAGAAATATAACAAGTTTAAATAATCTACCTGTGCACTTTCTTTTCAATGTTCATCTTCAAAGTATTAATATAAACACCCATCTCCAATTCGTGAACTTAGCTAAGACAATGCTATATGATAGCACCCAATTAGTCCTAAGAAGAAAGTCGGATCAACTGGCGCCATTACACCCATATTAACCCAAAAACGAGCCTGTACGTTATCTAAGCCGTTGTTCAACTCAAGTATTAATGACCTTTGGCATCATCACGTGACCACCATTGTCATGACTATGTGGACCATCGAATCCTCTCAATGGTTTTGCTATCTCGCCATTAATGTCAGCATACCAAGCAATAGAGCGATGAGGGATTAACTCTTGTAGCTCTTCTTTACCCCAAACAGTGGAAGTACGTTCGATATTCAATAATTTTACAAACCAATATCTAGGAGTTTACCAGTTGGTCAAAGATACCAACTCTTATAATAGATAATCAACTCTTTCAAAATTTATTAACATTTATATGGAATTGTTTTCAACTTTTATACAAAATTATTTGATTGTTTCGTAATTGTGAAGTGTTTTTATAATTTACCAACATATGAGGCCATTGTTACACGGAATTATCAACTTTTATCTAGTATGTTTAACACATTAGTAAGCAACTCAATAAGTGGAGTGACATAGGGCTAACTGGCAAAACAAGTTCACTTAATATTTTCTTAGAAGGAGGAGGAACGTGGAACCCGCAAGAAAAGAAAAGGAAAAAACAAATAAAAAGGGAGAAAATTTTGATCAAAGCATGCACGACAAAGGGGCAAAATGGTAAAAAAAGAAGAAGCTATTTTTGGGAGTGTAAAGCCAAAATTGGGGTGGAAATAACACAATCTTTTTATTTTGATTGATCTATTATTATATGTTTCTAACTGGAAAATTCCCTCTTGGTAGCCCACTCAAGTGGAATAAAATAGTACATGAAAACTTGGGGCGGAGGCAACAGCGTTTCCCCTCTTTGAGAAAATATTGGGTGGATTTGTTTTGCCTGCAACTTTATTGTCATCCTCTTATTTTCCATTAATAAACACTAAAAAATTGGCTTTCTTGCCATGTTGAGAAATGCAAAGAGATTCGTCTCGAAAAGCCAATCTTTCGAGATCAAGTGAATTGAAGGGTCAAAGAAATTTAGACAAAATCCTCCTCCTTTTGCTTGCTATTTTGAAGGAGATTCGATAAAGTAGATTACACGGCCTAGCACGGATGCGTCTTTATTCATTTTCCTAAACTTTAGTCGTCTCTTTGGTTATAAAACAATCAAGTGAGAGAAACAGAGATTCTCAGTTTGGTGAGAAAATACCGATATTGCTTTTTCAAGTTTGGAGACGACAACAATGAAGAAAATGTCACCGGAGATTCTCTGTTGGCTCGTGGTTGTCCTAATGATCCTTATATTGGGAAAAGTACCAAAAAAGTCATAAACCTATTGCATTGGTACCAATTTAGTCCCAAACTTTTCAATTGGACCAATTTAATCATAAACCTTTTAATATTAGTACAAATTCAGTCTATCCGGCTAATTTTGGCCAGCCGGCGTTGACGTGGACGTCGGTTGGTGACCGTGACGCTAACTTGGCAATTTTTATAATTTTTTTTATTATTTTTTCGAACTTCTATTTTTATTTTCTTTTTCTTTTTCCTTTTCTTTTCCGGCAGTGGCTGGTGAGGGCCGCGAAGTCCTCGCCTGTCGTCGGCGAGGGTTAAGCCCTCGCTCGGTCTCGCTTAGGGCCACGGGCAAGGCCAAGTGAGGGTCGCGACCCTTGTTGGCAGCTGGCAAGGGCTCCGTGGCCCTCGCCTACGCCTTGATGATGGCTGCCATGGCCTCGCTAGCAGCCGGCGAGATGGCTTTGCTTGGATCTAGGCGAGGCTAGCCTCGCCTTGGCCTTGCCGCGGGCGAAGGTGGCCTCGCCCGCGGCTGGTGAGGCCATGGCGGCCATCGTCGGGGTGGAGGCGAGGGCCGCGCGCCCTCGCCTCCACCCCGGCGATGGCCACCATGGCCTCATTAGTGGCCCTGGGAGAGGCCGAGCGAGGGCCGCGACCCTCGTCGACGGCAGCCCTCGCCCAGTGGCCGACGAGCTTCACGGAGGCTCGCCGGCCACTGCCGAAAAAGAAAAGGAAAAAGGGAAAAAAAAATTAATATAAAAAGAAAAATTTGAAAAAATCATAAAAATTGCTACGTCGATGTCCGCTAGCCAAAATTGGCCTGATGGACTAAATTGGTACCAATATTAAAAGGTTTATGACTAAATTGGTCCAATTGAAAAGTTTAGAACTGAATTGGTACCAATGCAATATGTTTATGACTTTTTAGGTACTTTTCCCTCCTTGTATCTACCATGGTATATCTTTACTATGATGGCTTTAAAAATCTAGGATGTCCATACAATTATCTTTTCAAGAATCTCGCGATCATCGATGGGTTTGATATATACGTCCATGGAAACCATGCTTTGCGATGTATTTTCTGCATGGAATTAGTTTTATGCGCTGTATTGTCCGTGTGATAAGCTTATGCTAGCCTATGTTCATTGCATCCATGGAAAAAGATTTGCTCAGACATGATAATGTTCTGTGTGCCTTTTGGTAATTGTTTTAATTTATGTTGTTAGCAATTCGATCATTTGAAGGAGTTAATTCAATCAGATGAAAGTTAATTATGCCGGATTTTCACTACAGATGGTCGAATCGCATGCTGTGGATATTATTAATTATTGTGCAATTTCTTTCTGTTGTTTTGCTTCTACAAAGACTAGGAATCATCAATTAGGTACTCTCATTCCCATCCAGGTTTGGTGGAGTGCAGCCTTCAACATTCTGAAAGGTGTTCGAAGAAAGACATTACAATAAACCAAGTCTTATTAGGCAGGAAACCTTCAGGGATTCCCATTTTCTTGGTTGAAGTTATGAATGAATCCTCGTCGGCGTGCACCATCGCAAACGTCTGCTTCCACTGTGGCGAATTCAGCTACGACAATCTGATAAGACCAAAAATCTTCAAGCGGCTCGACTATGACGACTGCTTGGTGAATAACGGGACAGCCCTCACCCCCGGTCAGGTCCTCTCGTTCAAGTACTCCACCACCTGCATGTACCCCCTCTCCGTTTCAAATCTTGACATCTCTTGCTCCACCTGATGAACTTTTTAATATAAGACTATCAGTTTTTAGTTGTCTCGGTGTATTAGACCTAACCTAATGGAGGCATCGGCGACATGAGAGATTTTCAGATTCCTTCTCTTCTTTGGAAGACCGATCATGTCGCCTGGATTCTTCAAAAATAAAGCAGCAATTTACTGCAATTACCATTGCTATGTCGCTGTCACAAATTTGTTCTTTTATCATGTGTTTGAGTGTGGCTTTTGTTAACAATAGATAGCTTCCAGCTAACTCTTTTTTCACTTTTTCGATTCCAAGTTAAGCATATATGCGGAAGAGAAAAATGCAGGATTTCTATATATTTCGATGTATTGATAAAGTGTCTTGAGTCATTGGTTAATTATAAGGTAATAAGATAAAAGTAATATAATCAAGAATTTCACACTCGGAGAAGATATATATATAATCCTGAAAGATATGGAGAATCAAGTAAATATTCTAACATCCCTAACCATGGAGGTCGGTCGTTGGACAACCGCCGGACGGCCAAATTTTGGCCATCCAGAGGCCTGATCTAGTCTGGGCGTCCGTAGGTCGTGCGAACCTTAGACAAGGCAGTATGAGGTCACGATGGCTAGATCTAGCCGTCCAACGACCATATCTAGCCTTGGAGTTTGGCTAGATCTCACCGTTGGATGGCCAAATCTGGTGCAACCTCAAGCGACATCACTTGGGTCGTGCGAACCCAAGCGGCGTCGCCTAGGGGTGTGACCTCAGGTGGTGTTCACCAAGGATACGCAACCCCTAGGCGGTGTTGACGGTTGCCAAAGAAGCTCAATCTTAAGTGGCGGATCAAGGAAGACGAACGGTCATAAACGAGGAAGAAAATGAACAATGACGGTTTAATAGTAGACTTGTATTTTCAAAACACTCTTTGGGTTGCAAAAGCTGAACCAAACAAGTTTGGAAGTGGAACAACGGCCTACCTTTTGCATGTGATTTGGCACTCTTCTTTTTATTTTTTTGTTAAACAAATAAAGGTTGTATTCATAGTTAAAATAAGTATCATGTTCGACTGGATCAATGGCATGAGAAACATCCGACTCTGGGACATCCCGAGCTTCACACGGACCACGGACCCGAACAACATCACTCGTTCGACTTCTTAGGAGAAGAAGTGCAGCACTGCCCGAAATCATCTGCTATCTGGTTTCACACCTTCAATGAGCTGGAACACAAAGTACTGGAGAAAATTGCAGACATTTCCCCTTGAATTTACTCAACCGGGCCCCTTTCCTTGCTCGTTCAGGATATTCCCTCGAGCTCGATCAAGTCTTTCCGGTTGAATCTGTGGAAGGAAGACTACAGTTGCCTGGAATGGCTCGATCAGAGAGAAGCCGAGTCGATTGTGTACGTGAACTATGGGCCACTGTCATGACTAAGGAAAACCTGAAGGAGTTTGCTTGGGGCTTGCAAATAGCAAGCGCCCGTTTATGTGGGTGATCAGGCCTGGAGCTGTGGAGGGTGCTTCTGAAATTCTACCTTGGAATTCCTTGAGAAAGTGAAAGAAAGAGGGTTCTTGACGACTTGGTGTTCGCAGGATCAAGTCCTAAGTCATGGATCGATCGATACCTTCCTAACGCACTGCGGGTGGAATTCTACCTTGGAAGCTATCTGCAGAGGCGTTCCTCTCATTTGTTGGCCGTTCTTCGCCAAGCAACAAACAAACCGTCAGTTCGCGTGAACGGAGTAGGGGATCGGCATGGAAGTGAACCAAGATGCGAGGCGAGAGGAAATAGGAGCCCTTGTTCGGGAAGTGATGGAAGGGATCAGTGGGAAGAAGATGAGGGAGAATGCCAAGAAGTGGAAGGAGAGAGCTGCGGAAGCTACCGGTCAAGGAGGGTCATCGTACGATGACTTTGCCAGATTCATTAAAGAGGTTGTTCATTCGAAGGAATAGATTAAAGGGAACTATCACCAGATTCCCATATCTTCCGAAAATTTATCGAAAGAAGTAGCATTAATTTCCAATCTGTTAGTTTGTCCAATTCCCGCCAAATGGAATTTCAAATTTTACAGCATTAGATAATATGGATAAAGATACTTTACCTTTTGCACATTCTACAATTGCATTCGTTGTCCTGATCTGGCATGCTTTTAAGTAGTGAAACCTCGGCAAATCAATACCTATGATCGGCCTTCCGACCGTTCATCAGGTTTCCGGGATCATGATAATCAAGCGGATTGACCAGGAAAGTTTTTGAGATCTTGTACATCTCTTTGGGCTTCTCTGCATTGATGGCGTGACCCCTTAATCTTTTATGGCCACCGGTCGTGCAATTTCTGTTCCACATGCCCATTCAACGCATGTGAATCCATAATCATGCAGTTGGAGTCCATGGTCTTGCAGACGGCCGATGTATGCTGAACTGTGTTTTCGTGCCATATATGTATGGACTCGTCCCTTGTAAACCGGTCGCTCCATGCCCACTCTCAATCCCCTTTCTAGAAGTGCTTGTACGATGAAGTGGAATGAAGTAGTCATTTTAAAAGGGCAAGTGATTTTTGTACTTTTTGGCTCATCACAGCAGCCATTACTAAGATTGATCGTACTTGAAAATATTTTTAGGCACCTAACCATTGAGAAAAGTGTAAAAAAAAAAAAAAAGTCATTAACCAATTATATTGATGCCAATTTAATCATAAATATTTTAATGATACCAATTTAGTTCTATTAGTGTCAATTCAATTCTAAACTTATTAATGATGTCAATTTAGTCCTACCTCTTTTGAATCAATATCAACTTAATTTTAAACCTTTTAATTCAATGTCAATTTAATCTTTTCAACTAATTTTGGCCAGATTTTGCTAACCTATACATCGGCCAGCCGATTTACGTAACATTACGAAAAATATTTTAATAATTTTTCAATTTTTTTTCTTTTTTCTTTCTTATGTGGACAAATTTTGCTTATGTGGCACTATTGATCCAGTCTCTCTTGCGTGCTGGCGATAGCGTGGCATACAAGAAACTTCATACACGAAGTCATCAATCAATAAAGTTCAAATCAGAGCTCAGGCCATGTGATATATAAAGCAAACACAAACAGTATTCTAAATTGAAATATTTATAGTCTACTCACATCAGTAGGGTGGACGACACTTGACCAACCATCTCAATGAAACCAACAGAAATGAACGTTGAAAATTAAACAGACGGGAACTCCCGACATCCTAGACAAAAGCGCTCGTCGATGAAGATGGGCTTCGCAGAGGATTTGAGTCCAACATAAAGGATAATGCTGTGCAATATATTTAAGCTTCGTTCTGGTGTTGGGTGCAAAATGAACATCTGAGGGCAGAATAACAGCAGAGCGTTAGACAAACTTGAGATGTACACGGACGAGGAGAGCGATTCAATAGAGAAATTGCAGAGAATTCACAAGAAATTATAATAACTTAAAAAGGTAAAATCCGTTCTTTCTTCTGAAACTTCATCGGAGCAACAATTCGGAAATCTTATAAACAGATACTCTGCTGCTAGCGAGGAATGAAGGGATCGCCCAAGGTTATATTCAATCGACAAAAATGCCATCTCATCCAAACCATACTTGGACGCTAAAAAAGAAATAGATAAAGTATAAAGGGATCCTTCAACCAATAGAGAGAGAGGCCTGATCGAAAGGGTGGGCGTCCTGCTTGCCATCTATATAGTTGAAATTTAATTCCATTTGCATTTAAGCTTTTGACACCCTTTGAAATCAAGGATTTCATCTCTCAGGACACAGATTTAAGTTAAGCTCACATTGCTTAGAAACTTGATTTGCCTTTTAAATTAAGGCTCCGTTCGTTTCGTGAAAAATATGGCGTTTTTGGAAAATATTTGTCAGGAAGTCATTTTCCAGAAAAAATGTAATTATTTTTCGGTATTCGGATGAAATGGAAAATATTTTTCGATGTTCGGTAAGGAAAATATTTTCCTTCATATCATTTATTTTATTTTTTAAAATGGATTTTTTTATATTTTTAAAATTTTGATTTTTAATTATTTTTAATTTTTAAAATCTATTATTAATTTTTTTTTTTTTCTTTGTTTTCCATCTCCTTCTTTCTTGGGCGGTTGCCAGCCGCAGCGATGCGGCGATGGCCCATGACCGGCCACCGGCGAGCGCGAGTGTCGAGCTCAAGGCTCACTAGATCGACGAGCTCGAGGTTTGCCTTGCGACGGTTGACGATTAGCCAAGAAAGAAGAAGATGGGAAACAAAGAAAATAAAAGAAAATAAAATAAAAGAAAAAAAGGAATTCAAATAATTCAAATTAAAAAGAAAAAAGAAAAAGAAAAAATAATTCAAATAAAAAAGAAAGGAATAAGAAGAAATGGGAGGAGGAAGTGAGGATTTATAGAGGTATGTGACAAGAGAGATCAAGTGAGGAAAATATTTTTCACTTTTCAAAAATGAAAAATATTTTTCCCTAATTTGGAAGACTTTTTTCCTTTCATTGAAAACATATTCCCCAATAAATTCAATGTCTATGAAACGAATCCCAGAAAATCTAGAAAACGTTTTTCCGGAAATTATTTCCCACGAAATGAACGGAGCCTAAATTAAATCATAGTTCAGGTAGTGATGATAAAAGCAAACGCGAAGAATATTCTAAACTGAAATACTTTAAAGTCCATTCATCAGTAAGGTGGATGAAGTTTCACCATTGTCCACAAGGGAAGAAACCGAAATACGTACCGCAACCAAAATAACACGAACCGTGTCCTCCTAGGGCAAGGGAAAAGGCCTCGTCGATGAACCCACGTTCCTGGGCCCACAGGGTTCCATGAAAACATGCATGAAAATGCTGTTCGATATAGCAAAGCTCCCTTCTGGTGTTGGGTGCAAAGAGAACGTCTGAGGGCAGGGCAGAACAACAGTAGAGCGTTAGACAAACTTGAGCATCGAAATGCAATATGATTGATTGATTGATTGAGGACGAGGAGTGCGATTCGATAGAGAAATTGCAAAGAATTCACAATAAATAACAACCTAAAAAAGTAAATTCCTTTCTTTTATCTGTAACTTGATCGGAGCAACAATTTGGTTCGCTATGAATCTTATAAACAGATACTCTGCTACTAATAATGAATGAAGGGATCGCCCAAGGTGATATTCAATCAACAAAAATGCCATCTCATCCAAACCACACTTGGACGCTAAGAAAGAAATAGATAAAATATAAAGGGATCCTTCAACCGAGAGAGAGAGAGAGAGACAGGCCTGGGAGAAAAAGCGGGGAACCTTGTTGCCCTCCAGCCAGAGGTAGCCGCAGACCATGCCGTAACAGCCGCTGCTGAGGTCGGTGCGGCTGGCGGGCAGGCAGCTCATGTCGAGGGCTTGGAGCCGCCACTGCTGAAGGGAGGTGAGTTTGGCGAGGATAGCCTCCTTGCCCTGGAAATCCTCATCGAGGAAGGTCAGCACCGCGTCTTCCCGGTACAGGTTCACCAAATCCGCCGGGTTCCCCTCGAACGTCCTGAAGTAGTCCTCCAGGAATTGCTTGCCCTCCGCTGTCCAATCTCGATCCATCGTCAACGTCCTGAAGTGGTCCTCCAGGACTTGGTTGCCCTCCGCTGTACAATCTCGATCCATCGTCGTCCTCTCTCCTTCTGGCCGATCCATCTGCTTCTCTGTGCTTCAGATCTCCGCGATGCAAACGGAACCACAATTCTAAGGGAGAAAACCCTAGGGTTGTGAGGGTACGTTTAGTTCGGAATTTTGAAAACTCGTTGAGAAATATAAAGCAGTTTAATCCGATCCGGAAGTGCTGATCTGGCTAAAAAGACTAAAATGCCCTCTTTTGTTTTTTTTTTTTTTTTTTTTTTTTTTTTTTCTCTCAGCTTTTTCCAGTTCAGCCCTTTCGCCTATTTGACTACTTCTTCATATTTTTTTTTTTTTTTCGTTTTTTATTTTGTAAGTAGATGTGCCCCTTAACCTGTTACCATCCATCCTCTTACAATTTTTCTTGGCTGTCTCGGGGTATAGTGGTTGAATTATCTTTCATATGTTAAGATCGAAGAATTGAAACATTGCGTAATAGCTCACTGATTGAGCGCTCTTATGCCGAAGATGAACGGGGCTAAGCGATCTATCGAAGATGCTACATAGTTGGTTCTCATCCTTCAAAGATTACGAGTGTAATAGGAGCATCTGTTGACAAAAAGATCACCCTAAGATGATCATCTCATGGCTATTGAGAACGAATCAAATCAGATGGTTCTATTTCTCAATCTTTTGACTTGCTCCTATGGAACCAAGGTCGAAAAGATTGAAAAAAAAAAATTGAGTATGATAGTATGTGTGATAGCATTTACTATACCAGGAATATCAATGAACCCGATTATTGCAATTGCTCAGGATACCCTTTTTTAGCTTTTAGAATCTATTTCTTAGTGCAAAACCCTCTTACTAAATTCCAATTAATAAGTTGAAGTGAGCTCTATCAAGCCCCTTTTGTAAATATTATACCATGGTCCAAGATTTGTTCTAGTTTTAGAAGGCTTTAGTTATGAAGAATGTTGTTTACCGTATGAATTGTAACTCTGAAATTGTCAATAATTTGACAAAAATCAGCTCATAGTGCCCTCTTTTAGCAATGGACCGTGATAAGTCAGATTGTTTTCTCTACAATTAGGGTTTGGTGGCTCATTTGACAATTTGCGTTTTCCAGTTACATGGAGAAATGTGTGAGACTCTCTCTCTCAGCAATTTACCGCAAAGTATTGGCAATTTTCCTTTGATTTAGGAGCTGTAAGGCCTAGAAGCAACTCTCGAATGCAGGCTTTGTGCTCGTTGCATGTGGCCTTGGAAAAAACCAAAGACAATTGAAAGAGTTGTATGTGTGTTGCTTGAGGTGGCATTATCATTAATGGGAAGCTGCAACACGTCCAGATGTGCAAGAGACACCATCATATTCTTGTGCTTTTATAGTGTCCCTTTTGCACCACAGAACCAGTAAGAAAATATCGTCCCTTCTCTCTTTCCTGTTTTGTTTCTAAACGCATTATAAGTGGGCACCAAAATATCACAAAATAATGCTAGATTTCCAGTTCTGTTCATGTTCACCGACAATCAAGGGCACAATACTCAATTCCTTTTTCATGGATTGGTTAGAGAATAGGCAATTTTTTGCCCTCTCACTGACCAAATATACGGTAAGGATATGCCAGATATATTGCTCAAGATCAAATATGCTTCCATGCATGATATTACCTCTTATAAGTTCGATATTTCATCCGAAATCTTCCAATCTACTGCGAAATATATCATATATCCCATGAACATATAAAAGATTTATCGAATATTAGAAGAATAATACGAACTCTTTTCGGAAATATCAAATCACCATTCCTCATAAGTCAATTTTCGGTTATCGGAGAATAATGGGCTTGGGCCAATTCTCTCTCTCTCCATGGGCTTAGTCAAACTTATCATATTAAAGCTCAGAACCATCAATTCAAATCCATCCGTTAACAGTCCCATGCAAACACAATAATAAAAAATGCTCATAAAACTTATGCTATGCAATTTAATTCTAATTTTTGTTTAGGGGTTAAAAATTAATCCATAATTTTTATGCAATATATGAATGACCGAAACGCCAAAATTTAGGTGTCGATAATAAATTTTAAAATATTTTAAAATATTATTTAAAATTATTCATGTTAGCGCTGCTCATGCCATTAAGGACAATCGGTATTCATGTCAACGATTTTTGATCAAAATTGACCGATGTTTAGAACTCCATTGATAAATTGAAATGTTTATGACTAAATTGATAAAGTATAATAGATTTAGGATTTTTGTACAATTTTCCTTATAATTTACCAACATTTTTTTGTGCATTTAAGTTGCCAATTCTTATATGAAATCGCTAGCTCTTATTTGAGTTAACAACCATTAATTATTTGATGGCTTATGAATTATCATTTACCAATTGTTTCTATGATATACCAAAAAGGGTAAAGTGCAATCAAAGATCTGACAAAAATACAATTAAACCCGAAAACTTTCGTATGTAAAGGCCAAAAAGCGAAGTTTAGTTTATCCATTAGTTTTGTCTTATTTGAGTAATGGAAACCACTGTCGTGGCTTTTTTAAAAATATTTTTCGAGACCATGTGGGCACTAATTTGGTGCCACGTAGATGTCACAAGAAAAAAAAGATCAAAATTGAAAAAAATAGAGAAAAACCAGCATCACATGGCCGTGAAAGATATTTAAAAATATCATATTCATTCACTTAAATAGGACGAAGTTAACAAGGTACTTGATTGCACTTTTCGGTAAAGTTTTAAGAGGTGGTTGTACAAATTGAAAATTTTCAAATGTGATGGCACTTTTATTGAAAGTTTTAAGACTTTGATTGCACTCATCCCTTTTACCAAAATTTATTTTGCAACTTACCAACTTGCTAAGATACTAATTTTAATACAAAATTACCGAATCTTATCCAAGTCTACTGACCAAAGTTTATTTCATTGTTTCAAAAGTACCAACTGCTTCAATAATTTTACAAACATTTATTTGGGAGTTTACCAATTGGTTAAAGATACCAACTCTTATAACAGATAATCAACTCTTTCAAAATTTATCAACATTTATATGAAATCGTTTTCAACTTTTGTATGAAATTATTGCCTTAATTTTAGTCGATTACAAGCATTATTTGATTGTTTTGTAATTGTGAATTGTTCTTATAATCTACCAACATATGAAGCCATTTTTTACTGTTACACGAAAATACCAACTTAACACATCGGTAATTGAATCAATGAGTGCAGTGACGCAAGGTTCACTAACAAGACAAGCCCACTCAATATTTTCTTGTGACGACTATGGAACTCACAAGAAGAGAAATGGAAAAACCAAATAACGAGGGAGGAAAATTTGATCGAAGCATGCAAGACAAAGGGGCAATATCGTAAAAAGACACTATTTTTGGGAGTGTAAAGCCCAAATTGGGGTGAAAATAGCACGATGCTTTTTATTTTGATTGATTTGTTATTATTGCTTCTAGTTGAAAAATTCCCACTTGGTAGGCCCACCGAGTGAAATAAAGATTACAGGAAAACTTACGGCTTTGCCAGCAACTTTATTCTCATCCTCTAATTTTCCATTAATAAACGCTAAAAATTGGCCTTTCTCACCATGTTGAGAAATGTAGAGAGATTCGTCTCGAAAAGCTACCTTTCGAGATCGAGAGAATTGCAAGGTCAAAGAAATTTAGACAAAACCATGTATTCCAATATATTTTCTGCATGGAAATAGTTTATGCACTTTATCATCCATGTAATAAGTTTATGCTAACCTATGTTCGTCGCATTGATGGCAAAAGATTTGCTTGGACATGGTAATGTTCTTGCCTGAGCAAGTTTGGCCTTGATCCAAATTGATCAATTGACCATCATCATTGCTTTTTACATTATCAAACGGACATGATTGATCGCTTAGTTTACTAATAATCTTGAGTTACATGATGTCATTCTGCTTTTTGGCAGGGTTCCTTACCTTCAAACAACCTTCTCATCGCTATAATCAGTTGGTTAAGTGATTTTAGCTCAAGTTAACATCATTTAGTTATAGTACTCCATTTCTGCATCTTTCTTTGTGTGACTTTTGGTGATTGTTTTAATTCCTTTGGCTTCCAACTTCACCTCTAAAACTTCACCAAGCTTAGAGGCTATGTCGTTGACTACTTCCTTCGTCACTCGGCCAAATGGGAGTCCATAAAGGGTAATCTAGAAGGGACAATGATCAAAATCATAGCAGATTTCTAGAATATCAGGATCGCATTGCTGAAGGACAAGGAGGTTGCTTGCAAAGGACCACGGCCCGAGTCTAATACTTTCTATTTTTCAGCTTCAGATTTAAAGGAAAAGGAGAATAAGCCCGGTTCTAGTAAGGTACATGATATATTTTCCGTTCGCCATGCTCTTTTCATTGTGTTGAGAAATGCCTGAAAATTCACATTTGGTCGAGAGGTCGGTTTGCCAAACAGAGTTAACCGGCATTCTGCTAATTTTTCTTCAGAAATTCCTTGCTTGACATCGATTACGTCATCTTCGGACCATAGATTTCCCAAACTTTTACACAAAGCCTCTACTCTACTATCATCAGATATTTGATCAGTCATAGTTCCGGCGCTACTAGCTAACCCAATAAAGATAAAATTGAGCTACCACAGTACTAAAGAAATGGATAGGTGCTGTAACCATACAAAATTTCGGCAAGGCCTTCGCGCAAGATGAATATTAGCGGGACTGTTGAGTCTCCTCCGATGCAAAGACACAAGCCGTCTCCCCTTGATGAAGAGAGAAAGTAGACAGCCCGACCCCGCAGATAAGAAGCAGTCGGTAAAGAAAAGACATGCAGGGGGCTACAGCGACAGAGGACAAGATTTAAGAAGAGGAAAGAAATCAATACTTCCAGAGGGCAAGTCAATTATTCGGAATGTCCATGCTTAGGTTTGTGGGGTTGATGTGAAATTGGAACCACTAATAATCGATGAGGCTCAGATCAAATTTCAAAGAGGGGATTAGGGTTTTTTTGCCGATTAGTGAGGGTTTAAGGGCGAAAGGGATTTCTGTCCCTTCGGTCACCAGAGGAGGAAACAGGGTAACACGGTCAGAGAACGGACATTGCGAAGAGAAAGAGTTCAGAATTGGGAATTTGATGAGGGTGGGTGTTCATGGAAAGAGCGTTGCTACAGTACGCAGAAGAACCACCACTCGGTAGGGAGGAACCCAGATCGCCTGGGAGGTTTTCATCGTTTGTTTTAATTCATGTTGTTATTAATTTGATCAATTAACCATGCCAGGTTTTCACTACAGATGGTCGAATTGCGCGCTGTGGATACTATCAATTATCGTGCAATTTCTTTATGTTGTTTTGCTTCTACAAAGACTAGGACTCATCAATCAACTACTCCCATTCCCGTCCAGGTTTGATGGAGTGCAGCCTCCAACATTTTTAAAAGTTTTCGAAGAAAGACATTACGATATTTTAAGTTTCAGTAGGCGCGGAACCTTCGGGGATTCCAATTTTCTTGGTTGAAATTAAGATCGAATAACTGTCCGCGTGCCCAATCACCAACGTCCACTTCCACTGCGGCGAATTCAGCTCCGACAATCTGATAAAACCAGAAATCTTCAAGAGGCTCAACCAGAACGACAGCTTGGCACTCCACCACTCGCATGTAGCCCCTCTCTGATTCAAACCTCGACATCTCTTGCTCCCCTTGATGAACTTTTAGTCTAAGACTATCAATTTTCAGTTGTCTGGGTGCATTAGACCTATAGAAGTATCCGCGTCATAAGAGATTTTCAGATTCCTTCTATTCTTTGGAGGACCGATTTTCAAAAATAAAGCCACAATTTTATTGCAATAATAATAATAATAATAATAATAATAATAATAATAATAATAATAATAATAATAATAATAATAATAATAATAATAATATTATTATTATTATTATTATTATTATTATTATTATTATTATTATTTCATGATCATCATTATCATGATTATCATGATTATCATTATTATCATTATCATTATTAATTTTAGTTTTTTATGAAAAGGAAAAACCAAAAAAGAAATAAAAAATTCAAAAATTCAAAAATTTAAAAGAAAAAAATTGTCCTTAACTAGCTAGTCATTTTAGGCCCTTCCTTAATATTGATATGGCCATGTCAAGTCTTTATTTGAAACAAACTTTACTCAGTTTTTTATTTGAAAAAAATAAGGGTAGTTAGGACTTTTATTTGGAATTTTCCCATTTTTATATATGCAACTTACGGGCATGTTAAACATGCTAACTCTTATCCAACTCCATTTATCAACTTTTGTTTCATTGTTTCAAAAGTACCTACTATCCTGACAAATGGGTTAAAAGTCAACAACTATTACAAGAAATTATAAACAAATTTTGAATACTATTGACCATTTTTATAATTTACAAGAAAATTATTCAAAAAAAATTTAACCTATTATACTTTCGTCAGTTTTATTAATTGATTTTTGATTTTTGATTTTTATATTTTGTTATAGAGTTCATCCAGTCAATTTTGACTTGAAATAGACACACACTTTCTTTCGTGGCATATTCGAATTTTTTTTTATTTTCCTTTTTTATTTTCTTCTCGTCTCCTTCTTTTCTTTTTTCCCCTTTTCTGTTTTTTTTTTTTTTTTTTGCCCTTTTTCCCTCTTTCCCATTTTTCCCTTTACCGGCTACTATCACTATCGTGGCCTTGTCAATAGCGAGCAGAGGTCATTGGCCTCAAGTGGTCACCCTTGCTAGCCTCGAGCAAGGGATGCCTAGCCTAGGCTAGGGGCTAGCAAGGGAGAGGGTTTCCCATGCTCGCTTAGGCTAGTGTGACCCTCATTAGCCTAGGCCTTGGAATCCCTCACCCAAGGACAATTGTTGCTTACCCAATGGTGGCTGACAAAAGGAAAAAGGGAAAAAGAAAGAAAAGAAGAGAAAAAAGAAGAAGAAAATAACTAATAAACAAATCTGGAAAAAATCTAAAATATTATTAAAAATTGTTCATGTCAACGTTATTCATGCCACTAAGGACAATTGACACCCACATCAGCTATTTTTGATCAAAATTGATTAGATGGATTCAATTAGTAAAACGTAAAAATATTTAGACTGATAAAATTGAAAGGTTTAGGACTAAACTTGATAAAAGTGCAATAGATTTATGATTTTTTGCACAATTTTCTTTTCATTTACCAACATTTTTTTTTTTTTTGTGAATTTAAGTTGCCAATTCTTATATGAAATCAGTAGGTCTTAGTAACCATTAAGTATTTGATGGTTTGTAAATTACCATTTACCAATTGTTTTCATGATGTATCAAAAGGGATAAAGTGCAATCAAAGATCTAAGTGCAATCCAGTATATCCGTTAGCTCTGTCTAATTTGAGCAATGGAAACCACTGTCGTGGCTTTTCTAAAATATTTTTCTAGGCCATGTAGCCACTAATTTATTGCCACGTACATGTCACATGAAAAAAAAAAGTCAAAATTAAAAGTAGAAAAACATAAAAATAACAAAAAGGAAAAGGATAGAGACGAATACCCCAATTAGCGCCAAAAAGCATCACATGGCCGTGAAAGATTTTTAAAAATATCATATTAAATCGCTCAAATAGGATGAAGTTAACAAGGTACTTGATTGCACTCTTCGGTTAAGTTTTCAGATATGATTGTACAAATTGAAAATTTTAGAATGTGATGGTACTTTTATTGGACATTTTAGGATTTTGGTTGCACTTATCACTTTTGCCAAAATTTATTTTGCAACTTACTAACTTGCTAAGCTACTAATAATACAAAAATTACCAAATCTTATCCAAGTCTACCTAACAAAGTTTATTCGATTGTTTCAAAAGTACCAACTGCTTCAATAATTTTACAAACATATATTTGGGAGTTTACCAATTGGTTAAAGATACCAACTCTTATAATAGATAATCAACTCTTTCAAAATTTATCAACATTTATATGAAATCGTTTTCAACTTTTGTATGAAATTATTGGCTTTACTCTAATCAATTACAAGCATTTATTTGATTGCTTTGTAATTGGGAGTTGTTCTTACAATCTACCAACATATGAAGCCGTTTCTAACTCTTACATGAAATTATCAACTTTTATCTAGTAAGTTTAACACATTGGTAACTGACTCAATGAGTGGAGTGACACAACTAACAAAACGAGCCCACCCAATATTTTTTCAGAGGGAGGAATGTGAAACTTGCAAGAAAAGAAAAGGAAAAACCAAATAACAAGGGAGAAAAAATTGATCCATCATGCAAGGCAAAGGGGCAAAATGGAAAAAGTACTATTTTGGGGAGTGTAAAGCCCAAATATGAGTGGAAATAGCATGATCCCTTGTATTTGGAATGATTTGTTATCATTGCTTCTAGTTGAAATATTCCCACTTGGTAGGCCCACGGAAGGAAATAAAGATTACAGGAAAACTTGGGGCTTTGCCAACGACTTTATTGTCATCCTCTCATTTTCCATTAAGAAACACTAAAAATTGGCCTTTCTTACCATGCTGAGAAATGCAGAGAGCTTCGTCTCGAAAAGCTAGTCTTTCGAGATCGAGTGAATTGCAGGGTCAAAGAAATTTAGACAAAATCCTCCTTTTGCTTGCCATTTTGAAGGACATTCAATTCTGTAGAGTACACAGCCTAACATGGATGCGTCTTTATTCATTTTCCTAGACGTTGGTCGTCTCTTTCATTATAAAATAATGAAGTGGGAGAAACAGAGATCCTCAGTTTGGTGAGGAAATACTAGTATTTGCTTTTTCAAGTTTGGAGACAGCAACAATGAAGAAAACATCATCGGAGGTTCTCAGCTGGTTCGTGGTTAGCCTAATAATCCTTATGTCTAACCATGGTATATCTTTACTATGATGGGTTAACGAATCTAGGATGCCTATATAATTAACTTTTCAAGAATCTTGCGATTATTGACAGGTTGATATATAAGTCCATAGAAACCACATGTTCCGATACATTTGCTGCATGGAAATAGTTTTACGTACCGTATTGTCTGTGGGATAAGTTTATGCTAACCTATGTTCATCATATTGATGACGAGACTTTCTTGGACACAATAATGTTCTTGCCTAAGCAAGTTTGGCCCTAATCCAAATTGATCAAATGACCATAGTCATTGCTTTTTACATTGTCAAAGGGACATGATTGATCTCTCAGTTAACTAATAATGTCAAGTTACATGATATCATTCTGCTTTTTGACAGGGTTCCTCACCTTCAAACATCCGTCTCATTGCTATAATCAGTTGTTTAAGTGATTCTCAAGTTAACATCATTTAGTTATATGACTCCATTTCTGCATCTTGTTTTGTGTGCCTTTTGGTGATTGTTTTAATTCATGTTGTTAGCAATTCAATCTAATTTGATCAGATGAAAGTTAACCATGCGAGCTTTTCATAACAGATGGTCAAATTGTGTGCTGTAGATACTATTAATCATTGTGCAATTTCTTTCTGTTGTTTTGCTTCTACAAAGACTAGGACTCATCAATTAGGTACTCTCATTCCCATCCAGGTTTGGTGGAGTGCAGCCTTCAACATTCTGAAAGGTGTTCGAAGAAAGACATTACAATAAACCAAGTCTTATTAGG
Source organism: Eucalyptus cloeziana (assembly GCA_014182715.1). Classification (NCBI taxonomy): domain Eukaryota; kingdom Viridiplantae; phylum Streptophyta; class Magnoliopsida; order Myrtales; family Myrtaceae; genus Eucalyptus; species Eucalyptus cloeziana. The sequence continues at coordinate 53,661,635 of CM024641.1, read as the reverse complement.
CAGGAAACCTTCGGGGATTCCCATTTTCTTGGTTGAAGTTATGAATGAATGCTCGTCGGCGTGCACCATCGCAAACGTCTGCTTCCACTGTGGCGAATTCAGCTACGACAATCTGATAAGACCAAAAATCTTCAAGCGGCTCGACTATGACGACTGCTTGGTGAATAACGGGACAGCCCTTCCCCCCCGGTCAGGTTCTCTCGTTCAAGTACTCCACGACCTGCATGTACCCCCTCTCCGTTTCAAATCTCGACATCTCTCGCTCCACTTGATGAATTTTAATAAAAGATTATCAGTTTTTAGTTGTCTCGGTGTATTAGACCTAATGAAGGCATTGGCGACGTGAGAGATTTTCAGATTCCTTCTGTTCTTTGGAGGACCGATCACGTTGCCCGGATTCTTAAAAAATAAAGCAGCAATTTATTGCAATTACCATTGCTATGTCGCTGTCACAAAAATTTGTTCTTTTGTCATGTGTTTGAGTGTGGCTTTTGTTAACAATAGATAGCATTCAGCTACCTTTTTTTTCACATCTTCGATTCCAAGTTAAGCATATATACGGAAGAGAAAAATATGGGATTTCTATGTATTTCTATGTATTGATAAAGTTTATATGAGTTATTGGTTGATTATAAGATAATAAGATAAATATAATATCAATTATAATCAATCAAGGATATCTCATTAAGAGAAGATATATACATAATCACGAGAGATATGGAAAATCAAGTAAATATTCTAACATCGCTAACTATGGATATATGAGCTGAGTATCGAATGTCTGTCAAGCGAGGGAAGAGAGCCCGTAATCAAGAAAAGAATCTTAATAATGGAAAATGACTCTCTATAAACTCACATTCAGGGGGATTACCATATCGTATAGTACAGGTCCAGGTGCATTTGCAAACGTCAAGCTCCAGAAAGCAAAGTAGTCCGGTGGGAGCACTTTAACATCTTGCTTTTCGATGCATGGTGCAATTTTATTATAATCAGCAACTTTATGAGTTCTGACGGCGGTCCAAAGAAAAGAGAACCCATGGCAAATCCTTTGGTTTGTTAAGTTCAAGTTTCCAGATCAAGATCCACTTGACGCGACTGTGAATTTTGGCAACGCTGGTAGTAAGTAGCTAAGTATAAAATAAGTAGGGTACCTTGATAATGGCATTCCCAAACTCATGTTTAGAATGATCGAGTGTTGCATTAAGCTGAGTAACCAACTCAATTAATTGTAGTCAATTATTGGAATGGTTGGTAAATTGGAAAAATTAGATAAACGTTGATATCTATAAGTAAATCAAACTAAGTTTTTTTTCGAAACTTGAAGAAATTGTGATGGGTTTATACATTACAAAGGGATGAGAACGATTAACCAATGTTAAAAACAATGATGGCATTAAGGTTAAAAAACTAGATAGAGAATAAAGGGAGGATGTTCATGTTAAAGCAGCTTCATTTGGGTAAAATTTAGAGATGATATTTGAGGGCACATAGCCCCTCGCCTACAGCTAGCGGCCGCCAGCCCTTCCTTGCCGATGCTCAAGTAAGGGTTGACGGCTTGTGGGCAAAGCAGGGCGGGGGCGCCACCTCATTCAAGCAATCCAGTGAGTGCCTGCGACACCCCCACAGTGTCAAGTGAGACACAAAATCTTTCTTCAATTATTTATTTTTCTTTAAAAAAACTCGGAAGCATAATAAAACAATCACATTATTTGGTAACAGAAATATAACAAGTTTAAATAATCTACATGTGCGCTTTCTTTTTAATGTTCATCTTCAAAGTATTAATACAAACAGCCAAAAAGAAATAATGATGAGTCCGCTTATTTCCAATTCGTGAACTTAGCTGAGACAAAACTAAATTAAATCAGAGTTCAGGCTGTGATATATAAAGCAAACGCAAAGAATATTCTAATTCGAAATGCTTTAAAGTCCATTCATCAGTAAGGTGAATGAAATTTCACCATTGTCCACAAGAGAACAAACCTAAATACGTACCCATGACTGAAAAACCAAAATAAAACGGACCCAGCTAGGGAAAAGGCCTCGTCAATGAACCCAAGGCAGTCCCACCCCACAGGATTCCATGCCAATATGTATGAAAATGCTGTTCGATATGGCAAAGCTCCCTTCTGGTGTTGGGTGCAAAGAGAACGTCTGAGGGAGGGCAGAACAAAAGCAGAGCGTTAGACAAACTTGAATATCGAAATGCAATATGATTGATTTATTGATTGAGGACGAGGAGTGTGATTCGATGGAGAAATTGCAAAGAATTCACAAGAAGTAATAACTTTAAAAAGGCAAATTCCTTTCTTTTTTTGCGAAACTTGATCGGAGCAACAATTCGGTTCGCTATGAATCTTATAAACAGATATTCTGCTACTAACTATGACTGAATGAATGAAGGAAGGGATCGGCCAAGGTGATATTCAATCAACAAAGATGCCATCTCATCCAAAACATCCTTGGACACTAAAAAAGAAACAGATAAAATATAAAGGGGTCCTTTAACCGAGAGAGAGACAGGCCTGGGAGAAAAGGCGAGCGTCCTGCTTGCCGTCTAGCCAGATGTAGCCGCAGCCCATGCCGTAGAAGAGGTCGGTGCCGCTGACCGGCAGGCATTCAATGACGAGGACTTGAATCCTCGACAGCTTAAGGGAGGAGAATTTGGCGCAAAAAGCCTCCTTGCCCTGAATATTCTCGCCGTCGAAGGTCATCATCGCGTCTTCCCAGTACAGGTTCGCCAACTTCTTCTCCGCCGACTCCTCCACCGCCAACTCCGCCAACTTCTTCTCCGCCGACTCCTCCACCGCCAACTCCGCCAACTCCTTCTCCGCCCACTCCGCCCGCAACTCCACCAACCCTCTAATATCGAGAAGTGGTTCTTCAGAAACCCCTTTGCCTTGGGTATAAGATCTTTCGTCTTCTCTCCTTGGGATGGATCCATGGTTTCTCGATCGATGGTCGTCTTCTCCCCTTCTGGTTCTCTTCTCTGTGCTTCAGATCTACGCGATGCAAAGACGACGCCTCAAGACTAAAGAATAAACCTTAGGGCTCTGAGGGCTTTCTTTTTATTTGGACTTAACCCGATCCGGAAGTTCCGGTCCGGTCCGGATAAAAATACTAAAATGCCCTCTTTTTCCTTTTTTTTTTTTTTTTTTTTTTTTTTTTTTTTTTTTTCAGTTCAGCCCCTTGCGCCTTTTCGACCACTTCTTCATTTTTTTTTTTTTGTTATTTATTTTCGTTTTTTATTTTATAAGTAGCTATGCCCCCGTAACTTGGCCGTCCAATGGATAGATCGGGCAGGATTGAAAACAGTCCTACTCCTATTGACCAATTTAATCTATTTTAACATTTTTGTATGATATAAATTTGATGATACATACCCGACCCGATCCATACTCGACTCGACTCAACCCCGTTGACACCTAAATTTTTTCCCAAAAAAATCATTTCAAAAAATGGAAACTTGTTTTTCTACAAAATATTTCATGTCAAATTATTGCATATAGATTATCTAGTTGTTTAGTATAGTTTTTTTAATGGAAGATGTTTTTCCTTTTAAAAAAATTATTAAAAATTAATTAAAAATTAAAAATTAAAAAAATTAATTAATTAAAAATATATTTATATAAAAAAGAGAGAGAGAGAGAGAGAGAATAAGTTGGGGCCAATGATCTAAATGTGACTGGCGGCCAAGCCCAGAAGGTCATATTGGAATTCAAATGGCAAGTTGAGGCCAAAATGCAATTTCTAAAAGTTGAGGGACCAATTCGCAAATTTTGCAAAATTTCATCCGAGCCCTTAAATCATCATCTTGGCCCTAAATTAAGTTGAAATTGAACGACCAAACTTACATTGAATTGGGCATTTTCGGGTAAGAGAATGGCCAACTTTGAGAGACTCTCTTGCAAAATTGGGTAGAGACAATTGCGAAAAATGGTCAATATCATAAACTACTATACATGAGCTTACTAATTGATTAAAAATCGCAGCCAAATTGATGGATTAAAGCATTCAAATCAGCAGCCAAGAGTCAGTCCACAAGTTGGTCTCAATTCGGAGTTGCTGAGTAAACAACTTGGTGGCCCCACCATATCCTCCTCAGCTGCCTAACCAACCCGATATTTGCACGTGATGGAAGACCATATATAGTAGTGCAAGTGGACGAAAAATGGCCAGGGATAAGCTACTGAAAGCACTAGAAAATCACAGCAAAATCCGCACACTCAACAGTTGCAGAAGTTGAAAAAATTGGCTAAGTCAGAGAATGGGTGGACTAGCTCAATTGGCAGGCTTGGTAGAGGGATAAAAAGCCGACCAAAAGATTGATGAATTCCGTGGATAAGATCTATGAAGCGTTCTCTTTTTGGGAATAAGAGGTAGAAGACAAGAGGCACGAGGGAGAACTCATGTCGTCCTCCAAAAATACCTTCAGAAGCAACTCAAAAGAGAGAACCCAGAAAATTTCAGATCAACCTTCAGAGAGAAAAGTGAAATTTTCACAAACTTGTAGCCAAAATTAGCCAAAACCTTCAACTAGAGAGTGAAACTTCACTCAAAGATATTTCCATCCGTAGGTCGCACGTCCAAAATGGAGTTCGGGAAGGTCTCCTAAATCCCCCCGAAAATCACCCTCCTGGCGGGTCAAGAGAGTCCTAAAATTTTTTTAAGTGTTGAGCCCGGTTGGTCACGAGCAAGGAAAAGCGAGTCTTTTTGCGAAAAGGGAGAGACAAATGAGGAAATCCATGAGCTACAAGCCAAACTAGAATATTTATAAGTTGGGTTAGTTCTAATTTGCCAACAAAAGAGGTTTTGAAGCCTAATTTTGGAGGTCAACCAAAACCTTCGTTGTCACTCTTTTCTTCTGCAGATCTCACTTTCAGTTTGAAGGAGCCATTTTCCACGTGCCCACTGGAGGATAATTTCTCTTTTCCTCGACCAAGACTCACTTGAAAACGAAACTAGGAAGCAAGGTAAGCATCCTAGATGTATTTTTATTTGAGTTCAAACATGTTTTGATCACGAAAATCAAGAGGAAAACTAGTCCGGAGAACTGATTTTCAAGTTTGAAATTTTTCTAAGTATTTAAAACCTCTTCAATACCCCTGCATGCTTAACTTGTTACTCCCCTTTGCATGCGTTTTTTTGTTGTTGTGACTTTGTTGAATGTTATATGGGAGTATGAATAATGCATAGGACAACCCGATTTAGTTTTTAAATCTCCTTGTGAACCATGAAACCGCCTATAACATGAGCCAAAAACCAAGCCAACCCACATTGAGACATGTTGGGCCAGAGTAGATCATGCATGTATACTTCTTGGGACATTCGTTTTGATGCGTCTGGTTGATCGTTTTCGGTGATGTTTGTTGCATTTGAAATGATATGTTACCTATTTTCATCCAGATGGAGTAATGTTTCGTATAGATGTTGCATGTGATTGTTGTCGGGGCTTCAAATCTAGGTATATGACATGGCTGTTTGACCTGGGTTCAACACTAGATTTGCGAAACGGCTCCAACCCGCATATTGGAGGCCGTTTTCAATTGGTTATTGCATGTTCTAGGCTGTGATTTCTTGTTAAACCTGTTCTTTGCATGTAATAGAATGTCCTTGATACCTTGCTTTCACATGAGATTGCCTATGGGTCGAGATTGAAGGCTACGAACATGGCCCGAGGAAGCCGCTTTGGGGCAATTTGATGCAAGCTAAGTATTTGATAAAATATTGGAACCAAGCTTCGATTTTGAAAGGGTTGATTTGAGCTCGATTATTATGATGTTCATGTGCTGTGATGTTTAATGTTAGCAATATCGGTTTAGAGAATTATTATTTTAAAAAAAAAAAAAAAGTTAAAAAAAATTTTCCAAACAAAATTTCCAAAAATCCAAAAATTTTCAAAAAAAAAAAAATAAAAGTGATAGATGGTATCAAATTAAAATAAAAATGACATCCATGAAATTTTCCCAATTTTAAAAGGTCATTTTCCTAATTTAATGTTATTTTGGTATTTTATAATCATTTTTGTAAGTGATCTATTTTAAATAGATTAAAATTATTTAGAATAGTTTCATGCATTTAAAGTAATATCATGCGTATTTAAATTCCCATTTTGCTCACGGGGTCCTGTCTCGGGGCGTGATAACAAGGTCATGTAATATTATTTGCCCAACTTATATCGGGTTTTCCTTTTCCGCAATTATTTTCAAGTCATTTTAATTTCTTGGATGTTTACTTACCATATCACTTTTCATTAATTTGAGTGTGAATTTACCTTCTAAATTATGTTAGGATTAGTCTAGAATTAAAAAAAAAAAAACTACAAAAACATTTGCATAGACACTTAGTAGTTTTATAAGGATTGTAATTGGTAATCAAGATTGCATGGCCATTTAGATAAACAACCTTGCAAGTTAATGGTACCGCAAGGGTGCTAATAGAAACATTGGCGTAATTAAGTCTCCGTTCCTAAGAATCTCTGGTTGCGTAGGAATAGACAACACTCCGCGTCTCAATTGGTTTCTAGCCAACCCCAATAGGCTAGTGGCGACTCTTAGAATTACATAGGTTGTTAAGAACTAAAAAAACCAAAATCCAACGTCGCGCAAGGTATGGGCTTGGGAGAGCCCGCGCCTAATTTAGGGCCGTTCGTCCGCCTCTTTAGGCAAATACCCCTAAACCTTTCTTCCTTTTCCCCGGATGTAAAAAGAGAGGTCGTGACAAACCTGTATTATCGAAACACATTAATATTTAGCTCAATTAAGAAAAACCCACTCCCACACCATTTAATCCACCTTAAGTTTTTCATATATATACATTAAATTAAAAAAAGTAAATTAAATAATAAAAAATTAGCAAATAAAATTAAAAAAATGTGAAAAACCTTAAACTAAATATTTTTGAAAAGTTCTTGATAAGGAAAAGTTTGATTAGGTAATGATTGATATGAAAATAATATTTACTTATAATAAATCTTCTTGGATGTGAGAACACATAATTTCTTAATTGTGATTTACCAAATTAAAAATTACATTATGATATTTAGAATTTCTATTTTAATATTGATTGAATTTCGATCTAAACAATATTGAGCTTTCTCTAAAAGTACTTCTCCGGTATGTATACAGGTATCTGTATACCACAATATATATATATATTTTTAAATTTGATTTTTTATTATTTATTTTCTCTGCTTTTTTTTTTTTTCATTATATTTCTTCTCTTTTCTTTATTTTTCTCTTTTCTTTCTTCTTCCCCCTTGTTCCTCCGCCGATGGGGATTGGCCCAAGCTCACTAGCCCAAGCTCCATCGTAGTTGGCAAGCTCACGACTTCCCAGATCTGAGCGAGTTCCAGCTCCTTTGGGGCCGGCGAGCTCGTTGCTCACTCGATCCTAGCAAGGAAGAGCTAACCTATGGCCATCGCTAGCCTCCCCATCGCTATCTCCACCACCGTGCACTCGAGCACCCAAGCGTCCGAGGGCAAGCTTAGAAATTGGGAGGGGGACGGATGGCGGTGGAGCTAGGTGGAGACGGTAGAAGTGGTGGTCGAAGTGAAGAGGTTGATGCCGTAAGCAGTATTGTGAAGGAGGAGTTCCTTTAGGTAGGGGAGAAGAAAGAAAAGAGAGGATTGACATCGGTGACCAATATTTGACCTAAATAAAACCCATTTTATTTGGACTTTTTTTTTAAATCCATCTGTGATCTATATATCTATTTTAAGATGAGTCATATATGACCCACTTTCATCAATGTGAGTTAAAATATAGGTCTCTCACCCATTTCGATAGCCCTACCTATAATCCGTTACCATCGATCATCTTACAAATTTTCTTAGTTGTCTCGGAATATAGTAGTTGTGTTATCTTTTGTATGCTAGAATTGAAAAAGTTCATTTCTTTTATGACGATGGAATTGCTTCATTTTTTTCTCAACCATCTAAACGACCATTTCTTTCTTTTGGAAAAATATTTAGCTGTTTATGTTGTTCCTATTACCATGGCTTTTCAAATACTGATTAATAAGTTGAAGTTAGCTCCATCGCGCCTGTTTTGTAAGATTTGTTCTAGTTTTGGAAGGCCTTTTGGTGATACTGAGAGTCGAGTTCTTTTGACTTTATTTTCCTAATTTTCAAACGAACGAAGAACATCAACAACGCCAACTTTCTTGCGTTTCCCGAAAGGAAAAGTGGAATCCCCCCTTCCTTCAAGTTATATAACTTCGGGGGGTCAATGCACGACACGCGTCCTCTCCACCTATATAAAACACCCCATCTTCTTCCAAAAAACCATCTCATAAATTTACAAGGTCGTCCACGTAGAAATCGTCCTAAAGTTCAGCCCTTTGTAGCTAAATATTAAAACATCACGAGACATCACGGATAAGCGCGAGCGGTACGAGCGCGTGTTCAGCCACTTCGACGGGGACAAGGACGGCAAGATATGCCCCACGGAGCTGCGGCAACACGTGGCCACCGTCGGCGTCGGCAGGGACATCTCGCTGGCGTAGGTGGATGCGACGTGAAGGAGGCGTTCCGGATGTACGAGGTGGACGGCGGTTGGGGTGCATCACGCCCAAGAGCCCTGAACAGGATACTGAGCTGGCTCGGCCAGTCCCAGATCCTCGACGGATGCAAGGCGATGATTTGCCAGGGTCGATCTCAACGTTGGCGGCGATTTCGGGTCTCGTGTGCTCGCCCTTTTGATTTTTCCTCTGCTTTTGGCATATCATTATTTCAAAAAGATGGATAACATCTGATTAGGCTTTGAGGCAGGCGAATTCCAGCTAGTTTCGAAGTCATCATTGTTGGCGCATTACCCCTCTTGGAAAAAGGGGGCGAGGGAGACCAAAGCAAAACGTTTCGGTGGGACTTATGAGCATTTCAACTTCCGCAGCAGCAAAACCAAAACCTTTTGCTCTTTTCTCTGGACGAGCTCAAGAAACTCTTCTGTGAAATAAAGCCTTGAAGAAAGGTGTCAGCCTTTGGACCACTTAGGACGCGTTTGATAACGTTTCCGTTCAAAAAATTGTTCCCCGAAACAGAAATAGTTTTTTTCTATTTTTGTTCCTAGAACAATTTTTTAACAGAAGAGGGTGTTTGGTAACAATACAAAATTTTTGTTCCTGAAATAGAAAAAGAACATAAACACATTTGATAAATTTATATAATTTTTTTAATTTCTTTTTCTTCTTTTTCTTCTTTTTTTCTTTTTCTTCATTTTGGCCGGTCGCCGGCCTCGGTCATGGCCGGTAGCGATGGCCCGGCGGCTGGGCGAGCTCGACCTCTCGTCGGGGGCCGGCGACGCTCCGACAAGGTTGTCAGCCCTTGACGACCGGTCGTCGGCCATGACCGAGGCTGGCGACCGGCCAAAAAGAAGATGAACAGAAAAAGAAGGAAAAATGGGAGAGAAATTGTTTCTCAAAAGTATTCTCGGGAACAAGAAATAAGTTTTTATTGTTTCTTATTTCTGTTCCAAATTTGTTCTTTGGAACAGAAACAAATCTCGGAAACAAAAACGTAAACAAACACGTTTTGTTCTTTTTTTGTTTCGGGAAACAAAAGAACAGAAATTGTGTTCATGACAACAAAAAGAACACAAACAAATAGGCCATAAAGGTATGCCCACTATAATCGTGCATTGGGTTCTTTTTCTATTTCTGTATCATTGGGAATGTCAAAGAAAATATGGAAAACATCTGTTTGCTAAACTTTTGATGGATCCGAGCAGATATTGAGGGACTTTTTAAAAGGATTTTATGAAACTATAAAGTGCAAACCAGCCGCCTCGGTCTCCCCCATCCCTCTCTCTGTCTCTTCCATATTATGACAAAGTTTCACATGCATATATAACTAGCGATCTATATGTAACGAAAAGAGAACCTGCCTAAGCTGCTTGCTGCGTGCTGAAGATAGTGCCTGGATTGCATGGGAATACATCTTCCTCACGTCAGAAACCTTTTTTTTTTTTTTTTTCAGTCCTACACTAATCCTACTCTAACACTCACTCTCAGACTTTTGCCCTGCCTCCTTGCAGGGCGTGGGAGTCGAAACCCACTCATGAAATGAAATCTTCCTCACCCCAATCCCCCCTGAGAAGGTAGGGATTTGAACCCCCAACCTCCCCCTTCCAAGATGGAAGGGTGGCCACTGGGGCGAACCCCCAGTGGTTACGTCAGAAACCTTGAACCTGGAAAATTCTCCCTTAAGAGTATGTAAAAAACTCTCTAAAAAAATTGGCACTACTTGAATGCTGTACAAGTATATTCTCCCATCTTCAAAGGAGCACATCGCTGCTACCTCTGCTCTGATAAGCTTTGAGGAGACGAAGTAACAGTTCTTCGTTATCTGGGTTAAAGTCAGCTGCTTTCTCCAGTATACCAATCTTCTTTTCTAGAGTTTGCAAGCGAGCACCTTTCTGTGGCTGCCTACTTACTGCAAATTCTAGCCAACTTTGTCATCCTATTAAACTCCCGAGTTTTGCGAAGCACCTCATCTTCCCAACCTTCGTAGAGCATAAAGGTTTCAACCCTGAACCACCATCCTTACATACATTTGGTTAAACTTTTCCGGTGGTCTTTCATCCTCCAAAGCCCAACTGTTTTGAATGAGCTTTCAAGTGAAAGTCAATATTGAGAAAACTGAAAGCCTAATGCTACTAAGAATTAGCGCTTTCAGCCCAAAATTATGCCTACCAATTCTTCAAATTTTCAATTTCGTCCCTTGTTACGTATTTTATTTTATTTTTTTTAAAGAAAAGGGACAAAGCCCCTTGCTGGACCGGCAAAGGACTATAGTCACTGATGATCTAGATCTAGCGCCAACAGTCGTCGAATGAGGTCTCCCAAGGTGGCAAGGGTCCCGCGACCTAGGTAGCGTGCAACCTAGGCGACCACCACCTGGGTCTCACGGCCTTAGGCAGCCCTCACCTAGGTCTCACGAGGGTCGTGCGACAACACCTATGCTAGATCTGGTTCACCGGCAGTCATAGCCCTTCGCCGGTCCGGCAAAGGGTCTTGTCCCTTTTAAAAAAAAAAATCCAAAGCCCATTGCAAAAGTGTTTTCCCAAATGCAACTTGAACTCAAAGTCCATTTGTAAAGAGTTTTTAACAAACACAATTTGCATTGTCCCAAATAATTTTGGCTTTCAACATTTATATTACACTCAAAATTCATTTGCCAAGCTAAACCAAACGTACGTTTACTGTCCCCTTGAAGTTTTGGGCTCGTGGATTTCGTCGGTGCCAAAATAAGACGCCAAGGCTGAATACTCTGGATACCAGTATCTTCCAGCAGATATTAGTTTACCGTCCAGGGCATCTACATCTACATCACGAACCCTTCTGCTGATACAACATTCTAAACTCAATGCCGACTCAACCGTCTCGACAGTGGGCGCTATAACATAATGATGTTAATTATTCCTAACTGCAGCAAATTTATTATTATTATTATTATTTTTCATATATTGAAAAGGCATGAAACTACAACAGCTATGTCAAATTTTAAAGCAAAATTAACAAACACGACACGTAAGTGAAACATATGTGAGATACATAGGTAAAAGTCAACAAGTATAAATTTTTATGGTGCATAAAAGCCAGGGGGGGCAAGTGCCCCACTGATAACATTGAGGTGCCGTCCCTGTTTCTAAGACCAAACCACAAACGAAATTATGCACCATACTTTTCAATGGAACAATAGCAAGCAACAAAGTTGAACGGACAAATAAATTGTGATTAAGACCTAAAAGTATTTTTAACTGATTAAAGGAAAGTGGAGTACCATCTGCATCGCTTTCAATAAGAAAGTATATCCCCCCAAACAAGTATCACGAGTTTTAGGTTTGGCAACTTTGACTGATACTCCTTCAGCAACTATTGTTGGAGGGTGGTTGATTGGAAATGGACATTGCGGCTATTCAAATGAGATGCATATATAGAATATTTTGTTGAGGAAAACCAGGTCCAATCAAAGCTAAAATGGAATAAACTTACGAAGTGTAGCTAGGTATCTCATTCAAGACATTTTTTCCTGCAAGATACTAGAATAAAGCATCAATCAGATAACTGTAGAAACAATTCTGATTGGCAATTCATCTAAGATATGTTGAGTATTGATAAAGATTATCTAGCCCATATCCTATTCCAGTGGCACTTGTGTAATTTAATAAATGCAGACCAGTTTTCAAATCTGGTTTACATCTGACTGCCTACGTCCCAACAAAAGATTTTGTATTATTCAAATACAGCGATGCTCCATGCCAAAAGAAAGAAAATGCACTTAAGCAAGAAAGGTCGGAAGAAAATTAAAGCCTTCGTTTTCCCAAAGAAAATCGTATGTAATTAATGACCATACTCATATTTCACAGGACTGAGGGATTGGAAAACAAAAAAAAAAAGAAAAGAAGAAAATCAGTCCCGGGTCAGGATGAAAAGTGATATCTGAAAGCCCTCAGCACTCAGTGACATTATATATGTGCTTAATAATCCAGACGCGGTGAAGCCTCATTTCCCTCCCAAAAACGTATTACACCACTCTACAAAACTCAACCAGTTCCCTAATAGCCATGCGAATAACCTTTAAAATCAATCCAGAAAGCACATAAAAGAAAGAAGGAGAGGGAGGAAAGAAACTTTAATAATTATTAACAGAACAAAAATTGACTTTGAAAAAGAAGAAATTCCCTTAAAAGGCAGAATCTGCTCCACCAATCCCACAGAACACTGCAATTTTGTACCTTGAATCAACACCTAAAACCTTCCACCTTTCAAAACACTAGCCACCAAACAGCTAGCTACGTAAACCAAAGAACTAGAGGTGGATTTGTCTTACCAATAACAGATAATGCTAGGAAAACTATAGACCATGAGAAATATGTGAACACATACATGAGACAGATCAGGATTAGTGGAACTATTTTGAAGGGAATGCCCAGTAGGTTTGTCAAATTAAATCCATAAAGAAAATGAAAAATCATCAGTTATAATGTCTAACTAGATTGCCAAGTGACAAGCAGAAAGTAGCCCTGGGAGATGTTGAATATAATTTTACCTCAAGCCAGCTACTATGCACGAAATGTTTCTTGGCCACAACTGCATCAAGCAAAATATCCTCGACTTGCACAAGTTGATCGACAAGGACATGTGTGCATTCTCCACAATTCTCAGTCACCAGACCAACTCGAAAAATAGTTAGCCATGAGGCTATAACTCTATATGAAATACCGTTGTAACCAATTAAACATCTCATTATAGTCAAAAACCCTTCTATTTTAAATCAACGTAGCATAAGGCAAAAAACCATCTATATAAGCAATTTCTAAAGTCCGAACCATATGTGGAATGAAAGAAAGGTCCCTCTTATGGATAGATCAAATCTACGTAAAGAGAAGCGGAACCGGTAAATTATCTATTAGGCAGAGGCACCTAAGAAGCCTGTACATGGATATAAACTGAAAAGGGCCACTTTCTCGCCTAAGAATCTGAATATATGAAAAGTGCAGCCACAGAATCAGAAGGCAGTGGGACTCTCAAATCTTCAAAACTCAAACAATATTTTTATGAGTTCCCTATGAATTCACCAGCCAGTTAGGTACTTCAGTAACTGCTGGAGCTTCAGTGCTATTTGTTCAGTGCGGATGTGCACCAACAGAAACACAGCACACTGACAGAAAGGGACCACCCAAGAATGCTAGGTTCACACTATTTCTCAAGCCGATAATATGAAGCTATCCCGAGTACAAACACATCCAAGAAAATCATAACAGAAAAGAAAAGATAGAAAGACCTAGCATTTCGACTTCTGCAAGTTACTAAGTTGATGAAATGGCATCTCACTATTCACGACTTCATTGCTGCATTACATTCCCTTGCAGCTAAAATTATGCATGGATTCTGCCCACAAACAAAAGCAATAGACTACAACTCTAAATGCACAGCAGATACTTTTTATCACACCTCAACCTTTTGCCACTTCAAAAGAAGATAATAAAAGCATCCAAAAGAAATTATAACATTCATTTATTCAGAAAGAAAATCCATATCACGCACAAGCCTACGCCTACATCATAAGGCAAGCCAACTAGCTTATGGGATTTAATAAGAAAAAGAAAACTGACCAATTGTGGATACTTTTCTTCGAGACTATGAAATGACGAGGGTGAATCCATGCGGATGACATAAAATACAAGGGGGACAAAACTAAATCTGCCAGATTTCAAAAGGCATAATCAGGTAAATGTTCATGAAACTTTCAATGCCAACGCCAATCTTGACCTTTCAAACACTAATCCTTAATCTTAATGTAAAAGATTATGCAAAATAGAAGGCTACTCATTAGAAATGTTAATGGACCAAATTTTCTTACAGGCAAACAAGAATGAAGTTACCTGTAGGTTGCATTACCAGTTCCAAAAGAAACCAAATCGCCATCTTTTAAACTGGCTTCCTTGTTAGGGAAACTCATGAACCTTTTCTTGGGATCCAAGATATTTGTTGATAAATGTACCATATTTCAAGCAACCTCTAATCAGGACCTTGGCAGAAGAGGTGGAAGACTCGATTGGCAAGGGACCCCCGTTAGTCATTGCAGCGACAGTTATCTCTGCATGAATCATCGATACTCCCTTCTCTTTGTAGAAAATTATGTCGCAACCTGTAATTACAGCAAGGGGTAAAAATCATGACCCCGTAACTCAGAGACAGCCAACAAACATCGAAGATAGGATTTCCAGTGCCAAAGTTCAGACAGCGATGCTTATATACACGCAAGGTTGTGACTGTTACGCAGCTAAGCTGAAAGTAAGTTCTTGTTTCTCGACAAACAGAATGGTACCCCTTGAGAAACCGGCGCGCGTATGCAGATCGCACCCAAGATGAATCGAAACCAAACCAACATACCCGGAGGCTTCTATAATTCATATTATCTGCTCATATCTCCAGCGAAACTAGCAATTCCATCACCTTTCAATGGGCCCTATTCCCCATTGAGATGGGAAACGCTTCTATAATTGTTCCCTCACCCTCCGGCTCCAAGCTTCTTGTGGTGAAGAATTCTGAGACTGATTCTCCAACTCAATTTGAAATCTGGGGTTCGTCTCAGTTGGAGAAGGAATTCTGTGTTCCCCAATCTGTCCACGGTTCTGTGTTTACTGATGATTGGTAATAAACCATATCAGTCTCAAGCTCCAATGAATCTGTTGTATAATGTCAGTAGAAAATTGAAATGATCTCAGAATGAATAGGTTCAAGGGGATATCATGGAGCCATGATGAATCTCTCATTGCTTATGTTGCCGAAGAGCCAGCTGCTTCCAAGCCCAACTTCAACAGTTCTGGCTATACAAAGGATAACTCAAATGAAAAAGGTCGTTGCAGCTGGAAAGGTCAAGGTGACTTTGAAGAGGAGTGGGGGAAACATACGCAGGAAAAAGGAAGCCAACTCTCTTTGTTGTCAATACTAAGAGGTCCCATTACGCAGTTTTAAAATACTCTGCTCACTGGCAGAAGTTTGAAATTGCAACTTTAAGATCTGAATTCGCTGGATGTGTGCAGTGGAGAGGTACGAGCTGTTCGAGGAATCACGAGCTCTCTAAGTGCCGGCCAGGTCATATGGGCACCATCAGTTAAAGACACGAATGAATATACGGTTTTTGTTGGGTGTTCATCAAATCTTAGGAAGTTTGGCATCAAGTATTGCAACAACAGGCCTTGTGCAATATATGCGGTTAAAAACCCATTCCATCAATCCTGCTCTTGCAAAATTTTTTCTTTATTTGACTATTATTGTTATGACTTTTAAATGTGATTTTAAGAATTTTAAAACATCATCCAATTTTGTAGAGCTGATGCTGGTGTAGATTCTCCTTTGTGTAATTTAACTCAGAGCATCAGCAGTGCTTTCTTTCCCCGTTTCAGGTATGCTCCTCTTGGCTCTTAGGATATGTTCTTCATTTGTTATTCGTTTGGGTTTATCATGTAATATTATTTTACAAAGAATGCCCACAATATTCACTTAATGGTCTCCGTCTGACTCCAGTGATGCTTACCTTCCTTGCAGATCACACCATTACCTGGTGCCTGGCCACAAAAACCTGGATCTGCTACTTTTCCTTTCTTTGGGGTTCAGGTCTCTAAACTCTTTCATTCCCATTGACTTTTGAACAACTTAAGAGCCTTTCATAAGGTGTCTCTCCGACTAATTTCCACATTTGTTTTGTGCAGCCTGTCATAGTGGATAAAAAGGTTTGAAATTGAAGGCGAGTGTAGTGGATACATGTGCTTAAAAGTTCCTGGCCTGGGGCATTTCGTACAGTCTACGGTGATCATGAGCGATACGAAACAACATACTTCAAACCATTCCCAGGATACTATTTTATTGGTGATGGCTGCAACAGGTTAGTTGATACAACTGTTAAATTATTGCTTGAGTTACTTGCTTCTCAAGATCTTCTCTTTTGGTCATTCAAACATTTTTTATGTGCTCATACGATGTGGCTTTGTTTTTGTTGAGAAACTTCCAAAGACCAATTATTTTCCTTCTTAAAGCACCCAGTGCCTTGAATTGTGGACTAGTTATCTGATGATGCTTCACTTGCCTCTGCAGTGGACACCGGATTGGAACAGCAGAAGTCGAATCTGCTCTTGTCTCACATCCCAAATGTGCGGAAGCTGCCGTTGTTGGTGTTGAGCATGAGGTACTTTAGAGAGGAGTAAATTGATGATAAAATTTTCATTGCACTTGCTTTAAATGCTAACAAATCAACAAATCATGTTTTTGTCTCTAGGTGAAAGGACGAGCCATTTATGCCTTGGTCACTCTGGTGGAAGGTGAACCTTATAGCAAAGAACTGAGAAAAGGCCTCATACTCACCGTGAGGAAACAGGTTTGCATCCCATTAACAGTCATTTCTTTATTTGTAAACTAATTGCTCTTGCTTTCTTAAACTCCCCAAAGTGACTTATATTTGTCCTCTGACAACATGCAAGTTCTTGACAGAGTAACCTCTTAATGTGATGATAATTGTGATTGATCTGATTTTCTTTCCACATGCTAGTCCCACTCAAAACAGATATTGTTGAGCCGCTTGTTTGCTTACTCCTCTGAATCTGTCCTTGGGCTTTGCAAACATTGCGTAATCCCTTTCGTAACCATGGGGCGCTATGCTTAAGATCTCACTCATACTTCTCATTTGATTATTAGATGCCTCTAATTTCTTATTGATTCCCTGGTGACATCTAATGATTTTGATCTTAGCTATCTGAAAGTTATTTGCATATTCTGATTAACAATGAACATATTCATCACATGGAGCTCTATCTCCCTTTACTTACATGAGATGTGTAACGAGAATGATCAAACAGTGGGACACATGCTAAATGGGCTCTTTTGGCTGATGGATGACGATGAACTCACCGCATCTAACACTTCGCCGACATCTTTTCTTTTTGGTTTCTCCCTTTCTTCCGAGCTAAAGAAAACTATGTTATCAGTAGGATCTGTAATCCTCACATAACATTTACTACAGTAGCAAATATAGGGCCCTGTTGATGATGTGTAATGAGAATGATCAAACCAATATCGCTATTCCTCTGCTTTAGGCTTGTCTGAGTAGGTTTACGTAAGGCATTATCTAGGCTACAGTTTGAAAATCGATAATATCCTGAGATATTTGGAGAATCTTTGTCTCAATTATGTGACTTTTTCGATTTAACCACATTGCTGATAGATGTGGATATACTTATCCTTCAATTCTTCTGGTTCTTGCAGGCAAGGTGGAGGATACAAGTAAAGTTCAAACGCTGCTCTTTATCGCTACTTTACCAGACTGGGTGAAGGGTCTATGTAACTCAATCTGGCAAAATTGTTTTGTTGTTCTGAATTTGTATCTTGGTTGTCAATGTTTTCTTGTAGTTTTTCAATAGATTTGTATATGATTCAAAAAAATCATGCTATTTGTGGTTAGAGGAAAAACAATTGTGCTGTCATTAGTTGTTAGACTGGTGTTGTATGTCCATGCCAAGGCATATGCCTTGACTTCTTTTTCGTTGCTTAAGCAAAGCTCCTGTTGATGATGTGCAATTGAATGCTCTCTTGATTAATCCTACTCATCATTTGCTCAGGAGATTGTTTTTCACTTGCAGGAGTTCACAATTGAATATTGCTTTTTGGATTATTTCAATCAAGCATAAAATGATAGGGAACTCACAGCCTGAGGACAACTTTGACAGTGTCATGTCACCATAACATAAATGAGTATCATATGGGCAAGTTCCTGCTTTAAAATTTTCAACCCAACTTCAATATCTAACTGGGCTGATGATGATTTGCAATAGATTTTATCCTTCTCTTAGGTCCACCGGTGAACGAACTAAAATCCAATTAGGTAGAGAACATTTTTCCACACCTAAAATGCATTGATTGTCATTGTTGGGTGAGCTAGATTACACCATATTCCACCCAAAATTTTGAGACCCACAAATACTACACAACTCAAAACGCCAGAGGAAGGCTAATGATGAAAAACCACCCTTTATCCTCAAAATGCTCTCCAAAAAGAGTGTACTGGGAAGGCTGGATAAAGGACTCTTTTGTGATGAAGTCGCCAGTTTATAGTGAGCCAAATTAACAAAGGACGCATTGCCCGAACTTTTATGCTGTATTGGTTTCCAGAAAATTAGTAGTCGGTGACATTTTTAATTCATGAACCTTCAATCAACAGAGCTAAAGTTAGGCTTAATCTGCTAGTAATTAATACCAATAACTCTCGACGATGAAAGGCATCTTACTGTGTATTGTAATACCAATTAAGTTGTTGAGAACCATTCCTCAGTAGGCTTGCTTTCCCAGTCATAGAGCCACACCACTGTATAGTGGAGGAGATATCGAACTGAAACAGCAAAAAAAAAAAAAAAAAAATTGACGACGGCTTTTAAGAAGAATGACTTCTACCCCTTTAGAAACATAATTAAGTCCCCATCACAAGAATCTTGAGTGTTCTATAGGTTCTCAAACTTATGCAAGTGCAGCTGTATACAAGCAGGACATGCACACACCTAACCACATTCGCACACGAACATGCATGCCCTATATATAGCAACAAATCAAAGCAAAGGTGTTCACGCGCCCCATATAGCAACAAATAAAAGCTAGGTTTACACCGATGGCCATTATCTCTCCATAAACACATGCAGAGCATTTCACTTGCTCAGTCGTTTGTCTAACAGCAAGAGTAGCATCTGTGAAATAGCCACCTGCAAATCACATAATCTGGACAACCATCTCTAGGAACAGGTACAACCATCTCTAGGAACAGTAACAATGAAGCAGATCACTAATAAAGGTGCCATTCAATTCTCAGGCAACAAAGAATTCTAAAAAAAAAGGTTCTGGCTTGTTGGCTACAGGTCTAAGTACATCTTCAAAAGCAACAAGAGCATCTATATTTTGATCTTCATAGTTGATAAAGCTAAAAAGTACATAGAAAAATGTAATGTGAAGTTGCAATCGACGCCCAGAGCTTGAAGTTACTTCCAGCCCCAATAGTAAGTTGCTCGAACTCAACAAATAATAGAAGACCTGTCAATAACACTTCAAGTTTTCGGCTTCTTTGGTGCTCCCAAGTTACTAGGCTCAGGCTTCCGCTTTATCCCCAAGAAATGCTCAACCTAGAATACAGCTAAACATCAGAACTTATGAAGTATGAACTAAGGGCAGGTGCCTTAAAAGTCAAGACAAAAAGATTCCCTGGTAAAAGAAAACAAAAGGAAAAGAGAAGCCCTAAAACCATTTTGACAAACACAGCTTGATAAA
Organism: Eucalyptus cloeziana; assembly: GCA_014182715.1. Taxonomy (NCBI): domain Eukaryota; kingdom Viridiplantae; phylum Streptophyta; class Magnoliopsida; order Myrtales; family Myrtaceae; genus Eucalyptus; species Eucalyptus cloeziana. The sequence goes on along the minus strand of CM024641.1, from coordinate 53,641,829 downwards.
AATATCACTAAAATCGTGATGCCTAAGACCTTGCTTTTCTTCTAAAAGTCTAGCAACCTTAGTCTAAAATGCATTTGGAAGCAGAAGTACAAAAATGATCTGATGATGGCAAATACTCAGAAATTATTCCAAGTGGTGTTAAAAAGATAGCTTGGCGATGCCGCATACATAGACATAAGGCAAATTCTAAAATAAGTCACTTACAAACAATCTTTCGGTATGCATACAGTGAAAGAACAAGAAATGTTGCTCATTGACCATCCAAACAATACCAGGATTCTAAACTAAACAGCCAACTTAAACTAGTTTTGACCCAATAAGCAGCAATGCTACCCAAATCAGCAAAAGGCAGTAATCTGAAAAATCTGGAGAACAAAATAAGGGTTCCACAGTTCAGAAAGAAAATATGATTGCAAATTGTCCAGGCCAACACAGAATTAATCGAATGTATACCTTCATCAACCTCGAGGCCTGAAACAATCTTTCAGTATCTGTCAAGACAACCCTGCTTTTCTGTGATTCTCCAATCGCGACACTCTGATTTTCTGCATTGTGTAAGTATTTTCTTCTCCGATGCAGGGTCATCACTGAATCTAAAAATGACAGTGCTAATAATAAGTTGAGTGTATGCATATACCAATAGGGATAAGAATATTTGGCTTACTTCATCATAGATTCCAGTTTTCTTCTTTGTAAGCTTCATCCCTCTGTTTCTCCTCGCCAATTTCCACATTCTCAAGCATATCAAATTCTAAAGTCAAACCGCGAATTACAGCTGAAAAAAGATCTTTAGCGACAAATTGATGAAGTTCCACATTATTGGTTGATATAGCTAGAAGAATCACAGTAGCACAAAAAGAAGAAACTTCACAGTAGCACAAAAAGAAGAAACTTCACAGTAGTACAAAAAGAAGAAACTTTGGTCACCGCATCGCCATCTGTCCATGTGAAAACTTCTAAACACATCTGTAATACAGGAAGAGCCAGACCTTTGTGATTCATAAGGAAACTGTAAATGGATTAGAAGAGTGAAAAGAATCAAATATGAATATACCAATTCACACAAAGAACAGGGAATAACAAAAATCTGCTCATCATTTATACCTAACCATAGAGCTTTGTGAGTAGATGTCCAACTCCTGCAAAGAAGACGTGTCAGTGCGGTTGGCATGCCCCAATTGTTCTAGTGAAGGAAGCCCTGTATTTAATGCCGGGGAAGCTATCGTAGAGAGGAGTGCACATATTTCACGAGTTAAATCTCCAAGTAACTTCTCCTCCATAACCTCAACTTTCAAATCTGAACTAGCAACCATGCCAGTAGTATCCGGCGCCCTTGATCCGAGGAAACAGTTCGAAAACTCATGTTCCTAGCAGCCAATCATCTTTAAAAAACTTGAAATGCAACTACAGCCAAACAGTCTTCACGCACTTTTGGTTTTTATATATCAAATAACACCAATAAACTAATGTACAGATGACTCTGCCACAAACTAGAAGATTTATTTAGCTATAGGTTTTTAAGTCGAATTATCAGCTGTAGGTTTGAATGCTTGAAAAGATCAACCGGAATTTGTCTTTTACAAAACCATAGTTTTGCCCGAAGCGTGCTGATTATGCTTTTGTAGTAAGAAAGTCATATGGTTTCAGCAATTTTGTTCTGACTTCTTACTACAAGCACCCAAGCAATAAGCAAAGCACAATCTGTCCAAATAGTATAAGCAAATCATTGCAAGTAATGGTTTCGGGCAAGAAAGTATTCATTAGCATACACAGCAATAAGCAAATTCTCATTCGGCTCATCAATCAATTCTCCCAAAGATAGACAGAAGAAATTTATCAGTCGGCCCATCAATCAATTTCACCTAAGATAGACAAGAAATAAATTAGTGAATTAGGCAGCATTCAAATTAATTCGCAAATTGCATTTCCTCACAAGTGTGAACCATATCTACAAATAAAAATACAAATAAAACCTTCACAAATTGCATTAACTTCTACATATAAAAAAAAAACAAATAGAACCCACTGCTGACTCGTTAAGCACGGATTACTTTTTGTCAATGTCCAAACTCTTGACTCAGGGTGCAGAACCTACGCTGCTCCTGACTTCCTCTTCATCCACTGATATATCCATCGGTACTGCTGCTGAGCCTACTGTTGAGGGGCCAGCGGCAGGTCCTGGGGCAGGGAGAGGGGCGCGCCCAAAGAGTAGATTGTTGCAAGAATAATCAGATCTTCTCTGGCGCCCGGACGGACATCCGGACCGACTTGGAAGTTCTGCAATAGGAACGACGGAGTCTGAGCCCCTTAACCATGAAATCATTCAAGAAATAACTGAAACATTCTCAGCTGGTTGAGGAAATTAACCCTCCCGGTGACCGAGATCAAACCTTGACCCATCGGAAGTGAAACCTTGCATCTTTTATTTATTTATTTTTTAAAAGTACCATTTTCAGATTAAGATTAGTTAATCTAGTGTTTGACTATTTAATTGTCGTACAAAATCCAAAATGGCTTCCACTGTGTCCACTTCATGCTGGCTTGCGGGCTTGCGGGCTTGCGGGCAATCTTGCGAAAAGATCAGTAAATAGCACGTATACCTGAAAGACTACATGAAGCAGGTATACCTAAATCCGATAAAACCGAACTGAAATGGAAGTAAGCCACAGCATTTTCTCCATAATTACGACGTGGCGGTATCTGTCGAATGATCGGAAATACCACCCACAGTCAAGGGTCGCCCGCAGTCGATTTCTTTCCATCCTTCGCGAGGCGGAGGGTGGGAAAACCTCCGATCGACCTCTATTTGTACCACGAAATTACCAACTTTTTTTTTTTAATAATCTATTAACATTTATTTGTGTTATATTAAACACGCATTTTTTTACCAACGCTTTTGAAAATTCGTTCATATTTTACAATGTTATCAATTTTTCATTTGCGGGGATTAAGTTACCCATTCTTATATTAAAACTACCAGCTGCATTCACCGGGTTAAATATCTGAGTTTTAAACAAGGTTTGTTTCAAAAAAATATCACGTTTTTTGAAAATAATTTTCAGGAAGTTTTTTTTTTTTCAAAAAAATGACCATATTTTTCGGTATTTGGTTAAAATCTAAAATTTAAGTGAAAAATATTTTTCACTATTCATTTTTTTGGCCAAAAATTCCCTACAAACTAAATTTTAATATTTTTAATAGACAAAAAGATAAATTTAATTTTTATATGTTTTTAAAAATGAACTTTTAATTATTTTATTTTTATTAAATTGAATTTTTATTTTCTTTTTCCTTTTCCTTATCCTTTCTCCTCCTTCCTCTGCCGTTGTGTGCCTCGACGATGGCCAATTGCCTATGGCCAACCCAGACACGGATCGATCGAGCCTCAAGCTCCCTAGCCTCGGTTGAGCTTGGGCGAGCTAGATCGACCAAGTTGTGAGCTCACGATTTGATCCGGGCGAGCCCGAGCTTGCCGAGGCTAGCTAGCTTGCGACTTGCCAAATTCAACGAGCTTAAGCCTTGCCCTTGTCGAATTTGGTCTTTGGCGAGGCTAAAGTTGGCCTATGGCCGACAATTGGCCAAGGAAGAAGGAAAAGAAAGGGAAGAAAAAAAAAAAATTAGAACTTAATTTTTTAAAAAAAGAAAAGAAAAAGAAAAAAAGAAAAAAAGAAAAATGTATTCGGTGAAAGAATGTGAGATGGAAGAAGTTATTGAAAATATTTTTCATTTTTCAAAAATGAAAAATATTTTCCCACTTTTGATGGTGTTTTTTCCAATAACAGAAAATGTTTTTCTTAATTAGTTCATTTTCCGTAAAACGAACGCTAGAAAATTTGGAAAACGTTCTCTCGACTTGAAAGTTATTTTCTGTGAAACCAATGAAGTCTTATCAACATCTTTTTCAATAAGTCACCCCTATTCAACTGTGGAGTTTAAATTATCGATTATAATATGAAATTATCAACTCTTATTTCACTACATACTATTCTAATTATTCAATCGTTTAAAAAATACCATCTGTTTTAATAATGTAATAATTTTTATAGGAAAAATTCAAAATAAGAGCTTGAATGGCTCTTATTTTCTCAAATAATGACCTAAACTAAACTTATTTTTCAAATAAATGAATGAAGTGGTCGAGATCAATCTCAAAGAATGACTTAAAGTAATTATGACTATTCAAATAAGGGTCTAGGCTTGTTGGCGTGTGGATTGGCGAAATATTCCGGCTAATCAAGAATATTTTGGTCCAAACTTCTTTTGTTCTTTTTCGTTTTATTAGGACAGTAGGACAAGTGTGGGTGGACTTTAGGCCCGTTTGGTTCAGCTTCCCTAAGGGGCTTTGGGGACCTAAAGTCCCTTGGAGAAAATATTTTATATTTGAGTCACTTGTGAAAGCTCATTGGGCATATATTAACATTCCTAATGCTGGAAGCCCAATGCAGCTCATGAGGTGCTTTGAGCATTCGACATTCTCCCAATGCAAGTTCCACTATTGACGCGTCACTACTGTTCATCTTCTTCCGCATGACTTCGAGTTCCCCGCTAGCCCCGCCATTGCCTTTGCCATCGACGCCTTCCTCTTCTGCGACAAATCCATCCCCTTCGATGAGCGTGAGCAGCACCGCGTTGACTCTCTGCTTCTGCACTCCAACTATTAGCAATCCATTTTCCTTTGCAGGAAATAACAGGGGATTCTGCAAGATCTTCTCCTGCTGAACTATTCACTTGAAATGAATATCACACGATTTATCGATCATGTTGATAGTAAAAGTCAAGCTCCAATGGTTCATTTACTATTCCTTTTAATGACAATAGTTGAATTCGCAATCGCATGGCAAGAATATCTGCCAACATCGCAAAGTCAAATTGTTTCGCATTACTTTTACTATTTGAGCTTTAAAAGTACCTAGGCACATCATTTTCGCATGCCTTGGGGACCAAAACTAGTCTGAAACAACGGCTCGGCTGCACTCCCCCTCTTAGATGGAGAACTTAATTTGCAAGCATGGAAGTAGAATCTAGAAAGTCACCGAGCTGGAGAATGGACCTTGCTTGAGGAGCTTCCATGCTCGGCAACAATCGAATAAAGGCTAGCCACGGTAGTAGCGACTTCCCTCAACTCTTCGTCAAGCATAGCAATTCTGTTTTCCAACTTGGCTTTGTTGGTAGAAAAGTTAGCCAATTTCTTCTTATCATCGGTTGCGGAAAAAGTAGCACTTTTGTCATCATCTCGTGTGGGGTGTATCCATTTCGGCCCGTTTGCAATCTGCGCTCAACAAGCGGTTTAAAGTAATCGATGGATCGGATAACGAGGTTCACATCATTTTCATGTTTTAGTTCATTGCCATCAGAAAAATCACCCATCTCATCTGCAGCATCTCTACTTTGCCCAAAAAGAAAGAAAATCTGCAACATCTCTCAAGAAAACAACCTGTTTTCTGGTGTCACGCTTTAGAAAACCTGAAGCTACATCCCAAAAATGTTTCTTTCTTTCTTTCTTTTTTTTTGAGTGTTTGTTCCACTAGGCCATTTTCTTGCTGTTCATTCTCATCTTTTACTGTTAAGGGACAGGCCGAGAGGGCCGACTCTTGCGGTGAAAGCTCAGGCGGTTGAAATCCAGCGTCTCACATCCTGGTCATGCATTGAGGATCCTAACCAATCTTAGATCCCACCTGGTTGCTGTTCATAATTTTCACCAGAACTTCCACTTTTACCTTGTTCTCTTGAACCTGCTCCATCTTTATTTGAACTCCAATAGTTTTCATGATCTCGAAAGAGGGTGCTTCTTACAAGCTCTGTATCATTATCCCCCTTGGAATTTGAAGCATTAGACGATGAACCATCAGAAAAACTTCTAATAACATCACCTTCGCTTTCTGCTCGAGAACCCTCTCTAATCCTATTGCTTTCATCAGGAATTCTCTCATGGAGCTTATAAGCTATTGGTTCCAACAAACTTGTGTTTTCCTTGCTGTGCAACTCTCACATGTTGGAGACCATCGATGAAAATTAATAGTCGAAGATAGTGGATAGCTTCCAGGTATGAGGTTAGACCTTTCTTAAGAAATGTGAGAAAAAGTAAACCTTGAGCATAGTTGCTTTGGCTTTTCCATGTTCACTTGCTTGATCGCAAAATGTTTTCTGGCTTGAAGTTGCTACTTCTACCGGTAGTAGTGTATCTTCTCGATTGGCAACTTGTTTGCCATCCTCTGATGTTTCTGGTTCTCTCTGCGCACCAAAACAATCCAAGAATAGTAGATGTACTGTTAACAAACGGGACTAAAAGCTAAGAACAAAATGAAGCATTTATAAAATGTGGAAACTAATTTATTGGTGATATAATATCCTCAGCCTAGTAGGACTCTGTTATGCTCACAATTACTTCAGGAAGCAAACTCCTTTCATGCTTTAAAAGTTTCATGATTCAATTGTATTTCTATAATGAGAAGAAATAGAAGACAGAATATAAGATGTGTATGAAAGAAAGTACTCTGTATATTGAGACTTCTCAGAATGATCGATTACAATCAATCAAGAGTATCCCTCTTCTTCTCTCAGCTCGTACAAATCTTACGAAGCTCTGCTACACAGAAAACATGAAAAACCTAAGAAGATGAAGAGAGAAAACCAGAGAAGATCTTAAGAACGTCCAGTTCTTCTTCTTCTTTATACCGTCTACAACACAAGGCTTTTACATTGAGTTTTCTACTTAAACTGTCTTTCAAAACTGACTTAACAACTCCAGCTACGAGATTGAATAACCGAATGATTCTTCGTGGATTGCCAGCTTAGCTTCTTCACGGATTGCCAGCTCGGTTTTTCTCTTTTGAGTTTGCTCGCTTCGCTTCACTTGTTTAGCTTATTCTTCGGCTTGTTCAGCTTCGACTCGCTTTTCTACTTTCATCAGCATCTGTAATCTTTGTTTTTGATCTTTGTTCTTTAACATCCCCCCGCAAATTGGGAATGGATAGAGAACAAATTCCCAATTTGATGCGCAGATGACAATGTGCTAGTCGTGATAGTGGTTTTGTGAAAATATCAGCAAGTTGGCAATGAGTTGGAATATATTTCACATGTAATGAACCTGAGGATACTTTTTCTCGAACGAAGTGGAAGTCTACTTCAATATGTTTGGTTCGAGCATGTAAGACATGATTAACAGTGAGAGAGATGGCTGATTTATTGTCACAGTAAAGATGAATGGGAGGGGTAAGAGAGCAACCTATGTCTCATAGTACAAAACTGATCCAAGTGAGTTCAGCTGTAGTGGATGCAAGGGCACGACACTCAGCTTCTGTAGAGGATCGAGTTAATGTTGGTTGTTTCTTTGCTGCCCAGGAGATAAGGTTGGAACCAAGGTATGTGCAGAAACCAGTTGTGGATCTTCTGGTGTCAGCACATCCAGCCCAGTGTGCATTTGCGAAGCCATAAAGATGCATAGTGCTGCGAGAATGTATGAATATTCCAAGGCCAACAGTACCTTTAACATATCTCAGAACTCTCTTTAGTCTATGAAGATCTGCAACAGTAGGTGTCTGCATTTTCTGGCACAACAAATTGGTAGCATAGGCAATGTCTGGATGGGTTAATGTGAGGTATTGGAGACCACCAACTATGCTTCAATATTTAGTTGGATTGGGTAGAAGTATAGGATCGGTGATTAAAGTATTTGATCTCAGTGAAAGAGGAGTTGAAATTGGTTTACACTCCAACATATGAGCTCGAGTGAGGAGATCAATAGCGTACTTAGTTTGGCACAGAAACAAATGTTCAGGAGTACGCTTAACTTCAATGCCAAGAAAATAATGAAGAGGACCCAGATCTTTCATATGGAATTGGAGACCGAGAGAATTAATGAGATTAGAGAGCATTTGAGGTGAACTTCCAGTTAAAACGATATCATCAACATACAGTAGTAGGAGGATTATCTCTATACCAGTATGGAAGATGAATAATGATGGATCAGTTGAGCTACAGAAGAATCCATACTCTAGTAAGAAATTGCTGAACTTATCAAACCAGGCTCGAGGGGCTTGTCGAAGTCCATAGAGAGATTTCTTGAGAAGACATACATGATTAGGTTTCTGTAATTCTCGAAACCCAGGAGGCTGTTCCATATGAACTGTTTCACTTAGTGTACCATGTAAAAAGGCATTTTTAACATCAAGCTGATGAATTTTCCATTGGTTCATCATTGCTACAGAGAGAACTATGCGAATTGTAGCATGCTTCACCACAAGGCTGAAGGTTTCTGTGAAATCATTACCTTCTTCTTGATTAAAGCCTTTAGCTACAAGTCGAGCTTTCAGTCTATCAAGACTCCCATCAGGTGCAAGTTTTGTTTTAAACACCCATTTGCAGCCAATTACATTCATGTGATCAGTTCTAGGAACTAATTCCCAAGTTTTATTCTGGTACAAAGCATCCATTTCTTGTTGCATTGCTTGACACCATCCTTTGTTTGCCAAAGCAGATTTCACTGATTTTGGTTCAATAGGAACTTGATACTCAGCTAGGCATGCATATTTAGGATTTGGTTTAACAATTCCAGATCTTAGTATGGTTTGCATAGGATGGATAGAAAGTGTACCTTGTGTATTTCCTGATACAGAACTGAGTTGATCATTTTCTGATGCAGAACTGTGTTGTGCTTGATCTGTGTTACTCTGTGGTATCAGGATAGATTCTTGACTAGGAGATACTTGTTCCTCAGTACTCGTAGATATCTGTGGAGGTTCAATATTACTTGATGCATTATCAAGAGCAGTCTGCATCTCATCATCAGGTACTATATTCATTTGTGGTATAATTGTAGGATCGATTGTACTAATCCCACTGTTCTGTACACCAGGAATTGTTTGAATTGAGCCATTATTCTGTAAGTTTCCAATAGACTTATTGACTTGTGATTGAACCTGTTCTGGAGTATTGGATCCAGGATACACCATTCCTCTTATCCATTGTTTGTACAACCTAGATCCTTGTTGATACTCATCTGTTAAAATACGAGTAAAAGGAAACACTGTCTCATCAAATACTACATGTCTACTGATATAGACATGTCCATTAGTAGGCAAGAGACATCTATAACCTTTATGTCTCTCACTGTATCCTAGAAATATGCATGTGAGAGATCTCGGATCAAGTTTGTGCCGTGTATAGGGCCTGAGACAAGGATAACAAGCAGATCCAAAGACTCGTAGGTGAGTATAATGCGTTTCGTTTATACGGTTTATAGTGAGGTGAATTCATATGTAGCTTTGTTGTAGGAAGACGATTGATTATATAGACTGATGTCATAAAGGCATCTACCCAGTATTTCAATGGTACTCTAGCATGATATAACATTGCTATACCCAATTCAACTACATGTCGATGTTTTCTCTCAGAAATACCATTTTGTTCTGGTGTATGAGGGCAGGAAATATTCTACTTAATGCCACACTGTTGCAAGTAGTTCTGAAATTTAGTGCTAGTAAACTCACCTCCTCCATCACTCTAGAATATTTTGATCTTGTAATCAAGTTGATTTTCCACTAGCTTTTGAAACATGACAAAAACATCATAAACTTCTGACTTCAGTCTCATTGGATATATCCAACTATATCGAGAAAAATCATCCACAAAAATGATATAGTAACGAAATTTCTGAACAGATTGAACTGGTGATGGTCCCCAAACATCACAATGTATCTTTTATAGGGGAGCATTAGATGTATAGTCTGAGAATGGAAAAGGCAAAGCTGAGCTCTTAGCAATCTGACAACTACTACACATGTTTTGAGCTTTTGAACTATACTGAATTAGATGTTGGCTTTGCAGAAATTTCACTGTTTTTAAACTGGTGTGAGCAAACCTTTGATGCTAGACATCTTCTCCTACTTCCTGTTGAATCTGAGTGAAGAAAACTTCTATGGCTTTAGGATCCACTTGATACAGCCCCTTGATTTTCCTTCCTAGCTTCATTGTTGTATGGTTGTGATTGTCCTTCATATACACCCCATGTTTGTCAAAATAAGAGAACATGGATAGTCATCTGTTAACTTTGATACAGATAGGAGATTCTTCTTGATTTCAGGCACTATTAAAACATCATTTAGTGGTAATATGCTTGTTTTTGTATGTAGTATTCCATTACCAACACATGAAATTGACAAACAAGATCCATCTCTTATCATAATAGTATCATTACCACTATATGTAGAATAGTTGCGAAGCATACCAGGTTCTGCAGTAATGTGGGATGTAGCTCCTGTGTCTGGGTACCATTCTGTTCCATAAGGTTCTTCAATACGCATAGCTGCCAAAGCAGTTGGTATTTCATCTACTTGATATGAATTATCAAAGCGATACCAACATCGAAGTGCTGTATGTCCTGGTCTTTTACAAATCTGACATTCCAGAGGACCATTATTCATTGGCTTTGTGTTCTGCACATGCTTATTACCATTTGAACTTTGTGGTGGATATGACCTAACACCTTGATACCTCTGAGAAGGATTTGTATATGGTCTAAATCTCTGTCCATTGTTAGACCAGTTATCCTTAGTAACCTGATCTTGTTGTGTTAGATTCAGGTTATTCATTCGATATGGTTGATTCCTTCCTGTTCCAGTAAAGTCATTTCCACTATCTCTTCTATGAAAGGACTGTCCTCTGTCATAGTTATACCCTCCTCGAGTATTTTCTCTTTGGTTCCTGGGATTGAACTTTTGCAGGCCTGTTCCAGTCTTTCTTTGTCCATAATATGCTAGGTTATTATTATATTGATTCACAGAATATGTTTGTAGTCTAGTCTCAAATCTCTCAAGTTGAGAGATAACCTCATCATATTCTGGTTGAGGTTTGAGACAGTACATGGCTGTTCTAAAACTTTCATATTCTGATCCTAACCCTTCAAGAATGCCAAACATCCTAGTTATATCATCAACAGGTTTTCCAATGGCATTTAGTTGATCACAAATAGTTTTGAATTCTCGAAGATATTCACTCAATGGTCTATCTCTTTTCCTACAAACTTGTAACTTTCCTCTTAATTCAAATTCCTTTGCTACAGACTTCTGTGTAAAGCGATTTATAAGAGTCTGCCATACCTCGAATGTAGTCTCTAAGCCAATTATCAGACTTAGAATATTCTCAGATACTGCTCCACTTATCCAGGATGAGATCAGTTGATCAGTCTTTATCCAATCTAGATGATCAGGGTTCATCATTTGTGTTTGACTCCCTTCAACCTCAGCTTGTATCATTTGAGCTGGTGGTGATGTTTCACCATTAATAAAGCCAATCAGATCTTGACTCTTCAGGAACCTATGAAATTGAGCTTGCCATAGTAGAAAATTCTCTTCTGTCAACTTGATTGTAACAAAATTAGCTATATTCACATGGATTGGATAACATTCTAAGATCTAGAAACTTTGAAGATATGACAGAACAATCAAGTAACCTTCGAAGATCAGCTTTCTGATGATCAACAAGATCTTGACAATCAAGTAACCTTCGAAGATAAGCTTTCTGACGATTAACAAGATCTTGATGTTGTCTTGATTATGCAATCTTTATAAGATGTGTATAAAAAGAAACAGAAGGCAGAATATAAGATGTGTATGAAAGAAAGAACTCTGTATATTGAGACTTCTCAGAATGATCGATTACAACAATCAAGAGTATCCCTCTTCTTCTCTCAGCTTATACAATCTTACAAAGCTCTGCTACACAGAAAACATGAAAAACCTGAGAAGATGGAGAGAGAAAACCAGAGAAGATCTTAAGAACATCAAGTTCATCTACTTCTTTACAATCTGCTTAATGAGGCTTTTACATTGAGTTTTCTACTTAAACTATCTTTCAAAACTGACTTAACAACTTCAGTTACGAGATTAAATAACCGAATGATTCTTCGTGGATTGCCAGCTCAACTTCTTCACGGATTGCCAGCTCATCTTTTCTCTATTTGAGTTTGCTCTGCTTTTGCTTCAGCTTATTTAGCTTCTGACTTTGCTTCAGCTTATTCAACTTCTGACTCTGCTTTTCTACTTTCATCAGCATCTGTAATCTTTGTTTTTGATCTTTGTTCTTTAACATGTAACAGGTTTTAAAATTTGAATACACTTTTTCAAGATTTTAAGACTCAATCGCACTTTTGTGACAAGTTTTAGTACTTCTAGTATGATTATCCATTTTTCCTTTTGCACATAAAGTGATCTGCTGATGAAGTATAAACAGCGAGACGATTTGGCTGGAGCAAAAGAGTGGGGATGAAAACAAAGGCGATGAGCAATGCGATGGTTGAAGTGAAGTTTTCGAAGGAAGCTCCGTTTGTCTTGCTCGGCAAAGCAATGGAGCAGTAAAGATATTACCGGGCCGCTCCAATCTAATCTAATCACTTCATAATATCTCTCTCGGTCAGCATCGCCAGCCTTTTTAACCAAATAGCTTCTTTCCTAACCAGTTGAACTCGTTATCCTTTGAATAATCGGTTAGCATTTAGTTAGGTTACTGAGGTTCCTTTTTCAGTCAAGTTATTGATTTTCTTTCGAAAAAGTTTCAATCACGTAAGGTGCTCGAAAAATTATAGATATAATAATATTGTTCCCGATTGATAGGCGAGAAGAATGCTGCATCTCACGTAAGTAAATGGCATTGCCATTTTTCGGATGAGTAAAAAATAAATTAATCTAATAATTTTAAATATTGTTAATGATTGACAGTAATCTCATAGCATATGTACATCGTTGCCTCCTTCTATTACCGGGGATTTTGGATTATGATAAATTCGGACTTTGGTCCATTTGGTTTAGCTTTAGGGAAATGACTTTAAAAAAATGCAAATGCCTTTGGGGTAAAGGATTTTCTAAAATGATATTCCATTTGGTAAATTGCAACATTAAATAGCATTGAAAAATCTTTCCGTTTTGTACATTCTACAATTGCATTCGTTGTCCTGATCTGGCATGCTTTTAAGTAGTGAAACCTCGGCAAATCAATACCTATGATCGGCCTTCCGACCGTTCATCTGGTTTCCGGGCTCATGGTAATCAAGCAGATCGACAGATCGACGAGGAAAGTTTTTGAGATCTCGTACATCTCTTTGGGCTTCTCTGCAATGATGGCGTACCCCCTGAATCTTTTATGACCACCCGTGCAATTTATGTTCCACATGCCCGTTCAACGCATGTGAATCCATAATCATGCGGTCATGGTCTTGCAAACGGCCGATGTATGCTGAACTGTGTTTTCGTGCCATATATGTATGGACTCGTCCCTTGTAAACCGGTCGCTCCACGCCCACTCTCGATTCCCTTTCTAGAAGTGCTCGTATGATGAAGTGGAATGAAGTAGTCATTTTAAAAGGGCAAGTGATTTTTGTACTTTTTGGCTCATCACAACGGCCATTACTAAGATTGATAATTTCATTTGTCATGCTTGGAAACATTTCTAGACACCTAACCATTGGGAAAAGTGTCAAAAAAAGTCTTAAATCAACAATATTGATGCCAATTTAATCATTAAAATGATGCCAAATTGGTCACAAATCTTTTAATGATACAAATTTAATCCTATTGATGTCAATTCAGTCTTAAACTTATTAATGATGTCAATTTAGCCCTAAATCTTTTAAATCAATATCAACTTAATTCTAAACCTTTTAATTCATTATCAATTTAATATTTTCAGCTAATTTTGGCCGGATTTTACTAACCTACCAAAAATATTTTGATAATATTTTATTAAATTTTCAATTTTTTTTAAAAAAAATTTCTGATTTTTTTTTTCTTTTTTCTTTCTTATGTGGACAAATTTTGCTTACGCGGCACTGCCGATCCAGTCTCTCTTGCGTGTTGGCAATAGCGTGGCATACAAGAAACTTCATACACGAAGGTATCAATCAATAAAGTTCAAATCAGAGCTGAGCTCAGCTCAGGCCATTGATATAAACACAAACAGTATTCACAACAACCATTGTTCAAAAGAGAAGAAACTGCAACTTAACATCGGAAATAAAAAGAGACTGAATCTGATAGCCCAGCCTCGTTCTCCAGGTTTCCAATTCCATGGTATTACGGCCGCTCTGTCCATAAACCCACGCAAAATGAAAGTCTGAGGGCAGAATAACGGCAGAGCGTTAGACAAACTTGAGATGTACACGGGCATCGAAATGCATTTTGATTGATTGAGGACGAGGAGGAGTGCGATTAGATAGAGAAATTGCAAAGAATCCACAAGGAATAAGAACTTAAAAAGATAAAATCCTTTCTTTCTTCTGAAACTTGATCGGAGCAACAATTCGGAAATCTTATAAACAGATAGTCTGCGGCTAACAATGAATGAAGGGATCGCCCAAGGTGATATTCAATCGACAAAAATGCCATCTCATCCAAAACCATATTTGGACGCTAAAAAAGAAATAGATAAAATATAAAGGGATCCTTCAACCAAGAGAGAGAGAGAGAGAGGCCTGATCGAAAGGATGGGCGTCCCGCTTGCCGTCTATATAGTTGAAATCTAATTCCATTTGCATTTAAGCTTTTGACACCCTTTGAAATCAAGGATTTCATCTCTGGGGAGTGGGGACTCAGAGTTAAGTTAAGCTCACGTTGCTTAGAAACTTGATTTATCTTTCATCACCGTAAACTAAATTAAATCAGAGTTCAGGCTGTGATAATAAAAGCAAACGCAAAGAATATTCTAAACCGGAATACTTTAAAGTCCATTCATCAGTAAGGTGGATGAAGTTTCACCATTGTCCTCAAGGGAAGAAACCGAAATACGTACCGCAACCAAAATAACACGAACCGTGGCCTCCTAGGGAAAGGGACAAGGCCCCCATAAACCCATCACGGTCCTGGCCCCCAAGGGTTCCCTGTCAACACTATGGAAAATGGTGTTCCATATAGCAAAGCTCCCTTCTGGTGTTGGGCGCAAAAGGAACACCTGAGGGCAGCGCAGAACAACAGCAGAGCGTTAGACAAACTTGAGCATCGAAATTGCAAAGAATTCACAAGAAATAATAACCTAAAAAGGTAAATTCCTTTCTTTTATCTGAAACTTGATCGGAGCAACAATTCGGTTCGCTATGAATCTTATAAACAGAAACTCTGCTACTAATAATGAATGAAGGGATCGCCCAAGGTGATATTCAATCAACAACCGAGAGAGAAAGAGAGAGAGAGAGAGACAGGCCTGGGCGAAAGGGCGGGCATCCTGGTTGCCCTCCACCCATAGGTTGCCGGAGATCGAGCCGCAAAAGTCGTCGTTGAGGTCGGTGAAGCTGAGGCGCAGGCAGCTGATTTTGAGGACTTGGAACCGCCACTGCTGAAGGGAGGTGAGTTTGGCGAGGATGGCCTCCTTGCCCTGGAAATTCTCGTCGAGGAAGGTCAGCACCGCGTCTTCCCGGTACAGGTTCACCAAATCCGCCGGGTTCCCCTCGAACGTCCTGAAGTAGTCCTCCAGGAATTGCTTGCCCTCCGCTGTCCAATCTCGATCCATCGTCGTCCTCTCTCCTTCTGGCCGATCCATCTGCTTCTCTGTGCTTCAGATCTACGCGTTGCAAACGAACCACAATTCTAAGGGAGAAACCCTAGGGTTCTGAGGGTGCGTTTAGTTCAGCATTTTGAAAACTCATTGAGAAATATAAAGCAGATTAGGCTCCGTTCGTTTCACGGAAAATAATTTCCGGAAAAATGTTTTTCGGATTTTTCTGCGTTCCTTTTATGGAAAATGAATTCTTAGGGAAAATGTTTTCCATGAAAGGAAAAAAATCTTCTAAATTAGGAGAAAATATTTTCTACTTTTGAAAAGTGAAAAACATTTTTCCCTCTTGATCTTTCTTATCTCACACTTCTACAAATCCTCATTTCCTTCTCCCATTTCTTCTTATTCTTTTCTTTTCTTATTCGAATTATTTTTAATTTAATTTTTCTTTTTTTAATTTGAATTATTTTTAATTTCCTTTTTCTTTTTAATTTCATTTTTTTCCTTTTTCTTTTCTTTGTTTCCCATTTTCTTCTTTCCTGGCTAGTCGTCAGCCGTTGCCAGGTGAACCTCAAGCTCGTCGATCTCAAGCTTGCGCTCTACACTCTAAGCTCGTCGATCTCAAGCTCACGCTCTACACTCTTGCTTATTCTTTTCTTTATTTACTCTACCCTGCAGTTGTACATTGCTTAAGCAAATGGCTCTACATGCTTTGCTTCTTTTTTCTTTTGTTTATTGGAACACAAAAAACTCAGGGGAGCACAAGCCACTCAACTGAAAAATTCTCATTAAGGCTGTACATGTTTTGCTTCTTTTCTCATTTACTTCTTTTTAAAATCCATATGAACATTTTTTAGAGTAGATGAGCGTTTGGTGATAACGAGGGAATAAGCATATGAAGCAAGTTTGCCCATATTTAAAGGCAAGTTCATATTTGATGGATTTATAAATCGATAAGTGATGCATGCCTAAGTGGTGAAATCTTAGAAAATATTTTCCTTACCGAACACCGAAAAATATTTTTTGAAACATTTTCAGGTTTTAACCGAATACCAGAAAATATTATCATTTTTCTAGAAAATGACTTCTAGGAAAATATTTTTGGAAATGGCCCATCTTCTACGAAACGAACGGACCCTTAATCCGATCCGGAAGTTCTAGTCCGGCTAAAAAGACTAAAATGCCCTCTTTTTTTTTTTTTTTTTTTTCCTCAGCTTTTTCCAGTTCAGCCCTTTCGCCTATTCGACTACTTCTTCATTTTTTTTTTTTTTTTTCGTTTTTTATTTTATAAGTAGCTGTAACCCTTAACCTGTTACCATCAATCCTCTTACAAATTTTCTTGGTTGTCTCGGGGTATGGTGGCTGGGTTATCTTTCATATGTTAAAATCGAAGAAGTTCCTTTCTTTTATGACGATGGAATTGCTCCATTTTTTTTTCTCAACCGTCTAAAAGATCACTTCTTTCTTTCGGAAAAATATTTAGTTGTTTCTTTTATTGGCACAACAAAACGTGATAATTTTTGTACTTGTTACCAGATACTTGTTACCATGGCTTTTTGGTGATTCCGATTAATAAGTTGAAATGAGCTCTATCATGCCCTTTTGTAAAAATATTATACCATGGTCGAAGATTTGTTCTAGTTTGAGAAGGCTTTAGTTTTGAAGAATGTTGTTTATCGTCTGAATTGTAACTCTGAAATTGTCAATAATTTGACAAAAATCAGCTCATAGTGCCCTCTTTTAGCAATGGACCGTGATAAGTCAGATTGTTTTGTCTACAATTAGAGTTCGGTGGCTCATCTGACAATTTGCGTTTTTCCAGTTACATGGATAAATGTGTGACTCTCTCTCTCTCTCTCTGCAATTTACCACAAAGTATTGGCAAATTTCCTTGATTTAGGAGCTGCAAGGCCTAGAAGCAACTCTCGAATTCAGGCTTTGTGCTCATTGCATGTGGCCATGGAAAAAACCAAAGACAATTGAAAGAGTTGTATGTGTGTCGCTTGGGTGGCATCATCATTAATGGGAAGCTGCAACACGTCCAGATGTGCAAGAGACACCAAAGACAACACCAAGGACGTAGCACGCCAGGAGGAACAAGGGGGTTTAACTAGGAATCAACGTCGTTGGTGTGAGGCTCGGGAAGAAGAAACGGATCGCCGTCAGGGCAGGAAATTCGGAGAACGTCGTCGTTGGAGGGACTCGAAAGGAAATGGCAACGGCGCCGTCCTAGTGCGTGGTTCGCTAATTTGAAGCAACGAACCCCGGAACAAGGAGGCCCGATCTCATCTGTAGGGACTCACCGCAGCAGGCGAGAATGATGGAATCTTCACGTCTCTCCGTCTCTAGACATTCACGGCTCTCTCTCTCTCTCTCTCTTTCCCGTGTATCTCTCAATTTTGTCCGAGAGCTTTTTCCCCCACTTTCTGTCTATATTCTTGTGCTTTTATAGTGCCCCTTTTGCACCACAGAACCAGTAAGAAAAGATCGTCCCTTCTGTCTATATTAACCTTGTGTTCTTTGGAGGACCGATCATGTTGCCCGGATTCTTCAAAAATAAAGCAGCAATTTATTGCAATTACCATTGCTATGTCGCTGTCACAAAATTTGTTCTTTTGTCATGTGTTTGAGTGTGGCTTTTGTTAACAATAGATAGCACTCAGCTACCTCTTTTTTCACATCTTCGATTCCAAGTTAAGCATATATACGGAAGAGAAAAATATGGGATTTCAATATATTTCTCTGTATTGATAAAGTGTATATGAGTTATTGGTTGATTATAAGGTAATGAGATAAATATAATATCAATTATAATCAATCAAGGATATCACATTAAGAGAAGATATATGCATAATCACAAGAGATATGGAAAATCAAGTAAATATTCTAACATCGCTAACCATGGATATATGAGCTGAGTACCGAATCTCTGTCAAGCTGGGGAAGAAAGCCCGTAATCAAGAAAAGAATGTTAATAATGGAAAGTGACTCTATAAACTCACATTCAGGGGATTGCCATATCGTATAGTACAGGTCCAGGTGCACTTTAACATCTTGCTTTTCGATGCATGGTGCAATTTTATTATAATCAGCAACTTTATGAGTTCTGAAGGCGGTCCAAAGAAAAGAGAACCCATGGCAAATTCTTTGGTTGGTTAAGTTCAAGTTTCCAGATCAAGATCCACTTGACGCGACTGTGAATTTTGGCAATGATGGTAGTATGTAGCTAAGGAGAAAATAAGTAGGGTACCTTGATAATGGCATTCCCAAATTCATTTTTAGGATGATCGAGGGTTACAGTAAGCTGAGTAACCAACTCAATTAATTGTAGTCAACTATTGGAATAGTTGGTAAATTGGAAAAATTAGATAAACGTTGATATCTATAAGTAAATCAAACTAAGTTTTTTTTTTTTCGAAACTTGAAGAAATTGTGATGGGTTTATACATTACAAAGGGATGAGAACGATTAACCAATGTTAAAAACAATGATGGCATTAAGGTTAAAAACTAGATAGAGAATAAAGGGAGGATGTTCATTTTAAAACAGCTTCATTTGGGTAAAATTTAGAGATGATATTTGATGGCGCATAGCCCCTCGCCTACAGCTAGCGGCTGCCAGCCCTCCCTTGCCGGTGCTCAAGTAAGGGTTGACGGCTTGTGGGCAAAGCAGGGCGGGGGCGCCACCCCACAGTGTCAAGTGAGACACAAAATCTTTCTTCAATTATTTATTTTTCTTTAAAAAAAACTCGGAAGCATAATAAAACAATCACATTATTTGGTAACAGAAATATAACAAGTTTAAATAATCTACCTGTGCACTTTCTTTTCAATGTTCATCTTCAAAGTATTAATATAAACACCCATCTCCAATTCGTGAACTTAGCTGAGACAATGCTATATGATAGCACCCAATTAGTCCTAAGAAGAAAGTCGGATCAACTGGCGCTATTACACCCATATTAACCCAAAAACGAGCCTGTACGTTATCTAAGCCGTTGTTCAACTCAAGTATTAATGACCTTTGGCATCATCAGTGACCACCATTGTCATGACTATGTGGACCATCGAATCCTCTCAATGGTTTTGCTATCTCGCCATTAATGTCAGCATACCAAGCAATAGAGCGATGAGGGATTAACTCTTGTAGCTCTTCTTTACCCCAAACAGTGGAAGTACGTTCGATTTCAATAATTTTACAAACCAATATCTAGGAGTTTACCAGTTGGTCAAAGATACCAACTCTTATAATAGATAATCAACTCTTTCAAAATTTATTAACATTTATATGGAATTGTTTTCAACTTTTATACAAAATTATTGACTTTATTCTAATCAAGTACAGCATTTATTTGATTGTTTCGTAATTGTGAAGTGTTTTTATAATTTACCAACATATGAGGCCATTGTTACACGGAATTATCAACTTTTATCTAGTATGTTTAACACATTAGTAAGCAACTCAATAAGTGGAGTGACATAGGGCTAACTGGCAAAACAAGTTCACTTAATATTTTCTTAGAAGGAGGAGGAACGTGGAACCCGCAAGAAAAGAAAAGGAAAAAACAAATAAAAAGGGAGGAAATTTTGATCAAAGCATGCACGACAAAGGGGCAAAATGGTAAAAGAAGAAGAAGCTATTTTTGGGAGTGTAAAGCCAAAATTGGGGTGGAAATAACACAATCTTTTTATTTTGATTGATCTATTATTATATGTTTCTAACTGGAAAATTCCCTCTTGGTAGCCCACTCAAGTGGAATAAAATAGTACATGAAAACTTGGGGTGGAGGCAACAGCGTTTCCCCTCCTTGAGAAAATATTGGGTGGACTTGTTTTGCCTGCAACTTTATTGTCATCCTCTTATTTTCCATTAATAAACACTAAAAAATTGGCTTTCTTGCCATGTTGAGAAATGCAAAGAGATTCGTCTCGAAAAGCCAATCTTTCGAGATCAAGTGAATTGAAGGGTCAAAGAAATTTAGACAAAATCCTCCTCCTTTTGCTTGCTATTTTGAAGGAGATTCGATAAAGTAGATTACACGGCCTAGCACGGATGCGTCTTTATTCATTTTCCTAAACGTTAGTCGTCTCTTTGGTTATAAAACAATCAAGTGAGAGAAACAGAGATTCCCAGTTTGGTGAGAAAATACTGATATTGCTTTTTCAAGTTTGGAGACGACAACAATGAAGAAAACGTCACCGGAGATTCTCTGTTGGCTCGTGGTTGTCCTAATGATCCTTGTATTGGGAAAAGTACCAAAAAAGTCATAAACCTATTGCATTGGTACCAATTTAGTCCCAAACTTTTCAATTGGACCAATTTAATCATAAACCTTTTAATATTAGTACAAATTCAGTCTATCCGGCTAATTTTGGCCAGCTGGTGTTGACGTGGACGTCGGTTGGTGACCAGACGCTAACTTGGCAATTTTTATAATTTTTTTTATGATTTTTTCGAACTTCTATTTTTATTTTCTTTTTCTTTTTCCTTTTCTTTTCGGCAGTGGCTGGTGAGGGCCACGAAGTCCTCGCCTGTTGTCGGCGAGGGTTAAGCCCTCGCTCGGCCTCGCTTAGGGCCACGGGCAAGGCCAAGAGAGGGTTTGCGACCCTTGTTGGCGGCTGGCGAGGGCTCCGTGGCCCTCGCCTCCGCCCTGATGATGGTTGCCATGGCCTCGCCAGCAGCCGGCGAGATGGCTTTGCTTGGATCTAGGCGAGGCTAGCCTCGCCCTGGCCTTGCCGCGGGCGAAGGTGGCCTCGCCCGCAGCTAGTGAGGCCATGGCGGCCATCGTCGGGGCGGAGGCGAGGGCTTCGCGGCCCTCGCCTCCCCCGGCGATGGCCACCATGGCCTCATTAGTGGCCCCGGGAGAGGCCGAGCAAGGGCCGCGACCCTCGCCGGCGGCGGCGAGGGCTTTGCAGCCCTCGCCCGGTGGCCGACGAGCTTCACGGAGGCTCGCCGGCCACCGCCGAAAAAGAAAAGGAAAAAGGGAAAAAAAGAAAAAAATTAATATAAAAAATAAAAAATCATAAAAAATCATAAAAATAGCTACGTCGGTGCCGGCCAGCCAAAATTGGTTGGATGGACTGAATTGGTACTAATATTAAAAGGTTTATGACTAAATTGGTCCAATTGAAAAGTTTAGAACTGAATTTGTACCAATGCAATATGTTTATGACTTTTTAGGTACTTTTCCCTCCTTGTATCTACCATGGTATATCTTTACTATGATGGCTTTAAAAATCTAGGATGTCCATACAATTATCTTTTCAAGAATCTCGCGATCATCGATGGGTTTGATATATACGTCCATGGAAACCATGCTTTCCGATGTATTTTCTGTATGGAATTAGTTTTATGCGCCGTATTGTCCGTGTGATAAGCTTATGCTAGCCTATGTTCATTGCATCCATGGAAAAAGATTTGCTCAGACATGATAATGTTCTGTGTGCCTTTTGGTAATTGTTTTAATTCATGTTGTTAGCAATTCGATCATTTGAAGGAGTTAATTCAATCAGATGAAAGTTAATTATGCCGGATTTTCACTACAGATGGTCGAATCGCATGCTCTGGATACTATTAATTATTGTGCAATTTCTTTCTGTTGTTTTGCTTCTACAAAGACTAGGACTCATCAATTAGGTACTCTCATTCCCATCCAGGTTTGGTGGAGTGCAGCCTTCAACATTCTGAAAGGTGTTCGAAGAAAGACATTACAATAAACCAAGTCTTATTAGGCAGGAAACCTTCGGGGATTCCCATTTTCTTGGTTGAAGTTATGAATGAATGCTCGTCGGCGTGCACCATCGCAAACGTCTGCTTCCACTGTGGCGAATTCAGCTACGACAATCTGATAAGACCAAAAATCTTCAAGCGGCTCGACTATGACGACTGCTTGGTGAATAACGGGACAGCCCTCATCCCCGGTCAGGTCCTCTCGTTCAAGTACTCCACCACCTGCATGTACCCCCTCTCCGTTTCAAATCTTGACATCTCTTGCTCCACCTGAAGAACTTTTTAATATAAGACTATCAGTTTTTAGTTGTCTCGGTGTGTTAGACCTAACCTAATGGAGGCATCGGCGACATGAGAGATTTTCAGATTCCTTCTCTTCTTTGGAAGACCGATCATGTCACCTGGATTCTTCAAAAATAAAGCAGCAATTTACTGCAATTACCATTGCTATGTCTGTTGAAAGAAGATATGACCTAGGATCTTATTGACATCTGTATTGATTGTAATTGATAGGAAATGTATTTACTTTAGGACTAGAAATATCATAAGATTTCATTTACTTATTTATTGAAGTCTCTTGTACAATATATACATCATTGTACTATCTCTAGAAATCAATGAAGCTAATACAGTTTTCCTATCATACAATATTGCCCCACTTTTCTTTCTTCTCGACTTCTTCTCGAATTTGTGACATGGTATCAGAGCGATCTTGATTCTGACATAGCCTTCCACACTAAATCAGCCTCTGTTCTTTCTCTGTTTCTCGTTGCTATAACTCTTGCAGAACAGAACATCATCCATTCCTCTCTGTTTCTCGTTGCTGCAATTCTCGCAGAACCGAACAACATCCGGAAGAAAGTCCTTCAATTCCTTGATCAAAAGATTAATCTGCAAAACAGAATTGTTGCAGGTCTTTAGAAGATTGTTTACATGGCGAATTCACAAGCACTTACCTCAGGATTTGGTGATCAATCTGCAGGAGAAACAACACCACAAATCTCGCAGATTCAGGGATCACCGCAAGTCTCACAGATCCAGGGACCACCGGTCATCACCTTACCAGAAGGACAGATTCAACCTCAACATTCTCAGTGGATATCTATTCCGGCTCAGGCTAATTTGGGGCAACCCTATTCGGGCCAACCTTACCAATGGGTACCAAATCCTTGGTACTATGGGACGCGCCCAAATGCATCATTGCCGGCTTTTCAAAATGGTGAACAAAATGGTGAAGGCCTACCAGCCAACAGTGGGGCAGGCGCAAACACCAGTTCACAACAGACGATCGAATCACCTGACTCGGGTATGGGATCAAATCCCTATCCGGGTCCCTTTTTTTCTGAATGCAGGTTTTTCAACAGGATCTGGGGGATCGGGTTTAGGAGCAAATCCTTACCCGAGTCCGCCACCAGGTTTCCTCCCATACCAGATCTACGCTGCCAGCAGCCGACCGGAGCCCGGCGACCCCATTTTCACAACCAATGCCAACGGACCAGATCTGAAGCTCATTGCTCAGCAATTAACTGGACCTGATAATTACTCAAGATGGTCGCGCGAGTTCCGGCGCGCTCTGGTAACGAAAGACAATGAGGGTTTCATAGATGGGACAGTTCCGATTCCATCCAACGAACGACTAGCAAGACTTTGGAGAAAGTGTAATCAACTAGTCAGAACATGGATTGGAAACAACATTGCCACCGAAGTTGCGGCCGATCTCCCTCCAACGGAGGATTCGAAACAAATTTGGGAAAATATCAATGAGATGTACGGAAAACTGGATCAAGTAAAAGTTTTCTCCTTGACGCAACAGATCTCGGATTTAAAGCAAGGCAACATGACTGTTGCAGCAATTTTTAACAAACTTTCAAGTCTGTGGAATGAATTAGAAGCGGCCGAAGAAAAATTCGATTGGCCGGAGTCGATTTTACAGGAGTATAAAAGGATGCGAGACAGGGAGAAAGCCATCAGATTTCTCCTCATATTGAGTGAATCTTACCTCTCTTTTCGATCACAGATCTTAACCATGGAACCGATGCCAAGCCTCGGCCGAATCTACCAGCTCACAATCCAGGAGGAAAGCCAACAGAGAGCAGTAGATCTCGATAAAGAAGGCAAAAGGGTGGCTCTGGCGGCGAGGGTTTCCTCTTGCCCGCTACAGAAACCTACCAGAGGGAGAGAAGGTCGAAGACCCAATCTAGGGTTTCACGAAAACCCTAGACCTTTTATGCGGACGACGGATGGCCACGATCTATCTGATCGATCGAACGGCTCACGCTCCATCCTTGGAATCGCTGGATCCGATGGTCCACAGAACAGCGTGCTCACTGGATCCGACGGTCTGCGTGCAGGGGGCTTTTATGGCCTTGAAGGCCCACGCGGCCAAATTGTTTCTGGGCCTAACGGCCCACAGGCGCAATTTTCCGAAGGGCCATATGGGGGAACAGCGGCCCATGCTGTTAGCAGGCCTTCTTCTTTTGCAAAAAACTACAAAGGGAAGGCTAAGTTATATTGTGATTATTGTAAACGCTCACATCACACAGTAGAAAATTGCTGGAAATTACATGGTAAACTTGGTGAAAAGGAAAAGGGAAAGTTTTCAACTGTCTTTCAGGTGATGGGTAAAACAGCAGACAAACCAATCACTCATGGTGAATATCAGGAGCTGATGGAAGCTCTAAAGAAATTGGACTCTTCCGACAAGGCAGGCAGTTTCACAGGTATTTCTTATTGCCTGATGAACTCAATTTCAAAGGATGCATGGATCATAGATACAGGAGCTAGCGATCACATTATTTGCAATCCAACATTCTTTTCCAATGTCACAAGGTTATCTTTTCCAATATCAGTGCAACTTCCCAATGGAAATACTACACATGTTGGAATGACTGGCACTGTGAATCTTAGTCCACTCATTACTCTCGAAATGTCCTTTATGTTCCCACTTTCCAATTTAATCTCATATCGGTCTCTCGAGCTTGTGAAGAAAATTCCTGTCATGTCTCCTTTGATTCTAATAAATGTCTATTTCAGGCTCTTTCGACTGGCAAACTGATGGGCTTGGGTATAATCTATTAAGGACTTTATTTTTGGAGTAACATTTCAGGCAATTTGAAATTACCTTCTGTTGCATTCAATAAACCATTGTGTAACATTGTTGCCAATGAAAGGAATTTTCTTCTTCATCAAAGATTGGGTCACACTGCTTCTTTTCCTTGTCCTCATTGTCCCATTTGCCCCTTGGCAACAGAAACTCGTGTTCCCTTTCAATACAGTAAGACTCGAGTAGACGATATTTTTTCCTTGATTCATGCTGATGTCTGGGGACCCTATCACACAGTAAATCATGATGGTTCGAGATTCTTCCTTACAATCGTGGATGATTTCTCACATGCGACTTGGGTTTTTCTCATACAGTCAAAAAGTCAGGTTCTTTCTCACGTTAAAATCTTCCTTTCCTTATCCAAAACTCAGTTTGGAAAATCAATTCGTCGCATACGCACTGATAATGGTAGGGAATTCTTCAATGGTGATTGCAATTTTTTTCTCACCTCAAATGGCATTTTACATGAAAGTACATATACTTATACCCCACAGCAAAATGGGGTAGTTGAGCGAAAACATCGCCATCTCTTAGAAGTGGCACGTGCTCTTAAGTTCCAAGCATCTATACCAGAACAATTTTGGGGAGATTGTGTACTTACTGCAGCTTATCTGATAAATTGTATGCCATCTCGCATTCTAGAAGGGAAAACTCCTTTTGAATTATTGTATGGAAGGAAACTAGATCTGAGTCATCTCAGAATCTTTGGATGCTTATGTTATGTGGCTACAGTAGGTCCCCGGGATAAAATGTCCCCTCGTGCTAGACAGTGTATCTTTATGGGGTACCCTAACTTAAAAAAGGGGTATCGAGTTTATGAACAGTCTACCGGAGAATTCTTTGTCAGTAGAGATGTGGTTTTTCATGAAAATATTTTTCCTTTCCGGGATACTTCTTCTATGTCTGAAGCTGATGAGAGAAACAATCATCAATTTCTATCCGAAGATGACTTATCTTCTGGAGACTCCTACCTTATTAATTCTCTTCCAAGACATCAGATAGTGGATACAGTCTTACCTTCATCACCAACTGTATCTCCTCATGAAGACTTTATTGAGCCACAACTCATGGAGACAGAATCCCTGGCGACAAATCATGAAGAATCTACACACATCGAGGGATCATCACAGCCCGAATCTTCCAGAGTGTTGGATGAACCACCACGAAGATCTGGTCGAGCCACTCGTCCACCAGTATGGACCAAAGATTGTGTCATTTCTTCATCACTATCATCAGGTACACGATATCCTTTATCCTCATATGTCTCTTTCGACCACTTATCGGTAGAACATCTATGCTGTATTAGTAAAGTTTCTGAGGAAAAAGAGCCTTCTATTTATAATGAGGCTGTACATGATGAACGATGGCAAAAGGCAATGGAGGCAGAACTTAAGGCCCTAGTTGATAATCATACTTGGGATATTGTTATGTTGCCTTCTGATCGCAAACCCATAGGGTCTAAATGGGTCTATAAAATAAAATATCGAGCAGATGGCTCTGTGGAAAGATACAAGGCCCGATTGGTGGCCAATTGCTTCACACAACGAGAAGGTTTTGATTACCATGAGACCTTTTCTCCAGTCGCTAAGGATGTCACGGTTCGTTCCTTCTTATCGATTGCTGCTTTTCGCAACTGGACTTTACATCAGATGGATGTCCACAATGCTTCCTTCATGGTGATCTGAAAGAGGAGATTTACATGGATATTCCACAAGGATTACGGAGATAGGGGGAGTCGAAGGTATGTCGTCTCCGTAAATCTCTTTATGGTTTAAAGCAGGCTTCTCGACAATGGTATGCCAAGTTTACCACCGCCCTTACGGGAGCAGGATTTCAGCAATCCAAGCATGATTATGCTTTGTTCACTTGGGCTAAAGGTACGTCAGTCATATATCTGATGATTTATGTTGATGACATACTTATAATGGGAAATGATAATTCTGCTGTGAAGAAGCTTAAAGACCATCTACATTCGTCTTTTCATATCAAAGACTTAGGATCACCTAAGTATTTTCTTGGAATAGAGATAGCTCGTTCCGATTTAGGGATTTCCCTTAGTCAGTGAAAATTTGTGATGGAAATTATATCAGAAGCAGGGTTGTCTGACTGCAAACCATCAATTATTCCCATTGAACAAAATGCCAAGTTGACCAGTATTGATTATGACGTTAGGACATCTTCCTTTGATGATTCATTATTGAAGGACCCAACAAGCTACCAAAGACTTGTTGGGAAACTTATTTATCTCACCATGACAAGGCCAGACATTTGCTATGCAAAGATGTGAGACTCTTAGTCAATTCATGCACAGTCCGAAGCAGTCACACATGAATGCAGCCTTAAAAGTAGTGAAATATCTGAAGAGATGTCCAGGATTGGGGATATTTCTTTCTAAAAAGTGCAATATGGAGATGACAGCCTATTGTGATTCAGACTATGCTACGTGTCCTATGAGCAGGAGATCTATTACTGGATTCTATATCAAATTTGGGAATTCACTACTTTCATGGAAGACGAAGAAACAATCCACTATATCTTTGTCATCAGCAGAAGCTGAATATCGATCTATGGCAAAGACTGTTTGTGAGATAGTATGGCTACGAGGCTTACTTCTGGATCTTGGGGTACAAGTTAAAGGTCCGACATTGCTTTTCTGTGATAATGATTCAGCACTCAAGCTTGCGGCAAATCCTGTGTTACATGAAAGGACGAAACATATAGAAGTTGATTGCCATTTTACTCGAGAGAAGATCAAAGAAGGAATCATAGAAACCAGAGGAATCAGGACCATAGAACACCTCGCAGATATCTTCACTAAACCTCTTTGTCAAAGACAACACACATATCTTCTAAATAAGCTAGGCGTCTTGGATATATACAAGCCACCAGCTTGAGGGGGAGTGTTGAAAGAAGATATGACCTAGGATCTGATTGACATCTGTATTGATTGTAATTGATAGGAAATGTATTTACTTTAGGACTAGAAATATCATAAGATTTCATTTACTTATTTATTGAAGTCTCTTGTACAATATATACATCATTGTACTATCTCTAGAAATCAATGAAGCTAATATAGTTTTCCTATCATACAATATTGCCCCACTTTTCTTTCTTCTCGACTTCTTCTCGGATTCGTGACAATGTCGCTGTCACAAATTTGTTCTTTTATCATGTTTTTGAGTGTGGCTTTTGTTAACAATAGATAGCTTCCAGCTAACTCTTTTTTCACGTTTTCGATTCCAAGTTAAGCATATATGTGGAAGAGAAAAATGCAGGATTTCTATATATTTCGATGTATTGATAAAGTGTCTTGAGTCATTGGTTAATTATAAGGTAAAAAGATAAAAGTAATATAATCAAGAATTTCACACTCGGAGAAGATATATGTATAATCCTGAAAGATATGGAGAATCAAGTAAATATTCTAACATCCCTAACCATGGAGGTCGGTCGTTGGACAACCGCCGGACGGCCAAATTTGGCCATCCAGAGGCCTAATCTAGTCTGGGCGTCCGTAGGTCGTGCGAACCTTAGACAAGGCAGTATGAGGTCACGATGGCTAGATCTAGCCGTCCAACGGCCATATCTAGCCTTGGAGTTTGGCTAGATCTCACCGTTGGATGGCCAAATCTGGTGCAACCTCAAGCGACATCGCTTGGGTCGTGCGAACCCAAGCGGTGTCGCCTAGGGGTGCGACCTCAGGTGGTGTTCACCAAGGATACGCAACCCCTAGGCGGTGTTGACGGTTGCCAGAGAAGCTCAATCTTAAGTGGCGGATCAAGGAAGACGAACGGTCATAAACGAGGAAGAAAATGAACAATGACGGATTAATAGTAGACTTGTATTTTCAAAACACTCTTTGGGTTGCAAAGCTGAACCAAACAAGTTTGGAAGTGGAACAACGGCCTACCTTTTGCATGTGATTTGGCACTCTTCTTTTTATTTTTTTGTTAAACAAATAAAGGTTGTATTCATAGTTAAAATAAGTATCATGTTCGACTGGATCAATGGCATGAGAAACATCCGACTCTGGGACATCCCGAGCTTCACACGGACCACGGACCCGAACAACATCACTCGTTCGACTTCTTAGGAGAAGAAGTGCAGCACTGCCCGAAATCATCTGCTATCTGGTTTCACACCTTCAATGAGCTGGAACACAAAGTACTGGAGAAAATTGCAGACATTTCCCCTTGAATTTACTGTACCGGGCCCCTTTCCTTGCTCGTTCAGGATATTCCCTCGAGCTCGATCAAGTCTTTCAGGTTGAATCTGTGGAAGGAAGACTACAGTTGCTTGGAATGGCTCGATCAGAGAGAAGCCGAGTCGATTGTGTACGTGAACTATGGGTCACTGTCATGACTAAGGAAAACCTGAAGGAGTTTGCTTGGGGGCTTGCAAATAGCAAGCGCCCATTTATGTGGGGGATCAGGCCTGGAGCTGTGGAGGGTGATTCTGAAATTCTACCTTGGAATTCCTTGAGAAAGTGAAAGAAAGAGGGTTCTTGACGACTTGGTGTCCGCAGGATCAAGTCCTAAGTCATGGATCGATCGATACCTTCCTAACGCACTGCTTGTGGAATTCTACCTTGGAAGCTATCTGCAGAGGCGTTCCTCTCATTTGTTGGCCGTTCTTCGCCAAGCAACAAACAAACCGTCAGTTCGCGTGAACGGAGTAGGGGATCGGCATGGAAGTGAACCAAGATGCGAGGCGAGAGGAAATAGGAGCCCTTGTTCGGGAAGTGATGGAAGGGATCAGTGGGAAGAAGACGAGGGAGAATGCCAAGAAGTGGAAGGAGAGAGCTGCGGAAGCTACCGGTCAAGGAGGGTCATCGTACGATGACTTTGCCAGATTCATTAAAGAGGTTGTTCATTCGAAGGAATAGATTAAAGGGAACTATCACCAGATTCCCATATCTTCCGAAAATTTATCGAAAGAAGTAGCATTAATTTCCAATCTGTTAGTTTGTCCAATTCCCGCCAAATGGAATTTCGAATCTTACAGCATTAGATAATATGGATAAAGATACTTTACCTTTTGCACATTCTACAATTGCATTCGTTGTCCTGATCTGGCATGCTTTTAAGTAGTGAAACCTCGGCAAATCAATACCTATGATCGGCCTTCCGACCGTTCATCAGGTTTCGGGATCATGATAATCAAGCGGATTGACCAGGAAAGTTTTTGAGATCTTGTACATCTCTTTGGGCTTCTCTGCATTGATGGCGTGACCCCTGAATCTTTTATGGCCACCGGTCGTGCAATTTCTGTTCCACATGCCCATTCAACGCATGTGAATCCATAATCATGCAGTTGGAGTCCATGGTCTTGCAGACAGCCGATATGCTGAACTGTGTTTTCGTGCCATATATGTATGGACTCGTCCCTTGTAAACCAGTCGCTCCATGCCCACTCTAAATCCCCTTTCTAGAAGTGCTTGTATGATGAAGTGGACTGAAGTAGTCATTTTAAAAGGGCAAGTGATTTTTGTACTTTTTGGCTCATCACAGCAGCCATTACTAAGATTGATCGTACTTGAAAATATTTTTAGGCACCTAACCATTGAGAAAAGTGTAAAAAAAAAAAAAAAAAAAAAAAGTCATTAACCAATTATATTGATGCCAATTTAATTATAAATATTTTAATGATACCAATTTATTTCTATTAGTGTCAATTCAGTTCTAAACTTATTAATGATGTCAATTTATTCCTACCTCTTTTGAATCAATATCAACTTAATTTTAAACCTTTTAATTCAATGTCAATTTAATCTTTTCAACTAATTTTGGCCAGATTTTGCTAACCTATACATCGGCCAGCCGATTTACGTAACATTACGAAAAATATTTTAATAATTTTTCAATTTTTTTTCTTTTTCTTTCTTATGTGGACAAATTTTGCTTATGTGGCACTATTGATCCAGTCTCTTTGCGTGCTGGCGATAGCGTGGCATACAAGAAACTTCATACACGAAATCATCAATCAATAAAGTTCAAATCAGAGCTCAGGCCATGTGATATATAAAGCAAACACAAACAGTATTCTAAATTGAAATATTTATAGTCTACTCACATCAGTAGGGTGGACGACACTTGACCAACCATCTCAATGAAACCAACAGAGATGAACGTTGAAAATTAAACAGACGGGAACTCCCGACATCCTAGACAAAAGCGCTCGTCGATGAAGATGGGCTTCGCAGAGGATTTGAGTCCAACATAAAGGATAATGCTGTGCAATATATTTAAGCTTCGTTCTGGTGTTGGGTGCAAAATGAACATCTGAGGGCAGAATAACAGCAGAGCGTTAGACAAACTTGAGATGTACACGGACGAGGAGAGCGATTCAATAGAGAAATTGCAGAGAATTCACAAGAAATTATAATAACTTAAAAAGGTAAAATCCGTTCTTTCTTCTGAAACTTCATCGGAGCAACAGTTCGGAAATCTTATAAACAGATACTCTGCTGCTAGCGAGGAATGAAGGGATCGCCCAAGGTGATATTCAATCGACAAAAATGCCATCTCATCCAAACCATACTTGGACGCTAAAAAATAAACAGATAAAGTATAAAGGGATCCTTCAACCAATAGAGAGAGAGAGGCCTGATCGAAAGGGTGGGCGTCCTGCTTGCCATCTATATAGTTGAAATTTAATTCCATTTGCATTTAAGCTTTTGACACCCTTTGAAATCAAGGATTTCATCTCTCAGGACACAGATTTAAGTTAAGCTCACATTGCTTAGAAACTTGATTTGCCTTTTAAATTAAGGCTCCGTTCGTTTCGTGGAAAATATGGCGTTTTTGGAAAATATTTGTCAGAAAGTCATTTTCCAGAAAAATGTAATTATTTTCCAGTATTCGGATGAAATGGAAAATATTTTTTGATGTTTGGTAAGGAAAATATTTTCCTTCATATACTCTTTTCATTTATTTTATCTTTTAAAATGGATTTTTTTTTATATTTTTAAAATTTTGATTTTTAATTATTTTTAATTTTTAATCTATTATTAATTTTTTTTTTTTTTTTCTTTGTTTTCCATCTCCTTCTTTCTTGGGCGGTTGCCAGCCGCAGCGATGCGGCGATGGCCCATGACCGGCCACCGGCGAGCGCGAGTGTCGAGCTCAAGGCTCACCAGATCGACGAGCTCAAGGTTTGCCTTGCGACGGTTGACAATTAGCCAAGAAAGAAGAAGATGGGAAACAAAGAAAATAAAAAATAAAAAAATAAAAAATAAAAGAAAAAAAGAATTCAAATAATTCAAATTAAAAAAGAAAAAGAAAAAGAAAAAAATAATTCAAATAAAAAAAGAAAGGAATAAGAAGAAATGGGAGGAGGAAGTGAGGATTTATAGAGGTATGTGACAAGAGAGATCAAGTGAGGAAAATATTTTTCACTTTAATTTAGAAGACTTTTTTCCTTTAATTGAAAACATTTCCCCCAATAAATTCATTTTCTATGAAACGAACCCAGAAAATCTAGAAAACGTTTTTCCGGAAATTATTTCCCACGAAATGAACGGAGCCTAAATTAAATCATAGTTCAGGCAGTGATGATAAAAGCAAACGCGAAGAATATTCTAAACTGAAATACTTTAAAGTCCATTCATCAGTAAGGTGGATGAAGTTTCACCATTGTCCACAAGGGAAGAAACCGAAATACGTACCGCAACCAAAATAACACGAACTGTGTCCTCCTAGGGCAAGGGAAAAGGCCTCGTCGATGAACCCACGTTCCTGGGCCCACAGGGTCCCATGAAAATATGCATGAAAATGCTGTTCCATATAGCAAAGCTCCCTTCTGGTGTTGGGTGCAAAGAGAACGTCTGAGGGCAGGGCAGAACAACAGTAGAGCGTTAGACAAACTTGAGCATCGAAATGCAATATGATTGATTGATTGATTGAGGACGAGGAGTGCGATTCGATAGAGAAATTGCAAAGAATTCACAATAAATAACAACCTGAAAAAGTAAATTCCTTTCTTTTATCTGAAACTTGATCGGAGCAACAATTCGGTTCGCTATGAATCTTATAAACAGATACTCCGCTACTAATAATGAATGAAGGGATCGCCCAAGGTGATATTCAATCAACAAAAATGGCATCTCATCCAAACCACACTTGGACGCTAAGAAAGAAATAGATAAAATATAAAGGGATCCTTCAACCGAGAGAGAGAGAGAGAGAGAGAGAGAGAGAGAGAGAGGCCCTGGGAGAAAAAGCGGGAACCTTGTTGCCCTCCAGCCAGAGGTAGCCGCAGACCATGCCGTAAAAGCCGCTGCTGAGGTCGGTGCGGCTGGCGGGCAGGCAGCTCATGTCGAGGGCTTGGAGCCGCCACTGCTGAAGGGAGGTGAGTTTGGCGAGGATAGCCTCCTTGCCCTGGAAATCCTCATCGAGGAAGGTCAGCACCGCGTCTTCCCGGTACAGGTTCACCAAATCCGCCGGGTTCCCCTCGAACGTCCTGAAGTAGTCCTCCAGGAATTGCTTGCCCTCCGCTGTCCAATCTCGATCCATCGTCAACGTCCTGAAGTGGTCCTCCAGGACTTGGTTGCCCTCCGCTGTACAATCTCGATCCATCGTCGTCCTCTCTCCTTCTGGCCGATCCATCTGCTTCTCTGTGCTTCAGATCTCCGCGATGCAAACGGAACCACAATTCTAAGGGAGAAAACCCTAGGGTTGTGAGGGTACGTTTAGTTCGGAATTTTGAAAACTCGTTGAGAAATATAAAGCAGTTTAATCCGATCCGGAAGTGCTGATCTGGCTAAAAAGACTAAAATGCCCTCTTTTGTTTTTTTTTTTGTTTTTTTTTTTCTCTCAGCTTTTTCCAGTTCAGCCCTTTCGCCTATTTGACTACTTCTTCATTTTTTATTTTTTTTTTTTTTTTTTTTATTTTATAAGTAGATGTGCCCCTTAACCTGTTACCATCCATCCTCTTACAATTTTTCTTGGCTGTCTCGGGGTATAGTGGTTGAATTATCTTTCATATGTTAAGATCGAAGAATTGAAACATTGCGTAATAGCTCACTGATTGAGCGCTCTTATGCCGAAGATGAACGGGGCTAAGCGATCTATCGAATATGCTACATAGTTGGTTCTCATCCTTCAAAGATTACGAGTGTAATAGGAGCATCTGTTGACAAAAAGATCACCCTAAGATGATCATCTCATGGCTATTGAGAACGAATCAAATCAGATGGTTCTATTTCTCAATCTTTCTGACTTGCTCCTATGGAACCAAGGTCGAAAAGATTGAAAAAAAAATTGAGTATGATTGTATGTGTGATAGCATTTACTATACCAGGAATATCAATGAACCCGATTATTGCAATTGCTCAGGATACCCTTTTTTAGCTTTTAGAATCTATTTCTTAGTGCAAAACCCTCTTACTAAATTCCGATTAATAAGTTGAAGTGAGCTCTATCAAGCCCCTTTTGTAAATATTATACCATGGTCCAAGATTTGTTCTAGTTTTAGAAGGCTTTAGTTATGAAGAATGTTGTTTACCGTCTGAATTGTAACTCTGAAATTGTCAATAATTTGACAAAAATCAGCTCATAGTGCCCTCTTTTAGCAATGGACCGTGATAAGTCAGATTGTTTTCTCTACAATTAGGGTTTGGTGGCTCATTTGACAATTTGCGTTTTTCCAGTTACATGGAGAAATGTGTGAGACTCTCTCTCTCTCAGCAATTTACCGCAAAGTATTGGTAATTTTCCTTTGATTTAGGAGCTGTAAGGCCTAGAAGCAACTCTCGAATGCAGGCTTTGTGCTCGTTGCATGTGGCCTTGGAAAAAACCAAAGACAATTGAAAGAGTTGTATGTGTGTTGCTTGAGGTGGCATTATCATTAATGGGAAGCTGCAACACGTCCAGATGTGCAAGAGACACCATCATATTCTTGTGCTTTTATAGTGTCCCTTTTGCACCACAGAACCAGTAAGAAAATATCGTCCCTTCTCTCTTTCCTGTTTTGTTTCTAAACGCATTATAAGTGGGCACCAAAATATCACAAAATAATGCTAGATTTCCAGTTCTGTTCATGTTCACCGACAATCAAGGGCACAATACTCAATTCCTTTTTCATGGATTGGTTAGAGAATAGGCAATTTTTTGCCCTCTCACTGACCAAATATACGGTAAGGATATGCCAGATATATTGCTCAAGATCAAATATGCTTCCATGCATGATATTACCTCTTATAAGTTCGATATTTCATCCGAAATCTTCCAATCTACTGCGAAATATATCATATATCGCATGAACATATAAAAGATTTATCGAATATTAGAAGAATAATACGAACTCTTTTCGGAAATATCAAATCACCATTCCTCATAAGTCAATTTTCGGTTATCGGAGAATAATGGGCTTGGGCCAATTCTCTCTCTCCGTGGGCTTAGTCAAACTTATTTGAGTTAACAACCATTAATTATTTGATGGCTTATGAATTATCATTTACCAATTGTTTCTATGATATACCAAAAGGGGTAAAGTGCAATCAAAGATCTGACAAAAATACAATTAAACCCGAAAACTTTCGTATGTAAAGGCCAAAAAGCGAAGTTTAGTATATCCATTAGTTTTGTCTTATTTGAGTAATGGAAACCACTGTCGTGGCTTTTTTTTAAATATTTTTCGAGACCATGTGGGCA
The DNA here is from genome assembly GCA_014182715.1 of Eucalyptus cloeziana. Classification (NCBI taxonomy): domain Eukaryota; kingdom Viridiplantae; phylum Streptophyta; class Magnoliopsida; order Myrtales; family Myrtaceae; genus Eucalyptus; species Eucalyptus cloeziana. The sequence goes on along the minus strand of CM024641.1, from coordinate 53,605,865 downwards.
CTAATTTGGTGCCACGTAGATGTCACAAGAAAAAAAAATCAAAATTGAAAAAATAGAGAAAAACCAGCATCACATGGCCGTGAAAGATATTTAAAAATGTCATATTCATTCACTTAAATAGGACGAAGTTAACAAGGTATTTGATTGCACTTTTCGGTAAAGTTTTAAGAGGTGGTTGTACCAATTGAAAATTTTCAAATGTGATGGCACTTTTATTGAAAGTTTTAAGACTTTGATTGCACTCATCCCTTTTACCAAAATTTATTTTGCAACTTACCAACTTGCTAAGATACTAATTTTAATACAAAAATTACCGAATCTTATCCAAGTCTACTGACCAAAGTTTATTTCATTGTTTCAAAATTACCAACTGCTTCAATAATTTTACAAACATTTATTTGGGAGTTTACCAATTGGTTAAAGATACCAACTCTTATAACAGATAATCAACTCTTTCAAAATTTATCAACATTTATATGAAATCGTTTTCAACTTTTGTATGAAATTATTGCCTTAATTTTAGTCGATTACAAGCATTATTTGATTGTTTTGTAATTGTGAATTGTTCTTATAATCTACCAACATATGAAGCCATTTTTTACTGTTACACGAAAATACCAACTTAACACATCGGTAATTGAATCAATGAGTGCAGTGACGCAAGGTTCACTAACAAGACAAGCCCACTCAATATTTTCTTGGGACGACTATGGAACTCACAAGAAGAGAAATGGAAAAACCAAATAACAAGGGAGGAAAATTTGATCGAAGCATGCAAGACAAAGGGGCAATATCGTAAAAAGACACTATTTTTGGGAGTGTAAAGCCCAAATTGGGGTGGAAATAGCACGATGCTTTTTATTTTGATTGATTTGTTATTATTGCTTCTAGTTGAAAAATTCCCACTTGGTAGGCCCACCGAGTGAAATAAAGATTACAGGAAAACTTACGGCTTTGCCAGCAACTTTATTCTCATCCTCTAATTTTCCATTAATAAACACTAAAAATTGGCCTTTCTCACCATGTTGAGAAATGTAGAGAGATTCGTCTCGAAAAGCTACCTTTCGAGATTGAGAGAATTGCAAGGTCAAAGAAATTTAGACAAAACCACATATTCCAATATATTTTCTGCATGGAAATAGTTTATGCACTTTATCATCCATGTAATAAGTTTATGCTAACCTATGTTCGTCGCATTGATGGCAAAAGATTTGCTTGGACATGGTAAGGTTCTTGCCTGAGCAAGTTTGGCCTTGATCCAAATCGATCAATTGACCATCATCATTGCTTTTTACATTATCAAACGGACATGATTGATCGCTTAGTTTACTAATAATCTTGAGTTACATGATGTCATTCTGCTTTTTGGCAGGGTTCCTTACCTTCAAACAACCTTCTCATTGCTATAATCAGTTGGTTAAGTGATTTTAGCTCAAGTTAACATCATTTAGTTATAGTACTCCATTTCTGCATCTTTCTTTGTGTGACTTTTGGTGATTGTTTTAATTCCTTTGGCTTCCAACTTCACCTCTAGAACTTCACCAAGCTTAGAGGCTATGTCGTTGACTACTTCCTTCGTCACTCGGCCAAATGGGAGTCCATAAAGGGTAATCTAGAAGGGACAATGATCAAAATCATAGCAGATTTCTAGAATATCAGGATCGCATTGCTGAAGGACAAGGAGGTTGCTTGCAAAGGACCACGGCCCGGAGTCTAATACTTTCTATTTTTCAGCTTCAGATTTAAAGGAAAAGGAGAATAAGCCCGGTTCTAGTAAGGTACATGATATATTTTCCGTTCGCCATGCTCTTTTCATTGTGTTGAGAAATGCTTGAAAATTCACATTTGGTCGAGAGTAAGGTTTGCCAAACAGAGTTAACCGGCATTCTGCTAATTTTTCTTCAGAAATTCCTTGCTTGACATCGATTACGTCATCTTCGGACCATAGATTTCCCAAACTTTTACACAAAGCCTCTACTCTACTATCATCAGATATTTGATCAGTCATAGTTCCGGCGCTACTAGCTAACCCAATAAAGATAAAATTGAGCTACCACAGTACTAAAGAAATGGATAGGTGCTGTAACCATACAAAATTTCGGCAAGGCCTTCGCGCAAGATGAATATTAGCGGGACTGTTGAGTCTCCTCCGATGCAAAGACACAAGCCGTCTCCCCTTGATGAAGAGAGAAAGTAGACAGCCCGACCCCGCAGATAAGAAGCAGTCGGTAAAGAAAAGACATGCAGGGGGCTACAGCGACAGAGGACAAGATTTAAGAAGAGGAAAGAAATCAATACTTCCAGAGGGCAAGTCAATTATTCGGAATGTCCATGCTTAGGTTTGTGGGGTTGATGTGAAATTGGAACCACTAATAATCGATGAGGCTCAGATCAAATTTCAAAGAGGGGATTAGGGTTTTTTTGCCGATTAGTGAGGGTTTAAGGGCGAAAGGGATTTCTGTCCCTTCGGTCACCAGAGGAGGAAACAGGGTAACACGGTCAGAGAACGGACATTGCGAAGAGAAAGAGTTCAGAATTGGGAATTTGATGAGGGTGGGTGTTCATGGAAAGAGCGTTGCTACAGTACGCAGAAGAACCACCACTCGGTAGGGAGGAACCCAGATCGCCTGGGAGGTTTTCATCGTTTGTTTTAATTCATGTTGTTATTAATTTGATCAATTAACCATGCCAGGTTTTCACTACAGATGGTCGAATTGCGCGCTGTGGATACTATCAATTATCGTGCAATTTCTTTATGTTGTTTTGCTTCTACAAAGACTAGGACTCATCAATCAACTACTCCCATTCCCGTCCAGGTTTGATGGAGTGCAGCCTCCAACATTTTTAAAAGTTTTCGAAGAAAGACATTACGATATTTTAAGTTTCAGTAGGCGCGGAACCTTCGGGGATTCCAATTTTCTTGGTTGAAATTAAGATCGAATAACTGTCCGCGTGCCCAATCACCAACGTCCACTTCCACTGCGGCGAATTCAGCTCCGACAATCTGATAAAACCAGAAATCTTCAAGAGGCTCAACCAGAACGACAGCTTGGCACTCCACCACTCGCATGTAGCCCCTCTCTGATTCAAACCTCGACATCTCTTGCTCCCCTTGATGAACTTTTAGTCTAAGACTATCAATTTTCAGTTGTCTGGGTGTATTAGACCTATAGAAGTATCCGCGTCATAAGAGATTTTCAGATTCCTTCTATTCTTTGGAGGACCGATTTTCAAAAATAAAGCCACAATTTTATTGCAATAATAATAATAATAATAATAATAATAATAATAATAATAATAATAATAATAATAATAATAATAATAATAATAATAATATTATTATTATTATTATTATTATTATTATTATTATTATTATTATTATTTCATGATCATCATTATCATGATTATCATGATTATCATTATTATCATTATCATTATTAATTTTAGTTTTTTATGAAAAGGAAAAACCAAAAAAGAAATAAAAAATTCAAAAATTCAAAAATTTAAAAGAAAAAATTGTCCTTAACTAGCTAGTCATTTTAGGCCCTTCCTTAATATTGATATGGCCATGTCAAGTCTTTATTTGAAACAAACTTTACTCAGTTTTTTATTTGAAAAAAAAAAATAAGGGTAGTTAGGACTTTTATTTGGAATTTTCCCATTTTTATATATGCAACTTACGGGCATGTTAAACATGCTAACTCTTATCCAACTCCATTTATCAACTTTTGTTTCATTGTTTCAAAAGTACCTACTATCCTGACAAATGGGTTAAAAGTCAACAACTATTACAAGAAATTATAAACAAATTTTGAATACTATTGACCATTTTTATAATTTACAAGAAAATTATTCAAAAAAATTTAACCTATTATACTTTCGTCAGTTTTATTAATTGATTTTTGATTTTTGATTTTTATATTTTGTTATAGAGTTCATCCAGTCAATTTTGACTTGAAATAGACACACACTTTCTTTCGTGGCATATTCGAATTTTTTTATTTTCCTTTTTTATTTTCTTCTCGTCTCCTTCTTTTCTTTTTTCCCTTTTTCTGTTTTTTTTTTTTTTTTTGCCCTTTTTCCCTCTTTCCCATTTTTCCCTTTACCGGCTACTATCGTCTATCGGGCCTTGTCAATAGCGAGCGAGAGGTCATTGGCCTCAAGTGGTCGCCCTTGCTAGCCTAGAGCAAGGGATGCCTAGCCTAGGCTAGGGGCTAGCAAGGGAGAGGGTTTCCCATGCTCGCTTAGGCTAGTGTGACCCTCATTAGCCTAGGCCTTGGAATCCCTCACCCAAGGACAATTGTTGCTTACCCAATGGTGGCGGACAAAAGGAAAAAGGGAAAAGAAAGAAAAGAAGAGAAAAAAAGAAGAAGAAAATAACTAATAAACAAATCTGGAAAAAATCTAAAATATTATTAAAAATTGTTCATGTCAACGTTATTCATGCCACTAAGGACAATTGATACCCACGTCAGCTATTTTTGATCAAAATTGATTAGATGGATTCAATTAGTAAAACGTAAAAATATTTAGACTGACAAAATTGAAAGGTTTAGGACTAAACTTGATAAAAGTGCAATAGATTTAGGATTTTTTGCAAAATTTTCTTTTCATTTACCAACATTTTTTTTTGGGTGAATTTAAGTTGCCAATTCTTATATGAAATCGGTAGCTCTTAGTAACCATTAAGTATTTGATGGTTTGTGAATTACCATTTACCAATTGTTTTCATGACGTATCAAAAGGGATAAAGTGCAATCAAAGATCTAAAACTTCTAACGAAAACACAATTAATATGTAATGGCTAAAAAGTGCAATCCAGTATATCCGTTAGCTTTGTCTAATTTGAGCAATGGAAACCACTGTCGTGGCTTTTCTAAAATATTTTTCTAGGCCATCTAGCCACTAAGTTGTTGCCACATACATGTCACATGAAAAAAAAATCAAAATTAAGAGTAGAAAAAAATAAAAATAACAAAAAGGAAAAGGATAGAGACGAATACCCCACTTAGCGCCAAAAAGCATCACACGGCCGTGAAAGATTTTAAAAATTATCATATTAAATCGCTCAAATAGGATGAAGTTAACAGGGTACTTGATTGCACTCTTCGGTTAAGTATTGATATATGATTGTACAAATTGAAAATTTTAGAATGTGATGGTACTTTTATCGGAAGTTTTAGGACTTTGGTTGCACTTATCACTTTTGTCAAAATTTATTTTGCAACTTACTAACTTGCTAAGCTACTAATAATACAAAAATTACCAAATCTTATCCAAGTCTACCTAACAAAGTTTATTCGATTGTTTCAAAAGTACCAACTGCTTCAATAATTTTACAAACATATATTTGGGAGTTTACCAATTGGTTAAAGATACCAACTCTTATAATAGATAATCAACTCTTTCAAAATTTATCAACATTTATATGAAATCGTTTTCAACTTTTGTATGAAATTATTGGCTTTACTCTAATCAATTACAAGCATTTATTTGATTGCTTTGTAATTGGGAGTTGTTCTTACAATCTACCAACATATGAAGCCGTTTCTAACTCTTACATGAAATTATCAACTTTTATCTAGTAAGTTTAACACATTGGTAACTGACTCAATGAGTGGAGTGACACAACTAACAAAACGAGCCCACCCAATATTTTTTCAGAGGGAGGAATGTGAAACTTGCAAGAAAAGAAAAGGAAAAACCAAATAACAAGGGAGAAAAAAAAATTGATCCATCATGCAAGGCAAAGGGGCAAAATGGCAAAAGTACTATTTTGGGGAGTGTAAAGCCCAAATATGAGTGGAAATAGCATGATCCCTTGTATTTGGAATGATTTGTTATCATTGCTTCTAGTTGAAATATTCCCACTTGGTAGGCCCACGGAAGGAAATAAAGATTACAGGAAAACTTGGGGCTTTGCCAACGACTTTATTGTCATCCTCTCATTTTCCATTAAGAAACACTAAAAATTGGCCTTTCTTACCATGCTGAGAAATGCAGAGAGCTTCGTCTCGAAAAGCTAGTCTTTCGAGATCGAGTGAATTGCAGGGTCAAAGAAATTTAGACAAAATCCTCCTTTTGCTTGCCATTTTGAAGGACATTCAATTCTGTAGAGTACACAGCCTAACATGGATGCGTCTTTATTCATTTTCCTAGACGTTGGTCGTCTCTTTCATTATAAAATAATGAAGTGGGAGAAACAGAGATCCTCGGTTTGGTGAGGAAATACTAGTATTTGCTTTTTCAAGTTTGGAGACAGCAACAATGAAGAAAACATCATCGGAGGTTCTCAGCTGGTTCGTGGTTATCCTAATAATCCTTATGTCTAACCATGGTATATCTTTACTATGATGGGTTAACGAATCTAGGATGCCTATATAATTAACTTTTCAAGAATCTTGCGATTATTGACAGGTTGATATATAAGTCCATAGAAACCACATGTTCCGATACATTTGCTGCATGGAAATAGTTTTACGTACCGTATTGTCTGTGGGATAAGTTTATGCTAACCTATGTTCCTCATATTGATGACGAGACTTTCTTGGACACAATAATGTTCTTGCCTAAGCAAGTTTGGCCCTAATCCAAATTGATCAAATGACCATAGTCATTGCTTTTTACATTGTCAAAGGGACATGATTGATCTCTCGCTTAACTAATAATGTCAAGTTACATGATATCATTCTGCTTTTTGACAGGGTTCCTCACCTTCAAACATCCGTCTCATTGCTATAATCAGTTGTTTAAGTGATTCTCAAGTTAACATCATTTAGTTATATGACTCCATTTCTGCATCTTGTTTTGTGTGCCTTTTGGTGATTGTTTTAATTCATGTTGTTAGCAATTCAATCTAATTTGATCAGATGAAAGTTAACCATGCGAGCTTTTCATAACAGATGGTCAAATTGTGTGCTGTAGATACTATTAATCATTGTGCAATTTCTTTCTGTTGTTTTGCTTCTACAAAGACTAGGACTCATCAATTAGGTACTCTCATTCCCATCCAGGTTTGGTGGAGTGCAGCCTTCAACATTCTGAAAGGTGTTCGAAGAAAGACATTACAATAAACCAAGTCTTATTAGGCAGGAAACCTTCGGGGATTCCCATTTTCTTGGTTGAAGTTATGAATGAATGCTCGTCGGCGTGCACCATCGCAAACGTCTGCTTCCACTGTGGCGAATTCAGCTACGACAATCTGATAAGACCAAAAATCTTCAAGCGGCTCGACTATGACGACTGCTTGGTGAATAACGGACAGCCCTTCCCCCCGGTCAGGTTCTCTCGTTCAAGTACTCCACGACCTGCATGTACCCCCTCTCCGTTTCAAATCTCGACATCTCTCGCTCCACTTGATGAATTTTTAATAAAAGATTATCAGTTTTTAGTTGTCTCGGTGTATTAGACCTAATGAAGGCATTGGCGACGTGAGAGATTTTCAGATTCCTTCTGTTCTTTGGAGGACCGATCACGTTGCCCGGATTCTTAAAAAATAAAGCAGCAATTTATTGCAATTACCATTGCTATGTCGCTGTCACAAAATTTGTTCTTTTGTCATGTGTTTGAGTGTGGCTTTTGTTAACAATAGATAGCATTCAGCTACCTTTTTTTTCACATCTTCGATTCCAAGTTAAGCATATATACGGAAGAGAAAAATATGGGATTTCTATGTATTTCTATGTATTGATAAAGTTTATATGAGTTATTGGTTGATTATAAGATAATAAGATAAATATAATATCAATTATAATCAATCAAGGATATCTCATTAAGAGAAGATATATACATAATCACGAGAGATATGGAAAATCAAGTAAATATTCTAACATCGCTAACTATGGATATATGAGCTGAGTATCGAATGTCTGTCAAGCGAGGAAGAGAGCCCGTAATCAAGAAAAGAATCTTAATAATGGAAAATGACTCTCTATAAACTCACATTCAGGGGGATTGCCATATCGTATAGTACAGGTCCAGGTGCATTTGCAAACGTCAAGCTCCAGAAAGCAAAGTAGTCCGGTGGGAGCACTTTAACATCTTGCTTTTCGATGCATGGTGCAATTTTATTATAATCAGCAACTTTATGAGTTCTGACGGCGGTCCAAAGAAAAGAGAACCCATGGCAAATCCTTTGGTTTGTTAAGTTCAAGTTTCTAGATCAAGATCCACTTGACGCGACTGTGAATTTTGGCAACGCTGGTAGTAAGTAGCTAAGTATAAAATAAGTAGGGTACCTTGATAATGGCATTCCCAAACTCATGTTTAGAATGATCGAGTGTTGCATTAAGCTGAGTAACCAACTCAATTAATTGTAGTCAATTATTGGAATGGTTGGTAAATTGGAAAAATTAGATAAACGTTGATATCTATAAGTAAATCAAACTAAGTTTTTTTTCGAAACTTGAAGAAATTGTGATGGGTTTATACATTACAAAGGGATGAGAACGATTAACCAATGTTAAAAACAATGATGGCATTAAAATTTAAAAAACTAGATAGAGAATAAAGGGAGGATGTTCATGTTAAAGCAGCTTCATTTGGGTAAAATTTAGAGATGATATTTGAGGGCACATAGCCCCTCGCCTACAGCTAGCGGCCGCCAGCCCTTCCTTGCCGATGCTCAAGTAAGGGTTGACGGCTTGTGGGCAAAGCAGGGCGGGGGCGCCACCTCATTCAAGCAATCCAGTGAGTGCCTGCGACACCCCCACAGAGTCAAGTGAGACACAAAATCTTTCTTCAATTATTTATTTTTCTTTAAAAAAAAACTCGGAAGCATAATAAAACAATCACATTATTTGGTAACAGAAATATAACAAGTTTAAATAATCTACATGTGCGCTTTCTTTTTAATGTTCATCTTCAAAGTATTAATACAAACAGCCAAAAAGAAATAATGATGAGTCCGCTTATTTCCAATTCGTGAACTTAGCTGAGACAAAAATAAATTAAATCAGAGTTCAGGCTGTGATATATAAAGCAAACGCAAAGAATATTCTAAAGGACAAGGAGGTTGCTTGCAAAGGACCACGGCCCGGAGTCTAATACTTTCTCTTTTTCAGCTTCAGATTTAAAGGAAAAGGAGAATAAGCCCGGTTCTAGTAAGGTACATGATATATTTTCCGTTCGCCATGCTCTTTTCATTGTGTTGAGAAATGCCTGAAAATTCACATTTGGTCGAGAGTAAGGTTTGCCAAACAGAGTTAACCGGCATTCTGCTAATTTTTCTTCAGAAATTCCTTGCTTGACATCGATTACGTCATCTTCGGACCATAGATTTCCCAAACTTTTACACAAAGCCTCTACTCTACTATCATCAGATATTTGATCAGTCATAGTTCCGGCGCTACTAGCTAACCCAATAAAGATAAAATTGAGCTACCACAGTACTAAAGAAATGGATAGGTGCTGTAACCATACAAAATTTCGGCAAGGCCTTCGCGCAAGATGAATATTAGCGGGACTGTTGAGTCTCCTCCGATGCAAAGACACAAGCCGTCTCCCCTTGATGAAGAGAGAAAGTAGACAGCCCGACCCCGCAGATAAGAAGCAGTCGGTAAAGAAAAGACATGCAGGGGCTACAGCGACAGAGGACAAGATTTAAGAAGAGGAAAGAAATAAATACTTCCAGAGGGCAAGTCAATTATTCGGAATGTCCATGCTTAGGTTTGTGGGGTTGATGTGAAATTGGAACCACTAATAATCGATGAGGCTCAGATCAAATTTCAAAGAGGGGATTAGGGTTTTTTGCCGATTAGTGAGGGTTTAAGGGCGAAAGGGATTTCTGTCCCTTCGGTCACCAGAGGAGGAAACAGGGTAACACGGTCAGAGAACGGACATTGCGAAGAGAAAGAGTTCAGAATTGGGAATTTGATGAGGGTGGGTGTTCATGGAAAGAGCGTTGCTACAGTACGCAGAAGAACCACCACTCGGTAGGGAGGAACCCAGATCGCCTGGGAGGTTTTCATCGTTTGTTTTAATTCATGTTGTTATTAATTTGATCAATTAACCATGCCAGGTTTTCACTACAGATGGTCGAATTGCGCGCTGTGGATACTATCAATTATCGTGCAATTTCTTTATGTTGTTTTGCTTCTACAAAGACTAGGACTCATCAATCAACTACTCCCATTCCCGTCCAGGTTTGATGGAGTGCAGCCTCCAACATTTTTAAAAGTTTTCGAAGAAAGACATTACGATATTTTAAGTTTCAGTAGGCGCGGAACCTTCGGGGATTCCAATTTTCTTGGTTGAAATTAAGATCGAATAACTGTCCGCGTGCCCAATCACCAACGTCCACTTCCACTGTGGCGAATTCAGCTCCGACAATCTGATAAAACCAGAAATCTTCAAGAGGCTCAACCAGAACGACAGCTTGGCACTCCACCACTCGCATGTAGCCCCTCTCTGATTCAAACCTCGACATCTCCTGCTCCCCTTGATGAACTTTTAGTCTAAGACTATCAATTTTCAGTTGTCTGGGTGTATTAGACCTATAGAAGTATCCGCGTCATAAGAGATTTTCAGATTCCTTCTGTTCTTTGGAGGACCGATTTTCAAAAATAAAGCCGCAATTTTATTGCAATAAATTATTATTATTATTATTATTATTATTATTATTATTATTATTATTATTATTATTATTATTATTATTATTATTATTATTATTATTATTATTATTATTATTATTATTATTATGATCATCATCATCATCATCATTATTATCATTATCATTATTAATTTTAGTTTTTATGAAAAGGAAAAACCAAAAAGAAAGAAAAATTCAAAAATTCAAAAATTTAAAAGAAAAAAATTGTCCTTAACTAGCTAGTGATTTTAGGCCCTTCTTTAATATTGATATGGCCATGTCAAGTCTTTATTTGAAACAAACTTTACTCAGTTTTTTATTTGAAAAAAAATAAGGGTAGTTAGGACTTTTATTTGGAATTTTCCCATTTTTATATATGCAACTTACGGGCATGTTAAACATGCTAACTCTTATCAACTCCATTTATCAACTTTTGTTTCATTGTTTCAAAAGTACCTACTATCCTGACAAATGGGTTAAAAGTCAACAACTATTACAAGAAATTATAAACAAATTTTGAACACTATTGACCATTTTTATAATTTACAAGAAAATTATTCAAAAAAATTTAACCTATTATACTTTCGTCGTTTTATTAATTGATTTTTGATTTTTGATTTTTTATATTTTGTTATAGAGTTCATCCAGTCAATTTTGACTTGAAATAGACACACACTTTCTTTCGTGGCATATTTGATTTTTTTTTATTTTCCTTTTTTTTTTTCTTCTCGTCTCCTTCTTTTCTTTTTTCCCCTTTTCTGTTTTTTTTTTTTTTTGCCCTTTTTCCCTCTTTCCCATTTTTCCCTTTACCGGCTACTATTAGTCTATCAGGCCTTGTCAATAGCGAGCAGAGGTCATTGGCCTCAAGTGGTCGCCCTTGCTAGCCTAGAGCAAGGGATGCTTGGCCTAGGCTAGGGGCTAGCAAGGGAGAGGGTTTCCCATGCTTGCTTAGGCTAGTGTGACCCTCATTAGCCTAGGCCTTGGAATCCCTCACCCAAGGACGATTGTTGCTTACCCAATGGTGGCTGACAAAAGGAAAAAGGGAAAAAGAAAGAAAAGATGAGAAAAAAGAAGAAGAAAATAACTAATAAACAAATCTGGAAAAAATCTAAAATATTATTAAAAATTGTTCATGTCAACGTTATTCATGCCACTAAGGACAATTGACACCCACGTCAGCTATTTTTGATCAAAATTGATTAGATGGATTCAATTAGTAAAACGTAAAAATATTTAGAATTCAACTGACAAAATTGAAAGGTTTAGGACTAAACTTGATAAAAGTGCAATAGATTTAGGATTTTTGCACAATTTTCTTTTCATTTACCAACAATTTTTTTTTGTGAATTTAAGTTGCCAATTCTTATATGAAATCGGCAGCTCTTAGTAACCATTAAGTATTTGATGGTTTGTGAATTACCATTTACCAATTGTTTTCATGACGTATCAAAAGGGATAAAGTGCAATCAAAGATCTAAAACTTCTAACGAAAACACAATTAATATGTAATGGCTAAAAAGTGCAATCCAGTATATCCGTTAGCTTTGTCTAATTTGAGCAATGGAAACCACTGTCGTGGCTTTTCTAAAATATTTGTCTAGGCCATCTAGCCACTAAGTTGTTGCCACGTACATGTCACATGAAAAAAAAAAAAATCAAAATTAAGAGTAGAAAAAAATAAAAATAACAAAAAGGAAAAGGATAGAGACGAATACCCCCACTTAGCGCCAAATAGCATCACACGGCCGTGAAAGATTTTAAAAAATATCATATTAAATCGCTCAAATAGGATGAAGTTAACAGGGTACTTGATTGCACTCTTCGGTTAAGTATTGAGATATGATTGTACAAATTGAAAATTTTAGAATGTGATGATACTTTTATCGGAAGTTTTAGGACTTTGGTTGCACTTATCACTTTTGTCAAAATTTATTTTGCAACTTACTAACTTGCTAAGCTACTAATTTTAATACAAAAATTACCAAATCTTATCCAAGTCTACCTAACAAAGTTTATTCGATTGTTTCAAAAGTACCAACTGCTTCAATAATTTTACAAACATATATTTGGGAGTTTACCAATTGGTTAAAGATACCAACTCTTATAATAGATAATCAACTCTTTCAAAATTTATCAACATTTATATGAAATCGTTTTCAACTTTTGTATGAAATTATTGGCTTTACTCTAATCAATTACAAGCATTTATTTGATTGCTTTGTAATTGGGAGTTGTTCTTACAATCTACCAACATATGAAGCCGTTTCTAACTCTTACATGAAATTATCAACTTTTATCTAGTAAGTTTAACACATTGGTAACTGACTCAATGAGTGGAGTGACACAACTAACAAAACGAGCCCACCCAATATTTTTTCAGAGGGAGGAATGTGAAACTTGCAAGAAAAGAAAAGGAAAAACCAAATAACAAGGGAGAAAAAATTGATCCATCATGCAAGGCAAAGGGGCAAAATGGTAAAAGTACTATTTTGGGGAGTGTAAAGCCCAAATTGGAGTGGAAATAGCATGATCCCTTGTATTTGGAATGATTTGTTATCATTGCTTCTAGGTGAAATATTCCCACTCGGTAGGCCCACGGAAGGAAATAAAGATTACAGGAAAACTTGGGGCTTTGCCAACGACTTTATTGTCATCCTCTCATTTTCCATTAAGAAACACTAAAAATTGGCCTTTCTTACCATGCTGAGAAATGCAGAGAGCTTCGTCTCGAAAAGCTAGTCTTTCGAGATCGAGTGAATTGCAGGGTCAAAGAAATTTAGACAAAATCCTCCTTTTGCTTGCCATTTTGAAGGACATTCAATTCTGTAGAGTACACAGCCTAACATGGATGCGTCTTTATTCATTTTCCTAGACGTTGGTCGTCTCTTTCATTATAAAATAATGAAGTGGGAGAAACAGAGATCCTCAGTTTGGTGAGGAAATACTAGTATTTGCTTTTTCAAGTTTGGAGACAGCAACAATGAAGAAAAAACATCATCGGAGGTTCTCAGCTGGTTCGTGGTTATCCTAATAATCCTTATGTCTAACCATGGTATATCTTTACTATGATGGGTTAACGAATCTAGGATGCCTATATAATTAACTTTTCAAGAATCTTGCGATTATTGACAGGTTGATATATAAGTCCATAGAAACCACATGTTCCGATACATTTGCTGCATGGAAATAGTTTTACGTACCGTATTGTCTGTGGGATAAGTTTATGCTAACCTATGTTCCTCATATTGATGACGAGACTTTCTTGGACACAATAATGTTCTTGCCTAAGCAAGTTTGGCCCTAATCCAAATTGATCAAATGACCATAGTCATTGCTTTTTACATTGTCAAAGGGACATGATTGATCTCTCAGTTAACTAATAATGTCAAGTTACATGATATCATTCTGCTTTTTGACAGGGTTCCTCACCTTCAAACATCCGTCTCATCGCTATAATCAGTTGTTTAAGTGATTCTCAAGTTAACATCATTTAGTTATATGACTCCATTTCTGCATCTTGTTTTGTGTGCCTTTTGGTGATTGTTTTAATTCATGTTGTTAGCAATTCAATCTAATTTGATCAGATGAAAGTTAACCATGCGAGCTTTTCATAACAGATGGTCAAATTGTGTGCTGTATATACTATTAATCATTGCGCAATTTCTTTCTGTTGTTTTGCTTCTACAAAGACTAGGACTCATCAATTAGGTACTCTCATTCCCATCCAGGTTTGGTGGAGTGCAGCCTTCAACATTCTGAAAGGTGTTCGAAGAAAGACATTACAATAAACCAAGTCTTATTAGGCAGGAAACCTTCGGGGATTCCCATTTTCTTGGTTGAAGTTATGAATGAATGCTCGTCGGCGTGCACCATCGCAAACGTCTGCTTCCACTGTGGCGAATTCAGCTACGACAATCTGATAAGACCAAAAATCTTCAAGCGGCTCGACTATGACGACTGCTTGGTGAATAACAGGACAGCCCTTCCCCCCCGGTCAGGTTCTCTCGTTCAAGTACTCCACGACCTGCATGTACCCCCTCTCCGTTTCAAATCTCGACATCTCTCGCTCCACTTGATGAATTTTTAATAAAAGATTATCAGTTTTTAGTTGTCTCGGTGTATTAGACCTAATGAAGGCATTGGCGACGTGAGAGATTTTCAGATTCCTTCTGTTCTTTGGAGGACCGATCACGTTGCCCGGATTCTTAAAAAATAAAGCAGCAATTTATTGCAATTACCATTGCTATGTCGCTGTCACAAAAATTTGTTCTTTTGTCATGTGTTTGAGTGTGGCTTTTGTTAACAATAGATAGCATTCAGCTACCTTTTTTTTCACATCTTCGATTCCAAGTTAAGCATATATACGGAAGAGAAAAATATGGGATTTCTATGTATTTCTATGTATTGATAAAGTTTATATGAGTTATTGGTTGATTATAAGATAATAAGATAAATATAATATCAATTATAATCAATCAAGGATATCTCATTAAGAGAAGATATATACATAATCACGAGAGATATGGAAAATCAAGTAAATATTCTAACATCGCTAACTATGGATATATGAGCTGAGTATCGAATTTCTGTCAAGCGAGGGAAGAGAGCCCGTAATCAAGAAAAGAATCTTAATAATGGAAAATGACTCTCTATAAACTCACATTCAGGGGGATTGCCATATCGTATAGTACAGGTCCAGGTGCATTTGCAAACGTCAAGCTCCAGAAAGCAAAGTAGTCCGGTGGGAGCACTTTAACATCTTGCTTTTCGATGCATGGTGCAATTTTATTATAATCAGCAACTTTATGAGTTCTGACGGCGGTCCAAAGAAAAGAGAACCCATGGCAAATCCTTTGGTTTGTTAAGTTCAAGTTTCCAGATCAAGATCCACTTGACGCGACTGTGAATTTTGGCAACGCTGGTAGTAAGTAGCTAAGTATAAAATAAGTAGGGTACCTTGATAATGGCATTCCCAAACTCATGTTTAGAATGATCGAGTGTTGCATTAAGCTGAGTAACCAACTCAATTAATTGTAGTCAATTATTGGAATGGTTGGTAAATTGGAAAAATTAGATAAACGTTGATATCTATAAGTAAATCAAACTAAGTTTTTTTTCGAAACTTGAAGAAATTGTGATGGGTTTATACATTACAAAGGGTTGAGAACGATTAACCAATGTTAAAAACAATGATGGCATTAAGGTTAAAAAACTAGATAGAGAATAAAGGGAGGATGTTCATGTTAAAGCAGCTTCATTTGGGTAAAATTTAGAGATGATATTTGAGGGCACATAGCCCCTCGCCTACAGCTAGCGGCCGCCAGCCCTTCCTTGCCGATGCTCAAGTAAGGGTTGACGGCTTGTGGGCAAAGAAGGGCGGGGGCGCCACCTCATCCAATTAATCCAGTGAGTGCCTGCGACACCCCACAGTGTCAAGTGAGACACAAAATCTTTCTTCAATTATTTATTTTTCTTTAAAAAAAAACTCGGAAGCATAATAAAACAATCACATTATTTGGTAACAGAAATATAACAAGTTTAAATAATCTACATGTGCGCTTTCTTTTTAATGTTCATCTTCAAAGTATTAATACAAACAGCCAAAAAGAAATAATGATGAGTCCGCTTATTTCCAATTCGTGAACTTAGCTGAGACAAAACTAAATTAAATCAGAGTTCAGGCTGTGATATATAAAGCAAACGCAAAGAATATTCTAATTCGAAATGCTTTAAAATCCATTCATCAGTAAGGTGAATGAAATTTCACCATTGTCCACAAGAGAACAAACCTAAATACGTACCCATGACTGAAAAACCAAAATAAAACGGACCCAGCTAGGGAAAAGGCCTCGTCAATGAACCCAAGGCGGTCCCACCCCACAGGATTCCATGCCAATATGTATGAAAATGCTGTTCGATATGGCAAAGCTCCCTTCTGGTGTTGGGTGCAAAGAGAACGTCTGGGGGAGGGCAGAACAAAAGCAGAGCGTTAGACAAACTTGAATATCGAAATGCAATATGATTGATTTATTGATTGAGGACGAGGAGTGCGATTCGATGGAGAAATTGCAAAGAATTCACAAGAAGTAATAACTTTAAAAAGGCAAATTCCTTTCTTTTTTTGCGAAACTTGATTGGAGCAACAATTCGGTTCGCTATGAATCTTATAAACAGATATTCTGCTACTAACTATGAATGAATGAATGAATGAAGGGATCGGCCAAGGTGATATTCAAATCAACAAAGATGCCATCTCATCCAAAACATCCTTGGACACTAAAAAAAAAACAGATAAAATATAAAGGGGTCCTTTAACCGAGAGAGAGACAGACCTGGGAGAAAAGGCGAGCGTCCTGCTTGCCGTCTAGCCAGATGTAGCCGCAGCCCATGCCGTAGAAGAGGTCGGTGCCGCTGACCGGCAGGCATTCACTGACGAGGACTTGAATCCTCGACAGCTTAAGGGAGGAGAATTTGGCGCAAATAGCCTCCTTGCCCTGAATATTCTCGACGTTGAAGGTCGTCATCGCGTCTTCCCAGTACAGGTTCGCCAACTTCTTCTCCGCCGACTCCTCCACCGCCAACTCCGCCAACTTCTTCTCCGCCGACTCCTCCACCGCCAACTCCGCCAACTCCTTCTCCGCCCACTCCGCCCGCAACTCCACCAACTCCTCTAATATCGAGAAGTGGTTCTTCAGGAACCCCTTTGCCTTGGGTATAAGATCTTTCGTCTTCTCTCCTTGGGATGGATCCATGGTTTCTCGATCGATGGTCGTCTTCTCCCCTTCTGGTTCTCTTCTCTGTGCTTCTGATCTACGCGATGCAAAGACGACGCCTCAAGACTAAAGAATAAACCTTAGGGCTCTGAGGGCTTTCTTTTTATTTGGACTTAACCCGATCCGAAAGTTCCGGTCCGGTCCGGATAAAAATACTAAATGCCCTCTTTTTCCTCTTTTTTTTTTTTATCTTTTTCCAGTTCAGACCCTTGCGCCTTTTCGACTACTTCTTCATTTTTTTTTGTTATTTATTTTCGTTTTTTATTTTATAAGTAGCTATGCCCCCGTAACTTGGCCGTCCAATGGATAGATCGGGCAAGATTGAAAACAGTCCTACTCCTATTGACCAATTTAATCTATTTTAACATTTTCGTATGATATAAATTTGATGATACATACCCGACCCGATCCATACTCGACTCAACCCTGTTGACACCTAAATTTTTGCCCAAAAAAATCATTTCAAAAAATGGAAACTTGTTTTTCTATAAAAATATTTCATGTCAAATTATTGCATATAGATTATCTAGTTGTTTAGTATAGTTTCTTTTAATGGAAGATGTTTTTCCTTTTTTAAAAAATTATTAAAAATTAAAAATTAAAAAAATTAATTAATTAAAAATATATTTAAAAAAAAAAAAAAAAAAAAAAAAAAAAAGAGCAAGTTGAGGCCAATGATCTAAATGTGACTGGCTGGCCAAGCCCAGAAGGTCATATTGGAATTCAAATGGCAAGTTGAGGCCAAAATGCAATTTCTAAAAGTTGAGGGACCAATTCGCAAATTTCGCAAAATTTCACCCGAGCCCTTAAATCATCATCTTGGCCCTAAATTAAGTTGAAATTGAACGACCAAACTTACATTGAATTGGGCATTTTCGAGTAAGAGAATGGCCAACTGTGAGAGACTCTCTTGCAAAATTGGGTAGAGACAATTGCGAAAAATGGTCAAGATCATAAACTACTATACATGAGCTTACTAATTGATTAAAAATCGCAGCCAAATTGATGGATTAAAGCATTCAAATCAGCAGCCAAGAGTCAGTCCACAAGTTGGTCTCAATTCGGAGTTGCTGAGTAAGCAATTTGGTGGCCCCACCATATCCTCCTCAGCTGCCCAACCAACCCGATATTTGCACGTGATGGAAGACCATATATAGTAGTGCAAGTGGACAAAAAATGGCCAAGGATAAGCTACTGAAAGCACCGGAAAATCGCAGCAAAATCCGCACACTCAACAGTTGCAGAAGTTGAAAAAATTGGCTAAGTCAGAGAGTGGGTGGACTAGCTCAATTGGCAGGCTTGGTAGAGAGACAAAAAGCCGACCAAAAGATTGATGAATTCCGTGGATAAGATCTATGAAACGTTCTCTTTTTGGGAATAAGAGGTAGAAGACAAGAGGCACGAGGGAGAACTCATGTCGTCCTCCAAAAACACCTCCAGAAGCAACTCAAAAGAGAGAACCAGAAAATTCCAGATCAACCTTCAGAGAGAAAAGTGAAATTTTCACAAACTTGTAGCCAAAATTAGCCAAAACCTTCAACTAGAGAGTGAAACTTCACTCAAAGATATTTCCATCCATAGGTCGCACATCCAAAATGGAGTTCGGGAAGGTCTCCTAAATCCCCCCGAAAATCACCCTCCTATCGGGTCAAGAGAGTCCTAAAAAATTTTTAAGTGTTGAGCCCGGTTGGTCACGAGCAAGGAAAAGCGAGTCTTTTTGCGAAAATGGAGAGACAAATGAGGAAATCCATGAGCTACAAGCCAAACTAGAATATTTATAAGTTGGGTTAGTTCTAATTTGCCAACAAAAGAGGTTTTGAAGCCTAATTTTGGAGGTCAACCAAAACCTTCATTGTCACCATTTTCTTCTGCAGATCTCACTTTCAGTTTGAATGAGCCATTTTCCACGTGCCTCCTAGAGGATAATTTCTCTTTTCCTCAAACAAGACTCACTTGAAAACGAAACTAGGAAGCAAGGTAAGCATCCTAAATGTATTTTTATTTGAGTTCAAACATGTTTTGATCACGAAAATCAAGAGGAAAACTAGTCCAGAGAACTGATTTTCAATGCTGAAATTTTTCTAAGTGTTTAAAACCTCTTCATTACCCCTGCATGCTTAACTTGTTACTCCCCTTTGCACGCGTTTTTTTTGTTGTTGTGACTTTGATGAATGTTATATGGGAGTATGAATAATGCATAGGACAACCCGGTTTAGTTTTTAAATCTCCTTGTGAACCATGAAACCGCCTATAACATGAGCCAAAAACCAAGCCAACCCACATTGAGACATGTTGGGCCAAAGTAGATCATGCATGTATACTTCTTGGGACATTCGTTTTGATGCGTCTGGTTGATCGTTTTCGGTGATGTTTGTTGCATTTGAAATGATATGTTACATATTTTCATCCAGATGGAGTAATGTTTCGTATAGATGTTACATGTGATGGTTGTCAGGGCTTCAAATCTGGTTATATGACATGGCCGTTTGACCTGGGTTCAACACCAGATTTGCGAAACGGCTCCGACCCGCATATTGGAGGCCGTTTTCAATTGGTTATTGCATGTTCTAGGCTGTGATTTCTTGGTAAACCTGTTCTTTGCATGTAATAGAATGTCCTTGATACCTCGCTTTCACATGAGATTGCCTATGGGTCAAGATTGAAGGCTACGAACATGGCCCGAGGAAGCCGCTTTGGGGCAATTTGATGCAAGCTAAGTATTTGATAAAATATTGGAACCAAGCTTCGATTTTGAAAGGGTTGATTTGAGCTCGATTATTGTGATGTTCATGTGCTGTGATGTTTAATGTTAGCATATATCGGTTTAGAGAATTATTATTTTTTTTTTTTTTTAAAAAAATTTCCAAACAAAATTTCCAAAAAAATCCAAAAATTTTCAAAAAATAAAAATAAAAGTGATAGATGGTATCAAATTAAAGTAAAAATGACATCCATGAAATTTTCCCAATTTTAAAAGGTCATTTTCCTAATTTAATGTTATTTTGGTATTTTATAATCATTTTTGTAAGTGATCTATTTTCGGTAGATTAAAATTATTTAGAGTAGTTTCAAGCATTTAAAGTAATATCATGCATATTTAAATTCTCATTTTGCTCACGGGGTCATGTCCTGGGGCGTGATAACAAGGTCATGTAATATTATTTGCCCAACTTATATCGGGTTTTCCTTTTCCGCAATTATTTTCAAGTCATTTTAATTTCTTGGATGTTTACTTACCATATCACTTTTCATTAATTTGAGTGTGAATTTACCTTCTAAATTATGTTAGGATTAGTCTATAATTAAAAAAAAAAAACTACAAAAATATTTGCATAGACACTTAGTAGTTTTATAAGGATTGTAATTGGTAATCAAGATTGTATGGCCATTTAGATAAACAACATTTTGAGTTAATGGTACCGCAAGGGTGCTAATAGAAACATTGGCGTAATTAAGTCCCCGTTCCTAAGAATCTTTGGTTGCGTAGAAATCGAGACAACACTCCCGCGTCTCGATTGGTTTCTAGCCAACCCCAATAGGCTAGTGGCGACTATTAGAATTACATAGGTTGTTAAGAACTAAAAAAAACAAAATCCAACGTCGCACAAGGTATGGACTTGGGAGAGCCCGCCCTAATTTAGGGCCGTTAGTCTGCCTCTTTAGGCAAATACCCCTAAACCTTTCTTCCTTTTCCCCGGATGGAAAAAAGAGAGGTCGTGACAAACCCGTATTATCGAAACACATTAATATTTAGCTCAATTAAGAAAAACCCACTCCCACACCATTTAATCCACCTTAAGTTTTTCATATATATACATTAAATTAAAAAAGTAAATTAAATAATAAAAAATTAGCAAATAAAATTAAAAAAAAATGTGAAAAACCTTAAACTAAATATTTTTGAGAAGTTCTTGATAAGGAAAAGTTTGATTAGGTAATGATTGATATGAAAATGATATTTACTTATAATAAATCTTCTTGGATGTGAGAACACATAATTTCTTAATTGTGATTTACCAAATTAAAAATTACATTATGATATTTAGAATTTCTATTTTAATATTGATTGAATTTCGATCTAAACAATATTGAGCTTCCTCTAAAAGTACTTCTCCGGTATGTATACAGTATCTATATACCAAAAATATATATTTTTTTTTAAATTTGATTTTTTTATTATTTATTTTCTCTGCTTTTTTTTTCATTATATTTCTTCTCTTTTCTTTCTTCTTCCCCCTTGTTCCTGCGCCGATGGGGATTGGCCCGAGCTCACCAGCCCAAGCTCCATCGTAGTTGGCAAGCTCACGACTTCCCAAATCCGGGCGAGTTCCAGCTCCTTTGGGGCCGGCGAGCTCGTTGCTCACTCGAATCCTAGCAAGGAAGAGCTAACCTATGGTCATCGCCAGCCTCCCCATCGCTATCTCCACCACCGTGCACTCGAGCACCCAAGCGTCCGAGGGCAAGCTTAGAAAACTGGGAGGGGGACGGATGGCGGTGGAGCTAGGTGGAGACGGTAGAAGTGGTGGTCGAAGTGAAGAGGTTGATGCCGTAAGCAGTATTGTGAAGGAGGAGTTCCTTTAGGTAGGGGAGAAGAAAGAAAAGAGAGGATTGACATCGGTGACCAATATTTGACCTAAATAAAACCCATTTTATTTGGACTTTTCTTTTTTAAATCCATCTGTGATCTATATATCTATTTTAAGATGAGTCATATATGACCCACTTTCATCAATGTGAGTTAAAATATAGGTCTCTCACCCATTTCGACAGCCCTACCTATAATCCGTTACCATCGATCATCTTACAAATTTTCTTAGTTGTCTTGGAATATAGTAGTTGTGTTATCTTTTGTATGCTAGAATCGAAAAAGTTCATTTCTTTTATGACGATGGAATTGCTTCATTTTTTTTCTCAACCATCTAAACGACCAATTCTTTCTTTCGGAAAAATATTTAGCTGTTTATGTTGTTCCTATTACCATGGCTTTTCAAATACTGATTAATAAGTTGAAGTTAGCTCCATCGCGCCTGTTTTGTAAGATTTGTTCTAGTTTTGGAAGGCCTTTTGGTGATACTGAGAGTCAAGTTCTTTTGACTTTATTTTCCTAATTTTCAAACGAACGAAGAACATCAACAATGCCAACTTTCTTGCGTTTCCCGAAAGGCAAAGTGGAATCCCCCCTTCCTTCAAGTTATATAACTTCGGGGGGTCAATGCACGACACGCGTCCTCTCCACCTATATAAAACACCCCCTCTTCTTCCAAAAAACCATCTCCTAAATTTACAAGGTCGTCCACGTAGAAATCGTCCTAAAGTTCAGCCCTTTGTAGCTAAATATTAAAACATCACGAGACATCACGGATAAGCGCGAGCGGTACGAGCGCGTGTTCAGCCACTTCGACGGGGACAAGGACGGCAAGATATGCCCCACGGAGCTGCGGCAACACGTGGCCACCGTCGGCGTCGGCAGGGACATCTCGCTGGCGTAGGTGGATGCGACGTGAAGGAGGCGTTCCGGATGTACGAGGTGGACGGCGGTTGGGGGTGCATCACGCCCAAGAGCCCTGAACAGGATGCTGAGCTGGCTCGGCCAGTCCCAGATCCTCGACGGATGCAAGGCGATGATTGCCAGGCTCGATCTCAACGTTGGCGGCGATTTCGGGTCTCGTGTGCTCGCCCTTTTGATTTTTCCTCTGCTTTTTGGCATATCATTATTTCAAAAAGATGGATAACATCTTATTAGGCTTTGAGGCAGGCGAATCCCAGCTAGTTTCGAATGTTGGACGCAAATTGCGCAACCCCAAGATCTCCATAACCAGAACAAGAACATACATAATTGAGTAGAACGATTAACGCACCTGTTTTAGGATTCATCATACATAAAGCGGAAGCAGAAAAATGAATTTCCCACATATCAAGGGGATCCACGCATCAAGTCATTCTCCTCTATTGCCCTCCGTATCACTGGCTCAATGAGGCGGCCCCTCACGTTTAGCGTTAGGTAACACGCCCCTTAGGTGAGAATACATGTGAGAATTCGGGTTAGAGGAGAGACTTTAGCACTATTTATAGAGTTTCCAGCTAGGCCCCCTCATTACGAACCAGGCTCAACTCGGCCCACACTAGCCAGCCTATATTAGACTAATTAAGAAATATTTTATCTCACCTTAGACCAATCCCCGTAAAATGGTAAACGTTAAACGGTAAATTACAATATCAATTAATGTAATCCACATTATGAAAACTCTTACATTCTCCCACTTGGACTATATTAATTGAAATCGTACTGTATGTGCGCACATTGGTCTAGAGATAATTCTTAATAGTCAATCATATCCCATAAAGTCTCAAACACCGAATTATGGTGGTAACTGCATGTATACACACAGAGCCTTCCATGGTCACAAGTGTTCTCAACTCTATTGATATGGATCCAATATGATAGTGTGTCAAATGGATAACATCTCTCATAGAGAGATCTCATTTGTCAGTCACCATTCTCTTACCTTAAGCGTCACAAAAACTTGTGCCACTAGAGAATGTCCATTCTTTTACCTTAAGCGTCACAAAAACTTGTGCCACTAGAGAATGCATTTATGGTTCCATGAACCCACATATGTCTTGTCCTTACGGTTAACCATTCTTTATGTATAACAAGACATATGGACAAGGCTAATAACCGGATGCCCCTAGCCTTCACTCAAGGTTTATACAATACCTTGAGATTTTATCAATATGTATTCAACGTAATAACAACACATTCAAAAATACTTTATTGAATGCAAAAATTAATACATATCAAACCGTTACAAAATGTAACGAACACAGATGAAACCTTTATCAGAGTAAAGCCAAAATAGCTCCCACTAAACAACATCATCTCATGATGCTCCTAGGCCCATGCTAATGACATGTCGCTTAAAACACACATGGGCGTAGACCTTTAATTAGTGGATCTACAACCATATCATCTATGGAAATATGTTATATTAAAACGTCACATTTCTGTACTGTTTCCTTTTGGTCAAAAGTTTTGACCACCATATATTTAGACCCCTTGAGACCTCTGTAGTAAATAAATAATACTACAAATTTGTTATCTCAATATAACCATATGGGTCTATCCATAAAGTTAAAACGATTAACTCTTTCATGAGGTTTCGGAGCCTAATAGCCCAAGTAACAGCCTAAAAGAATGTTACTAACACTGCTTTCATGATAAAAGATGACATAGAACTTTATTTACTGCACTTCCTGCCAACATAAATATGTATTCTGTTATTGATCTCATATCATCATAACAGTTAGCAAATTTTACATATAAATATCTTACTAGCTGCAAGAATTGAACATATCTACATATTAACATATAATCTCTTGTCATCTTTAAGTACCTTAAAACCTTCTTGGCAACAACGCAATGATCGCGTCCTGAATTTGATTGATGTCTACCTAGAAGTCCTGTTACAAAGACGATATTTAGTCTAGTGCAAATTCGAGCATACATTATACTTTTTAGTGCACTAACACAAGGTACATCTTTTAATTAGATTTTCTCAATATCTAAATAAGGACAATGTGATAGATTCAGTCCATCACCCTTAATAACAGGAGCAATTCCTAGCTTGCAATAATGTATATTGAATATTTCCAATATACAATCAGCAAATGTCCTCCGAGAAAATCTAATATAATATGGCAAAAAACAATCCTTACAGACCTTAGTACAAAGGATAAAAAATGCCTCAAGATCATTACTTGTAAACAAAATATCATGTACATAGTGTATGAGAAAAATAAATTTCTTCCAACTGACCTTGCAATATATTGAATTACTCTGTTCTTAATTGAACAAAATAATAACACTATGAAACTTAATAATATTGCCTAGAAATTTGCTCAAGACCATAAATTAAGACTTTTCAGTCTACACACAAGTTTACTTGAATTTGCTGCAAAATTCTCCAGTTGCACTTATATAGATTTTGCATCTCTTTGACGTAACTCCATATAAAAAATAAACTATTAATGCCACGTTCACTCTGAAAGAATCTATAAATAAATAATTATTTCTTCACTAACTATCCACCCCTCTTTCAGAGTAAAAATATTAGTATCCCTTTTTTTTTATGGCATCTAATCACATACTTAATTAAGAACAAGAAACAACATTTATATAAGTTGCTAAAACAACCATGTAATGGGTATTATAATCATGCTCTCACAAATAGACTATATATTCTTATGGCATAACTGATCGTCTTTCCCTAACAAATCTCCTTAATAAAGCTGCAACCACTTCATTCTGCACTTGAGAGGTTTAAGAAATTTCATTATAAACTATATCAAGAATAGTACCTTATACCTCAACAAGTTTAGTCTATGGTACAGGAGATTCCATAATTATATGTATAGGTAAAGACAAAAACACAGTAACCCCCATCATACTATTATCTTTAATAGTTTGAGAGCAGCTATCCTCTACAATTACGTCGATCTTAAGAAACTTTAGAGTATGTGATTCCATAATTCTTGTATCTTCTTTAGGGTCATAAGATCAATACCCCTTTAACAATCTGGATAAGATACAAAATAATATCGAGTGGATCTAAATTCCAATGTACTTAATATTGGATTAGATAACCTCACTCATACATGACACCTCTAAATTTAATATGATTCAATCAATTTACGTCCAGTCCATAACTCAAAAGAAGTTTATGAAACAACTTTGATAAGAAATACGTTTTGTATGTGAAAAAATTGCTTTCAAAATATCAACCCATAGTAGACCGATAAATTAGTCTTACTCATTACCATGTTAATTATGGTGCAATTATGCCTTTTGGCAAATCTTTTTGTCAGGATTTTCAGGCATAGTAATTAAATTACCACCCCATAATACACCAAGTATTTGACAAATGACCCTTTAAGCAATTCAGTATTGTCATACTTGCCAAAATACTTACAGCTACAATTAGACCTGACAACCTTCAAGACTAATTTTAATCAGTTTATTCTTTATCTCGGTCATTTTCCTTAAATAAAAAACTTTTGGAAACAACCTTTTAACCATATACGAGATGTATGTGTCATTAGGACTTAAACATAATCTCTGCAGATATGTCCTAATTTCAATATCAGACAATACATATTTTCAAGTAACCAAGGCTTCCATCATATTATAGCAGTGCAGTCCGCAAGCAAACCTCTTTTCAAGTGTTCCAGAATGGAATGCTTCATGGACAGTAAGCAAATTTTATTGCATTCTCAAGCAACAAATCATATATCCACAACTTAAAATTTGAAGCAATAAAAACCTCAATAACAGTTGAGTTATTAATTACAGAAAAAGTGACTAAAATAACAAGCAATGTATATAATTAGCATCATGTGAGCACTGTGTAACTTGACGTACAAGTACACATCCAGAGAGTTACATGCAAAATCATATAATCACCTTTGGGCAGAATACATGACATGCAATTGTACACTCCCACATGATAACGGTTATGAGAATTTATTCCAATCTTCGTGAATTCATCACATTTGGGCATATGAACCACTAGGATCAGTCACTCCTCCACCATACCATCATGTATCTCTCCATGAACTAATACACAATCACCTCCTTTGGGAGTATGACTACACATTAGACCAGGAGACATCCCAATCAATATACGAGACCGAAATTTCTCAAACCCAACCAAGCGTGCCACTTTAGCGGTCACTACTCAATTGAATCCTTGAAACTCTCTCATACTAGGGATATAAATTTTACTCCTCACATACACCATATACATGTGATTTTAGCTTTAGTGATAGGGGCACCAAATCACCAAAATCACATATTATGCTAATTACATTGCTTTATTCATTAATAAAATATTTATTATACATATATATAAATATATCTATAGCGATAGACTCCAATGAGATCACGGAACACAATAACACAAGAAACTTCACATAACATAGAAGAAAACGTCTCTTGTGTACCCAGATAACATATTACTATAACAACATAAAGAAGATAGTTGATTCATAGGATCTATCACAAGTCTCATGATCATTGTTGGCGCATTACCCCTCTTAGAATGTTGGAAATGGTGATCCATTTTCTAGAATTTCCTAGAGTTGCTTCTAGAATTTCCTAGATGAAGTTTCTGGAAGAAAGAGAAAAATGTAGAAGCACATGTGTAGATCTCTCTAGAAGAAGAGAGGATAAACTACAATTTAGAACTCTCTAGATTAAGCCTAAGAGGACAACATTCTATAGAAATCTAGAATGTTGTACTAAGGCGGTGTCTCAAGCCTATAAATAGGCTTGTAATTCTTTCATTTGTGGGTGAGAGGTAAACCCTCCACCTTATGTGTGAGGTGAACCCTCCACCATGAAAGGTCTTAGACCTCCACCAATACCTCCTTCAACTATTGTAAAATTATTTTATCCAACTAATGAAACTATTTCCCATATCCCATGTTCTTTATCCTTCAATTATCCTATCTCATCCATTGTCCATTCACTACAAACTATATCATACACTTGCACACGTCACTAATAAAAAACTATCATCAATACCAAAACCATGCTTCATGCGCGCATTTAAATTTCTAACATGGAAAAAGGGGGCGAGGGAGACCAAAGCAAAACGCTTCAGTGGGACTTATGAGCATTTCAACTTTCGCAGCAGCAAAACCAAAACCTTTTCTCTTTTCTTTGGATGAGCTCAAGAAACTCTTCTGTGAAATAAAGCCTTGAAGAAAGGTGCCGCCTTTGGACCACTTAGGACGCGTTTGGCAACGTTTTCGTTCAAAAATTGTTCCCCAAAACAGAAATAGTTTTTTTCTATTTTTGTTCCCTATAACAATTTTTTAACAGAAGAGGGTGTTTGGTAACAGTAAAAAATTATGTTCCTGAAATAGAAAAAGAACAGAAACACATTTGATAAATTTATATAATTTTTTTATTTTTATTTTTATTTTTCTTTTTTTTTTTTCTTTTTTTTTTCTTCATTTTGGCCGATCGTCGGCCTCGGCCATGGCCGGCAGCGATGGCTCGGCGGCTGGGCGAGCTCGACCTCTCGTCGGGGCCAGCAACACTCCAACGAGGTCGTCAGCCCTGGACGGCCGATCGTCGGCCATGACCGAGGCTGGCGACCGGCCAAAAAAAGAAGAAGAAAAGAAAAGGAAAGAAAAAATGGGAGAGAGAAATTGTTTCTCGAAGTATTCTCGGAACAAGAAATAAGTTTTTATTGTTTTTATTTCTGTTCCAAATTTGTTCCTTGGAACAGAAACAAATCCGGAAACAAAAACGTAAACAAACGCATTTTTGTTCTTTTTTTGTTCCAGGAAACAAAAGAACAGAAATTGTGTTCATGACAACAAAAAAGAACACAAACAAACAGACCATTAAGGTATGCCCACTATAATCGTGCATTGGGTTCTTTTTCTATTTCTGTATCATTGGGAATGTCAAAGAAAATATGGAAAACATCTGTTTGCTAAACTTTTGATGGATCCGAGCAGATATTGAGGGACTTTTTAAAAGGATTTTATGAAACTATAAAGTGCAGACCAGCCGCCTCGGTCTCCCCATCCCTCTCTCTGTCTCTTCCATATTATGACAAAGTTTCACATGCATATATAACTAGCGATCTATATGTAACGAAAAGAGAACCTGCCTAAGCTGCTTGCTGCGTGCTGAAGATAGTGCCTGGATTGCATGGGAATACATCTTCCTCACGTCAGAAACCTTGAACCTGGAAAATTCTCCCTTAAGAGTATGTAAAAAACTGTCTCCAAAAATTGGCACTACTTGAATGCTGTACAAGTATATTCTCCCATCTTCAAAGGAGCACATCGCTGCTACCTCTGCTCTGATAAGCTTTGAGGAGACGAAGTAACAGTTCTTCGTTATCTGGGTTAAAGTCAGCTGCTTTCTCCAGTATACCAATCTTCTTTTCTAGAGTTTGCAAGCGAGCACCTTTCTGTGGCTGCCTACTTACTGCAAATTCTAGCCAACTTTGTCATCCTATTAAACTCCCGAGTTTTGCGAAGCACCTCATCTTCCCAACATTCGTAGAGCATAAAGGTTTCAACCCTGAACCACCATCCTTACATACATTTGGTTAAACTTTTCCGGTGGTCTTTCATCCCCCAAAGCCCAACTGTTTTGAATGAGCTTCCAAGTGAAAGTCAATATTGGGAAAACTGAAAGCCTAATGCTACTAAGAACTAGCACTTTCAGCTTGGTCAAATGCTAAATTTTTTTCTTCTTCCAAATTCATGCCTACCAATTCTTCAAATTTTCAATTTCGTCCCTTGTTACGTAATTTATTTTATTTTTTTTAAAGAAAAGGGACAAAGCCCCTTGCTGGACCGGCAAAGGACTATAGCCACCGATGATCTAGATCTAGCGCCAACAGTCGTCGATTGAGGTCGCCCAAGGTGGCGAGGGTCCCGCGACCTAGGTAGCGTGCAACCTAGGCAACCACCACCTGGGTCTCACGGCCTTAGGCAGCCCTCACCTAGGTCTCACAAGGGTCGTGTGACAACACCTACGCTAGATCTGGCTCACCGGCAGTCATAGCCCTTCGCCGGTCCAGCAAAGGGTCTTGTCCCTTTTTAAAAAAAAAAAATCCAAAGCCCATTGCAAAAGTGTTTTCCCAAATGCAACTTGAACTCAAAGTCCATTTGTAAAGAGTTTTTAACAAACACAATTTGCATTGTCCCAAATAGTTTTGGCTTTCAGCATTTATATTACACTCAAAATTCATTTGCCAAGCTAAACCAAACGTACTTTTACTGTCCCCTTGAAGTTTTGGGCTCGTGGATTTCCTCGGTGCCAAAATAAGACGCCAAGGCTGAATACTCTGGATACCAGTATCTTCCAGCAGATATTAGTTTACCGTCCAGGGCATCTACATCTACATCACGAACCCTTCTGCTGATACAACATTCTAAACTCAATGCCGACTCAACCGTCTCGACAGTGGGTGCTATAACATAATGATGTTAATTATTCCTAACTGCAGCAAATTTATTATTATTATTATTTTTCATATATTGAAAAGGCATGAAACTACAACAGCTATGTCAAATTTTAAAGCAAAATTAACAAACACGACACGTAAGTGAAACATATGTGAGATACATAGGTAAAAGTCAACAAGTATAAATTTTTATGGTGCATAAAAGCCAGGGGGCAAGTGCCCCACTGATAACATTGAGGTGCCGTCCCTGTTTCTAAGACCAAACCACAAACGAAATTATGCACCATACTTTTCAATGGAACAATAGCAAGCAACAAAGTTGAACGGACAAATAAATTGTGATTAAGACCTAAAAGTATTTTTAACTGATTAAAGGAAAGTGGAGTACCATCTGCATCGCTTTCAATAAGAAAGTATATCCCCCCAAACAAGTATCACGAGTTTTAGGTTTGGCAACTTTGACTGATACTCCTTCAGCAACTATTGTTGGAGGGTGGTTGATTGGAAATGGACATTGCGGCTATTCAAATGAGATGCATATATAGAATATTTTGTTGAGGAAAACCAGGTCCAGTCAAAGCTAAAATGGAATAAACTTACGAAGTGTAGCTAGGTATCTCATTCAAGACATTTTTTCCTGCAAGATACTAGAATAAAGCATCAATCAGATAACTGTAGAAACAATTCTGATTGGCAATTCATCTAAGATATGTTGAGTATTGATAAAGATTATCTAGCCCGTATCCTATTCCAGTGGCACTTGTGTAATTTAATAAATGCAGACCAGTTTTCAAATCTGGTTTACATCTGACTGCCTACGTCCCAACAAAAGATTTTGTATTATTCAAATACAGCGATGCTCCATGCCAAAAGAAAGAAAATGCACTTAAGCAAGAAAGGTCGGAAGAAAATTAAAGCCTTCGTTTTCCCAAAGAAAATCGTATGTAATTAATGACCATACTCATATTTCACAGGACTGAGGGATTGGAAAACAAAAAAAAAGAAGAAAAGAAGAAAATCAGTCCCGGGTCAGGATGAAAAGTGATATCTGAAAGCCCTCAGCACTCAGTGACATTATATATGTGCTTAATAATCCAGACGCGGTGAAGCCTCATTTCCCTCCCAAAAACGTATTACACCACTCTACAAAACTCAACCAGTTCCCTAATAGCCATGCGAATAACCTTTAAAATCAATACAGAAAGCACATAAAAGAAAGAAGGAGAGGGAGGAAAGAAACTTTAATAATAATTAACAGAACAAAAATTGACTTTGAAAAAGAAGAAATTCCCTTAAAAGGCAGAATCTGCTCCACCAATCCCACAGAACACTGCAATTTTGTACCTTGAATCAACACCTAAAACCTTCCACCTTTCAAAACACTAGCCACCAAACAGCTAGCTACGTAAACCAAAGAACTAGAGGTGGATTTGTCTTACCAATAACAGATAATGCTAGGAAAACTATAGACCATGAGAAATATGTGAACACATACATGAGACAGATCAGGATTAGTGGAACTATTTTGAAGGGAATGCCCAGTAGGTTTGTCAAATTAAATCCATAAAGAAAATGAAAAATCATCAGTTATAATGTCTAACTAGATTGCCAAGTGACAAGCAGAAAGTAGCCCTGGGAGATGTTGAATATAATTTTACCTCAAGCCAGCTACTATGCACGAAATGTTTCTTGGCCACAACTGCATCAAGCAAAATATCCTCGACTTGCACAAGTTGATCGACAAGGACATGTGTGCATTCTCCACAATTCTCAGTCACCAGACCAACTCGAGAAAATAGTTAGCCATGAGGCTATAACTCTATATGAAATACCGTTGTAACCAATTAAACATCTCATTATAGTCAAAAACCCTTCTATTTTAAATCAACGTAGTATAAGGCAAAAAACCATCTATATAAGCAATTTCTAAAGTCCGAACCATATGTGGAATGAAAGAAAGGTCCCTCTTATGGATAGATCAAATCTACGTAAAGAGAAGCGGAACCGGTAAATTATCTATTAGGCAGAGGCACCTAAGAAGCCTGTACATGGATATAAACTGAAAAGGGCCACTTTCTCGCCTAAGAATCTGAATATATGAAAAGTGCAGCCACAGAATCAGAAGGCAGTGGGACTCTCAAATCTTCAAAACTCAAACAATATTTTTATGAGTTCCCCTATGAATTCACCAGCCAGTTAGGTACTTCAGTAACTGCTGGAGCTTCAGTGCTATTTGTTCAGTGCGGATGTGCACCAACAGAAACACAGCACATTGACAGAAAGGGACCACCCAAGAATGCTAGGTTCACACTATTTCTCAAGCCGATAATATGAAGCTATCCCGAGTACAAACACATCCAAGAGAATCATAACAGAAAAGAAAAGATAGAAAGACCTAGCATTTCGACTTCTGCAAGTTACTAAGTTGATGAAATGGCATCTCACTATTCATGACTTAATTGCTGCATTACATTCCCTGGCAGCTAAAATTATGCATGGATTCTGCCCACAAACAAAAGCAATAGACTACAACTCTAAATGCACAGCAGATACTTTTTATCACACCTCAACCTTTTGCCACTTCAAAAGAAGATAATAAAAGCATCCAAAAGAAATTATAACATTCATTTATTCAGAAAGCAAATCCATATCACGCACAAGCCTACGCCTACATCATAAGGCAAGCCAACTAGCTTATGGGATTTAATAAGAAAAAGAAAACTGACCAATTGTGGATACTTTTCTTCGAGACTATGAAATGACGAGGGAGAATCCATGCGGATGACATAAAATACAAGCGGGACAAAACTAAATCTGCCAGATTTCAAAAGACATAATCAGGTAAATGTTCATGAAACTTTCAATGCCAACGCCAATCTTGACCTTTCAAACACTAATCCTTAATCTTAATGTAAAAGATTATGCAAAATAGAAGGCTACTCATTAGAAATGTTAATGGACCAAATTTTCTTACAGGCAAACAAGAATGAAGTTACCTGTAGGTTGCATTACCAGTTCCAAAAGAAGCCAAATCGCCATCTTTTAAACTGGCTTCCTTGTTAGGAAACTCATGAACCTTTTCTTGGGATCCAAGATATTTGTTGATAAATGTACCATATTTCAAGCAACCTCTAATCAGGACCTTGGCAGAAGAGGTGGAAGACTCTGTTAAAATGTGATCCATTTTTTGGAAAGATCTAGACTATACTAGACTTAATGGAGAAAGAAAAATGGCGGCAACAATTTGTCCAAGACAAATTTGAAGATTCTTGTACGTTGTAGAAATTTCTAGTATACAAGTTGGCGGAAACAAACCGGCAAAAAGCAAGCCTAGAAGACTCTCAAATGCTGAAGAATTTTCTGGTACGTGGGCAGCAGAACACGTGGACAGCAAAAAGAAAAGCAAGAAAAGTCAACAAAAGCTGCTGCAGAATAGAAAAATGTAGAAAAGTGGAGAAGCAACCAAAAGACACGGAAGAAGCCGCACG
The DNA here is from genome assembly GCA_014182715.1 of Eucalyptus cloeziana. Classification (NCBI taxonomy): domain Eukaryota; kingdom Viridiplantae; phylum Streptophyta; class Magnoliopsida; order Myrtales; family Myrtaceae; genus Eucalyptus; species Eucalyptus cloeziana. Next base: position 53,572,021 of record CM024641.1, on the reverse strand, counting down.
CGCAGGAGGAGGAGGAGATAAAGAAGCAAGTTTGCAATTTTATATTAATTTTCTGTACTCTAAGTCGGTGAAGGAAGGCGGTGCTCACGCCTATAAATAGGAGTTAGATGTCTGTTGTTTCAAGTAGCCAAAAAAATCAGCAATACTCCTTCTTTTGTAATACAAACCTTCATAATAAAAGTTCTATTTTTTTACCCATACTCCCTTGCCATTGTAGTCCATTTTTATTCACATACACACTTGCGCGCTCACACACACGCTTCCGCAAAAACATCCAACAGTGGTATCAGAGCCACGTCTTTGGTTGGTATTGGGCGTTTGTCCTACCTACCCACTCCTAAAACTACCCTTTCCAAATACCCACTAACTAAACCATGGCCAACTCTACCTCATCCTCATTTCCCATTCCCATTTTTTATGGGAACAACTATGACTTTTGGAGCATAAAAATGACCACATTCTTGATGGCCCAAGATTTATGGGACATCGTGGAAAAAGGTTGCGAGGCTCCGCCAGAAGGTGCAAGTGTTTCAAGGATCAACTACAAAAAGATGCAAGGGCGCTATATTTTATCCAGCAAGCACTCTCGGAAACCGTATTTCCAAGAATTATTGGAGCGAGGACTGCAAAAGAGGCTTGGGATATACTACGAGAAGAATTTCAAGGATCGGAAAAGGTACGCACTATTCGCCTTCAAACACTGAGAAGAGATTTTGAGAATTCTAAAATGAAAAATTATGAGACCGTACAAGAATATTGTGGAAAATTAAAGGAACTCGTTAATCAAATGAGAGCCTATGGAGATGGGATAACTGATCAAAGGGTTGTTGAGAAAATATTGGTGTCACTTACCAAAAATACAACTCTATAGTTACAACTATAGAAGGAACTAAAGACTTGACGACTCTATCAATAAGTGAATTAATTGGCTCTCTAGAAGCATATGAGAAAAGACTAATGGCACAAGAGGAAGATTCAGTTGAAAGTGCCTTTCAGTCTAAAGTAAATATACGGTCTCATCAAACTAAAAATGATGGAAGGAGCTCATGGAAAAACAAAAGAGGAGGAGAAATTATAAAAAAGGAAAACTATCCACCTTGTGGTATTTGCAAAAAAACAAATCATTTGGAGAAGGATTGTTGGTTTAAAAATAAAAAACAATGCCGCTTTTGTAAAAGATATGGCCACGTAGAAAAAGATTGTCGCTCGAAAACAAATAATCGAGCAAACTATGTAGAAAAAAAAAGAAAGTGAAGAGAAAACATTCTACGCAGGCCAAGCGGCAAATGATAATAAAAGTGAAACATGGTACATCGATAGTGGGTGTAGCAATCACATGACGGGGGACGAATCTATATTCACTGATATTGATAAGACAGTGAAATCCCAAGTAAAGTTGGGCAATGGTGCATTAGTAGATGTCAAAGGAAAAGGCACCATCGCCGTGGAAACGAATAAAGGCCCAAAATATATACATAATGTATATCTAGTCCCTCGTCTTGCACAAAATCTCTTAAGTGTGGGCCAAATGATACAAAGTGGGTATTCTCTATATTTTAATAGAGATGCCTACATTATCTATGATAAATATAAAAATATCATGGCCTCTGTTAAGATGAAAAATAACAATTTTCCTATTCAATGGAAATATGTCAAAGATATAGCCATGAAAGCTCAACTTGATGATTCATGGCTATGGCATCGAAGATTTGGCCACTTCAATTTTGCTGGGCTAAAAATTCTCCATCAGAAAAATATGATGAGAGATTTTCCAGCCATCACAGAAATTTCAGATGTTTGTGAAGGCTGTCTTCTTGGAAAACAACAGAGACAGTCCTTCCCATCTGAGGTGCATGGAAAGCTAAGAAGCCATTAGAACTTGGCCACACGGACGTGTGCGGTCCGATGAGGACACCTACACCCAGTCAAAATAAATATTTCATCCTATTCATTGACGATTACACAAGAATGACGTGGGTATACTTTCTTCGAGAAAAATCTGAGGTTTTCTCTATCTTCAGAAAATTCAAAAACCACGTCGAGAATCAAAGTGGCCAAAGAATCAAAGTCCTAAGGAGTGACAGAGGCACAGAATACAATTCAAAGGAGTTTAATAAATTTTGTGAAGATGAAGGAGTTCATCATCAACTAACCGTTGGCTATGCCCCCCCAGCAAAATGGAGTAGCTGAAAGGAAAAATAGAACCGTCATGGAGATGGCAAGGTCTATGCTAAAGGAGAAAGGCCTTCCCAACACTTTTTGGCGAAGCAGTTTATACTGCAGTATACCTGTTAAACAGGTGTCCAACTAAAGCTGTTCAAAATAAAACTCCAGTCGAAGCATGGAGTGGACGGAAGCCTTCAGCAAAGCATCTCAAAGTGTTTGGATGCATTTGCTACGTCCACATCCCTGCTCAAAAAAGGAGTAAGCTAGATGAAAAGACAGAAAAGGGAATATTCCTTGGCTACAGTGACCAATCAAAAGGCTATCGGGTTTACAACCTAAGAACTAAAAAGCTTATGATTAGTCGAGACGTCGAGTTCGATGAAAATGCTGCCTGGAATTGGGAGGACGAGAAGATCGAGAAGAAGTATATCACCTTGCCAGACATACCACCTGCTCAAGAGGAGTCGATGTCACAAGAAGAAGGAGAAGTACCGGATTCCACCACTCACGACATAACTCCACCAAGCTCTCCAAGAGTGACGCAAGAAGAATCTACTCCAGAGTCTCCAATACTAAGGGTAAAAGCCCTTAGAAGAATATATGACACATGCAACTTTGCTATTTTAGAACCAGAAAACTACGAACAAGCATCCAAAGAAGAAGTTTGGATAAAAGCCATGGAGGAAGAGATCAAGATGATCGAGAAAAATGAAACTTGGGAGCTTGTTGATCGACCCGAAGACAAAGAAATCATTGGCGTCAAGTGGGTCTACAAGACGAAGCTCAACGCGGATGGATCAATCCAAAAGCATAAAGCAAGGCTTGTGGCGAAAGGATACTTGCAACAACCAGGTATTGACTATACTGAAACTTTTGCTCCCGTCGCTCGCCTTGATACTATTCGAGCACTTATAGCCTTAGCGGCACAAAAAGAATGGAAGATCCATCAACTAGATGTAAAATCAGCATTCCTAAATGGATATCTTCAAGAAGAAATTTATGTAGCTCAACCAGAAGGCTTTATTGTCAAAGGCAATGAAGAAAAAGTCTTAAAGCTTAAGAAGGCCCTATACGGGTTAAAACAAGCACCACGTGCATGGTATAGTAGAATCGATGAGTACTTCATCAAGCAAGGATTCAGGAGGAGTATGAGTGAGCCGACACTCTACATCAAGACCCAAGGTAAGTCCGACACTCTCATTGTCTCTCTATATGTAGATGATCTCATATATACAGGAAACAATGAGACAATAATCCAAGAATTTAAAGAAGAAATGATGAAGACATTTGAAATGACGAACTTGGGCTTGATGAACTATTTGCTCGATATTGAAGTCAATCAAGATGAAGGAATTTTCATCTCGCAAAAGAAATATACCGAAAACCTCCTAAAGAAATTCAAGATGAACTATTGCAAAGCAGTTTCAACTCCGCTCATGACAAATGAAAAACTATTGAAGGAAGATGGAGCAGAAAAAGCCGATGCCTCCCTCTATAGAAGTTTGATTGGCAGTCTGATATATCTCACTGCTACACGACCGGATATTATGTATGCGACAAGTCTACTATCACGATTCATGCAAAGTCCGAGTCAAATTCACTTTGGAGCTGCCAAGAGGATTCTCGAGATATTTACGAGGAACTATAGATTACGGCATTTGGTATCGGCCAAGTGCAAATGCCAAGCTCATTGGCTACACTGATAGCGACTGGGCAGGATCAGCTGATGATAGGAGAAGTACTACCGGCTACGCCTTCACATTGGGCTCCGGAATATTCTCATGGGCATCCAAAAAACAAGACTCTGTGGCACAGTCTACTGCAGAAGCTGAATACATCGCAGCTGCCACAACTACCAGTCAAGCAATATGGCTTCGAAGAATTCTTGAAGACATTGGAGAAACACAGATGGAATCAACTCCGATACTTTGCGACAATAAGTCCGCAATCGCTATATCAAAAAATCCAGTATTCCATGGAAGAACTAAACATATAGACATCAAATATCACTTCATTCCTGAAGTGCAAAACAAAGGAGAGATCAAGCTAAAATATTGCAAGACTGAGGAACAAATAGCGGACATCTTCACTAAAGCATTATCGCGAGCCAAGTTCGAGACATTGCAGGAAATGCTTGGAGTATCACAAAAATGGATCAAGGAGGAGTGTTAAAATGTGATCCATTTTTTGGAAAGATCTAGACTATACTAGACTTAATGGAGAAAGAAAAAATGGCGGCAACAATTTGTCCAAGACAAATTTGAAGATTCTTATACGTTGTAGAAATTTCTAGTATACAAGTTGGCGGAAACAAACCGGCAAAAAGCAAGCCTAGAAGACTCTCAAATGCTGAAGAATTTTCTGGTACGTGGGCAGCAGAACACGTGGACAGCAAAAAGAAAAGCAAGAAAAGTCAACAAAAGCTGCTGCAGAATAGAAAAATGTAGAAAAGTGGAGAAGCAACCAAAAGACACGGAAGAAGCCGCACGCGCAGGAGGAGGAGATAAAGAAGCAAGTTTGAAATTTTATATTAATTTTCTGTACTCTAAGTCGGTGAAGGAAGGCGGTGCTCACACCTATAAATAGGAGTTAGATGTCTGTTGTTTCAAGTAGCCAAAAAAATCAGCAATACTCATTCTTTTGTAATACAAACCTTCATAATAAAAGTTCTATTTTTTTACCCATACTCCCTTGCCATTGTAGTCCATTTTTATTCACATACACACTTGCGCGCTCACACACACGCTTCCGCAAAAACATCCAACAGACTCGATTGGCAAGGGACCCGCGTTAGTCATTGCAGCGACAGTTATCTCTGCATGAATCATCGATACTCCCTTCTCTTTGTAGAAAATTATGTCGCAACCTGTAATTACAGCAAGGGGTAAAAATCATGACCCCGTAACTCAGAGACAGCCAACAAACATCGAAGATAGGATTTCCAGTGCCAAAGTTCAGACAGCGATGCTTATATACACGCAAGGTTGTGACTGTTACGCAGCTAAGCTGAAAGTAAGTTCTTGTTTCTCGACAAACAGAATGGTACCCCTTGAGAAGCCGGCGCGCGTATGCAGATCGCACCCAAGATGAATCGAAACCAAACCAACATACCCGGAGGCTTCTATAATTCATCTTATCTGCTCATATCTCCAGCGAAACTAGCAATTCCATCACCTTTCAATGGGCCCTATTCCCCATTGAGATGGGAAACGCTTCTATAATTGTTCCCTCACCCTCCGGCTCCAAGCTTCTTGTGGTGAAGAATTCTGAGACTGATTCTCCAACTCAATTTGAAATCTGGGGTTCGTCTCAGTTGGAGAAGGAATTCTGTGTTCCCCAATCTGTCCACGGTTCTGTGTTTACTGATGATTGGTAATAAACCATATCAGTCTCAAGCTCCAATGAATATGTTGTATAATGTCAGTAGAAAATTGAAATGATCTCAGAATGAATAGGTTCAAGGGGATATCATGGAGCCATGATGAAAATTCGTTCATATTTTACAATGTTATCAATTTTTCATTTGCGGGGATTAAGTTACCCATTCTTATATTAAAACTACCAGCTGCATTCACCGGGTTAAATATCTGAGTTTTAAATAAGGTTTGTTTCGCAAAAAATATCACGTTTTTGAAAATAATTTTCAGGAAGTTTTTTTTTTTTTTTTCAAAAAACTGACCATATTTTTCAGTATTCGGTTAAAATCTAAAATTTAAGTGAAAAATATTTTTCACTATTCATTATCTAATTTTTTTTTTTGCCAAAAATTCCCTACAAACTAAATTTTAATATTTTTAATAGACAAAAAGATAAATTTAATTTTTATATGTTTTTAAAAATGAACTTTTAATTATTTTATTTTTATTAAATTGAATTTTTATTTTCTTTTTCCTTTCTTTTTCTTTTTTTTTTCCTTTTCCTTGTCCTTCCTCCTCCTTCCTCTGCCGTTGCATGCCTCGACGATGGCCAATTGCCTATGGCCAACCGGACACGGATCGATCGAGCCTCAAGCTCCCTAGCCTCAGGGCGAGCTTGGGCGAGCTAGATCGACCAAGTTGTGAGCTCACTGATTTGATCCAGGCGAGCCCGAGCTTGCCGAGGCTAGCTAGCTTGCAACTTGCCAAATTCAATGAGCTTAAGCCTTGCCCTTGTCGAATTTGGTCTTTGGCGAGGCTAAAGTTGGCCTATGGCCAACAATTGGCCAAGGAAGAAGGAAAAGAAAAGGGAAGAAAAAGAAAAAAATTAGAACTTAATTTTAAAAAAAAAAAAAAAAAAGAAAACAAAGAAAAATGTATTCGGTGAAAGAATGTGAGATGGAAGAAGTTATTGAAAATATTTTCCATTTTTCAAAAATGAAAAATATTTTCCCACTTTTGATGGTGTTTTTTCCAATAACAGAAAATGTTTTTCTTAATTAGTTCATTTTCCGTAAAACGAACGCTAGAAAATTTGGAAAACGTTCTCTCGACCCGAAAGTTATTTTCTGTGAAACCAATGAAGTCTTATCAACATCTTTTTCAATAAGTCACCAATATTCAACTGTGGAGTTTAAATTATCGATTATAATATGAAATTATCAACTCTTATTTCACTACATACTATTCTAATTATTCAATCGTTTAAAAAATACCATTTGTTTTAATAATTTAATAATTTTTATAGGAAAAATTCAAAATAAGAGCTTGAATGGCTCTTATTTTCTCAAATAATGACCTAAACTAAACTTATTTTTCAAATAAATGAATGAAGTGGTCAGATCAATCTCAAAGAATGACTTAAAGTAATTATGACTATTTCAAATAAGGGTCTAGGCTTGTTGGCGTGTGGATTGGCGAAATATTCCGGCTAATCAAGAATATTTTGGTCCAAACTTCTTTTGTTCTTTTTCCTTTTATTAGGACAGTGGGACAAGTGTGGGTGGACTTTAGGCCCGTTTGGTTCAGCTTCCCTAAGGGGCTTTGGGGACCTAAAGCCCCTTGGAGAAAATATTTTATATTTGAGTCACTTGTGAAAGCTCATTGGGCATATATTAACATTCCTAATGCTGGAAGCCCAATGCAGCTCATGAGGTGCTTTGAGCATTCGACATTCTCCTAATGCAAGTTCCACTATTCACGCGTCACTACTGTTCATCTTCTTCCCCATGACTTCGAGTTCCCCGCTAGCCCCGCCATTGCCTTTGCCATCGACGCCTTCCTCTTCTGCGACAAATCCATCCCCTTCGACGAGCGCGAGCAGCACCGCGTCGACTCTCTGCTTCTGCACTCCAACTATTAGCAATCCATTTTCCTTTGCAGGAAATAACAGGGGATTCTGCAAGATCTTCTCCTGCTGAACTATTCACTTGAAATGAATATCACACGATTTATCGACTGTTGATAGTAAGAAGTCAAGCTCCAATGGTTCATTTACTATTCCTTTTAACTGACAATAGTTGAATTCGCAATCGCATGGCAAGAATATCTGCCAACATCTGCAAAGTCAAATTGTTTCTGCATTACTTTTACTATTCGAGCTTTAAAAGTACCTAGGCACATCATTTTCGCATGCCTTGGGGACCAAAGCTAGTCCTGAAACAACGGCTCTGGCTGCACTCCCCCTCTTAGACGGAGAACTTAATTTGCAAGCATGGAAGTAGAATCTAGAAAGTCACTGAGCTGGAGAATGGACCTTGCTTGAGGAGCTTCCATGCTCAGCAACAACTGAATAAAGGCTAGCCACAGTAGTAGCAGCTTCCCTCAACTCTTCGTCAAGCATAGCAATTCTGTTTTCCAACTTGGCTTTGTTGGTAGAAAAGTTAGCCAATTTCTTCTTATCATCGGTTGCGGAAAAAGTAGCACTTTTGTCATCATCTCTGTGTGGGGTGTATCCATTTCAGCCCGTTTGCAACTGCGCTCTGAACAAGCAGTTTAAAGTAATCAGATGGATCAGATAACAGGTTCACATCATTTTCATGTTTTAGTTCATTGCCATCAGAAAAATCACCCATCTCATCTGCAGCATCTCTACTGCCCAAAAAGAAAAGAAAATCTGCAACATCTCTCAAGAAAACAACCTGTTTTCTGGTGTCACGTTTTAGAAAACCTGAAGCTACATCCCAAAAATGTTTCTTTCTTTCTTTCTTTTTTTTGAGTGTTTGTTCCACTAGGCCATTTTCTTGCTGTTCATTCTCATCCTTTACTGTTAAGGGACAGGCCGAGAGGACTGACTCTTGCAGGTGAAAGCTCAGCAGTTTGAAATCCAGCGTCTCACATCCTGGTCATGCATTGAGGATCCTAACCAATCTTAGATCCCACCTGGTTGCTGTTCTTATGGCAATTTTCACCAGAACTTCCACTTTTACCTTCCTCTCTTGAACCTGCTCCATCTTTATTTGAACTCCAATAGTTTTCATGATCTCGAAAGAGGGTGCTTCTTACAAGCTCTGTGTCATTATCCCCCTTGGAATTTGAAGCATTAGATGATGAACCATCCGAAAAGCTTCTAATAACATCACCTCCGCTTTCTGCTCAAGAACCCTCTCTAATCCCATTGCTTTCATCAGGAATTCTCTCATGGAGCTTATAAGCTATTGGTTCCGGCAAACTTGTGTTTTCCTTGCTGTGCAACTCTCTCACATGTTGGAGACCTGTCGATGAAAATTAACAGTCGAAGATAGTGGATAGCTTCCAGGTATGAGGTTAGACTTTTCTTAAGAAATGTGAGAAAAAGTAAACCTTGAGCATAGTTGCTGGCTTTTCCATGTTCACTTGCTTCTGCCGCAAAATGTTTTTACTGGCTTGAAGTTGCTACTTCTACCAGTAGTAGTGTATCTTCTGTGGAAGGAAGACTACAGTTGCCTGGAATGGCTCGATCAGAGAGAAGCCGAGTCGATTGTGTACGTGAACTATGGGCCACTGTCATGACTAAGGAAAACCTGAAGGAGTTTGCTTGGGGGCTTGCAAATAGCAAGCGCCCGTTTATGTGGGTGATCAGGCCTGGAGCTGTGGAGGGTGATTCTGAAATTCTACCTTGGAATTCCTTGAGAAAGTGAAAGAAAGAGGGTTCTTGACGACTTGGTGTTCGCAGGATCAAGTCCTAAGTCATGGATCGATCGATACCTTCCTAACGCACTGCCGGTGGAATTCTACCTTGGAAGCTATCTGCAGAGGCGTTCCTCTCATTTGTTGGCCGTTCTTCGCCAAGCAACAAACAAACCGTCAGTTCGCGTGAACGGAGTAGGGGATCGGCATGGAAGTGAACCAAGATGCGAGGCGAGAGGAAATAGGAGCCCTTGTTCGGGAAGTGATGGAAGGGATCAGTGGGAAGAAGATGAGGGAGAATGCCAAGAAGTGGAAGGAGAGAGCTGCGGAAGCTACCGGTCAAGGAGGGTCATCGTACGATGACTTTGCCAGATTCATTAAAGAGGTTGTTCATTCGAAGGAATAGATTAAAGGGAACTATCACCAGATTCCCATATCTTCCGAAAATTTATCGAAAGAAGTAGCATTAATTTCCAATCTGTTAGTTTGTCCAATTCCCGCCAAATGGAATTTCGAATCTTACAGCATTAGATAATATGGATAAAGATACTTTACCTTTTGCACATTCTACAATTGCATTCGCTGTCCTGATCTGGCATGCTTTTAAGTAGTGAAACCTCGGCAAATCAATACCTATGATCGGCCTTCCGACCGTTCATCAGGTTTCCGGGATCATGATAATCAAGCGGATTGACCAGGAAAGTTTTTGAGATCTTGTACATCTCTTTGGGCTTGTCTGCATTGATGGCGTGACCCCTGAATCTTTTATGGCCACCGGTCGTGCAATTTCTGTTCCACATGCCCATTCAACGCATGTGAATCCATAATCATGCAGTTGGAGTCCATGGTCTTGCAGACGGCCGATGTATGCTGAACTGTGTTTTCGTGCCATATATGTATGGACTCGTCCCTTGTAAACCGGTCGCTCCATGCCCACTCTCAATCCCCTTTCTAGAAGTGCTTGTATGATGAAGTGGAATGAAGTAGTCATTTTAAAAGGGCAAGTGATTTTTGTACTTTTTGGCTCATCACAGCAGCCATTACTAAGATTGATCGTACTTGAAAATATTTTTAGGCACCTAACCATTGAGAAAAGTGTAAAAAAAAAAAGAAGAAGTCATTAACCAATTATATTGATGCCAATTTAATCATAAATATTTTAATGATACCAATTTAGTTCTATTAGTGTCAATTCAATTCTAAACTTCTTAATGATGTCAATTTAGTCCTACCTCTTTTGAATCAATATCAACTTAATTTTAAACCTTTTAATTCAATGTCAATTTAATCTTTTCAACTAATTTTGGCCAGATTTTGCTAACCTATACATCGGCCAGCCGATTTACGTAACATTACGAAAAATATTTTAATAATTTTTCAATTTTTTTTTCTTTTTTCTTTCTTATGTGGACAAATTTTGCTTATGTGGCACTATTGATCCAGTCTCTCTTGCGTGCTGGCGATAGCGTGGCATACAAGAAACTTCATACACGAAGTCATCAATCAATAAAGTTCAAATCAGAGCTCAGGCCATGTGATATATAAAGCAAACACAAACAGTATTCTAAATTGAAATATTTATAGTCTACTCACATCAGTAGGGTGGACGACACTTGACCAACCATCTCAATGAAACCAACAGAAATGAACGTTGAAAATTAAACAGACGGGAACTCCCGACATCCTAGACAAAAGCGCTCGTCGATGAAGATGGGCTTCGCAGAGGATTTGAGTCCAACATAAAGGATAATGCTGTGCAATATATTTAAGCTTCGTTCTGGTGTTGGGTGCAAAATGAACATCTGAGGGCAGAATAACAGCAGAGCGTTAGACAAACTTGAGATGTACACGGACGAGGAGTGCGATTCAATAGAGAAATTGCAGAGAATTCACAAGAAATTATAATAACTTAAAAAGGTAAAATCCGTTCTTTCTTCTGAAACTTCATCGGAGCAACAATTCGGAAATCTTATAAACAGATACTCTGCTGCTAGCGAGGAATGAAGGGATCGCCCAAGGTGATATTCAATCGACAAAAATGCCATCTCATCCAAACCATACTTGGACGCTAAAAAAGAAATAGATAAAGTATAAAGGGATCCTTCAACCAATAGAGAGAGAGAGGCCTGATCGAAAGGGTGGGCGTCCTGCTTGCCATCTATATAGTTGAAATTTAATTCCATTTGCATTTAAGCTTTTGACACCCTTTGAAATCAAGGATTTCATCTATCAGGACACAGATTTAAGTTAAGCTCACATTGCTTAGAAACTTGATTTGCCTTTTAAATTAAGGCTCTGTTCGTTTCGTGGAAAATATAGCGTTTTTGGAAAATATTTGTCAGGAAGTCATTTTCTAGAAAAATGTAATTATTTTCCGGTATTCGGATGAAATGGAAAATATTTTTCGATGTTCGGTAAGGAAAATATTTTCCTTCATATACTCTTTTTCATTTATTTTATTTTTTAAAATGGAATTTTTATATTTTTAAAATTTTGATTTTTAATTATTTTTAATTTTTAAAATCTATTATTAATTTTTCTTTTTCTTTTTTCTTTGTTTTCCATATCCTTCTTTCTTGGGCGGTTGCCAGCCGCAGCGATGCGGCGATGGCCCATGACCGGCCACCGGCGAGCGCGAGTGTCGAGCTCAAGGCTCACCGAGATCGACGAGCTCGAGGTTTGCCTTGCGACGGTTGACGATTAGCCAAGAAAGAAGAAGATGGGAAACAAAGAAAAGAAAAGAAAATATAAAAATAAAAATAAAAGAAAAAAAGGAATTCAAATAATTCAAATTAAAAAGAAAAAAGCAAAAGAAAAAAATAATTCAAATAAAAAAGAAAGGAATAAGAAGAAATGGGAGGAGGAAGTGAGGATTTATAGAGGTACGTGACAAGAGAGATGAAGTGAGGAAAATATTTTTCACTTTTCAAAAATGAAAAATATTTTCCCCTAATTTAGAAGACTTTTTTTCCTTTCATTGAAAACATTTTCCCCAATAAATTCATTTTCTATGAAACGAACCCCAGAAAATCTAGAAAACGTTTTTCCAGAAATTATTTCCCACGAAATGAACGGAGCCTAAATTAAATCATAGTTCAGGCAGTGATGATAAAAGCAAACGCGAAGAATATTCTAAACTGAAATACTTTAAAGTCCATTCATCACTAAGGTGGATGAAGTTTCACCATTGTCCACAAGGGAAGAAACCGAAATACGTACCGCAACCAAAATAACACGAACTGTGTCCTCCTAGGGCAAGGGAAAAGGCCTCGTCGATGAACCCACGTTCCTGGGCCCACAGGGTTCCATGAAAATATGCATGAAAATGCTGTTCCATATAGCAAAGCTCCCTTCTGGTGTTGGGTGCAAAGAGAACGTCTAAGGGCAGGGCAGAACAACAGCAGAGCGTTAGACAAACTTGAGCATCGAAATGCAATATGATTGATTGATTGATTGAGGACGAGGAGTGCGATTCGATAGAGAAATTGCGAAGAATTCACAATAAATAACAACCTAAAAAGGTAAATTTCCTTTCTTTTATCTGAAACTTGATCGGAGCAACAATTCGGTTCGCTATGAATCTTATAAACAGATACTCCGCTACTAATAATGAATGAAGGGATCGCCCAAGGTGATATTCAATCAACAAAAATGGCATCTCATCCAAACCACACTTGGACGCTAAGAAAGAAATAGATAAAATATAAAGGGATCCTTCAACCGAGAGAGAGAGAGAGAGACAGGCCTGGGAGAAAAAGCGGGGAACCTTGTTGCCCTCCAGCCAGAGGTAGCCGCAGACCATGCCGTAACAGCCGCTGCTGAGGTCGGTGCGGCTGGCGGGCAGGCAGCTCATGTCGAGGGCTTGGAGCCGCCACTGCTGAAGGGAGGTGAGTTTGGCGAGGATAGCCTCCTTGCCCTGGAAATCCTCATCGAGGAAGGTCAGCACCGCGTCTTCCCGGTACAGGTTCACCAAATCCGCCGGGTTCCCCTCGAACGTCCTGAAGTAGTCCTCCAGGAATTGCTTGCCCTCCGCTGTCCAATCTCGATCCATCGTCAACGTCCTGAAGTGGTCCTCCAGGACTTGGTTGCCCTCCGCTGTACAATCTCGATCCATCGTCGTCCTCTCTCCTTCTGGCCGATCCATCTGCTTCTCTGTGCTTCAGATCTCCGCGATGCAAACGGAACCACAATTCTAAGGGAGAAAACCCTAGGGTTGTGAGGGTACGTTTAGTTCGGAATTTTGAAAACTCGTTGAGAAATATAAAGCAGTTTAATCCGATCCGGAAGTGCTGATCTGGCTAAAAAGACTAAAATGCCCTCTTTTGTTTTTTTTTTTTTCTCTCAGCTTTTTCCAGTTCAGCCCTTTCGCCTATTTGACTACTTCTTCATTTTTTATTTTTTTTTTCGTTTTTTATTTTATAAGTAGATGTGCCCCTTAACCTGTTACCATCCATCCTCTTACAATTTTTCTTGGCTGTCTCGTTCTATAGTGGTTGAATTATCTTTCATATGTTAAGATCGAAGAATTGAAACATTGCGTAATAGCTCACTGATTAAGCACTCTTATGCCGAAGATGAACGGGGCTAAGCGATCTATCGAAGATGCTACATAGTTGGTTCTCATCCTTCAAAGATTACGAGTGTAATAGGAGCATCTGTTGACAAAAAGATCACCCTAAGATGATCATCTCATGGCTATTGAGAACGAATCAAATCAGATGGTTCTATTTCTCAATCTTTCTGACTTGCTCCTATGGAACCAAGGTCGAAAAGATTGAAAAAAAAAATTGAGTATGATTGTATGTGTGATAGCATTTACTATACCAGGAATATCAATGAACCCGATTATTGCAATTGCTCATGATACCCTTTTTTAGCTTTTAGAATCTATTTCTTAGTGCAAAACCCTCTTACTAAATTCTGATTAATAAGTTGAAGTGAGCTCTATCAAGCCCCTTTTGTAAATATTATACCATGGTCCAAGATTTGTTCTAGTTTTAGAAGGCTTTAGTTATGAAGAATGTTGTTTACCGTCTGAATTGTAACTCTGAAATTGTCAATAATTTGACAAAAATCAGCTCATAGTGCCCTCTTTTAGCAATGGACCGTGATAAGTCAGATTGTTTTCTCTACAATTAGGGTTTGGTGGCTCATTTGACAATTTGCGTTTTTCCAGTTACATGGAGAAATGTGTGAGACTCTCTCTCTCTCAGCAATTTACCGCAAAGTATTGACAATTTTCCTTTGATTTAGGAGCTGTAAGGCCTAGAAGCAACTCTCGAATTCAGGCTTTGTGCTCGTTGCATGTGGCCTTGGAAAAAACCAAAGACAATTGAAAGAGTTGTATGTGTGTTGCTTGAGGTGGCATTATCATTAATGGGAAGCTGCAACACGTCCAGATGTGCAAGAGACACCATCATATTCTTGTGCTTTTATAGTGCCCCTTTTGCACCACAGAACCAGTAAGAAAATATCGTCCCTTCTCTCTTTCCTGTTTTGTTTCTAAACGCATTATAAGTGGGCACCAAAATATCACGAAATAATGCTAGATTTCCAGTTCTGTTCATGTTCACCGACGATCAAGGGCACAATACTCAATTCCTTTTTCATGGATTGGTTAGAGAATAGGCAATGTTTTGCCCTCTCACTGACCAAATATACGGTAAGGATATGCAAGATATATTGCTCAAGATCAAATATGCTTCCATGCATGATATTACCTCTTATAAGTTCGATGTTCATCCGAAATCTTCCAATCTACTGCGAAATATATCATATATCGCATGAACATATAAAAGATTTATCGAATATTAGAAGAATAATACGAACTCTTTTCGGAATTATCAAATCACCATTCCTCATAAGTCAATTTTCGGTCATCAGAAAATAATGGGCTTGGGCCAATTCTCTCTCCGTGGGCTTAGTCAAACTTATCATATTAAAGCTCAGAACCATCAATTCAAATCCATCCGTTAACAGTCCCATGCAAACACAATAATAAAAAATGCTCATAAAACTTATGCTATGCAATTTAATTCTAATTTTTGTTTAGGGGTTAAAAATTAATCCATAATTTTTATGCAATATATGAATGACCGAAACACCAAAATTTAGGTGTCGATAATAAATTTTAAAATATTTTAAAATATTATTTAAAATTATTCATGTTAGCGCTACTCATGCCATTAAGGACAATCGGTGTTCATGTCAACGATTTTTGATCAAAATTGACCGATGTTTAGAACTCCATTGATAAATTGAAATGTTTATGACTAAATTGATAAAGTATAATAGATTTAGGATTTTTTGTACAATTTTCCTTATAATTTACCAACATTTTTTTTTGTGCATTCAAGTTGCCAATTCTTATATGAAATCGCTAGCTCTTATTTGAGTTAACAACCATTAATTATTTGATGGCTTATGAATTATCATTTACCAATTGTTTCTATGATATACCAAAAGGGGTAAAGTGCAATCAAAGATCTGACAAAAATACAATTAAACCCGAAAACTTTCGTATGTAAAGGCCAAAAAGCGAAGTTTAGTATATCCATTAGTTTTGTCTTATTTGAGTAATGGAAACCACTGTCGTGGCTTTTTAAAATATTTTTCGAGACCATGTGGGCACTAATTTGGTGCCACGTAGATGTCACCAGAAAAAAAAAATCAAAATTGAAAAAATAGAGAAAAACCAGCATCACATGGCCGTGAAAGATATTTAAAAATATCATATTCATTCACTTAAATAGGACGAAGTTAACAAGGTACTTGATTGCACTTTTCGGTAAAGTTTTAAGAGGTGGTTGTACAAATTGAAAATTTTCAAATGTGATGGCACTTTTATTGAAAGTTTTAAGACTTTGATTGCACTCATCCCTTTTACCAAAATTTATTTTGCAACTTACCAACTTGCTAAGATACTAATTTTAATACAAAAATTACCGAATCTTATCCAAGTCTACTGACCAAAGTTTATTTCATTGTTTCAAAAGTACCAACTGCTTCAATAATTTTACAAACATTTATTTGAGAGTTTACCAATTGGTTAAAGATACCAACTCTTATAACAGATAATCAACTCTTTCAAAATTTATCAACATTTATATGAAATTGTTTTCAACTTTTGTATGAAATTATTGCCTTAATTTTAGTCGATTACAAGCATTATTTGATTGTTTTGTAATTGTGAATTGTTCTTATAATCTACCAACATATGAAGCCATTTTTTACTGTTACACGAAAATACCAACTTAACACATCGGTAATTGAATCAATGAGTGCAGTGACGCAAGGTTCACTAACAAGACAAGCCCACTCAATATTTTCTTGGGAGGACTATGAAACTCACAAGAAGAGAAATGGAAAAACCAAATAACGAAGGAAGAAAATTTGATCGAAGCATGCAAGACAAAGGGGCAATATGGAAAAAAGACACTATTTTTGGGAGTGTAAAGCCCAAATTGGGGTGGAAATAGCACGATGCTTTTTATTTTGATTGATTTGTTATTATTGCTTCTAGTTGAAAAATTCCCACTTGGTAGGCCCACCGAGTGAAATAAAGATTACAGGAAAACTTACGGCTTTGCCAGCAACTTTATTCTCATCCTCTAATTTTCCATTAATAAACACTAAAAATTGGCCTTTCTCACCATGTTGAGAAATGTAGAGAGATTCGTCTCGAAAAGCTACCTTTCGAGATCGAGAGAATTGCAGGGTCAAAGAAATTTAGACAAAACCACATATTCCAATATATTTTCTGCGTGGAAATAGTTTATGCACTTTATCATCCATGTAATAAGTTTATGCTAACCTATGTTCGTCGCATTGATGGCAAAAGGTTTGCTTGGACATGGTAATGTTCTTGCCTGAGCAAGTTTGGCCTTGATCCAAATTGATCAATTGACCATCATCATTGCTTTTTACATTATCAAACGGACATGATTGATCGCTTAGTTTACTAATAATCTTGAGTTACATGATGTCATTCTGCTTTTTGGCAGGGTTCCTTACCTTCAAACAACCTTCTCATCGCTATAATCAGTTGGTTAAGTGATTTTAGCTCAAGTTAACATCATTTAGTTATAGTACTCCATTTCTGCATCTTTCTTTGTGTGACTTTTGGTGATTGTTTTAATTCCTTTGGCTTCCAACTTCACCTCTATAACTTCACCAAGCTTAGAGGCTATGTCGTTGACTACTTCCTTCGTCACTCGGCCAAATGGGAGTCCATAAAGGGTAATCTAGAAGGGACAATGATCCAAATCATAGCAGATTTCTAGAATATCAGGATCGCATTGCTGAAGGACAAGGAGGTTGCTTGCAAAGGACCACGGCCCGGAGTCTAATTGTGACAGCCGGAATTTTCTGAATTGTTTTCAATTAAATAAATCGGGCTTTTCGTCGACGTGTCTATAGTGCTATTCTCTGAGTTGGCCACTCACGAGATAACTGGTCTATTTGGGAAATCAATTAAGGAATCTAAATGCAATTGACTTGAGAATTCAAACATGAATCGACTTGGCCACCGTGTCGATGCAAGGGTCATTGCGGCATGTCGAATCGATCGGAAATCGGAGATAGGTCGATTTGGCTGAGATATGTGATCGAATGTGGGTGATTCCACTTGATTGCAAAATTCTCACCGATCGGCACTAAATTGATTTTCTGACGTTTTGGGTACCCTGTGTCCGTATTTGAAACCTCGAGATTTTCACGACAACCGAGAGTTGCCAATGTGTCGAAGATGTACTATGTGACTCGAGATAAATCGATCACGGGTCAATTGCACCAAAAATTCCTAAAAGTGACCCGATAGATTAGGTCACGCTAAAAGCGCGCCGGATTGAAATTTACTGTTTATTTGAACCCGATTTCAGAAATTGAAAATTCTGTGGTGTCACGAGTTATATTAGGGACGTCGACTCATCCTCCGAGAAATTTTGAGAGATTTCGAGATTTTTACGGAAAACCGTTTCGGATGTCGCGGAAATTAAATGAAAATTCGGATCGGCTGAATTGAAGAGATTTTTCGACTTGCAAATCGAGCTATATTGTGAAGGGGACTTGTAGAATTTATGTGGGCTTTTTCTACATCAAAATTGGACATCAAATGAGGAAATTTATTGGAGAAATTGAACATCAAAGTGTGAAATTCGGAATTGGAAAATGGCAGCATTTTTGGGCATCAAAATGGGTTAATTGTGAGGATAATACAAGAAGATATTTTTGGACAAATGGGATAAGATTGAGCACTATTTGGGGGACAAAGCAATTAAGTTTTTGGATAGATTGATGGACTTTTCTCTCTCTCCCTTTACCTTCGCACGCCACCCACCGACTCCTCCTGCGCACCTCTCCACTTTGCTTTTCTTTTTTTTCTCTCAATTCCTTCGAAGCTGCCCAAGGTTTGTCTTCATCTACTGCTCAGCATCCACCGAAATTGTAGGCTACACGTTCGTCTGCTTTGAAGACTGCAGCTTTCTTCTTCATGCGCCACACGTCCGAGCCCTCCCCTCAGCCCCGCGTCTTCAATTCCACCGAAGCCCAAAGCCACGATCTTCACACCTGCAAGCAGCCCATCGGTCAACTTCTCGCCATGAAGCCCCAACGAAGACCGCCAGCTCACCTTCCCCGGTCGGTTGGTTGATTGCTGCGACAACTCCAGCATCCTGAGCCGCGCGTCTTCATCTTCTTCGGTCAGAACCTCCAGCGAAGTCCCCAGCTGCGTTGACCCTCCTTCTCGCTAGCGACACCACCTGGCTGACATTCACGCTGCCCTCAGCTTCAACAGTTTCGTTGCTTCAGTTTTCTTGCATCCAGCTGCCGCGCGTGCATTCGGTCCAACCAGTGTCTTGGGCCCGTGTCTCCAGCCCTCGGATCCAGCAATTTCGGCCAACATTCCCAGCAGTCTTCGGCCCATCTTCCTTGCAGCAATTCGGCCCACAGTCCACCGAAGTTCAGCCCATGAATTCATTTTCGAAGCCCAAGTCAGGCCCAATTCCAGCAAGATAATTGAAGCTGGTGAGTTGATAACAAATCTCGGTTAAATTTGAGATTTGTTAGGCGTTTTAGGCGCCCTAGAGTTTGCTGACGACACCTTGCCAAAAATTAAGATTTCGGCCGCCGTCGCGTCGTCGTCGCGGTGAACCGGTTTTCGCGATACACCGGTGAGTTTATACTCTAAACTCTTCTTAGTAGGTTTTGAGGCTAAGGGGTGTTTAGATTTATTTAATTAGGAATTAGGTGGTTAATTAGATTAAATTAGTGATTTAATTATTTAATTGAGCATGTTAGGTGGTTAGAATGGTTTAGCTAAGGCCTATCTAAATTGTGCTATTTATCTAGAAAGGTTCGGGAATTTTCCGGGTCCGTATTGGTATTTAATTTAATAATTTGGCCTAGGTTAGTATTTTTCGAAATTAATTATTTATTAATTATTTTTTTTTTCGGAAATTAGGCCGGGATGGCCAGTGACCGGAATTTCGTGCTGATTGCAATGGTGTGGTTAATTTCTGCAGTTGAGTGTTAAATTATGCAAATTGGGTGATTATTGGATTTTTAGTATTTAATTCCAAAAAATTGTGAATTTTCAATATTTACTCAGAAAATCCGGGGTGTCGGATTTTAACACCGAAAATGGTTTTATGTACTATATAAAATAGTGGGATTTTAAAAAGAAAAGAATGTCAATTTTTCTGGTCGAGTTGACCGTGTCTCACACACGACTATTTTTTAATGCGTATTTCTAATACGAAGAAAAAGGCCAGTTCACCATTTTAATTGAAGCATTTGAGTGCAATGCACGGTGCCCTGGGCCATATTTGAGTGATCGTGTAATGACAAAGAGAAATCGTCCCGGGCTGTTGAGCTGGACGTTATCCCTATTTGGGATACCCCTTGTTAAAGGGAAGCGGTCGATGGGATCTGACCCTATGCTCCTTCCCGGGAATGCCGTCGACGTAGTGACGAAGCCGCGCTCCAAGGGGGGAGGCGATGCTCCTTCGGGAAAGCCGTCGACGTAGTGACGAAGCCGCGCTCCAAGGGGGGAGGCGATGCTCCTTCGGGAAAGACGTCGACGTAGTGACGTGCCGTGCTCAATGGGGTGAGACGATGCCTGGCAATGCCAGAAGACCGCCGAACTGAGAGTAAGCCGTGCTATATGCCGAGATCAAAACGAGGAACGCATGTTTATTTAAGTATTGTGTTCCAATTAATTGAGCTTGAGTGATGCTCTTATTTGTGATATGAAATATGCTAACCTACAGGGTGGAACTGAGACGAGGTAAGTCTCCTTGATTGTGTGATTGCGTGCTTAGAACGCTTCTTAGCGTCTTCTCCTCCTAGCTGCAGTTTAGAGCTTTAGACTTGCTGAGACATTGTCTCACTGGTTATCAGTATAACCACTTTCGAGGGTCACTGAGTGGAGGACTTGGAGCGAGAGGAGGTGATTTGAAGCATAGGTCGGATAGGACCGCTTCTTTTTGGAGAATAATCTTTTGTGGTCTTTTGACCATGTAGACTCTTATACTTGACTCGCATATGTTTATAAAGGCATGTTTGTTTGTGAAATTATTGTTCTGCTTTTCTATCCCGAGATAGTTACTGTCAGGGGATTTGTTTTCGCTTCCGCATGTGCAACAAAAATGAAAGGGTCGGCGACTAGTCCTGGGAAGTCGCAAAATTTTATCGACCAGAGAGGGATGGGTACGCGCTCGGGGTTCGGGCGTGACACTAATACTTTCTGTTTTTCAGCTTCAGATTTAAAGGAAAATGAGAATAAGCCCGGTTCTAGTAAGGTACATGATATATTTTCCGTTCGCCATGCTCTTTTCATTGTGTTGAGAAATGCCTGAAAATTCACATTTGGTCGAGAGTAAGGTTTGCCAAACAGAGTTAACCGGCATTCTGCTAATTTTTCTTCAGAAATTCCTAGCTTGACATCAATTACGTCATCTTCGGACCATAGATTTCCCAAACTTTTACACAAAGCCTCTACTCTACTATCATCAGATATTTGATCAGTCATAGTTCCGGCGCTACTAGCTAACCCAATAAAGATAAAATTGAGCTACCACAGTACTAAAGAAATGGATAGGTGCTGTAACCATACAAGATTTCGGCAAGGCCTTCGCGCAAGATGAATATTAGCGGGACTGTTGAGTCTCCTCCGACGCAAAGACACAAGCCGTCTCCCCTTGATGAAGAGAGAAAGTAGACAGCCCGACCCCGCAGATAAGAAGCAGTCGGTAAAGAAGAGACATGCAGGGGGCTACAGCGACAGAGGACAAGATTTAAGAAGAGGAAAGAAATAAATACTTCCAGAGGGTAAGTCAATTATTCGGAATGTCCATGCTTAGGTTTTTGGGGTTGATGTGAAATTGGAACCACTAATAATCGATGAGGCTCAGATCAAATTTCAAAGAGGGGATTAGGGTTTTTTGCCGATTAGTGAGGGTTTAAGGGCGAAAGGGATTTCTGTCCCTTCGGTCACCAGAGGAGGAAACAGGGTAACACGGTCAGAGAACGGTCATTGCGAAGAGAAAGAGTTCAGAATTGGGAATTTGATGAGGGTGGGTGTTCATGAAAAGAGCGTTGCTACAGTACGCAGAAGAACTACCACTCGGTAGGGAGGAACCCAGATCGCCTGGGAGGTTTTCATTGTTTGTTTTAATTCATGTTGTTATTAATTCGATCAATTAACCATGTCAGGTTTTCACTACAGATGGTCAAATTGCGTGCTGTGGATACTATCAATTATCGTGCAATTTCTTTATGTTGTTTTGCTTCTACAAAGACTAGGACTCATCAATCAACTACTCCCATTCCCGTCCAGGTTTGATGGAGTGCAGCCTCCAACATTTTAAAAAGTTTTCGAAGAAAGACATTACGATATTTTAAGTTTCAGTAGGCGCGGAACCTTCGGGGATTCAATTTTCTTGGTTGAAATTAAGATCGAATAGCTGTCCGCGTGCCCAATCACCAACGTCCACTTCCACCGCGGCGAATTCAGCTCCGACAATCTGATAAAACCAGAAATCTTCAAGCGGCTCAACCATAACGACTGCTTGGCGAATAATGGGGCGGCCCTCACCCCCGGTCAAGCCCTCTCTTTCAAGTACTCCACCACTCGCATGTAGCCCCTCTCTGATTCAAACCTCGACATCTCCTGCTCCCCTTGATGAACTTTTAGTCTAAGACTATCAATTTTCAGTTGTCTGGGTGTATTAGACCTATAGAAGTATCCGCGTCATAAGAGATTTTCAGATTCCTTTTGTTCTTTGGAGGACCGATCTTCAAAAATAAAGCCGCAATTTTATTGCAATTACCATTGCCAAGTCTCTGTCACAACTTTGTTCTTTTGTCATGTGCCTGAGTGTGGCTTTTGTTAACAATGGATAGCATTCAGCTACCTCTTTTCTCACATCTTGGACAGCGAAGAGCAAAATATGGAATTTCTATATATTTCGATGTGCAGATATAGTGAATATGAGTTTTTGGCTAACTTCAAGGTAATATGATATATCTAATATCAATTATAATCAATCAAGGATATCACATTCAGACAAATTATATGCATAAACATGAGAGATATAGAGAATCAAATATATATCCTAATTCACTAACAGTGAATATCCGAGTTAAGTAACGAATCAAAGGATCTTTCATCTGTCATCATTTATCAGTATAAGAAAAAGTGGGGGAAGAGAGCCTGTAATCAAGAAAAAAATTCTTAATCATGGCTAGTGAGTCTCCATAAACTCCCATTCAAGGGTACTACCATATAGTAGAGTGCACCTCCAGATACATTTGCAATATTTCGATGCATGGTGCAATTTCAATATAATCTGCAACTTCATGACTTCTGAAGGCGGTCCAAAGAAAAGAGAACCCAAGGCAAATCCTTTGGTTTGTTAAGTTCAAAGATTCCAGATCAAGATCCACTTGGCGCGACTATGAATTTTGGCAATGCTGGTAGTATGTTTCTGTGGAGATAATAAGTAGGGTAACTTGATAAACGGCATTCCCAAACTCACTGTTAGAGTGATCGAGGGTTGCATTAAGCTGAGTAACCAACTCGATTCATTGTAGTCAACAATTAGAATAGTTGGCAAATTGGAAATCGTAGATAACCGTTGATAACGGTCGGTGAATCAAATTAAGGCTTTGTTCATTTCACAGAAAATAACTTCTTGCAAAACGTTTTTCGGATTTTTCAGTATTCATTTTGCAAAAAATTAACTAGCCAAGAAAATTGTGGAAAAAATACCTTCAAAAGTGAGAAAAATGTTTTCCACTTTTGAAAAGTGAAAAACATTTTCCACAACTTCTTCCACCTCACTTTCTTTTACCAAACTAATCTCCAATTTATTTTTATATT